>BSBM01001286.1:0-720000 GCA_027924585.1 Larix kaempferi
ATATGTATGTATGTATATTATATATATATAATACATATATGTATACTATATATATAATATACAGTATACATATATAGTATATATATATATATATATATATATGTATATTATAATTATATATATATGTTATATATATGTATATATACATACATACATATATATATATATATATATATATATAGAGAGAGAGAGAGAGAGAGAGATCGATCTATATGATGTATGTTTTGGTTATATGCTTATGGAAAGTGAAAATGCCTCATGTAACTATGTACATGTATCCTTCAAGAATGAATGTGTAATGAGACAAATCCCAATCCAATACATAGTTAGCTAATGAATCAACCAAGGTATTAGACTCACTTGGGGTATGTTGATATTCAATGAGATCAAACGATCACTCTGAAAGTCACACCCGTAAAAAATTTCTAAGCAATATAGGATT
This sequence comes from Larix kaempferi, assembly GCA_027924585.1. Taxonomy (NCBI): domain Eukaryota; kingdom Viridiplantae; phylum Streptophyta; class Pinopsida; order Pinales; family Pinaceae; genus Larix; species Larix kaempferi. The sequence goes on from BSBM01001286.1 coordinate 443, forward strand.
GCGGTTAGAGTAGTGTTTTTTCAACTACATGACTAATAACTGTGAATCCCACCTAACCACTAAGTTGCAGACCCCAAAAGTGGAAGCATTGGATAAGAAATCAATAATTTCACTATACTCTGCAATATTATTGGTTGCAAGACCAAGGTAGATACCACTTGAACTCACAAGTTGGTTAGTTGGTGACAAAAAAACCTAGGCAGCATAAGAAATGTTCTTAGTACTACAGGTCACACCATTAGAAAATTTGACATATGGTGGTGGAAGCATGGACATCTACAAATCAAGCACAAAGCATGATGAGCATGACAACCAAGACAGTCAATACACTCAACTAAATAAAAAATACACCACACTAAAACTATAATACGTGATGTACAAAAAACCTGGTAGGCATAAAATCCTATGCATTGTAGTTCTTAAGAGAGATTCCATTGTGAGGCTCCACTAAGGGGTTTCCTTCATAATCTACTAACTCATAAGCACCCTTTTCAAGTACATGTGTAACTATATAGGGACCGTTCCACGTGGGTTCGAATTTTCCTACCCCTAACTTATCATGATCTTGATCATAGACCAATACCAAGTCGCCTTAAAAAAAAATGTGAGGTCAAATGACCTTGTCATTTTGAGCTTTAACTTGCTTCTTATGGGACTCATTAAATAAAATTGTATCACGACATTGTTCATGAAGACGTTGTAAATACAAAATCCTTTCTTCCTCTGAAGATGTATTGGGTAGGAGTTTGATAGATAGCTTCAAGGAAGGAATTTCACATTCAATCGGTAGGATTTATTCTAGACCATGAACCAATTGGAATGGAGTAAATCCAGTTACAATTTTAGTAGAGGTTTGGTACTCCCATATTGCTGAAAATAGCATAAGGTGCCATTTGTACTTATATGTCCCTACCATTCGTTGGATCATGTTCTTCAAGACATGATTAATGTCCTCGACTTGACCATTAGCTTGAGGATAGTAGGGGATTGAGTTATCTTGACAAAAACCCAAAAGAGAACTCAATTCGGTCATTATTGTATTGCAAAAGTGAGATCCATGATCTGTAACAATAGTGTGGGGTACACCATACGTTGCAATGAAATGATTGAATAGGAACAGAGCAGCAGTTTCACTATCGTTTGAAAAATTTAGCATTTCCTCCTTCCATTTAGTAAAATATTCAATGGCCACAATAATGTAGCCATGACCATTAGTCGAGGTAGGATTACATGTCATAAAATAAATCCCACACTTAGTGAAGGTTCTGATGATTATAACTAGGTGTTGATGGGAATTTATGACATGCTCTCCAGCGTAAGAGAAGTAACCCAATTGGAGGTTCTTAAAGAAGAACCCGAGCCATTTGGAGTAGTTACTTCTGATGGGTTTTATGGCTCTGTTGGTCATTAAGTGAGTTTTCTCCCTAAGAGGAGACTTTTCCAAATCTCTTCTAATATAAATGCAAAATATAAATCTAAAATGAGATGCAAACTATTTTAAGATAACAAAAATAACATAAACACAACTTAGAAGCGTATGAAAATGTAAGTTTGTAAGCTACATAAAATCTTTTTAAAATCAGCTACATAAATGCAACTCAAAAGTTACAAAATAATTAATTAAACTAGTTAATAAAAACATATATCCTTTGAGAGAAAAAGTGATATAAAAACTAATTCTAATTTCATTTGTAAATAAGAAAATGTAATAATAGGAATATAGAAAACATTCTATAATCAAATTACCGCATCATATGTAGCTTAAATGTTTTTGTGAAACAATAGATAACAATCATGAAAAATCACAAAAATACTTTTAATTATGCAAAATTAGAATTAATATCCAGTCAAATAGATCCGATTAAATAATAATTATCATCTTCTAAAAGACATTTGAAAAGACTATAACCATAATAATTTGATTGAAGAACTGAAAACATAGTTCTGCTTTCATGAAAATCTAGAAAAACATTGATAAACAGAAATGGAAGTGAATTTATTATTCTGATAAAAAGATTCATACAGAGATTTCGGAATAGCTTCACACGTTCATCACATCATTGATTTCATTATGGTATTGATCTATAGACTGTTGACAACATGTCCACCTCTAGTTCTTCGAAAGAAAACACAATTCTATAAAGAAATTGTGTACTACAAATAAGAAACAGTTCTCTTCCCGCCTTTAGAGACCACCACTCCTCGAAATTCATGTATAAACTCTTTATATAGGCCATTTGACCTACTTGATTTGTTCTAACACTCCACTGTGATGTCATTCTTTTATGGCTCGAAATCCTCTCCTTTATTTTCTGGTGAATACAATGATTTCAGTGACATGAAGAAAGGGTGATACAGTAGCATGATCAAAATGTTTAAATATGGGCAGAGATAAGCAAACAAGTTTCAAAGCACAAACGACTGAACTACTTATCTATTATTACACAATTGTATATATATGTTACATGTTTGATGGTTCAAACCAATATCGGATAACCATTTGTGAAACTGAATAATCGAAACTATCTAACAAAAAGTAACTAAAGAGATTACTATTTCTAATGCTCCCTCTTAATCTCGAGGGTTACATTCATGCTAACACTCCCTCTTACTTATGATCTCTAATACTGCTAAAATGAAAATCTCACAAATGAATATTTCTGTTCATCTATGTCTCATATAGGCTTACAAAGCACTTAACAAAAATTTCAAAACCTAAATTCGCTTTAGATTACGCCACTAAGGCCTATTTCTTGCTTCAGATTAGGCTGCTTAGGCCTATTTCTTTCATCTCATATTCAAATATAAGATGTTTGCCTAGATAAAAAATCTAATGTTGTTGTCATCCTCCTGCCTTGCTTTCAACAGTACCCTTGGTAAACTAATCTCTGTGGTTGACTTTCTTCTTTGTCTCATTGTGTCTCAACTCAAAAATCTTCATCAAACACTTCCATAATTCTTCTATCTCAATGTTCAGCTCTATTCCTTGTAGGTGCGTGTTGTTGAACCTCATTTGTTGCTTGTCATATTCTTCATCTGGTACAATCTTCTTGTTCATGTCTTCTCAAATCCTTGGATTTTCCAGCCATTCTTCTAGCATTCTCAACTCTTCATCATAATCTGTTAGCACTACATCCAAGTGTTGTTCTTCTTTCTCAGTACCTACATATTCTTCATACACACACAAGTTTTCAGTTCCAAAATCATGAGATTCCTTGGTCTCAATTGATGCATCGGGAATCTTTTCCTTGTGTTGGTATGAACTCTCCAAACACTTTACAAAATATTCAAACAATGCTACATGGGAAGATTTATCTTTGTAACAACCCTCATATACGAATATAGAGAATATTTAATGTAATAAATATAATGTAAGATAGTAAACAAAAGGGTGTAAATAATATAATTGAGAATATGAAATAAAATAAGGGAAAACAAATTGCATTAAATAAGAAATTAATAAATTGGGAAAAGGAGGAGATAAAAGGAGGAGAACGACTGAAGAGAAGGGTTCTTTTTTTTTCTTTGGCCATCTTGGAAGAGGAGCTCTGGAGGAGAGGAAAGAAAGATAGCGTTGGCATAGGGTTATTTGTTGGGGCTCGGGGGCCTCAGCCTTTGTATGGGGGTTGGTTGGGTGGAGAGTTGTCCCCCCACCTTCAGTTGCACTACTGGAGCTGTCAAGGTAATGGTAGCTCCTAGGTCATCTAACCATGTATGATTTTCATACCATATTTTCTGTATTTATTGATTAGATCCATTTCTTTGTCAGATCTCCTATGCAATGTTGTTCTCGTTGCTTCTGTATTTTATAAGATGTAACATTTTATCAGATTCCTGTGTTGGATTAGAGATCTGCATGCATATTTAATATTCTTTGTTATTTAATGGGTTTGATGAGTTTTATGGTTCTTACATTTGGTATCAGAGCTTGGCTCAAACACTGGTACTTAAGGGCTCTTAAATTCTTTTCAAATTTATTAAGATGCTTATTTTATATGGGTGCATGTTAATGATTCTATGATTGTAAATGATAGATCTGCCTATCATTAAAATATTGCAGAATTGTTTGTATTACCAGATCCACCCATACTCTCCTGCATGCCTACGGTTTAGTGGGTTTCCCAGTAAGGGCTCCCTTATGATATTGAGTTGCCCAATTCACCAAGTTTTGTTACACAGAGCTTGGATTTTCCATAACTACTATCTTGTTTTCTACCATTATAATCTACACTCATGACGGCTACGATAAGGAATTTCAATTCATCCTGCCATCTACTCCTAGATCATGCACCTCTACCTACTTCATGACATATTCTCTGTGTTAGATGTGACCTGCAGACCTGCACTTTAAGATATTTCAAACATGAGTATTGAGTTTTGTTTATTGTGCTGCCTATAGATATTGGTGTGAGTGGTTTATCTCGTGAATACTGGACTACTATTGAGGTCGAGATTCCTAGTATCTTAGATTCATATTTGTTGAGTTCCCTTTTTATGTGCATGTTATTGTTGTTGAATGCATGGGTGAGAATTCCATGTGGGTTGTGTGAAATCCTTCATACTTGGCATTCATTCCGATTGCAAATTTGATTGCCTGTGATCCCTCAATTTTCTAAGATCATTTGCAATCTGGCTCACAAAGTGAAACGAGATTTCCACTTGACATCTCAGATTAATTAGTGTCTCAAAGCATTTGCATTAATACATGTGCGCTCATTTATTATTGCAGATCTTCAATTTTTCCGACTGAGAGGATAGATTGAACCTGCACTAAACGTGCACAGCAAAAGAAATTGTGAAAATAATTATTACAAAGAAACAACGACTAATATATAATTAACATTTATTTTGAAGTATGGTGATGGATGATTAATATATCTTATATATATATATCACTTAATGAGATCGTGGAACCACTCGGTCTCCGGTAAGGTTTTACGGTGATTCTGAGAGGTTGGGCTGGCCCGTGATGATGATCTGCCATCATTACCTCTGCATGGAGCATTAATTAGACTACACTACCGATATGGAGCGTTACCTATTTTGGAGCATTAAATCTACTGAAATAAAATAATAATACAAAAAAAAAATGCCTGCCGGTTGTATCATGCTGTGCCTTTCTCTCTGCATCCCTCTTTGTTCGGTTTCTACTCTCAGTCACCAATGTAACGATCCTCCTTGTCGTGACAGCAACCCTGAACTCATGTCCCATACCAGCAATCAAATAACACTGGGAAGAATTAATGGTGAATTTGTATTCCAATGGAAATGCAATAAAACATGAACTATACCACCCGAGGAGATTTGTGTACAGTAGATGGGATCCAAATATCTCTATGAGAGGGTCCTTTATCCTCCTTATATGCTGAATAACACTCTCATAAATGTGGGCAGTATGTGTTGTTATGGATGGCCACTTAGAAGAAAAACAGAGACAAGAGTTTGGAGGGGAAGCGAAAAGAGGACCGACGCATTATGAAGTCAGGTCACGCATTATGAAGTCAGGTCACACATCTGCGAGATATGGAGCACAATCTTGGGGATGATCGGGTAGCTACAAGATCTATGCCACAGGGAGGGTATTGGATGAAAGAACAATGAAAGGATTATTCGAGTGATGAACAAAGAGATGTTGTTTCAGGGTAGATTCTATTATTCGGAATTCATATATAGTGCTATTATAGTATAGTGATAGTTATGGGTGAAATCGCGAACCTGGGAAACACTTTGGTGACAAACAGAGTGAAAAAAACGGAGCGCGGGCGGATGATCACGTGAAAAAAAGTGAAACTCAAACTCTAGGTCGAGATTTTAAAAAAATCTAGGCCGAGAGTTTAAAAAAACTCTAGGTCGAGAGTTTAAACCAATCGCTGGGCTGTATTTAAAAAAAACTCTCGGATGAGAGTTTGAACTAAACTCTGGGCGAGAGTTTGGAAGACATTTTCTCGCCCAAGAGTTTCTGGTCAACAATTCCAGCACCATTTCTGCAGAATTCAGAAATGTGTCACTTTAACAAAGTTGCACCACTGTAAAACATGAGAATTACATGTCGGATTTTATACCAGTAGATTCACCATTCAATCTACTTTCTAGTAATATAAGTTTTTTTCAATTTCATTTAGGATTACTATTTTTTTCTATTTTTTTACTAAACTTCATCATTAAAAAATTAAGTGACTAGAAAATTAGTCACAATGAAAATTCAATATCATCACAATGACGAAGCCACAAAAATTTTAAAAAATACAAGGATGTTCCTTGAAGTGTCCTCTTCAATAGGTTGTTTTTAGTTTGTTTGATAAGAGTAACATTTGAAAGAAAATGTGAACACAAAAACATGTGTCGATAATGCACCATTTTCTGAACATACGCTGTTTTGATAAATAATAAAAAAAAGTTCCCAAGTCTTAAAAAAATCGAAATATAGTCCAGTATCAAGTATAGTGTGTGTAGATTATGAGCATACAATTGTTTTCCCTAAAATGAATAACCATCTATCAAAAAACCGTCGTCAACACAGGTCACTCATTATCCATACCTAAAATTTTCAAGTATATGCCGTTGGTTGACAACAAATTTGTCCCACGATATGTCCATAAAAAAAATAAAAAAAAATACGAGTAGAAAGCTAATTTAATTCTGTAAAACCTTTGTGTTTACTTCAAGTTGAATTTCCTAAGGGAGATATGAGTTTGAAAAGGTCGAAGTTGAAAAACATAAAAATTAGCAGTTTGTTTTGTAAAAAACAAGCCAAAATTGTTTCCCAACTTCATGTTTTCACCGTTATAAGTCATGCGTTTGTTGCTAACAACCGGGAAGCTGAGGTCTGAGTTTTATTGGATCATGTCCAGTTAAAAACTTAGTATTTTTTTTATATGTATAGATCTGGTTGTTGTTGGATTGTTGTAGGGGTAACATTAGTAGAATACTATGTGTATTATGCCTTGCTAAACGTAGAAGTATTGCTACTAAGATATTTCAGTTTATCATAGTGCGGTAAATTATTAGGGAAAAATCTCCAAAGGAAATTATTGATCAAGTTTTGTTTTGTTTTCTTTTTATTTATACAAAGATCTTCCGATTTCTTTTGCTGCGTTTTGCCTTGGTTTTGGGAAGGGACGGTAGTTCAGAAGTCGGATCCTTTAGTTAGATTTTGGGGTTTATTACTTTCTTATATACTTTCCAGGCTGTGATTTTGGGTAAGGGATGGCTGGTACAAAGTTGATCCCTGTAGACGAGAGGGAAAGAAGGCTAGCAATGATAAGATGGGAGGGTAACATATAGTGCTTGTGTCTAAAACAAATCCATTTCCCCTTACATGAACTTCATCCCCACTCACAGCTACCTTATGCACAAATGTTAAAGTTGTATTTTAATGACCTCCTAGACCAACGAAAGAAGCCTACCAAACTGCAATAGCAGTAATTTCTATGATTTAAGACCTCTGCAACTATTCAACCCTAGCCCGGGGAGGTGAAGTGTTAAAATGAAAGGAGTCTGGAAGCACTTCAAAGGTAGAGATGAAGCTAAACATGAGTAAGCTGGTTTATGAGAATAGAAGCGTGTTAGGTGAAGAATTTAGAGATTTTTTGGGGAACGTAGCTATATTTGCAGGAAAGAAAAGTCCATACGTTATATATATATTTCAAGTCCATAAGTTACATAAAAATATTTGGTTATTAAGCCATTTTCTGGTTTGCCGCAACAGGTGGGGGGACGACTCTCCACCCAACCAACCCCCAGCCAAAGGCTGAGGACCCCGAGCCCCAAAAAATAACCCTATTCAAGCGCTATCTTGCTTTCCTCTCCTCTAGAGCTCATCTTCCAAGATGGCCAAAGACAAAAAAAAGACCCTTCTCTTCACTCCTTCTCCTCCTTTTATCTCCTCCTTTTCCCAATTTATTAATTTCTTATTTAATGCAATTTGTTTTCCCTTATTTTATTTCATATTCCCAATAAACAAAACTCAATGCTCATGTTTGACATATCTTAAAGTGCAGGTCTGCAGGTCACATCTAACACATAGAATATGTCATGAAGTAGGAAGAGGTGCATGATCCAGGAGTAGATGGCAGGCTGATCTGAAATTCCTTGTCTTATCCGGCATGAGTGCATATTATAATGGTAGACAACAAGATAGTAGTTATGGAAAATCCAAGCTCTTTGTAACAAAACTTGGTGAATTGGGTAGCTCAATATCATAAGGGAGCCCTTACTGGAAGACCCACTAAACTGTAGGCATGCAGGAGAGTATGGGTGGATCTGGTAATACAAACAATTCTGCAATATTTTAATGATAGGAAGATCTATCATTTACAATCATAGAATGAGTAACATGCACCCATATAAAAGAAGCATCTTAATAAATTTGAAAAGAATTTAAGAGCCCTTAAGTACCAGAGTTCGAGCCAAGCTCTCATACCAAATGTAAGAACCATAAAACTCATAAAACCCATTAAATAACAAAGAATATTAAATATGCATGCAGATCTCTAATCCAACATAGGAATCTGATAAAATGTTACATCTTATAAAATCCAGAAGCAACAAGAACAACATGTATAGGAGATCTGACAAAGAAATGGATCTAATCAATAAATACAAAAAATATGCTATGAAAATCATACTTGGTTAGATGACCTAGGAGCTACCCTTACCTTGACAGCTCCAGTAGTGCAACTGAAGGTGGGGGGACGACTCTCCACCCAACCAACCCCCACCCAAAGGCTAAGGCCCCCGAGCCCCAACAAATAACCCTATGCCAGCGCTATCTTGCTTTCCTCTCCTCGAGAGCTCCTCTTCCAAGATGGCCAAAGACAAAAAAAAGACCCTTCTCTTCACTCCTTCTCCTCCTTTTCCCAATTTATTAATTTCTTATTTAATGCAATTTGTTTTCCCTTATTTTATTTCATATTCCCAATTATATTATTTACCTCCTTTTATTTACTATCTTACATTATTTTATATTACATTATATTTATTATATTAAATATTCTCTATATTCGTATATGAGTTATGAAATGAAGATATAGGTGGTAGCCTTGTAAACCAAAACCTATAATGTCAAACACTTCCATATAAACTTTGTAAATGTGAACCTAAGGGGACTCTAATACCATTCCAAACTAATATATTTATTTTTAAACTGTTCTAGAAAGCAAAAATATTTATTTTTAACCATTTGAAAGCAAAAAGAGTAAAGATTGCTTTACCAAGGAAAGTATTGGAATTTCTATGAAGGGATCTTTTAATGCTTCTGTGTGAAACCAACTCTATGGATTACAACTTGTGAAACATGCCTGCGTTGTCAATTATATCATCCTTTTATGGACCAACTTTATGGATTGCAACCTGTGAAACATACCTGTGTTGTCAATTATATCATCCTTTTATGGAGAATGATTGGGTTCTCCATTGTTTCTTTGAATTTTGGTTTCTATTTGTACAACTTGGTATCTATAATCCTTTTATGAGTTATGAAATGAAGATATAGGTGGTAGCCTTGTAAATCAAAACCTATAATGTCAAACACTTCCATATAAACTTTGCGAATGTGAACATAAGAGGACTCTAATATCATTCCAAACTAATATATTTATTTTTAAACTGTTTTTGAAAGCAAAAATATTTATTTTTAACCGTTTGAAAGAAAAAGGAGTAAATATTGCTTTACCAAAGAAAGTATTGGGATTTCTATGAAGGGATATTTTAATGCTTCTATGTGAAACCAACTCTATGGATTGCAACATGTGAAACATACCTGCGTTATCAATTATATCATCCTTCTATGGACCAACTCTATGGATTGCAACGTGTGAAACATAACTTCGTTGTCAATTATATCATCCTTTTATGGAGAATGATTGGGGTTCTCCATTGTTTCTTTGAATTTTGGTTTCTATTTGTTTTATTATTATTATATTTTTTTTTTAATTTCAAAAAACAATAATGACCTAAACAGTGCTCATTACCAAATGCACTTGAGCTCGGGGCTGGGTTGCGTTTCTGGTTTTGTTTACAAATATTGTATGGCAGTAGATGTAAGAATCCGCTGTGCATATAAGACAATAAATTATCAAATGTTTCGCAATCCTTGGCCATATCAGTTTCCTGAAAATTATTATCACATAACCCTAGTAAGACCAGATTTAACCCTAAAAAAGCCTAGCAAAAGTTCATAATAACTTTTGGCATTAATTTATTTGGATTTGTGAGAGTTGTCCTGAAGCTTACTGTGAGAATATCAAGAGAAATTTATTTTTGATGTTGAAATTGCTGGTGATGCTTCTCAAACCAATTTTGTGATCAGTGCAACTGTGAATACCTTTAAATAGCTTTTCATCGTCAAGATTTTTATCCTTAAGTGACTCATAGGTTGGGAAAAAATTCAAACCATCTGCTCTGCTACCTCTACTAGAGATGAATTTCAAATTGTTTGTGTCGTCATACAGAGTACGAGGAGTTACTCCTTGCTCGGATTGTATTACTGCTACGTGTCAAATAAATAGGAAGTTTGTTTGTTGACCAATGTTCATTAATAGTCTCAAGCACCTTATCATGATTAGTATCGTGGAAAGTAGATAGTGGAGAATGTTGGCAAAAATAATAGCAAAACGCCCATGCAGTCTCACGCATAGATTTGCCGAAAATGCAAGTCGAAGCATAGTGAAAGAGGCGTTACAAGGCCGACAGGATACATACCAGATGTTACGTTTGAAGGTGATTAGGGAATCCTCACGCAGTTGTAGGCAGAAATGGCATGAAAGCCCCTAAAGATATCAAGGTAAGATAGCCAAAACCCTAGCACATGAGATGTAGCCTCCAATATCGACACGTTTCACCATGAATAAAAGTGTACACAACAGGAATTAGTCAGAGGGAAAATAACGACAGTGGGCAAGTGATTATGGCGAACACTTAGTGAATACATGGCACGAGAGAGCCGTTTTGGAACGAATAAGAAAAAGGGAGGCCATTATTCAGGACATGCAAAGTAGGTGGACAAGAGCTGTAGACTTACACCAATTGGACGTGGCATTTATTTTACTATTGTAGGGGCTAACTGCCCAAAAACGTATTTATTTTGCATACCCAACAGCATTTTAGCATTTTAGGGATAAATTTATTTAGGGTTATAATGCCACTTCGGTTTTTTTTGTTTTTTGTTTTTTTAAAACGCGGCATCCTATGTCAACACTAGAGAAATTCAGTAAGGTAAGGATTACAATATCGTCATCGTCCAACACTTCCAAATGTCAAAATCCGTGCAGTGATTTAACGAGATCTGGGGAACAGGAGACTATCAAGCTCTTTAAAATATTCTAAGCCATAATATGCTTAAGAGTCCTACCATAAACATATATGGTACGCACAGGCAAAGGATTGCAAAATAGAAGCTACTCCGTTAAGTGCACCATTACAGTTTTTAAAACTATTAATATGGGTGGACAATTAATTTAAATATTCAAGGTAAAAAATTAATACATATGGACATGATCAAATACTAATTTTAAATATTGAACATACAATTAATATCGCACAACTGTACACATTACATCAGGTTTCAAAATGTGCCCAGCATTATTTTGTGGCTTACTTGTTTGCATTTTACAGTTAATTTTTGTTAAGGAATTTTCATGAGAATCACTAAATTTTCTTCTTGGAATGGCCTGGATCTGGATCTCAGCTCTGGGTACATACAACAATCCAACAATCAACTGACAACATACCCTAAATAACTTTGTAAAGTATGATGCCTTTCGGTATCAGAAACCGGTATCAGAAATCATCGCTTAAGGTCTAATGCAAAAGCTAGAAAATGAATACCGACTTTGCAAAATTACAAGGTTGGCAAACAAAAACGTATTCATACACATTCCAGATCCATCTATAAATTATAATACCCTATCTCCTCTTTTTAGTAGTGAAACAGGAATAACCCATAAGTGCGCATTGGACTACGAGCTAGTTATATCAACCTAAACTGGGACTACATCATCTGCATATATGGTTCACATTCACATATAACAAAGTTTATATGGAAGTGTTTGACATTATAGGTTTTGGTTTACAAGGTATTACCTATATCTTCATTTCATAACTCATAAAAGGATTATAGATAACAAGTTGTACAAATAACTTAAATTTTAGTTTAATAAATTTTAATTAATCCATATGAAATTTAGATTATTGTAATTATTGTACAATAATTTAGATTATTGTGTAATAAATCTTAATTAGAGGTTTTGCATTGTAAATACCTAAAAGTTAATAGGACCTCGTAAAGGACAAGGTGACCATAACCTACCCCTTGCTCACTCAAGTTAGACGACATATACATTGTATATTTCATGATGCTACTTAGTTTTTCATGCTGCTACTTAGTTTCCATGATGCATATTTCATGTTGAGACTCAGTTTATTATGGTTGCTAGATGTATAGGACATGAGGTACATGATGTGTTGATTTTTGACACTCAATTGATAATTTATAGTTCCATCTTTTGCATCTTGAAATGAAATTTATGTGGTATATGATATGGTGTTTTTACATGTTGTTTTTAGAATGATGCCTTCATGGTCATGCATTATTTTGATGTCATTTCTCGCCATGAGATTTATAGCCATGGGTTGTGCATGTGATACTTCTTGATGTTATTTCATGACGTTATGGTGCTTTATAAGATAGATGATGTGTGGAACATAAAATGATATTATATCTTATTATTGCATATCTAGAGATAAATGGTATGAAAACATGTTGTGATATAATGATGGATTATGTGGGTTGTCGGAATACATATTCGATATGATGATGGATTATGTGAATTGTTACTCCATGTTGATAGTACTAATTTTGAAATATGGTAGCTTGTGATGGCATGTTAATGAGATGCTTAGTGAAATTATGAAAGTATCATGACCAGTTATGTTATAATGGTAGCACCTAGCACCTAAATGCATTAGATGTTAAACTTAGCATGACTTATTGTGACAATGGCTTATAATGTAATGTAATGCAATATGAATTGGTGGCTAAACATTCTTGTTAGCACATGATTCAAGGTTGATCCATGATATTATTATATTGAGAAATGGTTACTAATGATTATTCATTATGGCAAGTGTCGGTTGTTCCAAGTGATCCACTCAAATAGCTTGATGATGCTAAGTATTCTATGATTTCGTGGGAGCCCATAACCACGAATGAGAATGGATACTATAAATATATTATGGGCTGCGGGACAAGCCCAACAATTAGCTCTATGCCAGCAGCGCTTGACTTTAGTACCAGAAGTTGGGAAGGTGGAAGTGCCACATATACTTCAAGGAGAACTTTTGATGTGACGAGAGTCCACAGTTGGAGACATACTCACCGAGAGGGAGGTTTATGGAGAAGGACTTCTGATGCCTGGGGCTAGTGCCTTGAGGGTGCTATGGAGGATGTTTAGGCTAGCCTTTCGAGATTCCTGGGGTATAATGATCCTGATATCAAGATCGGGGGTACCAGGAGCATCAAGATCGGGGGTACCAGGAACCAGATGCCGGCTAGTACCAATGAGGCCCATATTCCATTAGAATCAGATGAGACCGTATTATTACCAGAAGTTGGGAAGGTGGCAATGCCGTGGTAACTTCCCGAGGAACTTCTGATGCCTACTATATGATCCACGGACAGGTTATAGTAGAGGGCCCATGCCATGGTGAGTGGGACCATCCGAAGTTGGAGGGGAGGTGTAGGGAGGTTGATCGGATGGTATGATTCTCAAGGAGAGGGTTAGTAAGGAAAGAAGAAGTAAACAAATAAACGGCTATTAATTATTCAATAAATATCTAATGCTTTTGTATGTATGATGCATAATTGTTGTGATGGTTGCATATTAGACTCATAGGGAATTACTTAAGAGCATGTTGTAACTTATGGCAATTGATTGTATTAGTGTGGTTTGGAGACTTCTATGTGGTGGCCACACATATAAATCTCTTAGCTTCACAATAGTACTAGCTACCTATATATTTTAGTATTTACTTGATTGATTGATTGAATAAGTATTGTATTTATTGCTTGGATAATATAACTTCGGGATGAAGTTTCTTGAAGGGGGAGAGTATGTAACAACCCTCATATATGAATATAGAGAATATTTAATATAATGAATATAAAATAATGTAAGATAGTAAATAAAAGGGAGTAAATAATATAATTGGGAATATGAAATAAAATAAGGGAAAACAGATTGCATTAAATAAGAAATTAATAAATTGGGAAAATGAGGAGATAAAAGGAGGAGAAGGAATGAAGAGAAGGGTCTTTTTTTTTGTCTTTGGCCATCTTGGAAGAGGAGCTATGGAGGAGAGGAAAGCAAGATAGCGCTGGCATAGGGTTATTTGTTGGGGCTCGGGGGCCTCAACCTTTGGCTAGGGGTTGGTTGGGTGGAGAGTCATCCCCCCACCTTCAGTTGCACTACTAGAGCTGTCAAGGTAATCGTAGCTCCTAGGTCATCTAACCAGGTATGATTTTCATAGCATATTTTCTGTATTTATTGATTAGATCCATTTCTTTGTCAGATCTCCTATGCATGTTGTTCTTGTTGCTTCTGGATTTTATAAGATGTAACATTTTATCAGATTCCTGTGTTGGATTAGAGATCTGCATGCATATTTAATATTCTTTGTTATCTAATAAGTTTTATGAGTTTTATGGTTCTTCCTTGATGTGTACTTGGACTCTTTGTCTTCTTGATCTTGATGCTAAGTAGGTTTTCTTCACTGTCTTCTTTGGCTTCTAGAAAATAAATAGTTTCATTGCTTTTCATTGGTACTGGAACATAGTGCGAGTCTTCTTCTTCTTCTTCTATTTCAACATATTTTATCTTGTTGTCCACTTTACCTAAACATTTAATTTTTTTGTCTGAATCTTTAAAAATATGAATACATTTCAGTTCTTCTTGGAGAGAATTCACATATTCGTGTTTCTCATCTTCCTCTTACCTTGTTTCAAAATTAGTTACATCATCATTATCATTAACTGGTGCAACTTTTATGTTGCTATCAACTGTCTCTTTCTCTGAGAGACTATCACTCACGTCATTGGGTAATGCTACATTAACAATTTTGTTTTCACTGTCATCAGCAGACAAAGATGGATCAACCAACTTTGTTGGGCTTACTTGATCACTGGCTACCTCATATTCTTCTTGACTGTCTTCCACTTCACTATAGGATTCTTGTTGGCTTGCAAAGTCACCTTCTTCTACAACTGGTTCCTCTTCACTAAACTCTGCTTTCAATATATCCCATGCTCTTTTTGGAGTATAAGCTTTGGCAATGCTATGAAAAATGGAATAATCTATATTGTTGTATGAGACTTAAGGAAACAACTTGTCTTCCTTCTTTTTGAACTATGTCAAAGCCTCAAATGCTTCTAGATCATTAGGATCCTCTTCTACTACAAAATTCCACAAATCTTGTGATCTTAACAAATTTCTTATTTCTAATGCCCATAGTTCATAATCTTCTCCATCAAAGGACTGCCATAATCCTACTGATGTTAACAGATTTCTCACTTCTTCAATCTCTTCTGGTAGCTCCATCTCGAAGGTTCAATCTTCCTCATGTTCCTTAGCTTCTTCTATATCAAGTTCATCATCATCATCTCTAAATATCGAGAGAGTCAATGGAGTTTTTTAGCAGATATAGATTTTGGAATATATATAAAAACAAAATCTGAAATTTAGCCAAAAGAACCACGTTTTGGCTCAACACAGTGTGAACTCTTCTTTCCTTGAACAATATTATGCTCTCTTATGGCTTTTGAATAAAATAAGGAGTTACTTTATAATACAAAAAAAAATGCCATATCACTTCACGCAATCAAGAATTCTTAAATAGTTTTTAACATTTTTTAGACCTTCACGTCGGCTTTATGGAGACGTTTTCTTCTTCGATACTAGAGGTCCTTTAGACTTTAGATCCTTGGAAAATTTTATGGAGGTTGTGTCCTTTTCTACACAGGCTCCTCTTGGATCGATCTCAGTCAGATTCAATCTTCTTCAATCTGATTGTTTATTTGAATAATGTTGGAACTTGTCCAATATTTTGACTAAGTGTTAACAATACTTTCTCTTCAATACTAGTTCTGGAGATTTGATAAAAGATCAGATTCTTTAAAGTAGTACCACAGCATGCAAAGCTAGCACAATGCATCACAGGGTGCGATGGGAAAAATCCGTGTAAGTGAACAATGATTGTCATGCTTTACCTTCACAACAAGTCCGTCAATGTCATGCTTCTTTCGAGCGGAGAGTGCATCGGTGACGTGCTTCTCCTTAACAATAGGTGTGTCGATGGGAAGGTGTTGCAGTTCTCGATAGTGACAGGGTGTGTCGACGTTTGAAGAGGGAAAAAATAAAAAAGATATATGGCCTGATTCTTCACAAAATAGGGACAATGATCTTCGCTTACTTCTAACAGATTCTGTCTACACAAAACTATGGCTTTTGCGAATCTATAGTGACTTCAAAATTTGTCACAACACCGAACTTATTTAGCACGAATTCTTCATCGCTTTCTCCTTATGCTGGATCTCATAAGGGGAAGCAGGCTTCCACACAAAAATTTCTTCACACAATTTTTTCTTTGAAATAGCAAAACCCGGATTATGCTCCTAACACTAACAAATCCATTGGTGACTGGTGGCTTCTATGCTGGAAGGCTATCAAATGACTGGATCAACCTCAGCTAACCAAACAAAATCTGCTCCTACTTTGACAGGGCTTTGCTACAGACTTTGCTCTGCGTGCAACACCGACTTCAACAACAGACTTTACTCTACATTAAGTGGTAACTTCTACAAAAACCTCCAATCAAGAAGAGGCTCCTAAATCCATATTTGGATTGACCAACGGCTCTGATACCATGTTTAAATATAAGTAGAGATAAAAAAGCGAGTTTCATATCATAAACGACTGAACTACTTATCTATTACTTATCTATTATTACACAATTATATATATATATGTTACATGTTTGACAGTTCAATCCATTACTGACTAACCAATTGTGAAACTAAATAACAGCACAGAGTAACAAAAAAATTACTACTTCTAACACAAAAGATGCCCGAATGAATCAATAGGGAGGTGCTCTAATTGCTCAGGTAGAAAGGTGGCATGCTAAGAATAATCTGATATTCAATAAAATCTTCTTCTCCATCAGCAATCTGTTGCTTCGCCTTCTGTTGTTGGTTCAGCTAACTCAATGATTTGAAATCCTGGGCATCTTTTTTATTCATTTATGTTGCAAATACCTAAAACTTTGTCAAACTCCTCGGTATCTTAAAAAAAACAAGCAAACTATATTAATAGTAAATCAACTAAATTAAATTAAAATAATCCAAAACAACTAAATTCAGCAATTGATCCATATGATCCATTCTCTAGCTGTTGCATTCTAAATAATTCCACGATTTCAGTAATTGAGTTCCCTTGTCCATCGAACGTGGTAGATTTATATCTGTGAAGATTGGGTGGAAATTAAGCCATTTTCTTCTATGTCTAGGCAGATCTTGAATAAAGATTTGATAGTTGCAACTTCATTTATTTGTAAATCCTCGTACATAAAAAGAACAAAATCTTCCACCATTAAACTTGAACCAAATAGCACTCAATTTTTTTTGATACTAAATAAACTAAATATTATAAATATATATAAACATGTCTATAATAAAATTTCACATATATTTAAAACACAAAAATGTTAAACAAATTCAAATTTATTCCGAAAAATTCCATACACAAAATAGTAATACATCGAGTTATGGTGTACAATGCTGAGGAGGCTACCAACCGGTTGGACCAGCCATCTCAAACCTCACCAATAAATCCTTATCTTATGAAGCTATGCTATTTACTTTATGATGAAGTGGCGTTGAATGGGATATCTTCTATTTCTCTCACGAGATTTGAATTCTCTCATGATCCAACAAACTGAGGGTTGTCTGCCTTTAAAATTTACTTTATCTCGCATTTGTCCTGAACTCAATTTTGTTGACTTGGCATGTTATCACTTGAAAGGAATTGGAAAAAAAATCATAGAGAAAAAGTAACTTTTATTTAAATTCAAAATTGGATAAGGAAATAACCTTTAATACATGAATGTCAATCTTATGATTAATAAATTTATTCACTAACAAACTTTAAGAAAGTAAACTAACAATGTATTATTGAATGGTGGAAATTAATGCATGTTGTAAAAGTAAAAGCAATAAAAAATAATGAAAATACTTTATTTTATTCTATTATTCTATTATTTTTATGTTTTCTTTTTATTAAATTTTAGGTATATATATAAAGTTATTAATTTAAAAATAATAAATAATAAGTAAAAATATTAACATTATTTACAAGTTTTATGTTTTATTTTGGAGGGTAAAATTTTTTTAGAAGAGAATGTCCATTTCGAAATTAAATGGTCAACTATCAAGCAAAGACTTTGAGATAAGATCCATGAAGACATACAATAAATTATATTCAAAAACCCAAATTGAGATAATTATATTATACCAAAGAAGGAAGGAATCCAATTAGCAAAAATCACTTGAATTACCAAATCATCATCTTATGAAAAATCAAGCCAACTTAAATTAAAAGGAACTTAAAGCAACATTTTCCAAATTTAAGAATGGGCCCCCCTAAAATTTTATGAAAATTTAAAGGGAATTTGTTGGGAGGGCAACAAATGCCGATGTACTAGGGAGAATCAGTTACCTCTATGTGACAATTTGAAAAAAATGGTAAGGGGTTAAAGATATGGACTTTTAAATTAAAAGGAACTTAAAGCAACATTTTCCAACTTTAAGAATGGGCCCCCCTAAAATTTTATGAAAATTTAAAGGGAATTTGTTGGGAGGGCAACAAATGCCGATGTACTAGGGAGAATCAGTTACCTCTATGTGACAATTTGAAAAAAATGGTAAGGGGTTAAAGATATGGACTTTTAAAGATGTCAAATTTCAAACATCATGATTTCATTTATCATTGGTTTATATGGACATAGATTAAACTTTAAGCCGAGCTTTCAAAATAAAAAGAAATCATTCCAAACATTATGCAAATAAATTTTAAAGATAAATTATTTTAAAATATATATAAAGCGAACTCTACTAGGAATCAGTCTCAAGAAAGACAAGGAAAACCAATGCAAACATAGCCTATAAATTTGACCCCAATACCACATGCATGACCACAGCAGCTAGCAGACATCCATAACCCCGACAGGGACACCTTTTAACCCGATTAGACATTTTCATCGCATCCAATAGGTATAGATACATAGCTTACATGCACTTATAATAGTAGATATATTTTTCTTTCTTACTTTCTTTTTAGGGAAATCAATTCAAGGCCATTGCCTTGGATTGGTGACTAGCTAATAGAAGTGTCATTCACAAGAACCAATAGAAGTGAACAAGCTAGCTCATGATAAGACCTCTTCTCCCTTAGCCTTGAAGCTAAGAGCCACTACCTTGGCTTGATGACCAATAGCGGGAATGTCACTCTGTAAGAACCCATGACTACGATAAGTTGGCTCATGATGAGACCTCCTATCTTTCAGCTAACACCTTTTGGTTTTTATACAAAAAGTCATGATATGATTATTATTAATATCTTAAGAGATTTTCTAATAGATGGGGAAGCAATTATGAAAGACCCCTTAAGTGCAAGGGATGGCATAAAAGATTTAGTGATGAATAGTAATCATTGAGTGCCCTAACTCCTAGAAACAGATTCCTTTAAAAGTAGACTTATCTGAATTATGTTATCATTTTAAAAATATGAAGTTCTTGGATAATTATTAGAAGATTTTTATAGATTTATCAACAAAGTTGACATAAAATATTTTTCAAAACGAGGATCCATTTCACCACGGTAAGAATATTTGACAAAATATGAAATTCCTTGAAATTATCTCCTTAAAAGAAAATATTTCATATTTGTTTGATAAAAATAAATGTTCAAATGATGAAAAATACCAAATGTTGTTATTTATTTACATCCCCTTTGAATCTTCAGACAAATAGAAAACTAAGTAAACTCACAAAAATCAAGAAATCAACATAATCAAACAAACTTGGAAAGGCAATGAAAAGAAAAGAGAATGTTAAAACCAACTAAAAATAGGCCTTATCAACTTGAATAACATCTTATGTGAAAAATATAGATGTAAAATTTTGTCATATTGTAAAATAGAAAATATTTGTATTGTAAAGGGGCGATTATATCAATCCATAAAATACAAATTGATTCTTTGAATTGATTGTAACAAAACCCCTTTAAATATGGTTTAATAAATTATTTTCTTGAAATGAAGACCATGATTGATATGATCTGTCACATAAGGTGTTGAGCCAACCCGACCCTTCATTAGAAACTCTTTATATAAAGAAAAATAAAAGAAAAGATAAACTCTATACTAGATTGTGCAGTCATGATGCAAATTTCAGGATAAGTGAGGTACATTAATTAAGTCACTCATCCAAGAGAGATAAAATTGATTGTACGATAAAATCATTTATCATTTATCCGTTTTAAGTATTCAAATTCAAAAATTGTTAGAAAAGTAGCCATATATCAACATTGTATTATTAAATTGTATATGAATGATAAAAACTTTAAAATACAATGTTTAGTGAAAATATTTCTTATCTGTTTTCTTAAATTGCTATTATTGTTATTGTAATAAATTTATCATAGTAAAAAATTTCATAATAAAATAGAGATAATGAAAAGAGAAATGTTTTAAACGAACATAATAAAATAAAATTAATAAATAACAAATAAGAAAAGTACAGAAAACTTCTCTGTCGATGTCTCATCTTAATCCTGAGAACGATGCGTCACTCAATAACTGCATTACTGGAAAGAAAGCTAATATATTTTCAATAAAAGAAACAAATACTAACTATTCTACATCTGCTCCTACTCTAAACTATTATAAATATCAAAAGACTAAGTAAAGGAAAATTTCCAGTGTAGCCAGTGAAGTAACTCAGATCTTGCAAAAGGAAACAAGTCAAGCATCAATATCAGAAATTGCAAAAATTAGAAAAACTAAATCTAACTTCATATTTACAAAGAAAGAAAAATCAAATGGAAACCTCTTTGAAAAGTATTCTTCCAACCAAATTTCAATCGGATCGTAGTAAGTAAAAGATACTTCATCATGATAACATTCAAGAGGAAGCAAATTATTATCATGGTGTATAAAATTGGAAAGGAATTTAATAGGAGATTATCGATTTGATGTAATTTCATGCTTATGAAATTGAAGAGAAAACAAATGAAGATTCATCATTACCTTAGAAAAACTTGCCTCATGTTGCTTCCTACCTTCAAGCTTAGACTGGAAGATATGACAACGATATATGATGACCTTTTTACAAAAAAAGTACCTCGTTCCGATCAACAACACGAAAAAAATGATATCCCTTTCCATCTAAAAAATATATCAAAAATTTCAATTTCATGAGATGAATTAGATAAAGATATATGAAATTTATAATGATTATGGCATGATAGGTCTTCCTCCCCTTCTTGAATCCCTAAATACTCATTTAAACATACAGGTGAATGAATTTTCTTAATTGTCAGATCATTTGATTTGATTAACTCTTCTTCGAAAATCTAATTACTAATACAAATGTCGTGAAAATCATTTCAACCTGAGCCAATTCTGCTTCTAAAAATCTATAATGTTCTTCATCATAAGGAAGGATTTCATTTGTTTCTAATTCACTAACCAAATTACTATCATATGAAATAGATAGAGATGTATGTTTCATCAAAGATATTAGTCAAAAGATCATTCTTATTTTAAACAAATTAGATGAAATAGTAAAATTATCACCATTCTCATGAAATGATTTTTTATGACTTTGCATTGAAATAGAATGTGACCGTAACTCGGCCTTAACCTAAAAATTTGGATACAATGAAAAATATGAAGGATTAAATGTTTCTCTTTCGATAGGATCACATTCATTAATCATTTGAAAGAGAATTTTTTTATGTAAATCCTGATTTAAAGATAAATCTTGTGTAAGAATGAGGGAATTTGAATTAATATTAGAGGGAGAGAATGTGTTATCATCATCTACAGAGCCATCACTAACAAATTCAATTTTAGGGCCTATGATCGTTGAATGAGCGTCTCCCATATCTCTTTGAATGAAAGTATGAGAACCATTTTTTAATATGATAGTCGAATCTTCATCTAAGTTCTTTTCTTCCTGAAATTGCATGTTAGAAAATTCCAAAGTTTGTTTAAATGAAACAATTTCAGGGTTATCATTGGATAAAAGAAAATAATGACCATATAAAACTTCTTATTCTTGAAACTCTAGATTACAAGATAATTACATTTGTTGTTGGACAATAGTTTCAGTGTCATCATTGAACATAAACATGTAACATAATACTATAAATATAGAAAATAAACTATCAAGAGGCTCACCGTCATCTTTACGAATACTTACCAATTATAACCACAATTCCTTCCAACTGCAATCCCCATGAGTAGTAAGAAATAATCTCCAAAACTATGTCCATGTATGAATGGATTTGACTAGCAACATCATGAACCAACCCCGTATTCTTCCTTTGAAAGTTGCAGTTAAAAAATATTCATATCCTACCTTCATCAAGTATATGTAAGTATTCACAAATAAACATAAACTCAACAATATTACCATGAGCAACAATTTTACCTTCGCCATCAAAACTTAATTTTTGCAAGAGATTTACTACTTTTCTAGAAATACCTCTAGGAGGCTTAGACATACTAAAAGCATGTTCTAGCGCCATTTGTTGATGGGAATTACTTGCCAAATCGGCCCTCATTCTAGCGCCATTTGTTGATGGGAATTTTTGACATGCTCGCCAACATACTAAAGAGAAGTAAATTTGTACGAGGTTCTTAAACAAGAAACCAAGCCGGTTGGAGTAGTTAATTCTAATGGGTTTTACAGATCCATTAGCCTCTAAGTGAATTTGCTCCCCAAGAGGAGACTTCGTTAAATCTATAATAATCTAAATGCAAATTGTAAATATAAAATGAGATGCAAACTATTTTAAGATAAAAAAATTTACATAAACATAACTTACAAGCATACAAAAATGTAATTTTGTAAGGTATAGAAAAGCCTTTTAAAATCAACTATAGAAATGCAACTAAAATGATAGAAAAGAATTAATTGAAAGAGAAAAAGTGGTTAAAAACTAATTCTAATTGGATTTGTAAATAAAACATGTACTAATCAGAATACAAATGACATTCTATAATCAGATTACTACATATTATGTAGCTTAAATTGTTTTGTGAATTAAGAGATAACAATCATGAAAACTCACAAAAATAGTTTTAATTATGTGAAATTAGAATTAATTTGCAGTCAAATAGATCAAATTAAATATTAATTATAATCTTTTAAAAGACATTTGAAAAGACTATAACCATGTAATATTCCACTTTCTCCCTTAGGGTTTTTGCAATACAACTGGGTACCCGCCAATGGCAAGGAGCTCATGGAAAGAGCTCCGTAGGTATAACTTTATAAGTATGCTCATGTTTTCCTAAAAAATAAATAAAATTTAAACAAGTTAAGTTCTAACAAAAGCTTATGGTGATAGTAAAAAAATCTAAATATTACTATAAAAAGGACACTTTGGTGTTTGGAAAGAGGGTTTTTCTCCTTCTTCTTATTCACCTTTGGACGCAAGAAGGAAATGGAAGATAAATAAAAATTGAATAAAGAAATTGGAACATTTACTGATACCCTAGTGGATTCATGCCCAGCTCAAGGGTGATCTATGGGTGGGAAAACCATTAGGTCCGACATAGATCAATGGATGGGAGAAAATCCTACATCTATTCAAGATTTACAATTTAGTTTATTAAGAGAAATTATTTTGTTTGAGGTTATATGGAACTAGTTCAATCTATGATATCGATTCATCTCCAAGCTAAAGATCTATGACCATATTTCCTGAACTTTGTTTTCGAGTTTATATAATTTATAGCACATTTAGAACTTATGGTTATGTTATTGTCTAAACGTTGTATGAAAGTATATGGTTCTTCCTTGATGGTTCGCGGGTATTTTCATTTATGTACATGATGAGCAATTACATCGTAGAGTTTGCGCATATCTTTTCTGCTGAATTTTTAGTATCGATCAGAACTTATCAAAATACGCCTGTGTAAACTTTGTAGAGCGATCTCTCCTAGTACCGGTTTAAAATTTATGTCATCAACATTTTTTTTAAGCTATTAATAATAATTTAGAAAAGAGTTAAGTTAACACTGGAAATCCTTTCTGTGCACAGCCACTCAAATATGTTGTCATATCAAGATTGTTGTAAACTGACCTTTATGTGATAAAATAATTTTCTGTCAAGTTTATTCGATTAATTTGCCTCCTGCTGAGATCAATTCTGCCCGTGTGAAACATTCACCAACATTCACGTTCGGCTCTGTCAACACGCCCTCCTCTTAAAACAAACTCTGCACACTTCTTACCGTAGTGGAGATCAAACCACAGATAAATAGATGGCCACGCTAAAACTCTTTAACCAGAGGTTAACTCTTCTTCAAACTTGATCGTCCTATTGACATATGAACATGTAGCTATGAAAGCGAAGAGTAATAGCTGGAATTTTAGATGAGTACTTGTTAATATATTTAAATAATTTGACAATTTTCATCCCTGTAAATAAATGGACTGCGTATTACATTTTAATGATATCAAATGAGTAAACTAGTGTTAAGTCAAATGGAGGAGTAGTCACCCACATAAACTAGAATGAACTGATTGTTAAAATAAGACAGCGTGTTAAACATTTAGTTAAAATAGTCCTGGTCAAGTGTGAATAGAGTTACGGTTCGGTAGCATTGGGTTAGAATTATGTGTATTTATAATTATAGCATAGAGGATGGTACTTAATTGTTCAAGAATAATGAGTTCGCATAGATTGTAAATATTTGTTTACACATATGTTCCCAGGTTTATATATATATTAACTAGTTTATAGTTAAAGGGGAAAGATGAGAGCTCTCGAATTATAATAAATAGAGAAGTTAAAATATATTAATCGGTAAGAGTTATTTTTTTATATAAATTATGGAAAATAGATATTTGTGGTATGTTTCAAGATAATTAAATAGTTACATACAAATGACACTAGTTTATAGTTAAAGAGGAAAGATTAGAGCTCTCGAATTATAATAACAAGAGAAGTTAAAATATATTGAATAATGAATTCTTATTTTGTTGGAAATTTACTCATTTCCTTTCTTTAATATATGAGTTACACCTGTTTGAGAAGAAAGGGAGGTTAGACCAACGAAATCCTTAATTTAAAAGATATATTCACACTACATAAATAAATGGTTGAAAATGAATAATTACTAAATAGATGATAATTACTTGGTCATAATGATGCATGGAAGTTATATTAAATTACTTTTCATAAAGGTTACATATCTTTACTTAGTTGGTTACTTGGTGACATATCATATTAAAACTATGTATTTTATAATATAATTGGACTTGTAAACTTGAAGTTAGAACTTATATGTTACATAGTAATAGAATGAGGTTAGTACATGGTGATAAGACATTCTAAGGTATTCTTACCATTAGATTATTAGTTATTATGGATGACAATTAATATGTGTAGATAAGTTTAGAATTCTTTTATAGCACTTACCTTAAAGGTATGGGAATTATATGGTGAGATATATGGTTATATAAATAGTTATATTTGGTCAATTGAGGTTATAATAATTGAGGTTATAATTCTTGTTATACATTTTATACTTGAGGAGGTATTGTTTAGGTGGTTTTGAAGGTTAAAAGCTATATGAAGGTAACTTTCGTCTATAGTAAAGATTGAAGTATAGTTTTCCCCTTCAAAAGAAAATATGTAGAAGTCAAAAGTATATTGATATTATAAAGAATTATGTTGGTATTTATATAGCATTGGAATGTTAACGAAGGATTAATAAATTTCTAGGAACTAGAGTTTATATATATATAATTTGAATTTGATTGTATATTTATGAATTATATAATGACTTGAGAGCAAGGTATTTTTTAAGGATTCTAATATTAGACTTAAGTATAGTATCCTAGGCGATTATTTTGGATTGAAAAAAATATGTATATAGATAGGTAGACAAATATTAAATATGAAACATACAATTTACTAGTGAAATGTGTAAATTTTGGCGAATATTATGATAAAAAAACATATTTTATGTAAATATAGGTGATATTAGAGACTAAAAACGACTAAATAGCGAATTTATTTTTTGAAAAAAAGCCCAAAAAATAGCCAATTGGCGAAATTTCGCCCTTAAAAATTACCCTGCTTGAGAGTTATATATCTTTGTTAGTGAATTTTCAATTTATGTGTATAGTGATGAATATGTGAAAGGGAATATATATGAAGAGAGTGCATAATATTATCTTAAACTTATTATACATATGATGAAAGCAATTCTAGTCATGTTGAAGTCACGGATTTTATATACCACGACGTTAATGACAATATTTACTATTACAAGTAGAGAAGAAGTAACAACTTAAAAGGTTATAAATGTTAACTGTAGCATGCTTAGAGATTTGTAGAATCGTGAATACATGTTAGACGAAATTATATAAGGTTCTAGTATTAAAAGTAATACGTTATAAGTAGTGCCAACCAAGAACAATGAACAACTCTTCAGTGCTGAAGTTAATTTAAGCACAACATGTAAGTTATGTCGTTACGGAGACCCCTAAGAATTTTTTTTAAGGGTGTATTTTGAGGGACATTACAAACCATAAGGAATTTGATTGAATCTAACTTAAAACATAGTTCAGATTTCATGAAAATCTATAGAAAACAATGATAAATAGAAACAGAAGTGGACTTTTATTACTCTAATAAAAGCATTCATACATAACTTTTGGAATAGCTGCTCATGTTCAGCACATCATTTATTTCATTATGGTAATGATCTACATACCACTGGAAGCATCTCCACCTCTATTTCTTGGACATAAAGCATAGTTCTATAAAGAAATAGTGTACAATAAAGAAAACACAGTTCTTTTCCAGACTTTGAAGACCACCACCACTCGAGAGCCATGTATATGCTCCTCATATAGGCCATTTGATCTACTTGATCTAGTCTAACTCTCCACTGCAATGTCCTTCTTCTTTGGCTTGAAATACCCTCCTTTATTTTCTGGTGAGTACAATGAATGCAGTGACACAAAGAAAGGGTGAAATAGTATCATGACCAAAAGATGCCTCACTGAAACAATAGGGGGGTGCATTGATTGCTCACGAAGAAGGGTGGCATGCTATAAATAATATGATATTCAATTAAATATTCTTCGCCATGAGTGATTTGTTGCTTTTCCTTCTGTGGTCGGTTGAGCTAACTCAACAATCTAAAATCTTGTGCATCTTTTATTCATTTATATTGAAAATACCTAAAACTTTGTCAAATTCCTCATCATCTAAAAAAAAAAAAAAATTATATTAATCATAAATAAATAAAATAAAACTTAAAATTAAATAAAAATAATCTAAAACAATTAAATTTAGCAATTGATCCATAGGAACTATGTGCTATCTATTGCATTATGAATCATTTGTTGGACTTAATGTTGTCATTGATGTTAAATACGATTATAATGCATTGGAATCCATGAGAAGATTGAAGCTAGTTTGAAGAAGTATATAGAAAAATAATGTTGGAGAACAAGTTTGTTGGACATAACATTGTCATTGGTGTCAAATAGGTTTGGAATACATGTGAAGCTTGAAGATAGTTTGAAGAAGTATATAGAACAATGCATGTGAATCTTGAAGCCAATTCGAAGAAGTATATAGAACAACGAAGATTGAATCCATTTTGAAGAAGTATATAAAACAAGATTGTCATGAACGGTGTGATAATTGTTTAAATGCATGGTTATAAAAACAAGTAAAGGATACACATGTGTACACAAACACGCAGATGAGAAGTGCATACAAAAGGCCGACAGTAAAACTAACAAAGCAATTAAAGGATGTAAAATGTTGAAGTTTGCAGTAATGTCAAAGTGCACAATATGTGGAGTGCTGAAGTGTTCAGTTGGTAAAATAACGAAGTGCACAATTTGGTGAAATGTCAAAGTTTGTAGTAACAAAGTTTGTAGTGTGTGGAATGTCGAAGCGTGCAGTTGGAAAAATGTTTAAATACACAAGCCAATGGGATGTTGAAGTTCGCAGTACATGAAATGATGAAGTTATCAACAAGAAGAGATCTAAGATCTAATTTGATGAACTAGAAACTCACTTTGAGGAAAAAGTAGAAGACTTAAACAATACAAATGACTTTTAATCCGACGAAAGATCAAGACAATTGAACAAATGCAAGTGGACAATGAAATCCTTGGTCATCTCCAATTAGTTATGTGCACAAAGCGTAAGGATGAGGAAATTATATGGACAAACGTGATCATGAAGGAAAAAATATGGAGTGCCGGCAACAAAGAGAAGCCCCTAAGAGCGGTGCACTTAAGACAATAATGGCAATATAAATAAACAAATATTGAAGAACTTTTAGTGGTGGAGATGTGGAGTTGAGATAGTATGTGGAGGAAACCCTATGTTTGCGAAGATGAAGTCAATCGACGACAAATATTAGTTTTGATATGGGGTATACTCGCTAAGTAAAGTGTGAATATAACGAAGTGACAAGGTGAGATAGTGACGAGGATTCAACTCAACTGAAGAATACTTTTTTTGGTTAAGATAAAATGAAGTAATTGGTGCCAAATTGACAAGGATATAGTGTGAAAACACGTCAAGTAGAACAAATGATGTCATAGTGGTAAAGACTCAAATTTCAGGCTAACAGAAAGATGATTGGTAGAATGAAGAAATAGAGTAGTTGTGAGTTGAAACACACATTGCATAATGTAATATTCAACAAGGTCGGAATATGCAAATGAAATCGCATATTGAATTACACAGTTCCAAATTATAGTTTGAGAAGCGTAGTAAGGAGTGGTTTCAGTTGAAGGAATTTTTGAAGACGAAAACATACATGAGTCATGATTGGTCTTCTTCATTGGAAATTAGTGTTTCCACTTGACAAGCTGGGCCTTGTTTGCAAGTTGGGTGTTGCATTGACAATTGGATTCCTCATGACGGGTTGGATTCTATCTATAAGCTAGATCTTGTGCTGAGGATTGGATTCCTCACCCCTTAGTTAGCGCTGAGAACCCCGAAGATTAGTGTCTTCTAAAAACATTCATTATCAAATATTTATATACAATATTGTGTTTCTCTTGTGTGTGATGCTTATTGTTTACCAATTGCAAGATTAATGATATGTGGTCAATAGTAGTGCTTAAACATAGAGAATTAAAGTCAATTAATATGAGACACTCATTCACCCCCCGCTGAGTCAGTGTCTTGGAGTGTTCAACATAATTCCACGATTTCAAGTGATTGAGTTCCCTTGTCCATCTAATGTGGTAGTTTTTTAATCTTTGAAGATTTGGTGGGAGGTTAAGCGATTTGCTTCTCTACCCATGGATGTTCGCAGATCTCGAATAAAGATTTGATAGTTGCAACTTCATTTCTTTGTAAATCCTCGTACATAAAAAGAACAAAATATGCCGGTATCAAAACTTCCCAATGGAATTACGATGATTATTAAGGAATTTGACGATGATTATGCCATTACAAATTACAAATTCTCCACAAGGCCATGTGCACACATATCTCCTTTGATCCAGAACTTCGTCTCGAGATTTGGTTGTATGGTGGCATTCTCATCAAACTATGTGAAGGTGACGTAGGTTTGGTGTGAAAACCGATCTTCAAGAAATCTATGCTGATCCTCGCATTTACATGATAATAAAGCTACCAATTCATGGCAGAAAATCTAGGCGAGATGAGTAGATAGCTTTGAAATCCAGGAAACTTTTAGTTAACACCAATGACAAAATAAAAGAAAAAAATCATGGAGAGAAGGCAACTTAGATATACATACAAAATCGGAAAAGGAAATAAACTTTAATACATGAAGGTCAGTCTTATGATTAATATATTTATTTACTAACAAACTTTAAGAAAGTGAACTAATAATGTATTATTGAATGGTGAAAATTAATGCATGTTGTAAAAGTAAAAGAAATGAGAAATAATGCAAATACTTTGTTTTATTATATTATTTACAATTTTTATGTTTTTCTTTTATTAAATTTTAGATATGTATACAAAGTTACTAATTTAAAAATAATAAATAAAAACAAATGATAACATATACAACAACAAAAAAAATATTATTATTATTTTGTTTTTAATGTTTTCATTTTTATTTATTATTTACAATATTAACATTATTATCAAGTTTTATGATTTATTTTGTAGGTTAAAAATTGTTCAAAGGAGAATGTCCGTTTTGAAATCAAATCGTCAACTATCAAGCAAAGATAAGAATTTTATAAAAATTAATGTTTTTTCGTCTAAAGCAAATTGTCAAACTTTGAGATAAGCTTTATCAAGGCATAAAATAAATTCATATTAAAAAACCCAAGATGAGCTAATTACACTATGCCAAAGAAGGAAACGATCCAATCAACACAAATCACTTGAATCACCAAATCATTGTCTTATGAAAAATAAGTGAGAGAACCAATAATATAAAGCATGGAAAAATTAGAGATGAAGAATCAATAATCATTAAACATTCTTTCAAATCAAGCCAACTTAAATCAAAAGAAACTTAAAGAAACGTTTTCCAAATTTAAGAATGGGAGCCCCTAAAATTTTATGAAAATTTTAAGGATATTTGTTGGGGGGGGGGGGCAAGTGAAGGGGAGTAGGGTGGGTGCACATTTTCCGAGTAAAAACTTGACAAGGGTGACATTTATGGACAACACTCATACAATATTTAAATATGTTAGGAACTCGTGTCAACCCTTCTCTTTACTTTGTTAGTATATTGTTGATTGGACGCATATGCTTTGTAAGTTGTCTCGTTTGTATATTATATTATCCCACATTCATGGGGAGTAATAGTTTTTTTAGCTTAGACTTAGTATATAAGTACGTGTTGACGCTGATGAAGGAATCCATGAGTTATTTGTATTGAGCTTACTCTAAGGAGGTTTCCCTCTCGAAGTGGACTGCGATCAATAAATTTCTTCTATGTTCTATTATTTATGATATATAGTGAATTTTCTTCATTTAGTTGCTGGAGGTTCGCCACATCTGGTAACATAGCACTTTCTTGGGCACGCTGGGTGGAATTTCTGCCAAATTGTTTTTTCACAGTGGCTTCCAGGTGCTGTGATTATTGCAGTAATTCTTTTTCTTTGCATATGTATTCTTCCTTTCAATTGCACGTTCAGATCCAAGAATAATCCCTATCCGTTTAATTGTGGGAAGTACCTAGGCATAGCCCTAAAACTCATTGTGAGGAGTATCACAAGAACACCAAAGTAGCTGTCCCATTGAGAGGACCTACCAACGAAAAGGGAAATGACCCCTATCTGATTGACTAGTTCCCACCTGTGAGGTAAACCAAGAGTTGTCGTTTGTTGCAAAGTAGTTATCAGTTTTCCCTGAGATGAGGAGTGAGGGGTACTGCCCCAATATGCAAATTGTTAGACATCATTGGTAGCTGACTGAATCCCTTGAACATTTAGGAAGCCGAGTATACCTGGGGAGAATATTTATTTTCAACTAATAAATAGCAGATTGCAGATCAATTCTGAGCCGTTGCAAATCAATTCTGGTAAAAAAAAGAGTACAAATTTATGTTTTTTCGCCATATCTTCTTTGATTTAACTCTATTTCCATTGAAAATTCACAGGTACCCCTGCAATTACATTCTACATATTTACTCCCTAAGGACCCTATCCCAAATTCCACTTCCTGAAGCCAGAATTCCTACATCTGTCTATTTTTAGGGTTTTCCATAACTTCTTCGATTTTCCCCCAATCGCCTTCAAATTTTGCCACAATGTTCATTTCCTATTTTATTTTCTTTGTCCCTCTCGGACAAATTTTCTCATTCTTTCACCCCACCTATGAAATCCCAATTTTCTACTTCCCTAGCCATTAGAAAGTGTCCAAAACCTAGTCAAACACCAATTACCCATCACAGTTTTTCCCAAATCCAAATTTTCCTTTACTAAATTTTTTTTTTTTTTTTTTTTTTCTACCCATTCTTCCCCAAACAAAAAAAAAAAATCCTGCTTATGGTTGTCACCCGTGCAAGAGAAAAAAACATGGAGGAAGAACTTGCAGCCCTCAAGACCAAACTCCAAGATCTAGATGAAAAAATTATTGGCCCCCATCTTCAACATCCAGCCATGAACAATAAATGACAACCATAGTCTTCTGCATACACTGGGTTCTCTTCTTCCAACACTTTTCATGGGCCAAAGCTTGATTTTCCTCGCTTCAATGGTGATGATCTGACTAGATGGATTTACTGAGCATAACAATATTTCAGTCTACATATTACTTTTGATGTCAACAAAGTTCCACTTGCATCCTTTCATGTGTACATGAATTCTTTCAATGGTTCTGCTGGTACATCAAGACTCATGCATAGCCAAAATGGATAGATTTTTTCCAACTCTTTTTGCAACAATTTGGCCCTAGTGCTTTTGATGACTTCACAGGAGCACTCACTAAACTTCGCCAAATTGGCACTGTGAGAGAGTATCACACAGAACTTGAGAAACTGGCCAATCACATAGAAGGATTTCTTGATGAATTCGACACGAGTTGTTGTTTCAGTGGTCTGAAGGATGCAATCCGATCTTAGGTTAAGATGTTATTTCCCAACACAATGATGGAAGACCTAGGGTTGTCTAATATGGTGGAGGACAAGATCACAACCCAACACCGCTCCAGATCCACTTTTGTTCCATTCAGAAATATGGTTTCCCAACGACCTCCCATCATGCTAGCTCCTAGAGAAACTCCTATGAAGCATTTGTTTGAAACAAAGATGCAGGCACGTAGAGAAAAAGGGATTTGTTATAATTGTGATGAGAAATTCACTCGGGGACATAGATGTGTTGAGCAAAATCTATTTCTCTTAGATGTGGATTCTCCACCTGCAATTGAAATTTTTTAAGGACCTCAGGATACAGTATATGATTAGGTCGACATTCAGCAGCCGCTTATTGAACCTCCTTCTGGGGACAACCATCTAGAGATATCTCTTCATGCTTTAGCCGGAGTCACCACCCCACAAACAATGTGGGTCAAGGGTTACTTCAAGAAGCTCCCTCTTACAATACTCATTGATTCGGGTAGCACTCATAACTTCATTGACCCTAGGAGCGCCAAATAGGTTGATTGTTTTTTCCATCCTCGCTCCAGCTTTGAAGTCATGATTTCCAATAGGTGCACCTTACCTTGCAAGGGGGAGTGTCTCAATGCAAGCATATCTCTATTGGATATTATAACCTGCACTCTG
The DNA here is from genome assembly GCA_027924585.1 of Larix kaempferi. Taxonomy (NCBI): domain Eukaryota; kingdom Viridiplantae; phylum Streptophyta; class Pinopsida; order Pinales; family Pinaceae; genus Larix; species Larix kaempferi. The sequence goes on from BSBM01001286.1 coordinate 33,992, forward strand.
ACATGTTTTCATTTCCCTTAGAAGGATTGGATGTGGTTTTTGGCGCTCAATGGTTACGCACACTTGGACCCATCTTATGGGATTATGCTGAACTTTGGATGTAGTTTTCAGTCAAAGAGAAAAGCACACATTGAAGGGATTACAACATGGGTCTCTTAGCATCATCATTTCACATCACATGGAAAATATCCTTAAGAAGAATTCACGTGGTGTCATCGCTCAGCTCCATTCCCTTTATATGCAACCATCAGTGGTCTCCACTACTCCTTGGGATCTACAAATTTTTTTGGATAGACATGCATGTGTCTTTGTTGAACTAGTGGGATTGATTGGCTACTACTGCAAGTTTGTCATGGATTATGGGAATATTGCAACTCCATTAACTACTCTCTTGAAAAATGATTCTTTTACATGGACACATGCTACTGAGTGTGTATTTGGCAAACTGAAACAAGCTATGTGTACTACACCTATTCAATCTATGCCTGATTTTTCCAAGCCCTTCACTAATGAGAGGGATGCTAGCGACAATGGACTTGGTGTTATTCTCCTTTAATATGAACATCCCATTGTGGTCACCAACAAATTCCTTTTCGGTAAGAATTTAGTCGCCTCTACATCTGAGAAGGAAATGATTGTTATTTTTCGTGCAGTACAAAGTGGAGGCCATACCTATTAGGGAATCATTTCTGCATCAAGACTGATCACCAGAGTCTTAAATATTTCCTAGAACAATGGGTCTCCCATCACAATAGTGTTGTGTTAGCAAATTCATGGGTTATGACTATGAGAACAATTACAAGAAGGGTAATGAGAATCTTGTGGTAGATGCTCTTTCTCGCACATTTGATGACCAAGTTTCTCTTTCAGCTATATCTATGCATGTTGCAAATTGGTTGCAATTTGTTTAGCAGGGCTATGACTCCTCATTATATCAAATCATCCAATGGTTGGCCAACAACCCTTCTGCTATACTAGATACTCTTGGGATGGTGCTTCCCCCTGAGAGCATAGATATTCAACAAGATGTATTCTATGAACTCCATGCTTCTCCATTGGTAGGGAACTCAGCGTTCCTGAAAACATATGAGTGGGCACGGCGTAACTTCTTTTGGAATGGAATTCAATAGATGGTGGATGAATGTGATACCGACTAGCACAACAAGGATGAAACAATAATCCTTCTGGGATTGCTCAAAACCTTTCCCATCCCTACACGGATTTCGATAGATATTTCTATCGATTTCATTGAAGAGCTCCCTAAATCTGGAGGGAAGACAGTGATTTTGGTTGTGCTTTATTGCCTCTCCAAAAATAGTCATTTTTGTGCCCTCATCCATCCCTATACTTCCTCCTTAGTTGCACAGATTTTCCTAGACCAGATATTCCATCTTCATGGAATCCATTCTTCCATTATCTTAGATTGCGATAAAACTTTCATTAGTCATTTTTGGACATAACTATTTCGCCACACTGGCGCCAAATAGAAGATGAGCTCAAGGTATCACCAACAAAAAGATGGTCATAATGAATTTATCAACAATGTTTTTGCAACATATCTTCGTTGCTTCACCTCCGAACAATAGCATCAGTGGGAAAAGTGGCTTCCTCTCGCTGAATGGTGGTACAATACCTCCTACCACATTGCATCTAAAATGGCTCCATATGAAGCATTCTATAGTCAGGAACCACCAATTCTTCTCTTGTCCACCTCCACCAGTTCACTAGTCCAGGAAGTTGACACAGTTCTTCGAACTTGAGATCATATTCTTTGCATTTTGTAGGACAATCTTCACATGGCAAGAAATCAAATGAAACAACAAGCCGATCAACACCGTTCTGAGAAAACTTTTTAAGTAGGTGATATGGTTTTTTTTGTCTACAGCCTTACAAGAAATCCTCTCTAAAACTCAAAGGGTTTCATAAGTTGGATCCAAATTTCTATAGGCCATATAAGGTTCTTTAGAAGATTGAGTCTGTTTCTTATAAATTGGAACTTTCTCCTTCTTCCCAAATTCATCTAATATTTCATGTCTCTTGTCTAAAAAAAATTCTTGGCACCAAAATCAGAGCACAAATTGTTTTACCATAACTAGATAATGAAGGATCCATCATTTTGGACCCAGAGGCCATACTCATTGGGCGCACTTGTTATCTTTTCTCTCGATCCATCACAGAGGTATTAATTCAGTGGCACGAAATGCAACCAGATGATGCTACATGGGAATAACCCCTTCAGATTCAACAATAATTTCCACGTCTAGAGCTTTGAGGACAAATATTTTTCTAAGTGGGAGGGGATGTTAGCAACTTGTTTCAATCCTTCTCTTTACTTTGTTAGTATATTGGTTATTGGATGCATATGCTTTGTAAGTCGCCATGTGAGTATATTTTATTATCCCACATTCATGGGGAATAATAGTTGTTTAGCTTAGACATAGTATATAAGTACATGTTAAGGCCAATGAAGAAATCCACGAGTTATTTGTATTGAGCTCGCTCAAAGGAGGTTTCCCCCTCGAAGTGGCCTGCGATCAATAAATCCCTTTTGTGTTATGCTATTTCTGATATATCGTGCATTTTCATCATTTAATTGCTGGAGGTTCCCCACATAATATTGTAGGCCAAAAATATCTTGCGCGGGATTGTTTTTGAGTAGTGGCCATCCCAGAAATATGACTGACACATGCCCCTATATGGTAGTCATTCAAAACTCATTCAACTTCCTCATGGGTAAGATATCGATGTAAAGCTAGATCGACACCACAATGATACAAAGTGCCACCAATAACAAGGTACATCTTGTCATGATGATGACGTATACGATGTCATTCATCATGAGAAAGATAAGGAAATAATCATTTAGTTTGGATATATACTAATATGTCTCCATTCCATGGATCAGATGAGTCGATGAGGAATAACGATTCATCAAGAAGATGATCATGGGCCACTAGGTCTTCATCTACTTAGGGAAGATAATACATCAATTAATAACAAAAAAAAGATTTCTTAGACTTGGCTATGGATAATTCCAAATCAAACTCTTGGAGGATAACAATCCACTTTGACTAGTACCTCCCCCCGATCATTTGACATGAAAAAATGTGTTTCATGGGGTTAGAGTCTACGACAACAATGGTTTTACATAGGAGAATGTAATGTCAGAACCATTGGATAGCACGAATGACTACCAAAGAAAGTTTTTCCACATGAAAATATCAAATTTCGGTGCTAATAAGGACCTTTCTAAGGTAATAGCTCACATGATCTTAGCATAAATCATCTTTGATGCAAGGATTTCTGAGGGTCATAAATTTGACTCAATTATCTATTTAGGTTGAAATTTAACAGGAGGGTGGTTGCACGAAGTTGTTTCCACTTTTTTGCACCATCATGGATTCCGTAAACATGGCCTCATTACATTTTTGATAAATTCACGTGGGTTATTAGGTTCAAGATTAGTGATACCTAATCCTATAACCATAGATAAGCGTAGGCAATGATTATGTGTTATAATGCATATGTGTTACAACACATATGCGTTGTAACACATATGTGTTACAACACATATGCATTACAACACATATGAGTTACAATGCATATGTGTTATAATGGATATGTGTTATAACACATATGCATTATATATGTTATAACACACTCGCCATGTTCCTCCAACCAACAGACCCTCGCACCGGCCACGTTCCTCCAACCAACATACCATATATATCCATTGACAAGTGTGTAGAACAAAGTATCAAAGAAAATTGGATGGATAGTATTAGGATATCTCATCATTCAGTTTTGTACTTTGCATGCATTCATCCACATGCATCCCAGTCACCAGTTTCATGCCTCCAGCACCTAGTCCCCAGTCTGTCAACACCCAGGAGCTTCTTTCCATACAGTTTTAAGCCTCCTAGTCAGGAAGGCACCCACTTCTCACCTACCACTTGAGAAAGGTGCCCTTCTTCACCTACCACTCAGTTCACTTCAGTTAGCTAGTTCTATTTCCTCGATTTAAGGCTAGATTGACTCCTAACTACTAGTATCACTATGTTGGACCCCCAGTGAGACTAGACTGCCTATTCTAACTCTAGTTAGATCCTCACGTGCCCTCCACTGAGCCTCCTTCATTTAGTTAGTGCCTACATGTGCCAATTACACCTACCAAACTCAATTCGACTCAGTTTGACACCTGGTTGACCGTTACTTGTGCATTGATGACTCCACTGATATGATGATGAGGACTCCTAGTTGGAGCCAAGCTATTCCATGCATGATATTCGAATGACCTCCTTGGTTAATTCGAATTGCTCAATCATTGTTACTTATTGTATTGTATTCTACCATTCTGAGTTCAATAGAGCACTGTTGCAAGCCTTTTGCACAATTTGACACATATTTTCTGAGTTTCATCTATTGTAATTGATTTACTTGTTCATTAGATCTGTTGTCCTTAATTTCACATGGTTTGAGTGTCACATCCCCATTTTGACCCTGTGGCATTAAAATTGTAAATGGTGTAAATATCATTATTTAATCATGGTGAGGAGCTCAAGGCCAAAGCCCCGTCATCGATTTAGCTTTGTATGTATCAGCAATTAAAAAGAGATGCCTATGGTTCTTGTGTTGGACATGCACAATGTAAATTAATACATCATGTAAATGCAAATTTTAATGAAATACCCACAACTAGCTATGCAATGCAACAAAGAGATGGGGGCATGATTTTTCAATCAATAGGGAGGGAAATTATTCAAACCCATGAACCAATGGTGTTAATCCATTTCATTGAGAAAACCCATAAATCCCAACTACCCATTTTGGGTTATGCACCCAATGATTTAATTCTTCCAAGAGTTGGTTGAGGCAGTTAATGCCTAGGGAAGGGAGAGGTATGGCATTCAATTTTGAGTATGGGCAAGCCATCAATTTGGAAAATCGTATTTTGCCTCCATGGGAAACAAAAAACCCACGAAATTGGGGCCCAAATCCATTCTTCACCCATGGCCTTTGACCTCTCACGTAGTCGGAGCTAGCTGGGTCTTTCCCTGCACGTTCTTCACCTTTTTTCTGCATTTTCCCATGCCTGGGAACTCATTTTTGGATAGCACAGTGGCTGGGAGAAGAGAACCATGAATTGGGGGTTTAATGGAGGTCGTTTTTGCTCTGGGGTTGTCCCTAAACGTTTTTTGAAAACAATTTTTTCCTTCCAAGGTTTATTCCCATTTCTCCATTTCGTTTTTGGGTTGCCCACGTTTTTCTGAACTGGTAGGAACCCAATCTTTGGGCATATCATTGTAAAAAAATTTCTTCATGCCCATCACTTATACTTTTGTTGTTATGTGCATCCCTATTTTGGTTTGAACCTGTGAGCAAGAGATTTGGAGTGGTAGTAGATAGAATTGGCTTGATAAACCTAGTGAGGGAAAATAACCTCTTAAGAAGATCAAGAGGGTGGGCTACTCTTCTATGCACACCTTGGACACTCTAGATTGGAAGGTATGGCCTAAGGGACTGTGCATTGGTGAAGGAAATACTTCCTTGGGTGGGGTGTGTGGGCATTGTGGGTGCCAAGCTAGATAGATCTTGTAGAGGTACCCATAGCTCTATGCTTGAGCTCACTAGCTTAGCAATTCTTCTTTTCCATTTCCTAGCAGCCTAATAAACCCAATTGTAGATTGGATTGGCTCATTTTGGTGTATGTTGGGCTATGTGTGAGTCTGTTGTTCCCTGGTTCCTTGTAGAAATAATTCCCAGCTCGGGGTTGTAGTTGCATCAAGAGATTGATAAGCACAACTGGCCTATGGTTGGGAGGAACGTTGCAGTTGCATAACTGGTTGCTCAGGGACAACTCTGTTTCAAGATAAGTACTCTCATGTGCTAATTCTGTATTGTTTCAATGGATGAATGACATGAATGTCTTGAATGTATGATGGCCGTGTAATAGAACTTAATTCTGCTGTGTTTTCAAATAATTACGTATTTTCATATTTCCATCTTCTCTCTATATGCATGTTTGTATACTTTAAATGGGGCTAGATGTCCCCGAATCATAGTCATGTTCTCTCCCATGCTGGTATTATGGGTGGGTATGTGACAGAATGGTATCAGAGCCCATGGCTACAACACTGAGGCTGTTGGGCCAACATCCACACAAGATATTAGGAAGATATGATTTTGTGTGTGTTGTGCATGGGGTATGTTGTTGTGTGTTGGTTGTTATTTGTTGCCAATTGTTGTGAACATGAGATAATGCATCATGTGCTTGAGACCTTGATTAATTATGACTCCTTGTCCCTTGAATGTCCATGATGCTTTGAATGCATGAAATTGAATGTTGGGCATGGCTGGCATGAGTTTTTGTGTGTTAATGTCATGATTGAAAGCCTGAACAGTTGGTTATTACAGCCCCATATCTTAATGATGTTTGTTAATTAGAATGAACATACATTTATATGGCTGATTGATGGCTTTTGGAAGCGAGGAAAGCTTGCGAATTATGCCCTTATGCACATGAGTTTTCCTTTCCCATGCTTGTTGGGTGCTTGAAGATTGACTGTGAATCCATTGGTTGGATTGTTGAATTTGAAATGAAGAGAAAATCCCTTTTCAGAGATGCAAGTTCTTGGCATTCTTTTACTTTTTTTATGCAAGTTTGATCTATAGTAACTCACCTCTGTAAAGAAAATGAAGCAATATCTCCAGAAAAATTCTAACTATTTGTGAAAATTTGCAAAAAAATTTCTAAGTGTCTTTTTTTGAAATTTTGCGCCACTGGCGTGGCGGCAAAGTTAAGCATAACTCTGCACGTGTGGTGCCAAAATTAGCATAAATGTTGCACTGAATGGGAAGAGAGATTCAAAATTTATTTTCTAAGTGTTTGCTGTGGCAGCGAAATTAGCGCTAATTTCTGCGTGCAAGGCGGCAGTGAAATTAACGCTAATTTCTGCGTGCACGATTAGTGGCGAAAGTTAAAGATAAAATTTGCGCCATGCACGGTGCGCAACGGCAAATCTAAGGGTAAAATTTGTGCCATGCGTGGAGTGCGGCGGCAAATTTAAGGGTAAAATCTGCGCCATGCGCGGTGCGCGGCAGAAAACTTGGCGATAGGACCCATGGCAATTTTAAAGATAAATCCTGCGCCAAAGCGCCCGGCATGTTGTTAGTAATTGCGCCAAAGGCGACCATTTTAACCTTAAAAATTACACCAAATGGGGAAAATATAGCAACTTTTCAGTCGTCCCCTTAAGACCGTTGTTGATTATGAGAAAGTCTATGATTGGACAAAGTTGTCAATATAGGATTTCCCCACATGCATGCAAATAATTTATGGTTTTATAATGCATCTAACAGTTGTGTTCATAAACACATTTTGCAGAATTATAGTCACATCGAAGCAACCTTCCAGATAAGTGCAGTTGGAAAGTTTTGGTCTTGGTTGGACCAAGAATATCAACATCATGGATGATGCACGGGATCCCTATGAGCCTGAGACAGATGCCATGGGGGAAAACATACATGTTGAGAATGCTGAAACAAAATCTAATGGGAGGAGAAATCTAGAGACTCCCCTAGATATTGCAGCCACCATGAGGAGCCTAAGGGTGGAGTTGCGAAGTTGCAGAGAGGATAATGAAAGGATGATTAAAGCTCAGGAAGAACAAAATCAATTGAATCCAGCCATGTTGTAGAGTTTGACAGACATCCAAAGGAAAATAAACTCTGAGCATCAGACATCAAATCTAGAAAAGAGTGGGAGTATTTCAAGGAGAAATTCCTGCAAGAGGTCCAATAGCTCAAGAAGAGTTTCTAGAGACAGAACCTATACTCCAGAAATCTCTTCTAGTGGATCATCTGACTCCGAAGGATCCATTGAGGGTTCAAGCTCTTCATCTTGCAAGAATAAGAGGAAGAGGCATTACAAGAACAATTCACACGGGGAATTTAAGAAGGCAAAACCTCCTACATTTGATGGAGAGGTAAAGTCTGGTCAAGAAGCTGAAGCTTGGCTTCTTAGGATGAGAAAGTATTTCCAAGTCCAAGACTACTCTGGAAATATGAATGCAAGGGTCGCCATCTTCAAATTGAATGGACGAGCATCTATATGGTGGGAACACATCAGGAGAGGGAAGAAGATCAATGAAAGAAAGATCGTGTGGAAGTAGTTCAAGAAATACTTCAAGCAGAAGTACCTCTCTGATAGGTATTATGATGACAAGATCAAAGAGTTCCATGAGCTGAGATTGGGACAATTGACCATGGAAGAGTATGCAAACAAGTTCTTGGAGCTACTGAGGTATGTCAGGTATATTCGAGATGATAAGGTGAAAATTCAGCATTTTCTAAGTGGGCTACCTCAGTCATATAAAGATAGGATTGAATTTGATGAGCCTCGAACTCTAGAAGAGGAAATAACGAAGGCCAAGTATTGCTATGATAAAAAGAAAAGCAAACCTGATTTCCATAAGGCATGGAAGGACAAGAAGAATGAGAAGTTTGACCAAAGGAAGAAAGGTTTCAAGCCTCCTCATATCATAAATCAGCAAAGGCAGCGATCACAGGTTGTGAATAAGCCAACTAGGATGATGGGAGACAAGCCAAGAGATCTAAAGGAGCCAAGAGAACCACTTCATTGTTGGGGTTGTGGAGGAGACCACATGCTTAGGAACTGTCCGCACCGGAATGGGAATGCAAATCAAGTTCACAACATCTAAGGAGTTGGAACTGTGGGTCAAGTAGCGAGGACAATCCCTAGAATCTATGCAGCACTAGATGACTGCTAGGCAGATCATCAGTCAACAGTAGTTGAAGTTGAAGGTAAGATTGCTAAGCAATATGTTTCTATTTTGATTGATACTGGATCTACTCACAGTTATATCACCCCTAAAATTATTGAGATTTGTGCTTTTAAGAAATTAAAGCATAGTAAATCATGGTTAGTTCCACTAGCCACTGGAACCAAGAAAAAAGTTAGTGAAATAGTAGAGAAATGTCCATTAGAGATGGATGGGCTATTCACTTATGCAGATCTGAATATTTTGCCACTTGGTTCCTATGATATTCTCATTGGGATGGATTTGCTAGAGGCACACAGGGTTAAACTTGACTACTACAATAAAAATTTTGAATGCATGGACGAAGAAGGAAACCCAAGGGTTGTAAAAAGAATTCCAAAGGTGACTTCTATTAGGCAGGTTTCATCCATGCAGCTGAAAAAGTTCTGTAGAAAGGGTTTTCAATTGTATGCATCCCATGTTTTGGAGGCAACAGAGAATGAAACTCTTAAGTTGGAGGACTACCACGTATTCCAAGAGTTCAGGGATGTCTTTTCTGATGAGATTCCTGGGCTTCCTCCAAAGAGAGACATTGATTTTACAATTGAACTTATGCTAGGAGTAGCACTAGTGTCTAAGACAAAGTACAGGATGAGTACACCTGAATTGCTAGAATTGAAAATGCAATTACAAGAGTTGTTGGAAAAGAAATATATCAGGCCAAGTTTGTCCCCATGGGGAGCACCTGTTCTATTTGTGAAAAAGAAAGATGGAACACTCAGGTTATGTATTGACTACAGGCAGTTGAACAAACTTACTATGAAGAACAAATACCCATTGCCCCGAATTGATGACCTTTTTGATCAAATGAGAGGAGCAAGAGTATTTTCAAAGATTGACTTGAGGTCATGTTACCACCAGGTAAGAATCAAAGAGGAAGATATTCATAAGACAACCTTTAGAACAAGGTATGGATACTATGAGTTTGTAGTGATACCATTTGGTCTCACAAATGCACCAGCTACATTCATGTGTCTCATGAATAGTGTTTTTAGCAAGTATTTGGACAAGTTCGTTCTTGTTTTTCTGGACGACATTCTCATCTATTCTAAGAATGAAGAAGAGCATGAAGAACATTTGAGAATGACATTTCAATTGCTAAGGGAGCATAAACTGTATGCAAAGTTAAGCAAATGTGACTTTTATAAAGATAAAATTCATTATTTGGGTCACATTATCTTAGACAAAAGAATATCGGTGGACCCTGAGAAGATTGAAGCCATTATGAATTGGCCAACTCCAAGGAATGTGAGAGATATGAGATCTTTTATGGGCCTTGCTGGGTACTATAGGATGTTCATTGAAGGATTCTCCAGGGTCGCAAACCCGATCACTTCTTTGCAAAAGAAGGGGATAAAGTTTGAATGGTCACCGAGATGTGAGGAAAGTTTCCAACGGTTGAAGAATCTTCTTACGAGTGCCCCAATTTTGAAAATTGCAGATCTAGAAAAAGACTTTGTGGTATGTACCGATGCATGTAATCAAGGACTTGGAGGAGTTCTTATGCAAGACAACCACGTGGTATGCTATGAGTCGAGGAAGTTGAAGGAGCATGAGAAAAACTATGCTACTCATGATTTAGAACTTGCAGCCATAGTACATGATTTAAAGATGTGGAGGCATTACTTAATGGGCAAGAAATTTGAGTTAAGAACAAACCATTGTGGTTTGAAATACTTGTTTGATCAACCAACTTTAAATGCTAGGGAAGCTAGATGGTTGAAATTTTTGTGTGAATTTGATTTTGAAATCAAACACATAAAAGGGAAAAAAAATAAGGTAGCAGATGCACTCAATAGGAAAGTACATGAAATGCATGTGGCAGCGCTTAGCACTTGTCAACCAGATTTGAGACGGTAGATTGTTAACCATATTGCTGAGGATGAAGTGTATGTACAGATAAACGATAAATTGCAGCAGCAAAAACTTGAAAAGAAGTATGAAGGCTATCATTTGGAAGAGGATGGACTTCTTACTTATAAGAATAGAGCCTAAATTCCACATGTGGCGGATTTGAGGAGGATTGTTATGGATGAAATCCATAAAGCTCCATACTCCGATCACCCTAGATATCAGAAAACAATTGCTATAGCAAGAAAATATTATTTTTGGCCAAGAATGAAGAAGAATCTCGCGGAATACATTTCTAAGTGCATGACATGTCAGCAGGTGAAGGTTGAACACCAACACCCAGCAGGTTTATTGCACCTAGTGCCAATTCCAGAATGAAAATGGGAAGTAATTTCCATGGATTTTATTACAGGATTTCCATTGACTGTGAGACACCATGATTCCATCATGGTTGTGGTGGAAAAGTTAACAAAGGAAGCACATTTTATACCAGTTAAGTCCATGCACAAAGCCGATGCCATTGCAAATATTTTCATGACAGGGATACGAAGTTCACTTCCAATTTTTGGAAAAGTCTGTTTGCATATTTGGGTACATAGTTGAACTTCAGTACCGCATACCATCCTCAAACAGATGGGCAAACGAAAAGAGTAAATCAGGTGCTTGAGGACATGCTCTGTATGTATGTAATGGACAAACCATCCAAGTGGGAGGATTATCTACACTTGGAAGAGTTTGCATATAACAATGGGCAGCAAGAATCATTGGGAATGAGTCCATATGAGGTTCTATATGGCAGAAGGTGTAGGACACCAGTGACATGGGACAATCCAGTGAACAGAATTGTACTTGGGCTAGAATTGCTTAAGGAAATGGAGCCAGAGGTTGTAAAGATCAGGAAGAATTTAAAAGCAGCCCAGGATAGACACAAAAGCTATGCAGATAAGCATAGGTTGCATAGAGAATTAAGTGTTGGGGATCATGTGTATCTTAGAGTAAGACCAAGGAAGGGTCCCTTGAAGCTTGGGAGTTGTGCCAAACTATCACCTAGATATTGTGGGCCATTTGAAGTGCTTGAAAGAATAGGGCCAGTTGCATATATACTTGCATTGCCTGCTAGCACTAGAGATCATAATGTTTTTCATGTCTCTTTGCTTAAGAAATATCTACATGATCCTAACCATGTGATTAATTGGGATGTGATCAAGGTGCAACCCGAGGGAGAGTTCCAAACCGATCCATTGCGCATCCTAGACAAGAGAGTAACATTGCTCCGGAACCGAGCCATCGGACAGGTAAAGGTGCAATGGAAGCACTACGGTCCCGATGAGGCTACATGGGAGCTGGAGGATGCCATGAGAGTGGCATATCCATTTTTGTTCAATTTTGATGAGAATTGAGGACAATGCTAATGTAAGGGGAGGGGAATGTCACGTCCCCATTTTGACCCTATGGCATTAAAATTGTAAATGATGTAAACATCGTTATTTAATCATGGTGAGGAGCTCAAGGCCAAGGCCCTGCCATCGATTTAGATTTGTATGTATCGGCAATAAAACATAGATGCCTATGGTTCTTGTGCTGGACATGCACAATGTAAATTAATACATCATGTAAATGCAAATTTTAATGAAATACCCACAACTAGCTATGCAATGCAACAAAGAGATGGGGGCATGATTTTTAAAGGAATAGGGAGCGAAATTATTCAAACCCATGAACCAATGGTGTTAATCCATTTCATTGAGAAAACCCATAAATCCCAACTACCCATTTTGGGTTATGCACCCAATGATTTAATTCTTCCAAGAGTTGGTTGAGGCAGTTAATGCCTTGGGAAGGGAGAGGTATGGCAGTCAATTTCGAGTATAGGCAAGCCATCAATCTGGAAAATCATATTTGTCCTCCATGGGAAAGAAAACACCCACGAAATTAGGGCCCAAATCCATTCCTCACCCATGGCCTTTAACCTCTCATGCAGTCGGAGCTAGCTGGGTCTTTCCCTGCACGTTTTTCACCCTTTTTCTGCATTTTCCCATGCCTGGGAACTCATTTTTAGATAGCACGGTGCCTGGGAGAAGAGACCCACGAATTGGGGGTTTAATGGAGGTCATTTTCGCTCCAGGGTTGTCCCTAAACGTTTTCTGAAAATGAATTTTTCCTTCTAGGGTTTATTCCCATTTCTCCATTTCATTTTTGGGTTGCCCACATTTTTCTGAATTGGTAGGAACCCAATCTTTGGGCATATCACTGTAAAAATGTTTCTTCATGCCCAACACTTATACTTTTGTTGTTATGTGTATCATTGTCTTGGTTTGAACCTGTAAGCAAGAGATTTGGAGTGGCAGTGGACAGAATTGGCTTGATAAAACTGGTGGGGGAAAATAACCTCTTAAGAAGATCAAGAGGGCTGGCTACTCTTCTATGCACACCTTAGACACTCTAGATTGGAAGGTATGGCCTAAGGGACTATGCATTGGTGAAGGGAATACTTCCTTGGCTGGGGTGTGTAGGCATTGTGGGTGCCAAGCTAGATAGATCTTGTAGAGGTACCCATAGCTCTATGATTAAGCTCACTAGCTTAGCAATTCTTGCTTTCCATTTCCTAGCAGCCTGATAAACCCAATTGTAGATTGGATTGGATCATTTTGGTGTATGTTGGGATATGTGTGAGTCTGTTGTTCCCTGGTTCCTTGTAGAAATCATGCCCAGCTCAGGGGTGGCAGTTGCATCAAGAGATTGATAAGCACAACTAGCCTATGGTTGGTAGGAATGTTGCAGTTGCATAGCTGGTTGCTCAGGGACTATTCTGTTTCAATATAAGTACTCTCATTTGCTAATTCTATATTGTTTCAATGGATGAATGACATGAATGTCTTGAATGTATGATGGATGTGTAATAGAACTTAATTCTGTTGTGTTTTCAAATAATTACGTATTTCCATATTTCCATCTTCTCTCTATATGCATGCTTGTATACTTTATATGGGGCTATATGTCCCTGAATCAGAGTCATGTTCTCTCCCATCCTGGTATGATGGGTGGGTATGTGACACTGAGAGCAATGGCAAGGACAAGAATTATTTTTTGCAGGTGTTCTACATGAAGATTGAGTGAAGAGCTCACAAAAACATTTGAGCAATGGCATGCAAAATCTCATGTGTATTCGTTCATGTGCATGCAAGACTGAAATTTCTCTCCAATTCACTCCAGAAGCCATGAGTTTTCCACAGAGTTCCTAGATATAGATCATTGGATCATCAAGCTTGCTTGATCTCCTATGTTGGGTGTGATGCAACTCTAAAATGGATGGATTGTTCGACCTTATGGTTCTTGTTTTCTTGTGATTTGCAGGTTATTCTACAATTCTATTGCATTCGCTCCTCTTGAAAGATGGACACTTCTTCATCACATCTCCTCACTCCTTTCAATTATTTTCAATGGAAGAATGATATGGAGATATTGCTATGCTCTAAAGGTTTCTACAAAGTTACCATGGGCCTATAAGTCAAAGCTACATTAGCAGTAGAGAAGGAAAAATATTTCAATAAGCTTGATGAAGCTTATGGTTTGCTTTGTCTCAGCATCTCTAAGGATCTTCTTTTCCATCTCAATGGATTTACTACCTCGAAAGAGGTATGGGAGAAACTTGCCACACTCTTTGTCAAGCAGGATGATATGAGATCTTATTAGCTAGAGAATGAGTTGATTGCCCTCAATACTAAAAATTTCGAGACCATCAATGACTTCTTCACTAAGTTTAAAAGCTTGGTTATGCTATTGAAGCAATGTGGAGTGGAGAAAGAAGATAAAAAATTGATCCTATGCATTCATTCAAAACTTGGGAAAGATTATTCAGTTTTTGTTTCAACTTTCAATATGTTAAAGCTCACAATGCCGAATTGGAAAATGCCTACCTTAAGTGTTTTCAATGAATCCGTGATGAAGGAGCATGATAAACTCATTCAAATGGGGACCATATGCTCCAAAGACCAAGCATTATTTTATGGAGGATCCAAAGATACTAATGGAAAAGGGAAGCAAAAGAAAGAGAAGCCAAAGTTTGATCCGTCCAAGCAAAGAGAGAAGACAAAGCAATCGGTTGAGCCATCCGGTTCAAGAAACAAGCAAAAAGGGAAAGAGGGCAAAGAGAAATATAAATGTTCTTATTTCAGCAAGGGCTATCATCCTGAAATCTCATGCTGAAGAAAACCATAGATCAGATGGCCCTTCTTTTAGAGAAAAACAACATAACCCTTTTTGACAGTGCAAGGAAGAAGGAGAAAAATGATCATCCGAAGAGAGGTCATGCACTCATGGAAACAGTTTCGACCCCTCCAACTCTACTCATTGATTTTGGAGCTTCGAACCACTTGGCTACAAATAAATATTCTCTATCATCATTTGATCCCAACAGCACCATCTCCATCCACATGGGAGATGACACTCAGATCTCTTCAAAGGGAAAATGTATTATTCATTTAGAGCATGGTTGTTTTCACAATGTGCTATATGTTCCGTCCTTAGCTTCGAATCTTCTTTCCGTTTATTAGTTGAATCACACTGGTTCACCAAAGAAAGTTGTATTCTCCCCTAACAAAGTTGAAATTTCTGATATTCAAAGTGGAAAAATTATTGCGGTTAGAAAAACAAATCATGCTTCAAAAGCATATGAATTTTCACACTTTCTGCTGCATGACAAGCCCACCGCTCTTCTGACTCATGGAAATGAGGTTAGTAGGCTATGGTATGAGAGGCTTGGACACCTAAATTATAAATATTTGCAGCTACTACAGAAAAATTCCATGGTTGATGGCCTTGCAACGATCAAATCCTCGAAGGGAATATGCAAAGGTTGCATCATTGGGAACCACCTTGAGCACAAATTTGACCGAGTCAAAGCTAGAAGAGCTTCTTGAATTTTAGGGATGATACATTCTTATATCAGTGTTCTGCTGCCACAAATATCCATGAATGGCTCAAGGTATGTTTTGACATTCATCGATGACTTCTCCAGATTTACATGGGTTTTCTTTCTAAAAAACAAGTCAGAAGTACTAGAAAAATTCAAGTTTTTTAAGGCTTCTGTTGAGACTCCCACCGAGCGGAAGATAAAGGCTCTTAGATCTGATAATGGAGGTGAATATATCAAATTAGAGCTTCTGCAACTTTGTTCTGAAAGCAGCATTCAGATCCAGCACAAAGTTCCCTACACACCACAGATGAACGATGTAGCAGAAAGGAAGAATAGATCACTGAAAGAGATGACACCCTGTATGATTGAGTCAAAAGGTTTGGCTGAAAACCTTTGGGATGATGCCATCAATGTTGCTACATACCTTCAAAACAGGGTTCCACATTCATCTTTGAATTATATTACTCCTTTCGAATCTTACACGGGTCACAACCTGATCTGTCAAATTTTCGTGTTTTTGGCTCAACTGCTTGGGCTAGAATTCTGTCGAAAAAGATAAGATATTTGGATCCACAAAGTGTTGAATGCATCCTATTGGGATATGTCAAATAATAAAAAGGCTACAAACTATTGGATATCAGATCCAAAAAGATATTCATTGAGCGAAGTGTCATATTTGATGAACCGCTTCAAAATCTAGAACTAGTCGAGGAAGAAACTACTGAAATACCGCCTCCACCAGATGAATAATTTGAAGAAGATGATGAAACTATTGGTTATGATATTTATGATATTTTATTAGACTTTGATGAAAATGATATATCAGGTTCATAAGTTGATCTAGTTGTGCCCCAGCACTTTCCAAAGTGGGCCCAAAACACACTCAATTCTGCTGGTCAAAACATTGGAAATCCTGTTGATCCAAGGAGGACTCAAGCAGACTTTCAAAGAGCAGGTATGGATATTTCTTTCTCTTATCCTTTGCTATCTGAGAAATTATTTTTGATGATAGGTTCATATCCTAAATAATATTATCATGCCCACTGGTGAGCTCCCAATATAGATGCCTAATGAGGGAAGCTATACTAAGAGCCTACTTTAAATGTCAACCCGAGGGACGTACAAACTTTAGAGGTGCAGGCACTATCTGTGCTCTTATAGGATAATCTTTGTCGCGGTTGGGTGTTGATATCAATGTTTTAAGGGTTGCCTACTCAATATGTAAAACTGTTTATACTATAGAATTAAATACTGGAAAATAGTAAATCTATTTTAAAGAATTAAAGTATTAAAAGCAGTAAATCTATTTTAAAGAATTAAAATGAAAAAGCAGTAAATCTATTCTAAAGAATTAAAATGCAAAAATATTAAATATGTTCTAAAGAATTAAAACACTGAAAGTGGAAGAGATAATCCTATGAATTTTCTTAAGTGCAGAATGGTAAACCTAGAAAGTGAAATGTCGCAACAGATCTATTCTAATATTGGAGAAAAAAAGGGCTGTAATTACTTTATGCATAAAACTAGAGTTCTGATCTAAATCGTTTAAATACTAAAACTAAGATTGAAGTGCGGTTGTTTCATGCTACACATCTATTTACTAAGAAGTCAGAGTAATTAATCTCGATGGGAAACATTCATAAACCTCAGATCTAAACCATGACTTTTGAAAGCAAAGCTAATACATATGTAATCGTTGGGAAAAATGTGCATTGGAAGAAAGCAGCTACAGGACTACTGAAACTATATCGCTAAACTACAAAACGTTTTATAAATTACTACAGAATCCATACATCATTCAAATGCTTCCATGTAGGATATAAATTTTCATCATTGTAAAACACATAACCGGAAAATACCTGAAAATGTAAATCCCCTGACTTACGTGTTGGAGGGGGCCTGTCCAACTTGTACTCAGGACAGAAAGAAACTTATAAACGTTGGCTGGAATTTAACATCAATCTCTTATTAAAATATAAAATCCATGTCTTCGCAAAGGTCTGTAACTTCGCAGTATCTCAATAGTGCAGAAAACTTAAAACAATGTTTTTTCCAAAATGTCAACAGAGACCTCTTGCTACCCGAGAGGTCCATATTTATATAATTCATAATGCTGAACTTAACTAAATGTCTAAATGCCGATTCTTCTTAAATATGAGTGCATTCTCTATAAATCAGGAAACAGGGTTTTGAGCTACATGAATCTTTAGTCTTCTACATGTTTGTCCTTTAGTGCCCCTGAACCTACTCAATCACGCTTGGTTTCCACATAATTAGTTTATTGAATATGCATTTTAACATATAAGAATAATCATCAAAAACAATTTCATTAAATAATTAAAGTAAAACATTTTTCCCACAAATGAGTGTGTTTCTTCGTCATTGCTTGAGCTTGACTGCGGGAAAAAAGTTTATCAAATACCTGAAAATTGGACTCATCACCCACCTAGATCCGAGATGGAAAACCGCCATGGATGAAGAGTACAGTTCTCTTCAAAAGAATGCTACATGGGAGCTAGTTTCTCTTCCACCTAGGAGGAAATTAGTCCAATGTAAATGGTTCTACCACACAAAGGTTGCTACTGATGGCTCAACCTACAAATATAAAGCTTGGTTGGTTGCAAAAAGTCTCTCCCAAGTCCAAGGAGTGGACTACACTAAGACCTTCTCACCGGTTGCAAAGATGTATTCGATCCGTCTTGTTTTAGTTGTTTCCACATCCAAGCACTGGGAAGTGCACCATATGGATGTAACAAGTGCATTTATCCATGGATATCTAAAAGAAGAAATATATATGAAGAATCTATAAGGATATATATCAGATACAAATTTAGTATGCAAATTGAGGAAGTCATTTTATGGCTTAAAACAGGCCCCAAGAACTTGGTATGCTAAGATGGATTCATTCCTTCTCTCGCAAAACTTCAGAAGGTGCAAATCATATCCAAATGTGTACCTACAGCAAACTGAAGGTAATTTTCTGATTATAGTTCTTTATGTTGATGATCTTGCGATAACTGGTAGCACTCTCAGTTCAATTGACAGGTTAAAACATGCTTTAAATCTAGCTTTTGACATGAGGGATTTGGGAATGCTAAAACAATGTTTGGGGATTGAGATTGCAAAAAAATTTGATGGGATCACCATATATCAGAAAAAATACATTTTAGACCTGTTAAACAAGTTCAACATGTCAAAATGTAAGGAAGCCCCCTTCTCATTCCTCTCAGGAATCAGTCTTGAGGAGGGAGATTCTACACTGCTTCCAGATTCTACATTGTATCGACAGTTGATCGGTTCTCTACTATACTTGACACACTCAAGGAATGACATATCTTATGCCGTCAGTGCTATATCAATATATATGCAGAAGCCCCATGAGCTCCATTTTCGGGAAGCCAAGAGGATCTTACACTATGTGCAGGGTACTCGACACTTTGGCATACACTATGCTACAGATTGTGAGCTAGATTTGATTGGGTATACAGATTCAGATTGGGCGGGTGATAGTATTGATCGGAAGTCTACTTCCGATTATGTTTTCATGTTTGAAAATGGGCCTATTTTACGGTCAAGGAAAAAGAAGGCGGTCGTTTCATTATCTTCAGCAGAGGCAGAGTATCGAGGAGCAGCCAATGCTTGCATTCAAGTAGTTTGGTTGCAGGGTATTTTGTCAGAGTTTAATATTGGTAGTACTACTTCGACTGTCATTTTTTGTGACAATCAAAGTGATATCAATATCTCGACGGATCTAGTTCAGAGACATAGGACCAAGTACATCGATATCCACATGCACTACATCCGAGAGCTGGTGCATGATAGAACCATTGTTTTGCAATATTGCCCTCTCGGCGAGCAAATTACAGACATCTTCACCAAGAGCTTCACTAAGAAGAAGTTCTATTACCTCCGTTCATTGTTGGGGGTTAGTTCCATCATGGTGGAGATAGATTATATCCTTCTATGTTCAACTTGAGGGGGGGATTTCTTCCCATTGGGTTTTCCCTCTTTCCTCACTTAGATTTATTTCTAGCATTTTTGGATTATTATATCGGGGTGACCTTTGGTCTCAGTAACCAGGGCCCTATTCAGTTATTATTTTTTACATCATACTATAGCTTGAGGGGGTGTGTTAGGATATCTCATCATTCAGTTTTGTACCTTGCATGCATCCGCACGCATCCCAGTCACCAGTTTGATGCCTCCAGCACCTAGTCCCTAGTCTGCCAACACCTGGGAGCTTCTTTCCATACAGTTTTATCCCTCAAAGTCAGGAAGGCTCCCACTTATCACCTACCACTCAGTTCACTTCAGTTAGCTAGTTGTGTTTCCTTGATTTAAGGCTAGTTTGACTCCTAACTACTTGCATCACTCCGTTGGACCTCTAGTGAGACTAGACTGCCTATTCTGACTCTAGTTATCTCCAAATGTGCCCTCCACTGAGCTTCCTTCATTTAGTTAGTGCCTACATATTCTAGTTACACCTACCACACTCAGTTAGACTCAATTTGACACCTAGTTGACCGTTACTTGTGCATTGATGACTCCACTGATTTGATGATGAGGACTCCTAGTTGGAGCCAAGCTATTCCACGCATGATATTCGAATGAACCCCTTGGTTAATTCAAATTTCTAAGTCATTGTTATTATATTGTATTGTATTCTACCATTTTGAGTTCAATAGAGCATTGTTGCAATCCTTTTGCACAGTTTGACACATATTTTCTGAGTTTCATCTATTGTAATTGATTTACTTGTTCATTAGATTAGTGGGGGAGTCAATATAGCCTTAAATGAAGGAAGAACTGAGTGATAACTGACTAGTAGGTGAGAAAGGAACCTAACTGGTTGTGGTAGGTGAGAAAGGCACATTTGCCATGAAGAAGGGCTCCTTTGGTAGGTAGGAGGCCCCCTGGGGGCTATAGACAGGTTGTGGAGAGCTAGAACCAAGCTCTAAGAGCTGCGAGGTCCACCATGATGATGACTGGATTCATGCAGATGACTGGATGCATGCAAAATGTATGCAGAATGCATGCATGCATGCATGCAAAACTGAAAAATGATGTGGAGAATATTCCAACATCCCCCGCAAGCTATACTATGAGAAAATAACTAAAGAATAGGGCCCTGGTGACTAAGACCAAAGGTCACCCTATAAAATAGCAAGATAGGGCCCTGGTTACTGAGACCAAAGGTCACTCTGTACAATCAATCTAAAATAAACTAAGTGAGGAAAGAGGGAAAAACCAGTGGGAAGAAAGCCCTCCCTCAAAATAGACTGAAAGGTGCTAAAGTAGCATCATGACTTACCCTTGAAGGAGGCAAGTGACCTTCTATAGGAAGGGTTGATCGATCAAAGATGAACCAAAAATGTGAGAAGGATGAGTTTCTTCATTACGAAAATATGAGCTAGTTCTCCATCGATCAACTGGATCACCAGAAGATGTGAAAGCAGTGGCTTCCCTTATTGGAAGAGGAGGAAAGTCAGTTGAGAGATCATAAGGAACTGAAACTTCCATTTCTTCATCTTTAGCATTTGTTAGATCTTCAGGTTCTTGTGGGTCTGAATCCAACATTTTCTCTTCATCACTATCTTCTTCCGAATCTGATTTGCTATATGTTGAGGATTCACTCTCTTAAAAATCACCAATACTTTCAAGCTCTGAATCTGAAACCTAATGAGGAGGAGCAAGCAAAACTAGCTCAACATCACACACAAACTTTGAATTTGAATTTTCATGAAGAGAAACATGTGAGGCTAATATCTCAAACTTAGAATCTGACTCTTCCATATGATGGAGATTTGTTCTCTCGAAACTCATCACCATTCTCAACCTTTGAATCCAAAGGCTCATGTGAAGAAGCAGATGAAACTGAATCATCATCGTTCCCAACCTCCAAGTCTGAAGAAGTGGAAACATAATCATACATGTAACCATCATGAACCTGCTTAATTTGAAGAAGCATGTAGATCTCTGATATCTCTCTTGAGCTATTACTAGTGAGATCTTTTCCAAAAGAACTAGAACCAGACAAAGATGGAAGATCACTAGTGAATGTAGTGTTGATGGCCCCTTTTTCCATGGGTTTTGAATCAATAGGTACCATATCTCCAGGTTCTTGTGGATCTGGATCTTGCATTCGTACTTCTTTAAGAGTCCTCTTTTTCTCAGTATTCTTGGATCTATTTTTTCCTTTCAAGCAACTTTTGCATGTGCCATGAGCAATCTTTCTGATCTTGCTATCTTCATGAGTGTGAGAGCGAAGAGCAGATTCCTTTGCGAGAGGTAAGAAGTGTGAGAATTCATATAGCTTGGACTAATGATTTACAATACCTTTTGAAATGATTTCCCCTGAGACCATGTCCTATACTTCGACTTCATTTGGAGAGAAGATTACTTTCTTGGGCTTTCCAACATGATTCATTTGATATAAAAAGAGTAAATTTGTTGCAAGAGAAGAGACATAAGGCACATTAGAAAAATATCCAGAGTCAAGATCAATTCTTCCGATACCTTGAGAAGGGATTTCTGAATCATTTCCCAATCTGATGGAAGGGCCTTTTGAGCTCTTGAACTTGGAGAAGATACCTTTGGAGGAAGACATGTGTCTTGTGGCTCCTGAATCTATAATGAAAGAAGAATATAATGATGCACTTGCCATGAGAGCATGCAATCTTTCTTTACCTTCGAATCTAGAAGATTCAGGATCAGGATCTTTCTTCCTTATGCATGCAGGAACGGGAAATTGTTCTTCTCGAGTAATTGAGCAATCAAATCTATGGCCTTCTTCATACACGCACTCTCAGGATGAATGCCTTTAAGACAATAATTGCAATTTGGTTTTCTCTTGTGAGAATGCTTGGTCTTCCTAGGGTTTGAAATTCTATTTGATTGATCTAGACTAGTTGTAGGCCTTGTACCATTAAATATGTTGCCATAAATTTTTTTCTTTCCTATATCATTCGCTCTCTCTGCAACTGTAAGGGATGAATCCAATTTGGGTTTGATCATTCCCATCGAAATCAACTTCTCTTCCTCTTGGGTAGGAGATTGTGTGAAATCATCAAATGAGGGAAACTTCCATTTTGGAATGGACAACCTAGTTGACTGAAAAGTAGAGACAAAAACTAAGAAATTTTCCCCCAACTTTCAGAGAATGGTAAGTACAAGCTACCTATCTTCCTTCACTCTCTCATATCTTTTCAACTGTGATATCAAGCTTTTGAATTTGGTGAGAAAGGCATTGATAGTTTCGAAGCTGCTAGGACTCAAACATATGAGCTCATTCTCCAATTTGTGTGATACCATATAATCCTTTGGCCCAAAGAGAGACTCAAGCTTGTCCCAAACCTCTTTCGGCGATGTAAGATCGATGACATGAAAGTGTAGTTCATCAAAAAATGAGAGAAGGAGGAGACCAATTGCTTCATCAAGCCGATCTAAGTACTTGTATTTTTCAACTGCACTGAGAGGTTCTACCATCATTTCGTTGAGTATTCAGGTGAAGCTCTTGGATCTCATGAAGAGATCCATCTTGGCTTTCCACTCAACATAGTTGGAAGATGTAAGCTTTAGATCCATCTGAACAGAGAAAGTCGAATAGTTGAAGAAGATTCCGAACGGGTGAATAAACCTGCAAAACAATAAAAGAGGTGTTGATGCAGAATGCTACACTTCGACCGAACACTACCTTAAGGAAACTTGGCACATGGACTAAGTCCTTCACACCTGGCTAGACCTAACTGGATTTCTCCATTGAAATCAAGTAATAGCACCAGAGTTTTCTATGGAAACTCAAAGGATTTTGGTGCATAAGTGAAATATAGTTGCTCAAAGAAATGTTGTAACCACTGCTGCTGCAATTCGAATAGCTGCTTCCCGTTATGATACCATGTAGGAATATGCAAGGGATCTGGCAGCTGTAGCAACTCACAAATATGTTGCAATGAAGAAGAGAAGGAGATACTCAATGATCACTCATAAACACAGTAAAATAGAACATTATCTCAGTATTATACAATGAATAAGAATGTAAGTGAATGAGTACAATAGCCATGAAGATGGCATCATATAGGACTTGAATAGGCCAAGTAGGGCATTCTAATTCCTAACTCAGAGTGTGCCTTGAATGATAGTGGAGTCGTCATTCAGTCAATGTATGAGTCATCAATGGTAACAATCAGTCAACTGAGTCTAACTGAGTGAGGTAGGCACTAATTGAATGAAGGAGGCTCAGTGGAGGGTGCATGAGGAGCTAACTGGAGTCAGAATGGGAAGACCAGTCTCACTGGAGGTCCATCAGAGTGAAACAGTTAGTGGGGGCGTCAATCTAGCCTTAAGTCAAGGAAGAACTGAGTGATAATTGACTGGTAGGTGAGAAAGGCGCACTTGCCATGAAGAAGGGTGCCTTTGGTACGTAGGAGGACCCCTGGGGGCTGTAGACAAGCTGTGGAGAGCTATAACCAAGCTCTAGGAGCTGGGATGTCCACCATGATGATGATTAGATGCATGCATGCATGCAAAACTGAAAAATGATGGGGAGAATATTCCAACAGATGTAACATTCAACATTTGGGCTTAAAATTTTCAAATGTAAGTGGAATACTTTTCAAACTGGTTTCTACCAAGTGTTCCTTGATCTAGCTTTGTTTTATTATAAAAAGAGAATGAACATTGGAAAAGTCAATGACAAGAAAATGTGCATTGGAAAAGTTTATTTATTAGAATAGGTTATTGCATTTTATCATATATGAGAACATATCTAATCATACTATGCATATCACATGTCAATATCTAGACTCTTGAATGATCATCTGAAAGAAAACATATATGGATGGTGCATGTCCATTATTAAATAGTTGTAATTGTTGGACAAAATTTCATGTAATGTTGTAATATAGCATATGAAGGAACGTTGCCAATAAGTTAGAGCTGACCAAAACATACTTAACACAATTTTCCCACAACATCTATTGTGGCGGGGCCTAAGGATCTTTCTTACACACACTCAAGTTAAAAGGTATGGATGGTGAAATAAACATCCTTGAGCTATCACAACACTTCATTTTCCACACTATGCCAAATTCTACAAAAATTTGACAACACTTTGTTTTAGTACTCGATGATAAAATCATTAACTGGATTTCTATTTAGTGATGTTTTAACATCATGATAAGTACGGATCCATCAATATTTCATGTTCATACATATAAAATTGAATTGGATTGAGAACAAAATGAAGAAATATGTAATATTGCAAAAAGAATACAAATACAATATTAGCTAGAAGGTCCTAGACAACCATAGTGAGTGGAGGAGTCCAAACACTTATGTTTGTGTTGATATTTCCATTTATTTAAAAGCGTGGTTTCATTTCATATTCAGGAACACAAAAAGTGGTATCGAGGCTTAACTCAAGATTCATTTGTGTTGTGCAATATTTCTTCTTTTTCAAAAAAAACAATTGGGAAAAAATGAATTAAATTTATAGCCATCCTTAATTAGTAGAATCTTTATGAGTTCTTCAATTCTTAACAAAATAAATTTCAGGGTTGTTGCAACAATAATTGTAGGGGAAAATAACATGGATCATGTAAACCCACAATATCGCTTCCATACTTAAGAGTGTTTAATCATATATCTCATTGCATGGAGTAGGCCAAACTTGTAGAAATATTCGAAAACTATACTCTTTAATAGTGCTTTAAACCAACACATATTGTTGTCTTTAGTAGGATAAACATGTAGTAGTTTCCACTCCCTTGACAGAATTCAATAACCCAACAAGTACTATTTCAATATATTCAATGTGGATGAGCAACATAGCACCTTAGGTCACATTTGTGCTTTCAATCTATCACAACCAATCTTTGGAAACAACCAATAACATGTGCAAAATAAACCCTATAACTTCCCCAAATCAACATTCAAGAGATAAATATCATCCAAACAGAAGTGAGCATAGCATCAAGATCTCCAATAAATGAAGAAAAATAGAAAATTTCACATAATGAACCCTTTCCTTGTTTTGATTTTACAATGGCAAGGAGGCACTAATTACATGACACTAGCCAAAATCCCTAGCTTTATTACACCATTGTAATAAGAGTGTAATTATTGTTTCTTCAATATATTGGAAAGAAAAAGGTATTTGCATATTGTAGAAATGTAGGGAAGGAGGATGAAGAGGTGAAGTAGTGCGAAAAGCGGCACAACACCGAGGACGGTGTTCTTCCAAGAGGGAGAGTATTGTAACATCCCCATCTCGAGTAAAATTCTTATTTACCCAGTTTTGTCTATTTACATGACTTAAAACCTAAACTAGGTCCGACAATGCAACCGAGAGTGGAAAAAGGGCACGATGAACCACAAGGGGGAGAGGTTTTAACTTGTTAAAGGCGTGGTGTTCTTTGGATTTTTAATTAAAGCATGATAAGTTCTATTGAATTCTATATACATATGTATATGTATTTATATGTGTTTTATATGAGAATATATGAATATATATACAATGCATATTTTACTATATATTTTACATATATGTTCTTTTATGATATAATTATAGAGCAATAAGTATAGACATAATGTTGGTATTACATTTTTTTTTAATCAATATGTTTTTCAGGTATAGAAGCGCATAACTATACATTTATTCTCTAATATATATGTGTGTGTGTGTGTGTGTTCTTTCTAACCTAGGGGGGGACCTCATAACTACCCTCACGCAAGTGTATTGGAGAGGGTTTTTTTGTATGATAAATGAAAAGGAAGGGGATTAACATATGCAAGAAGTAATTGACCTCGGAAGAGAAAAGACTAACCTCAGAGAGACGTTTTGGGGAAGAAGCTAGAACCGAGAGGATGTTTCCTGCTTGAGAGAGAGTTACATTGCAATCTAAGGTCCTTTTTACTCTATGTATTATCTATGCGGTGGAAAGCGTATAGAAAGCAGTTAAATTTGTTATAGTATCATGGGAAATCGCGTATCTTGAGCCCGTGGTAACCCTATTTCTATATGCTCTTTGTGTTACATAAATTCCTGGTTTGGAAAAAATCAATTCTGAAAAGGAGAGCATCAAGGAAGGAAGGGCGTGTAAGCCATTTCCAATTTATTTACATAGAATGCAGATCTAATGTGGGAGAAAGTTGCAAGGAGTAAACCTGTAAGTTATCTCTTGATTTCCACACTTATAGAGTTTGAGTGAAGTCATGAGGGTGCGGCCATAGAATGGAGTAGCCTAGGCTTAGGATATTTACATTCATTTCTTAATGTGTTCGTAATATTTGTTTAAACTAGGAATGTTGTTGCAAGGCCTTCAGCTATAATGATTATTATTCTAGTGCCGAAATGCTAAGAGACCGTAGTTTGTATTCTCGTGCTAATTATGGAGCACAATCTGTTTTTTTATACATAAACAGCTCGAAGTAGATACATAAGAATAAATTTATGTGGAGGTAAGCCAGTAAGATATTGGCTCTAATTTTGGCAGATGTTAACATTTTTATTGTGCTTATGCATAGAAAATAAACCTTTAAGAAATCGAAGAGACTCGGTTTGTGTATCGTTGTTGGGATCTTTGCTATAAGTTTATATTGCCCTGAGTTTCTTTTGGGATCTTTTATTTGACGTTGCCATTTCTTTATATGCTCTATATATTTATATACATTGTGGAAGCATTTATCGCAGCCACGATTAACATTTAGTTATGTTGTGGATGCTGGAAACCTTATTTTTATGCTTGTGCTCAGACACGTTAGCATTTAGTTATGCGGTGGATGTTGGAAACCCTATTTATATGATTTTGCTCAACCACGTTAAGCATTACTTATGCTCAACGCAAGCTTCATCCCTGTATTCAGCTTTGTATTTATTACATATATGTGGTGGATGGGAAGCATAAGATTCACCCCTGTATTTAGCTCTGTGTTTATTACATATATGTGGTGGATGGGAAGCGTAAGCTTCATCCCTGTATTCAACTCTATGTTTATTACATGTATGTGGTGGAGGAGAAGTGTAAGCTTCATTCCTGTATTTAGTTCTGTAATTATTACATATATGTGGTGGATGGGAAGCATAAGCTTCACCCCTGTATTCATCTCTATGTTTATTACATATATGTGGTGGATGGGAAGCTTAAGCTTCATCCTTGTATTCAGCTCTATATTTATTACATATATTTGGTGGATGGGAAGCGTAAGCTTCACCCGTGTATTCAACTCTGTGTTTATTACATATATGTGGTGAATGGGAAGCGTAAGATTCATCCCTGTATTCAGCTCTGTGTTTATTACATATATGTGGTGGATGTGAAGCGTAAGATTCATCCCTGTATTCAGCTCTGTGTCTATTACATATATGTGGTGGATGGGAATCATAAGCTTCATCCCTATATTCAGCTCTGTTTTTATTACATATATGTGGTGGATTGGAAGCGTAAGCTTTATCCCTGTATTCAGCTCTGTGTTTATTACATGTATGTGGTGGAGGGGAAGCGTAAACTTAATTCATGTATTTAGTTCTGTATTTATTATATATATGTGGTGGATGGGAAGCGTAAAACGTCTATGATGTATGCTTAAATCTTGCCATTAAAACGTATATGCTATGGATAGAAGCGTAATGATTAATCATGTCATTCTATTTATTTATGTATTGTGCACAAAAGCATAGAGCTTAAGCTAGTTATCTTTTGTAGAAAAATTATGCTGCCATCGTGATACATTTATGGCCGCCAACGTGATGCATTTATGATGTGTAGTGTTATGCATGTTTAATGTTGCATACATTACATTGGTTATGTCTGTATTGAAACGAAATTCTCATTGGGATCTTTACATATGCATGTTGAATGCATTTACAAATGGGTTATGTTACATATGTTGCTTTGAAACACATTTATAGTCACAAGCTGCTTACATTGGTTATGATGATGAACAGTTACCTATGCATGTTGTTGTATGCATTTACATATGGGCTATGTTATATATTGACAAACCCAAACGTTTCAACAATTGTATATGCCGTAGAGAATAGAAGGTCAAGTCTGGAGTACAAAATTGGACCAACAAGAACAACACCACATCCAGGTTAGAGGATAGAACACAAGATGTGTTCAGGTAGGATCACTACCTTATGAATTGCAGGAGCATTGCATTACCCGCTAAGGCTGTGAGTGGTTGGTTCTTGGGTGTCGAGACTTAAAAACTCCCTATCCTATTGGTGGATCACTATGCCCAGCTTGGGGGTGGCCTTCGGATGGACAAAGTAGAAGCCATCGAAGAGCCTGCGGTTGGGTGGAGTGTTGCATTTCCCAAAACAGTTCCCCTTAATAAATATTTATGATTGTGGATCAAACAGATGTTTCATTAACAATGGAAAGGCATCTAGATTGATAGAGTATATTTTGGAGTACTAATAAATGTTACAAGTATGATGAATACAGGTACAATAAGACAGGAAGAAAATCCTCTTTCACCTCTATCAAATTGGTAAGAAAAGTACGCTTTGTAAAGTTATCATAATCATTGATATATATTCAATTATTTGTATATACGTTCTTCCATTTATGTAAGTTGCTAACATAAATGTTCTCTTATTATGGTTCAAATGACTAACAGCAATGATTAGCATGAATAAATGTATTTAACTATCTTACTAGTGAATAATGAACCATGATTGAAAGTGGGCATAATAAGAATGTGATCATTGTATACCTTGTGTGGAATATACTAAATGATGCAAAATTTATGTACGTATTGATGAGTTAGATCTACTATTGTAATCTGGAATATCATTTGGAAAGGGAATACTTTACTAGGTAAATAATTACCTTAGAATGATTGAATATCTTGTATGGAAGTATATGTATGATGATAAACTATTTTCATTGGGTTATCCTACTTCTAATGTTGAAAAGATAAGCCTAAATATTTGAGTATACTTATGTTATTGATTGTGTTAATGAAGTTTAAGTTATAGTAAAAAAGATAAAGGGTTTAAAAGAGTGAATCCATCAAGTAGATTTCCAAATATAAAGAATAGATTACGACAACTGATGATTAGAGTCCTAAATCATTTTATCTTAAAGGATTTAATAGACTCTATTTCTGTATCTGTCATTAGTGGAATACAAGTCATATAAAATGTACTATAAACATATTACATGATCTTCAACATTATGACTCAGTACAATATTTTACTTATGAAGCTAATAGAACTGGTTTGTTGGAGTTAGAAGAAAGAAATTGTACCTCTAATGGTATGCTAGTAATGTAAGTGAAGAGTATATTCTCTTATGTTTACTTCTCCATGTATCTATGTACAACTCATTGCTAGATGGTCAATAGAAAGAGACTATTTCATTTAGTTTGAAAAAGAGACTTCAATATGGTACCAACCATATAGATGAATAATATCTTACATATACCTGTGGTTTCACCATTTTGTTATCTATATGATGTATTTGCTTCTAGGATGAATAGCACTTATGTATGAGCATATAGTTATGGGTGCAATAAAAGGATGAATGAGGTTTTGTAAAGTAACATGATGCACTTGCATCTCCTCTATGTTCAAATGTGTAAATATTAATGCGGATAACAAGTATGACACTATCCCACATTGAAGGAATCAACTAATAGCAAGGATTGTTACACTGGTTACATAGAAATGTCTTTTACATGAAATTTACATCGATGTTGAAATATGTAAAGGAATGTGTAAAAAGGGGGCATGCTCAATAATCACAATTGGATTCATTCTTGATGTAAAGGAGGGCAGCTAATTTAACATAGCGAAATACTCTTGATCTATATTTGCACCATTCGATATCATTTGTTGTTGATATAGTGTTTAATGGTACACATGTATGTTTCTGATAAGAGAAAAAAAAACTATGACATATCATTATATAGAAAGATACGTGTATATCTTTGTCTACATCTATAGTGAGATTAATGGTACACATGCTTGATCCTAATGTTTAGTTGTCTCTCGTTAAGGGAACTATGTCAAAAGATATGTAATGGATTGTCTAGATGTTATTCACTTAGGGTAGGTTAATGGATGATAGTACAAATATCGAAAGTGTGTTAAGTAAAAACAAACAAACAAAAAGTCACCCCATTTCCTCTAGAACGTGTCAAGGAATTTGGGTGTATTACAGTCTGCTAGTTTTTGTAACTTTATTCCATCATTTAGGCACTCAAAGGTGCACCCACAAAAATATATACCTTATAATTTGTCCAAAAAATGAAAAAAAGTGTTTGTTAAAAAATATCAAACTTTAGATAGTTAAGAACATTTTCAATAGAAAAAAATTATATATTCGGAAATGTCATTCAGTTTCCTACGTTTCATATTTTTTACTCATCGCAAGATTCATTTTGTGTGTGTCTCAAAATATCCATGTAAGTTGATGGATGATGGTTTTTTCAGTTTTCTATTGTATATAACGTGTTAAAAGACACCCTCATTAGTTTGCACACACCCTAATAATATCACTCTATTGAGTACACTATTTGAGGATAAAAGACTTTGATTGAATATTTATGAATATGGTTGACTATGGATTCAATATGTTTGACAATGCTTGATGATGATTCCACCATGGATGATTATGTTTGAGGATCAATAATTATTTTTCATTATTTAAAATTAGTTTATTTATTATCTATTATAATAGTATCACTCTATGGAGTGTAATACTTGAGGATATATGCCTCTGATTGAGTATTTATGAACACGGTTGAGTATGGGTTTAGTATGTTTGAAAATTCTTAATGATGGTTTCACCATGGATGATTATGCTTGAGGATAATTAATTATGATTGGATACATTAGAGAATGTCACATTATGACACTTGGCTTTTCTAACTTTATGTTTAATTGATAGTTTTCTCAATGATTGACTATATTGTATTGTGACACCCATAAGGGTTATGTTGCATTGAGTTTGATTTTCTACAGCTAACTATCATTGATTGTCCTTCTCCTTGGTTAACCATGGTTGACTATGTTTGATAGTGTTTGATTTTGCTTGATTATAGTTGATTATGGTGGAGAGCTTCCACTAGGCGATCATTGGTTCTTCTAAAGGTGACCATGGTTGAAAGTAATGCATTGCCAAACCCTACCATATTTTCACTCCTCCCATTGATGTTTCTAGAAGATGATTCAATTGGCAAGGTCTTGGGTACTTGCACCAATGCTTTCAATCGGTTTACCTCTCCATGGGATTTGAGAATAAGATGGGTTGCAATAGTAATAGAAAAGGGTGCAACTGCAAATAGTTGTAATGTGATATTCCTCAATGGTTGTGTCACATTACAATGTTCCTCAATGGCTATGTCATATTACAAAAATAATGTTCTAATGTGACATATTTCTATTTTGGATTACTTATGTTGAATTTCTACAATCCTTAATGGTTATGTTTCATTATGACAATCATTTAGGGTTATGTTACATTTGTTTATTGACATGTGGTCTTTAATCGAAACTATGCAATAACACCTTCATTCATGGGATATTAAATAATGCCCCTAATTTCACTAGATATTGATAAATACCTATCAAAATCATTTTGTTGAGCCTCCCTCCCAATACATATTTCCAATTAAAAAAAACCCTATTTTTACGAGATATTTATTATTTTTACTAGGCACCACTTTTTATATGCTATGGATACTGATAAACCATTGATATCCTACTCCCCATCCCCCCAATACCTACAGTATATTGACCTTATTTTTCACAATTAAAAAGCCCCCCTTTATGCATAACATCATAAGATATTGTCAACAAGGTGAATCCCCTGTGTTTATTGGTTATAGTTCTTAATTGTTAAGTTGAACTATTAGGAGTGCATATGGTTGGGTATGGTAGAATTTGGTTTAGTACTTTAGCTCACTTTGTTGAATATGATGGTGTTTGTTTGACTATTGCTGACCATGTTTGACTGTGAGTTGACCACACATGACTATTGTTGTCTATGGTTGGCCATATTTCAATATCCAATCACATTAGCACATTAAGAGGTTGGCTTCAATATTATATTAAATTGTGATAAAATTTGATATTATGGTTATATATTTTACAATGTTTATCTCAATTGATTTATGTTGGCTTAATACATTCCTAAATGGTTGTGCGACATTGAGACATTGATCAAGGGTTATTTCACATTGTGATGTTTTTCAAGGGTTACATTGGATTGTGACATTCTTCGATGATTATGTTGGATTATGGTGTTCATCAATAGCTATGTCAAATTTTAACACAAAGAAGTTTATAATATGATTAAATATATATTTTAATGTTCATCTTGGTTGACTTATGTCAACTTTATATGTCACTTAATGGTTATGTTTCATTGTGGGGTTCATCAAGGATTTTCTCACATTGTGATGTTTCTTAATTATTACAACACATTATGATGATTTACTAATGCAAGGCACCTTATCGCAACAAGGTTCTTGTGTAACATTACACACAACATGACCACGATGTTTCACACAAACAAGATGTAATGCAGGATGCGAAAAGTGGCTTATATTACTTCTACCAATGTGTTACAATGCGGAATAACTGTAAATACAAATTACTAATTATCTGTCAGCCTCAGCCGTTACAATACATAAGTAACTGTGGTGTGCTTTCACAGTGTGTCGACCTCACCCTCTCCTGGTTTGCTGCTGAACTCTGAGCTATGGCTCGATTTCCTCTACGTTCAGAAGTTGTGTGACTATACTCTCCAATCTACAGAACTTCTCCCCGAACTCTGCTCTGCCACTCCAACAAAATGGAACTGCCCCTCAATTGATCCAAACTCCTTGGTCTTCTACTCTGTTGCTGCTATTCTCGATTCCACTACGATCCCCAAGACACGCATTCTCTATCATCCTTCCATGATCCGTGATGACATCTGCGATGTCTTCCCCCACCTGCCATAACTGCCATTAACTTCCTTACCAAGCCCGAACTATTGACAAGTAATATCCTTGACTTCTACACTTCCTTTGCAACCCAAGGCTTCACCATTCCACCCCTTCCTCCTCGCTTGGCTCATGCCCAATCTATCGATGTCGCAGTTCGACAACATGTCGACCTTTGTCGATGTTGCGGTTCGACAACATGTCGAACTTTCCACGACTCAGTGGCAACTTGTCGCCTATCGACACCCACATGTCGACTCTCAACTTCTTCACTCCTGTCGACTGCTTCGACAGCTTCTACTCAACTTATTGACTTCGACGAGTCAATCTCCTTCACGAACTAGAGGTCGTTAGCACTCCCTCTGGTCGGCTCTCTCATGTCGATCAACTTCAACTGATTTACCTAGGCCCCGATGCTCCTGCAACATTTACTATGGATGACTATGTAAGTTTTGGCAGGATTATGAAGTTTAGTTGATTTAACACATTATGATGGTTTACCATGGATGACTAAGAAGTACCTTGGAGAGATTAGAGATGATGTAGTTTAATGATAAAACTAATACCCTCTTTTTCATGAAGTACCTAATATTGACGGTCTCTTGTGCTGAGCCTTATTCTATATTTTTTTAAAGGGTGAGTTCTGAGATTTTTATTTTAGCTACATTAATTTTCTGCTTTTCAAGTTGTGGTTTGTTGGTACAGTTCGAAGCATATAAGGTAGAGGGACCTGACAGACTTTATTATGATTTTTTTTTTTGGCCAATGTTGTAATTCCATAACCGTAAATGGATAAATGGATTAGATTATTATGTTGGAGGTTGACATACTGCATAATTTTGAGGCTGGCATATGCTTATGCTATACTTCTGGAAATGCATTTGGGTATTTCTCAAAAATGTAATGTTGTTGACATATTAATGAAATTACGGAAGGAAAAAGGAATTACATTTCATTGTCATGCATCTCACCATCACCTCGAAATTATTGAAACATCATAAGGAGGAGTCGTAGTGTACAAGTTAGTTCTCGAACATTCATATTCACATGATTGGTATTATGCAGAGCCGTAGTCCGCAAGTAATTAGTGCTCGAATCCTCATATTCCCATCGTTGGGTTTATGCAGAGTCGTAGTGTGCAAGTTAGTGCTTCACATTGACCTGCGTTGTCACCGAAAATGTCGAAAATGTCGTAGTACAAGCTTTTGATTAGGCCTGGCCAATTCGGAGAGAAATGGTGGATTATGCCATTCTTTAATTGCATTTTCCTTTTTATATGTTTTGAAAATATCTTTACACTTTCTTTTCGAATGATGAAAAATACTCTCATATTTCTATCATGTTTGATTGATTATTTTCATTTAAGATTTTGATATGTAGCTGCATTATTATATACTGTCAATTTGGAAGTGTTTTATTCAGCGAAAATCAAAATGGGGCATAGCCCGACCACACTGCAAACCGACGAGCCAAAAAGAAGAGTTCCGGCCATTATCATTACAATTTGATACGAAATCTCTTATCCTGAGTTCGCGTAAGATTTTTTATTAATGGTTTTGCGTGAATGAATTGAATATGACAGAATTGGAAGTACGCCGAGAGACTTCTGGGTGCACCGTCATTTTACTTTTGCTCGGTGATAAAAGAACCTAACCCTAATAAGTGTTGTGATCTAAATTCGTGCAGCACAAGATTATGGCGAAGGAATAGCCATATATATTTCATCTCTGATAAAACAGGAAGAAGAGTTGGCTGAAGAAAAGATTCAGACGAGTTACGTAATCCAAATGATGTTTTGAAGAACAACAAACACTGCTCTGCTTGTCATTCAAATTGTTTAGATATTTCAGTGAGGATTCAATTGTTATCTGGTTTATGGTATCAGGAGCTTTGGAAACCGTTGCAGTTGGAATAACCGGCGTTAAGTACTGCTGCTTATATTCACTAGTTTACTGAACACAATAGGAAGTCATCCATCGGTAAATTTAATTCACGATGTCCTTTCTTTTATACATCTCATGGTACTATATCCATTCTGATTAATGACTGGTTGTTGGTGAATTCTGTAGTATACTGAACTTCTCTATGGAGCATGCTCAACTTCTCGTATACTTATCATTAGGTGTGTGGTTTGCTGCGTTTCTGGGTAGGAATAACAACTTCCTGCTTCATTACCAATTTACCACATTTTTAAAATGACGTTTGCTGGCATTAAATGTGAATACTAAACCGTTGCTTTGTTTGATCAGAAGCGTTTTGCTGGGCGAGGAATAGGGAGAGGCGGGCATCTCAGATGCGCAGAAAATATTTGAAGGCGATATTGAGGCAGGACGAGGGATTCTCAGGGGCCACGGGCACATCACAGGTGGTTACCAGCGTTTCTAATGATACTCAACATGTATTGGCCGGAAAGGTATGCACTTAGTTCCTCTATTCAGTAATCTAAGTTGTTCATGTTCGATTTTCCAATAAGTCCATGGATCGATTTTTACAATGAGAGAGGCCAGGTATTCTTATGCGCCAGGAGAATGAGTTGTGTTAAGTGCCGCAATTAAAATACTGGAAAAAAAATGGACATTCCAATTCCAAGTAATTTAACGTAATAATGATGCTTTATATGTTTTCATCGTCATAATTATGCGTTATATGTTTTCTTGAGTGATGTGATTGTTGTTAAGACGCTGCATAGCTATCCAGTTGTATCATAAGTTACGAAGCACACAAACAAAAATGAAGTGGATGACGTCCCCATATTTTAGCCAGTTGTTACCACCCACAGGATGTTCACCAGACAAAAGACATCTGCTGCTTTCTTTCCGGTTGGTTTAGGAAGTAACAGGGTCTTTGTACTGGTAGATTTAGATTCTTGCTTAGCCTAGTTCATGTTTTATAACCTATGCTGCCTTCCTAAACCCATAAAAGAGAGGTAAGGTAAGGCGCAAGCCCATGTCCTGGAGAATAGCCTGAATCCAAACTTTAGCACTACAAACAGAGGCCATAGCGCGGTACTCTGGCTCAGTGCTGGATTTAGAAACAGTGGCTTCTTTCTTGCTACATGAGAGGTGCCAAGTTTAATGTAAAACCCCAATCCATAAACTCACAATGTAAAACCCTAAACCCAGACTAGTTAGTAGACACCTTACATTGTAAAAACTAAAACCCTAAATCTAGCTTCTCATGGAAAGGAACAATGAGGTCCCTCTCGAGAGATTACAAATATAAGATAATTGAATGGTGTGTTTATAAATGAAGACTAGTTTTGTACATTACTTGTTAAATTAGTACTATTGACCATGTGAAACATCACTTTATAATTTATAACATGGGTATATGCCAAATACTTGGGATATTTACATTGGATTTCAAAAACAAAAACAGATCCTAACTATAATTATTCATTTATTTTAACGTAACAATGTTATAATTAAATGGATTCATGGTATATAGATATAGATTTTATTTTACTAAAATATGTAAATTATGTGATTATTTAGTATTTTGTGAAGTAGATAAATATTGTTACAAGAAATATGTTATTGATTTTTTTTGTTTTTATGAGGATATTTTTTAAAGGTATTTGTAAAATTTTGCAAGTGTATTTATTTTTATATTTTTATTTTGTATATATAAATATTAAATTATTTTTTATTTAATTTTAAATTAAATTTTAATTATGTATGTAACATATTTATATGATCAACTTTGTATGTTTTAGTTTTTTTGGTTGATATCCCATTATAATAAAATTGAAGTTATTTATCTATTTTTATAGTGATATAAGATATAATAAAAATGTATTATATATAGTGTAATGTGTTGTTAAATTCATTTATTATTAAGAGTTAAATTAGTTTGTATTGTTATTAATGAGATAAAAAAATTTATGTATATGTTTGATTTGTTGTTTATATTAATACAACTAGTTTGAGAGGTGTGTATTTGCACTGCATGAATGGGGAGATCACTAGCTCTCAACAACGTGAATCGTATACCTTATTTTTTGTTTTTACTAATACAAAGGAGTTTTTGTTTTCACTAATACAAAGGAGCAAGTTGTTGAGGTGGAAAAGTTGGATGGGTAAGTCTTATAAAAGTTTAAAATAGTAAATTTAATTCATTAAATGGTATGATAGGCATTTTAATTCTAGAGACTTTCATCAATCTAGGAAGCTCAACCTTCACTTTCATGAAAACATTCTTTGATGATAAAAAAAGGCATAATATCATTTCAAATTTAAATTATTATACATTTTATTGGTAATTTCATAATTTTTAATAAAATTTGCAGGCTAGAAAGGACACCTACGAGGAGGAAAACGTCTCCAAACATATCTATTACCCCTATGGTGAGATTGACTTAGTCTTGAAGATAACTTCTATTTTAACATTGGAGTGTCTTAAATTTTAATGAAAAATCCTATATTACTTTATTTCTTATTTGAAATCTCTAACACATATCTATTTGGAAGAGTGGAGACACAAGCCGTCAATGTTTAGAAGAAGAAAGAAGAAAGTTAACTCCAATACTATTTTTGGTAATGTAAAATGTAGGGAACCTAGGATTTAGAGTTTCTGAGTTTCATTTTATATCTATGGTATCCTTGGAATTTAATATATATAGCTATTGTAATATTACTTTTTAATTAATTTTTTTATTTGTATTTTATATACGTACATTTTAGTTTGTCATTTTGTATTTTAGTATTGTAATCATAAGATGATTTATAATGAAATGTTTTTGATGAATCATTCTCACTGAAAATGAGATTTCAAATTTGTAATGTACTTAAACAATCCTTGTTAAAGAGTTATGAACCCTATTTGGTTTCTAATAATATCATAATATATTTAATTTACAATGTCAAAAGAAAAATACAGTACATAAATAGAATCTATACTAGGAATCGAATTAAAAAATGTATCTATTGATATGAAAAATTCTCATTCACAAAATTCACATAAGAAATAGATTTAAAGGAAATTAACATAATATAAATGATATTTCTCATAAATATGTTCATCAGATTGGTCACTAAGAATAGTTCATCACCTAATCATAGGAATCTTATTCGGAAATGTTTGTTTTACTGAATACTAAAATCATAGTTAGAGGAATTTTAATTGTATAAACATTCAACACCTATCCCAAAATCTCAATCCTCACTTTGAATAAAGATATTTTTAGTGATCTATAATTAAAGGAAGGGCACCCATGAGGAGAAAAATGACTACAAGCATATTCAATGCCTCTATGGTGAGATGGTCTTAGTTTTAATGGTAACTTCTATTTTAACATTGTAGTATCTTAAAATTCAGACAAGATCAATTAAAGTAGACAAGATCAATGGTCATGAGAAGAAAGAAGAAATTTAACGTAAATACTATTTTTTTTAGGGTAAATGGTGAAGAGCCTCACTAGTTTGTGGGGTTTAGAGTGTATGAGTTTCATTTATACCTATGGTTTTCATGGGATTTTGTATATGTATTAGTTGTTGTAGTTGCATGTCTTAAATCAAGGTTTTCCTATATATATATATATATATATAATTTTAATTTTGTACTTTAATATTGTAATCATGAGAATTTTTATAATGAAATTGAGATTTTAATATTATTTAATTTTTATTTTTAGTAGATATAATGTGTGGCATGCCTAAACCCTCTTCCGTAGGTTGTCTTGCACAAATTCCAATTTTCCTTAACTTTACTAGTTGTGAAACCCATTTGGCCAAATATGCAAAGTTGAAAGAAAAGTACATTGCACAATTATAAATTATACTATGAATGGAATTAAAAAATGTATCGCTTGATTTGAGTAATTCCCATTCCTAAAAGTCACATAAGAAATAGATCTCAAGGAAATTAATATTAAAAATGAACTTTCTCATAATGTGTCCATCAAATTGGTTGTTAAGAATAGTGTAATGCCCGATTTG
The DNA here is from genome assembly GCA_027924585.1 of Larix kaempferi. Taxonomy (NCBI): domain Eukaryota; kingdom Viridiplantae; phylum Streptophyta; class Pinopsida; order Pinales; family Pinaceae; genus Larix; species Larix kaempferi. The sequence continues at coordinate 73,474 of BSBM01001286.1, forward strand.
TGAAACCACCTATTTTTGTTTATTGTTTAACATTTGAAATTATGATATATGTTCATAATAATCATCATCATCATCATCATCATCTGAAAATAAATTGGATAAGCCTAAAAGCAAGATGGGGGTCAAGGTTCATATAGGAATAGGAAACTCAAGCATATGAAACTCAGTCACATATACTTAAACTTTGGAAACTCAAAAACAAATTAAAAGAATCCAAACCCAAAATAAAAGGCTAGGTGGCACCACCATAGAAAAGATAAAGAATAGTTATGAAAATAAAAAGAAAAGGAAATATAAAACACGAGTTTCTAAAAGGAGAACATTCATTCTCAAATACTGTCTCTTTAGGGAGAAAGAAGCAAACAAATACTAAGAATTTTGAAAACGAGAAAGTTATGACAACTTGGTATCTATGAAAACTACAAATGACCTGTATGTTCAAGTGTAGACCTGATTTTCTTATCTGATTATTTGAGCACAAGAATTTGTCATTAGCACTAAATGTGTTGAAGACGAGAGCTTATTGTTTGTTATTTGGAGTAGGATTACTATTGGTAATGGATCCACTAAAAGGATACTTGAACAAAGGATAACAAATAAATTGAATCCTTGCATCTGCTATTGGAGTACAAAGAGGTGCAAGACAAATATCTGTTAGGGTGTGTCTATTATCCTGAGATTGAAATTAAAACTAAGAATCTATGCTAGACTATTCCTAGAGGAACCTTCACTCAGCTTCAGGGTGAATGGAAAAAAAAAAGAGAGGTTATGAGTCTCTTCTCTTATATGGTTGGGTGGTCTGTGGCATTGTCCAATGTATTTTCAGAAGAATCTTACAAATAAGTGCCTTATTTTTTGTACTTTTATTTTTTATTAAATGTTGGGAATTGGTTATTTTATGTGCTTTTCTTTGTTATTTTATTTGTACCTTATAATCCATTCATAGATATTCACAATATTATTAAGTCATAAAATATAGGATTAGTGTTCAATCCTTCGACAATTGCCGCGAGGGCGGTCCCACAAGGGGCCTCTTGCTTAAAAATAACACATGACACACAATGTTCACACAAAATGGATGTAAACAGGATGCGAGAAGCTGGATTCTATTAATTGAATCAAATTACAGTGGTTACAATGTGAAATGAAAAACAAATAAGCTAGTTGGCCTCAACTTGATACAATATACAGAAGTAAATGGTGTGTTTTCTTTGTGTGTGATCTTCTCCCTCTCTTGGTTCTCTGATGAAAAATGAGCAATGGATCTGATCCCCTTATTTGTGCCTGCACACTGGTCTTCTACTCTACTTTGCTTCTTCTCTTCCCGAGGCGTACTCCACTCCCCAAGACACTCTACCTCTGTCCGCCGAATCCTCCATATCATGCAGACCTGTATTTGTCAGCGCCCTCTAGTCGTGCTATGCAACCTCTTCCTATGGTGACATATGTCCTGATCCCAACCACCTTCATAACTTCTCATAACTTCCTTATAAATCCCGAATGGATACCAAGTACATCCCCTTGACTTCTACAAAATTGGGACTATGTGACAGTTCTCATCCCATATCCTGCCTCAACCGTACTGTACTTCGTCACCTTTTGACCTTACTTGTCTTTTTGTCTTTACTCTTCTCCCATGGCTTCTAGTCCCCCACTTCCTCCACGCTTGGCTTCTGCTACAAACCTGTCAGTTTCGTTGTTCGATAACCCATTAACACCCGACCCCTTTCGCTGTAAACATGTCATCTATCAACATCTTAACTTGTCGACCTTCGATCTTCTTCTCCTTCTATCGACTGCACCTAAACAAATTTTGCTCGACTACTTGGCTTCGACAAACAGTCTTCCTTTCGCACTAGTGGTTGTCAAAAATACCCCTGGTCAAATTCTTCTATCGATCATCTTCGGCTGTTTTTCCTGGGCCCTGATGCTCCTGCATCAGACTCCCCAGGTGAAAAGTACTCGACTGCTCTGTGAGTATCTTGTATTCTTCTTCAGAAATCCATGTCGCCTCCTCCAACTCATCATCCTTCCATTGCACTAAGTGTTCTTTCTTCTGCGAATTGCGTGTACGCTCAACTTCATGTTCATCCAACACTTCGACAATTTCCTCCTTGTGTCGATTTGGAATTTGCACTGTCCAGTCGATTTTTGACACTTCCGCACTGCTGCTGGTTGAAACTTCTTCAAACTTGTACATATCTGAGACATTGAATGTAGGTGAAATGCTCAAGTCCTTCGGCAGCTCCAACACATAATCATTGTCTGAAATATTCTTTAAAATCTTACATGGTCCAATCTTCTTCAGCTTAAGCTTATTATATGTTCCTGTCGGAAATCTCTCTTTCCTAAAGTATGCATAGACTAAGTCTCCTTTGCGGAACAGATGTAGACTCTTCTTCCTGTCGACCCTCAACTTATATGCCGCATTGATATTTTCAATTCACTTTCGCACATCTTTATGCACTTCTTTTAATTATGCTTCGCGAATATTTTTGCATCCACATTTTTCCTAAATTTTGTTGGCATCTCGACCAAATCCACCACACCATGTGGGATTCGTCCTTGAACAATATGGAATGGGCTCATACCTGTCGACTGATTCACAGAATTGTTGTACACGAACTCTACTTGCGCCAACACATTCTCCCATTGCTTGGGTCCATTGGTCGTCAAACATATCAGAAAGTTTCCCAAACTTTTGTTCACCACCTCGGTTCGCCCATCTGTTTGTGGATGATATGCCAAGCTAAATTGCAACCTCATGTCCAGTTTCTTCCATAGGGTTCTTCATATATGTCCCATAAACTTGGTATCTCCGTCCCACATTATACTCTTTGGAAACCCATGCAATCTCACTATCTCCTTGAAGAATAGTACATCAATGCTTCTGGCATTAGTTTTCTTCCGACATGGAATAAAGTGTTCCATCTTCAAAAATCTGTCGAATACAACAAATATTAAGTCGTTACCTTGCCGCGTCTTCGACAATCCTAGCACAAAATCCATGCTTAGGTGCTCCCATGGGGTATTCGGCACTGGTAATGGTGTATACAACCCTGTATTCTTACTTCTTCCTTTACCAATTGGCAAGTTCGACACTTTCGTACCCACTTACTGACATATGTCGTCATTCCTCACTAATAATACTTTTCTTCAACCAACGCCTTGGTCTTGGCGATGCAAAAATGACCTGCTAATCTGCCACTATGTAGCTCTCGGATTAGGTTCTCTCTTACAGATCCTGTGGGAATACAAAATTGTTGTCCCTTGAATAGGTATCCCTATTGGATGATATATTCCAAGTATGGCGTTCTATCGACAATCCATGGTTCTCAACTCGCCTTCCGTGCTTTCAAAAAATCCTCGTCGGTCTCATACTCTTTCTTCATCGACTCTATTCTTGTTGCCCGAACTGTCGTCATTTTTCAGCAATGCAACTCTTCGACTCAGCGTGTTGGAAAATTTGTTCGAATTGCCCAACTTCTGTCACAACATGAAGGTATATACCTGTAGGAATTCAACCCACTTCATGTGTCATTGATTCAACTTCAAATGAGTGTTCAATTACCTCAGTGCTTGGTGATCTGTGTACAACACAAATTCCTTGGGAAACAAATAATTCCTCCACTTCTTCAATGCTTGGATGATAGCATAGAAGTCCTGGTCATAGACTGAATATTTCCGCTTCGCATCATCCAACTTCCCACTGAAGAATGCAATTGGTCGGCCCTCTTGGTTTAACACTACTCCAATTTCCATCCCACTCGCATCACAATAGACATGGAAAACTTTGTCGAAATATGGGAGAGCTAACCCTGGGCTTTGAGTGACCTTTTCCTTCAATTTTTCGAAATCTTTATGGGAAGCTTCTGTCCACTTGAACTCCCCTTTCTTCATGCACTCTATCAACGGTGCACATATGAGAATGAATCATTTGATGAACTTACTGTAGAATCTAGCAAGTCCATGGAAACTTCGCACTCCTGTATTGGTTGTTAGTTCTGGCTACTCCAATATAGCCTTCACCTTCTCTGGGTCCATCAATAAACCTTTACCCAAGATAAAAAATCCCAAGTATACTAGTTCTTCCTTCATGAAGAAACACTTTTGCAAGTTCACCATCAGCTTCTCTTCCTGCAACTTTTTCAATACTTGTCGAATGTGCTCCAAATGTTTGATCTTGGTTCGACTGAATATCAATATGTCGTCTAGATACACTACAACGAACTTTCCCATTAATGGATTCTATACTTCATTCATTAACCACATGAATGTACTGGGTGCATTAGTAAATCAAAATGGCATGACTAACTATTCATACAGCCCTTCCTTCGTCTTGAATGCTGTCTTCATTCATCTCCTTCTCTAACCCGAATCTTGTGATAACCACTTTTCAGGTCGATTTTGGTGAGGTATCTCGCTCCACTCAAGAAATACATCAAGTCATCCATCCTCGACAATGGAAACCTGTACTTGATGGTGATCTTGTTGATAGATCTGGAGTCTATACACATCCTCCATTCTTCACCCTTCTTTGGTGCTAGTACTGTTGGTACCACACACGGGCTCATAATCTCTCTGATCATTCCTTTATCCAATAAATCCTAGACTTGTCAATTGAGTTCTTGACCCTCTGTCGGAGTCATTCTATGTGGTGCCTTGTTTGGAAAACTTGATCCTAGAATCAAGTCGATCTGATGGGATATGCTTCTCATCATTGGAAATCCCATCGTCTCTTCGTCGACTACTATGCTTTGAAACTTATCAAGCATCTCTTCAACTTCGACTGGAATTTTCTCCATTGTCGACCTCTCAACACATGATCCCTTTGGAATGATGGAAAAACATCCCGACTGTTTCTCCTCCTCTGCGAGGAATTCCTTGGCTGTACACATCATCATTCGCTTCTCCCAATAACTTCTTTCGCCCTTCTTGCAGTCGGCTTGGTCATCCTGCTTCGGCTTCAGTATCCTCCGCTTGCCATTTTTCCACACTGTGACTATGTTGGATCGACCATAATATATCATCTTACGATCATATTTGCATGGTCTCTATAAAAAAATAGCATGCGTCCATTGGGATTACGTCGCATAGTACATTGTCTTCAAGTTTCCCAACCTTAAAGTTTATTAGACACTGTCTGGTTACCCTGACATGATGTCCTTTCTGCAACCAGTATATCTTGTATGGGTGTGGGTGTTCCCGACATCTCAAACACAACTTGTCGATGACCTCTGTCAACACAAGATTCTCTACACTGCCACCATCAACTATGGTCTTGCAATACCACTTTTTAATCAACACTCTAGTCCAAAAGATAGCCTTTCATTGTGGCGGCTATTTCTCGTCGTGTTGGTCATCCTGAACCAATGTTCCTCTGGTCGTCATGGTTTTACCTTTTCTTCTCCCATCCTCACTACTATCGGATGTTGACGCAACCCTCTTGTCGATGTCTGGTTTTTTACTCCTCTATAGCATGTAGGTTCTGTGGGCACTCATATGGCTTGTTTCTGACTCCTCGACACTTATAACAGATTACATCTGGTCTATTAGCTCCTTTTCTGTCGGTTGGACCACTTCGACCATACGTATCTTGACCACAGGCCTCTCGACCATCTCGTGGGTTTTCTTGCGCTTTCTCTTTAGTCGATGTCCCTTCCACAAGTCAGTGGTATTCGATGGCTTCCCTCTTGGTTCCGCTACTTTGGCCTTTCATGGAAACAGTCTTCGCACCTTGACCAGTCATTCTTCCTATGGTCGATGCGGCTTTCCCAAACATTTTCTCTTCTTCCTTTAGATCTAACTGGTAGGCTTCACCGACTACTCTGAACTTCGATAGGCTCAACTCATCCTGTATGGCATACTTCAAACCGTTCATGTATCTCGCAACAGCATATTCTCCTTCGTCGGTTTGACCTGACCTTATCAACAATTTGTAGAAATCTTCCATGTATTCCTTCATGATCATCTCTTTCTATCTAAATTTTTGAAACTTCGTGAACAAGGAAATCACATAGTCACTAGGAAAGAACTTCCCTTTCATATTGGAAACCATCGTGTCCCAAGACTTGATATTTTCCTTATTTTCTTGACTTTGTCAGCCTATAGATTGTCCCACCACAATGAGGCATGACCCTTCAACCTCAGACATGCAGTCTTAACCCATTTAGGACCCTCAATCTGCTCTATGTTGAAGTATTTCTCCATTTCTCTGAACCAGTCAATCAAGTCTTCTGGATCTATGTTCCCTGAGTAGGTATATACATCCATCTTTTTCTGACCTCTCATCTCTGTCAGAAGCTTGATGATTTTTTATTCTGTTTCTTCCTTGACTACCTCTTCCCATTCTTCCACTTCTTCGAATTCCTCGTCGTTGTGTTCAAGTGCATTAGGAATGCATCCACGCCTTTGTCTTTGTTTGATCGTTGCGACTTCACTTTTCAAACTTCACATTGTTCGCATGCACTTGTCAAACATTTCACAATCAATGATGACTGCTATGCCACACGTTCTTCGTCCAAATCCTCATCCATTAACTCCTTTGTGAGCCATTTTTAACCGCAGCTGAAACTCCCACTCATCCAATCGCAACTAGACTTTCATAGCTCATACACAACTCTACCCAACCGCAACTAGAGCTGTCTACACCTTCACAGGTTCTTTCTTCTCACAAGATTCTTCTTCTCAACATTAGATTCTTTACCAACTCTGATACGAAATGGCATAAGGGAGGTCCCGACAAGGGGCCTCTTTCTTAACAATAACACATGACACACAATTTTCACACAAACTGGATGCAAATAGGATGCGAGAAGTTGGATTCTATTACTTCAATCAAATTCCAATGGTTACAATGCGAAATGCAAAACAGCTAAGCTAGTCGGCCTCAACCTGATACAATATACATAAGTAAATGGTGTGTTTTCTCTATGTGCGATATTCTCCCTATCCTGGTTCTCTATTGAACAATGAGAAATGGATCTGATCCCCTTCTCTATTCCTGCGCACTGATATTCTACTCTACTCTATTGTTTCTCTTCTCGAGGCCTACCCCGCTCCTCAAGACACTCTACCTCTATCCGCCGAATTCTCCATATCGTGTAGACCTACAGTTGTCAACGACCTCTGTCCATGCTACACAACCTCTTCCTGTGGTGACATCTGTCCTGATCCGAACCATTTTCATAATTGCTCATAAATTCCTTAGCATTCCTGAACGACTACCAAGTACTTTGTGACAGTTTTCATCCCATGTCCTGCCTCGTCCATACTTTACTTCATCACCTTTCGACCTTACTCGTATTTTTGGCTTTACTCTGCTCCCACGACTACCAGTCTGCTCCTTTCTCCATGCTTGGTTTCTGTCGCAAACATGTGGTTGTCATTGTTCGACAACCTGTCGACACCTGACCCCTTTCAATGCAAACATGTCATCTGTGGAAATCTTAACTTGTCGACCTTCGACCATCTTCTCCTTCTGTTGATCGCACCTCGACAAATTATGCTTGACTACTTGGCTTCGTGTCATGTCCCCAATTTTTGCTATGGCCCATGGGGGTAATTTTGACCTAAGTCATCTAGGCATTAATTAATTAATCAATGGGTGAATGTGGAAATTATATTATGGAATATTCCTAAGGGTGTATTTGGGAGATTAAATAGATAAGGTGGGCCCCCCTCAAGATATTAATCCCCAAACTAAGTATCTAAGGAAATCAATCGAGTTAGCATTAAATTAATGGGGATAAATTTTGAGGAAAAATACTATAGGAATTAATTAATTAATAATTAATTAATTATATTTAGGGTTGAATTATTTTAATTAATAAATGCACCATTACTAATAAATTTTGGTGGCATTTTGATGATGACATGGCTAGGAGGGCGTAATAGGGTCAGTGTGGACCACTCTTTCCTTAGTGGCAAAGCTCATAAAAATCAAGGAATTAAATGAAGGAAAGAAGGAAACAAGAGAAAAGGAAACCGTTGAAAGCAGGAAAAAAATAGGAAAAAGCACAAAGCAGGAAAGTAAAAAGATGGACAGTTCAGAAAAGAAGTCAGTTGAAAATCAAGCAACATCCAAAAAAGGCTAAGAAGGGCGCACTTGCCAAATACAATGAAAGGAAGCAAAAGCATGAAATTTTTGTAAAGAAGGAAGTTTCCATTCCTCTCAAGGAATGCACCCTCCTTCTTTAAAATGTGTGGTTGGCTTGAGGATCAAGCTATCTCATCTATAAATTGATGTTTCCAACTCCCATTCAGAACTTTTTGTTCATTTGATTTTTGTTTTGAGAGCTCTGACCTTCTCAACTGTTGAGTGATGTGCCTCAACAATTTATTGGGAGATGTGCCCCATGGATTCATGGTTTCTAGTTATTCAGTATTCATATCCAAAGAGTAAGTTTTATGTCATTCAGATCCATATCATTCCAGAGTTGAAGATATACAATCATCCATAGAAGGAGACTATAGTTTCAGTGCATTTGGAGCTAGTTTTGGAGGAGAACAACTAGAAGGAGGAATCTTTTACAGTGAATGCGACTAGGATCTTTTAGGGAGGCCAATGCTCCCTCATATATATCGATCAGAGCTTCTTATAACCATATAAATGTCCTAGATCTAGTCTACGTCCTCTCCTTTCACTTCTACACTCATTCTTAGCTAGTTTTGGAGGCGATTCCCCTGGAGGAAGAAGATAGTTTAGTGAATGCACCCCACAGACTTCCAGAAGTTCAGTGAGCACTCTATAACAGTAATAATACCTGTAGGTATTCATATAACAACTTCAGATCAGAGCTACAGTTATTTCTCTACTTTTTACATTCATTTTCGCTCAAGATGTAAGAATTTCCTAGCCTCTAAGGCATAGTAATTTTGAAATGCAATAATAATATTACAAGATGTATTATAAAGTTTATATTTAGACCTGTATATGTTAAATAATATATATCATATCTTTTAATCATCTTAGAACATATTTTAATGAGCTATGGAGGCAGTTTGGATGTAAAGAATGAAAAACTAGTTCATTGAGTCAAATTTTATGACTAGTTTTACCATAATTACTACAAATAATTATTGGAGCGTCCGTTTTTTATTTTGTAAGTTGTAGGAGTCTTCTAAAAAAGTATAAAATCCATCCCAACTCATTCCTTGAGTTTTTGGGAGCATCCAACCCTGTTTGGAATGACTTGAAAACCTCCTGGTTGCATAATCCCCAAGAGCACACTTGTCTAGTTTTCCTTCCAAATCCACTTAGAACCTCCCTATTTATTATGAAATATGCTCCTTATGATTTTATTGAATATCATTGACTGAGAATGACTCATACTTCCTTCCATAACCCTCACCTAGTTTATTATGCATATGTTGGAATCCCAGGAAGCGTCGAAGTAGGCAACAAATTGTTCTGTTGTTGAAAAGTAAATGGCCCCAGTACATTGTGCATATGAATTACTATTTAGACCAGACTTATCTTTCTGCTGCAAACTATTCCATATAAATTCCAAAATTGAAAGTCACCCCTACCATCCTTTCTCAATGTACTAGTCCCCATCACTTACAACCTGCTCACGTCAAAGAATTGCTTAAAATTTACTAGTAAAAATCTTGATTGAATTGAGTTTGGAGATAATATTTTGGCCAAATATTGGCTGGAATATTATACTGGTATCAGAGATCTTTCCTCCACCCTCATGGAAAGAAATATCATCTCATTGATTGAAAGAGAGAGTACACAACACCAACGAGATTTCTTTTGGTAGCCATGTCCATGTCTATTGAGGAAGATTCATACTATGATGACTATTTTTATGAACAATATGATGATGGCTATGATGAGCAGTATGAAGAATATTGCAGACGATATGCAGAAGAAGCTTTCCAAGAAGTACCTTCCACAAGCATTTCCTATGAGATCATGTTTGGAAGAAGAGTATATGGTTATTCTGATGGCCATATGTATGAAAAAGTTGCATGTTCCACAGTCAAAGATCAACCTTCTGTTAAAGAGATAATAAAAAATATGGAAGCTTCATTGGATGCATGTGCTACACACTTCACAAGAATTTTTGGATCCTCTTCAAGAATATCCTCCAACAATATTGATCCTAAGAAAACCAAGGAGGAAGCTTCATCATTTTGGGAGAATCAGGACCCAAAACCCAATCATGAGGTTGTTGACAAAATGGAAGAAGAATCTGCTGCCAGATTCAATGCTGAGGATCTCAAGATCACTTCAAAAGAGATTGGTACTATTAGGGATTTTGAGTCATATTTTGGGTCATATCCAAGAGAAGCACATAAATCAGATCCAAATTCACCACATGAGCTTCACAGGGAAGCATAATTTGATCACACATCAGTTGTATATGAACCAAGAGAATTGGTGGCAGAACAAGGCACCATAACCCCACCAATTGAAGAGAGAAGCATGATGCAAAGGTGTGGATCAAATTCAGATTTGTGTACTCCTTTGTATCATTATGATGTTGCAGCCACATCAGGGGATAATTATTTGATAAGGGATTCCCTGGATGCAGAGTCTCATATCCTTAGTGATAAGGGTGAATGAAGTGACACGGCTGAATCACTAGAAGGATGCTTGCAGGATGGCCACATGGTTGGAAGAAAACCTACTGAGGAATGTTTTAAGTATGAGGAAGCATATAATGATGTGTATTATCATATCTATGTGGGATAAAGGGAGGTACCCATTGATGAAGGTGTTGTGGGTGCAAGATCCATCGAGAAAGAAGAAGGCCTTACAGCAACATAAACTAAAAATGAGAAATTGGTGGAAGGCGAAACCACCAACATACCATCAAAAGGAGGAGAAAATATAACACATGGGAATTTTGTAAGTTATGATATTTATGTGCCTATGTGTTGGTCTGATGGGGAATCCACTTCAGAGGAGAAGATGGAGTTGGTTGGACCCCTGGGGGTTGAGACTGATGAATTGGGGAAGGATGAAAAATGGAGAGAAAGCCTTACAAGTGCACTAGATATGAATGAGAACCCCAGTTTTAGTCAAAGACCTGATATTGATGATATGAATTATGAATGTCTTGCAGCCCCAAGGAAGGGATCAACTTTCATAACTTCAAAAGAATCACCTGAATTTGATCCTAAGAATCTAGAATAAGAGGAGGTTCATCTGCCAGTACCTCATGCCCTTGAAAGGACATTAATATGACTAAATGAAAAATACAAGAATCCCTTCAAACCCTCAATGAAACACATGCCTTAATGAATAACCTTTGTTGGAATTTGTGGGAACAATATTCCATGAGAGACATGGAAGAGTTTCAGAAAGCCATGATAAGCATTAAAGGAAATTTCTTAAACCTACTTTCTGATAGAGATAGTTTGTTGGATCTTGTAGAGTTTTTTCGTTGTGCATACATGAAGGATGATGAAGAGATCAACAATATCAATGATGAATTGATGGTCACCCAATATTATTTGAGAAGCACTCAAGATTCCCTCCACGAGTCCAAGATAGAGATAGTGCAGCGTCATGAAAAGTTTCAAATATCCCCCTTACTCTCCTAGACACCATTCAACCAACTTCATTTGGTTGAAAGCATTCTTGATCATATCGAGGAACCTCATGATATGGTGGATCATGAGGATAATTTATTTTTACATTTGCTTGAGGAGTGTGCAGAATAGTTTGATGAGAACCAAACACTTAATCTTTTCCGAAGGGAACTTGAGCTGTTCCTTGAAGACAGTCACTCTTCCATGGAAGAGTGGGATGAGGTAACCCCAATTGGACCATCCAATAATGAAGAATATGCAGCCCTAAGTCTAGTTATTGAAGGTTGCAGACATACAAAGAAGGTTCAGAGTTCTTTCCCACCTGTCCTAGATTCAACAACAACAATGGGGAATGAACAATGGTGAAGAACTTTTTCTGGTTGATGCCGCATGTACAACGGGAGGATCATGATCTGTCCCTATGGGAGATAGATCCTATTGCAGAAGAGATGGCTGATTTTATCTCATGTAAATCAGCAATCAAGATCTCTAATTCATCCACTGAAGGGATGGATAGAGGAATTACTGAAAAGGAAAATATGGAAGGTAAAATTTTCTTATCTTTCTTCAAGAATTTTGTTTTTAATATTGCTAATTTTTCTATGATTTGGAAGCAGAAACAAAGGTGTTGATGTATTTGTAACTTCGGAATGTATTTCATATATGTATATTGTATTCCTATAGAGATGTTATTATTCCTCTATACGGAAGTGTCGTCATTTATATTGTAAGTGTCGTAACTTATACTTGATGGTTATTAGACCACCCTATTGGGGGTCGACCCTGTCTGCATTATGTTATGTGGTTAAGTTAAGGCCGACCTAGTAAATGTTATTAGGAAAGTAAAGTCAAGTATAAATAGAGTGCAGGAGGCACTCTATTTGATCATTCACTTTCTCACGCATACTCTCACTGGAGAGTGGCGTACTTGTGGAGGAGGAGAAGCTACTGCTAGGAGAAGACTATCTCTTATGCTTGGGTTGTATCATTTCTCTATCTATCTTTGAGGAATTTGTGGGGTTTTTCACCTTTATGGTTTTCCCCGGTGAAACTCTGTGTGTCTATTGTCTCTTGTGTGCTTGGATTATTATGTCCATGATTGATATGATGTAGATATGCTGTACATGTTGTTCTCTGAATTAAGATCCTAGATCATATTGAAGTAAATTTTGAAAAAATAACATGGTATCAGAGCTAGACTGAAAGAAGGCATAGTATGTCATTTATGACACTTATTGCACTTTCAAAGCTAAGGCTTGATATAGCAAAAACCCATCATCGTAGAAATTTCGCTATAAATCCATTTTTACGATGTTTCAGGATAGAAAACTTTTACAGTTCGAATATAAGATCCCAATGTACCTTGTGTCCAAAGCAAAACTTCTATATCGTTGCACTTTGTGTTTTATGATATTTACAATCTAGGTTTTCTGCCTGTTCCAGATCTCAATCATAAACAGGTGACCTAGGAAAAAAGGTCACAACTTAGGCTAGGAAGATCCAAATGAAATTTCGTAAATAGTGAAAGGTAGGGCACAAACTGCAGTTTCTCAGGTAAGGTTTTCAGAGGTCGAAATTGAACCAGTGACACATGGAACTCTGTACAAGTTCATTCTCTCGTTTTATCCCATAAACAAGTCACGTTGTGACACTTAGCATAACACTCTCTCAAGGAATCCATTTGAGGTTAGACCTATGGGGTTGGAAAGATAACTGGTCAAGCTACCTAACATTTTTAGACCTTGTAGATCTGAAATTTTGGAGTTACACTAGAAACAATCAGGTGCATATTTCTGTCAAAACATAATTGGATTTTGAGCACCTTCATTCATGGCTCCGAGAATTTAGGGCTTCGGAGAAAGTTGGAATTTTTGTAATTGGAGACCAGACCTGGATGCTCCTCATCAAAATTGAAATTTAGAGACCAAGATCAAATTTTTTTTTGGGGCAAAAGGTTGGGCTTGATCAAACCCTAGTTCGGGACTTTGATCAGAAAAGTTGAAAATTAGGGCTTCTGCGAAAATGGGATTATTTTAAATCTATGACCAGAGCTGGAAGATCCTTGGAAAAATTGAAGTTTAGAGATTTGGATCAAACTATTTGGTTGGGTGAAGCTCTGGGAAACTCAAACCCTAATTTAGGGTCCTCCCAAGTGAATCCAAAAATCTAAAAGGAAATTTTGACGGGTGAAACTTTGCAGTTTTCAAATTCTGAGTATACCAGCTTGACCAACTCAGAAAGGTGCATCTTTCTATCCTTTCAGAAGTTTGAAATTCAAAGTCTGAATTTTTAGGGTTTCTCTAACAAACCCTAATCCAGCTCCAGATCTAGTTTCTGCAAATCAAAGTGGATTGGGTTAATCCTAGAAGAGAATGGATTAGTCACCTGCATAAGTGAAGAAGTTCCTGTTTCAGAGGGAGTTGAGGCTAAGGCCTTACATAAGAAGATTACAAGCAATCTTGGTAGGTATGACTTATCGAGGTATGTTCCAAGATCTATTCATGATTAAGTTTATGGTATGTTTGTCTTCATTAAGGTTAGTAGAATCTTGATTAACTTTAGACTTGTTGTATCACCTTAATAAAATTATGAATGCAGATATTCATTGATTAGGTTTTTGACACTTACGATTGTACTAATGCATTGTGGTGTTGTATGAGGTTGATGTTGTCCACTAACATGAAAGGTACAGCAAGAAAGACAGATCATGTTCTAGTTCAAGAACATATGACCATGGTGACATGAAGACAAAGGTTCATCTATTATCATGGATCACATAGAAGCTCTACTTACGAGGTATGTATACTTTGGTTCTACAATGCTTAACCTATGATATATGCAAGTTACTAGCACAAGTCATCGAAGAAAACAAGAATACATCATGTGGATATGTTAGACATAACTAACTAACACATTAATCCAGGTATGTTTTTCCTATATCAAGTTAGAATCCTACCTTGTGATAGGATCTCTTATATAAGTATACTTGGTATGTAATGTCCCCATTTTGACCCCCTTCGCATTAAATCGTAAATGATGTAAATATTGATATTTAATCATGGTGAGGAGCTCAAGGCCAAGGCACCACCATTGATTTAGCGTTTTATGTATCGGCAATTAAAAATAGATGCATGTGGTTCTTGTGCTAGATAGGCACAATGTAAATAAGACATCATGTAAATACGAATTTTAATGAAAAACCCACAACTGGCTATGCTATGCAACAAAGAGATGGGGGCATGATTCTACAAGGAATAGGGAGGGAAATTATTCAAACCCTTGAGCCAATGGTTTTAATCCATGTGTCAATAAGAAAACCCATAAACCCTTAACTACCAATTTTGGGTTATGGACCCAATCTTTTAATTCTTCCAGAAATTGGTTGAGGTAGTTAATGCCTTGGGAATGAAGAGGTATGGAAGCCAATTTCGTGTATGGGCAAGCCATCAACCTAGGAAATCGTATTTTGTCTCCTTGGGCAAGAAAAAACCGACGAAATGGTGCCCAAAGCCATTCTAAACTCACAGTCTTTCCTCTCTCACACAGTCTGAACTACTGGGTATTTCCCCATCATGTTTTTCACCATTTTCTCTGCATTTTCCATGCCTGGGAGCTCGTTTTTGCATTGTACAACAGCTGGGAGAGGAGGGCCACGATTTGGGACTGTTATGGAGGTCGTTTTTGCCCCAGAATGTCCATGGACGTTTTTCTGAAAACGGATTTGGCTTCCCAGGGTTGTTCCCCATATTCCAGTTTTGTTTTTGGGTTTCCCATGTTTTTCTGAAGCTAAGGAAAACCCCATCTTGGGCATCTCACTGTAAAAACATTTCTTCATGCCCAGCACTTATACTTTTGCTGTTATGTGCATCTTTGTTTTGATTTGAACTTGTGAGCAAGAAATTTGGAGTGGTAGTGGACAGAATTGGCTTGATAAACCTAGTGGGGAGAATAACCTCTCAAGAAGATCAAGAGTGCTGGCTACTCTTCTATGCACACCTGGGACACTCTAGCATTGGAAGGTATGGCCTGAGGGACTGTGAATTGGTGAAGGGAATACTTCCTTGAGCAGGGTGTGTAGGAATTGTGGGTGCCAAGCTAAATAGATCGTGTAGAGGTATCCATAGCTCTGTCGTCGAGCTCACTAGCTTAGCAATTCTTCCTTTCCATTTCCTAGCAGCCTGATAAACCCAATTGTAGATTGGCTTGGCTCATTTTGGTGTATGCTTGGCTATGTGTGAGTCTGTTGTTCCCTAGTTCCTTGTAGAAATCATGCCCAACTCGGGGGTGGTGTTCTGCTGAGAGATTAAGAAGCAGAATTACATATGGTTGGGTGGAACGTTGCAGTTGCATAGCCAGTTGCTTAGGACTACTTTGTTCAGATAAGTATTATCTTTTATAAATTCTGCAATGTCTTTATTTAATGGTTGTCACAGAAATGTTGAATGTATGTTAGATATTAAACATGATTTTTAATTCCGCTGTGTTTCTATAACATGCACATGTATATGTCTTTTTATCAATGAGTTTTTACTTAATGGATATGGGGTTAGATGCCCGGTTTTAGCATCACGATCCTCTCCATCATGCTGGTATGATAGGAGGGGATGTTACATGGTATGATTGATAATAATTATTCATGAAGCTATAGGTTTGAGTAATCATGGGTTTAGGTATATTATTTTTCTTACTTTAATCGGTGATATGACTAACCAGAAGAGTCCTATGGTCAAATAAGAATTTGCATGAGTAAAGGAAGTACTCCCTGAAACCTTGAATACTAGTGCTTGTGAAAAATTATCTGTGTATGAAATGATCTTGATTATACATGTTTAAGATTACTTAGAATCATAATGTTCTATAGTACTGAGATTATACTAATGAATGTATGATTGTGTATGAGACCTCGAGGATAACACAATGATGATACTAGTAAGTATGCATAAGTGATCAAGTATGGATATAAGTTCAAGGAAAGGTAAACCAGGAAGCAAAGATGAAGAGGGAGCACACTCCAGTAGTTCTTGCAAGGAAGCAAATATTGAGAGAGATTCCACCCTACAACCAAACAAAGATAAGTATTTGAATTGTCATTTCTTGCATACTTGTTTGTTTAAATAATATTGCTCAATGATGTATATGCTTATGTTCCTAAACTTAGGGTGTGTATTATGCATATTAGAATAATTACATTAATGAACAGTATACTACTAGCATGCATGTGATGGGTAAGTGGCCTATGGCACTGTACAACATTCCATTGCTACTTATCTAGAATGAAACCTCTTTGCTGACATGTTGGGAGTTGTGCACACTCTTAACAATGTTCTGGTAGAGATTGGAAGGCATCTAGAAAGTTACGGGATATGGATAAATGTTGTATTGAAGCATTAGCTAAAATAATTGCATGAATGCATGACATATTTCTTTATGTGTAAGAATTTGTTCTAAAAACTATGAGATGTTTCTAATCATGCAATTTAACTTGTCTTGTAGGAAAGATCATATACGAGCACCTACAAAAAAAGGACTACAACATTTGTTCCAACAATAAAGTTATCTATTGAAGATATTGAATATATTGAAGTTCCCAAGATCCGGCAAGAATGACATGATCCGTCGATCATGAAGAATGATGTTTGGGATGTGGTCCCAAGTCCTGAAGGGAAGTCTATTGTGACTTCCAAGTGGATCTATAAGATCAAGCATGCTGCAAATGGTAGCATAGAGAAATACAAAGCAAGTGATGAAATGGAAGATACACTAGATGGATGTCAAGAAAACTTTCTTGCTTGGTGTTCTTCAGATTGACTACACTTCGAGGAAGAAGTGATGGACACATTTGTTTGAGCCATTCCAAGCATGGTGAGAGGAGGATCCTTCCCATGGATGTGGATGTAAACGTTGGATGATGAGCATCAGAACGATGCTCCAGTTACTGCTCTGTATATGCATCATTTTGGATGCTTGTTATGATCAGTTGGATCATGTATATGTATATGCATCATGTTGGATGCTTTTTATGATTAGTGGATCATGTATATGTATATGCATCATGTTGGATGCCTTTTATGATTAGGTAGATCATGTATGATGATGTGTATCAGGTGGATACATTGTATGATCAAGTAGATCATGTATGATGATATGTATCAGGTGGATACATTGTATGATCAGGTAGATCATGTATGATGATATACATCAGGTAGATACTTGGTATGAATCAGGTGGATGCACTATATGATCAGGATGATCATGGATGATGAGCTTCAGGTTGTTGCTCCAGATGATATGCATCAGGATGATGCTGTGATGATGATCAGGATGATCATGTGATGATGTATCGTCAGATGATTGGGTCCTTAATGTACATGACGAATACGAGACCAGATATCTGCTTTGCGGTGAACACCTTGAGCAAGTATTTGACAGATCCGAGACATGTTCACCTGATGGCACTGAGTACAGCCGAAGCAGAGTATGTCGCAGCTTGTTCAGCCAGTTGTGAGGTAGTATGGCTTAGGAAGCTACTATCTGATTTGTTTGATCTCCAGCTGAGTGCTACTTGTATATATTGCGACAACCAGAGTTGTGTGAAGTCGTCGGTGAACCCAGTGTTCCATGACAAGTCAAAGCACATTGAGATCAAGTATCACTATATCAGGGATACGGTGTAGAGAGGAGCAGTGAAGCTCCTGTATGTTGCGACAGACGAGAAGATAGCCGATGTGTTGACCAAGCCACTTTCCAGAGTGAAGTTTGAATACATCAGAGGGAGACTTGGTGTACATCAGATCGAGATACCTTCCAAGGGGAAGTAATGAGTCCGGAGACACAGATGCACACGAGCCGTTTCGACATGGTGGTAGGTTGGTCCTCCCATGGTCATTGATGTAAGTGTTGGGCCATTCTGACATAGTGGTCGGTTAGTCCTCCTATGGTGCAGATGTAAGGGCTGGGCCATTCTCACATGGTGGTAGGTTAGTCCTCCCATGGTGATTTGTAAGGGTTGGACGGGATTTTCCAACATGGTGGTAGGCTGGTCCTCCCATGGTTGTTGATGTAATTGCCGGGATTTTTCGACATGGTGGTAGGTTAGTCCTCCCATGGTCATTGATGTAATTGCCGAGCTTTTCCGACATGGTGGTAGGTCAGTCCTCCCATGGTGTTAACACCTAAAAAGTGCTCACTAGCTCATTTCCTTATTCACATGACCCATTTGTCCACTTTTCCACTATCTGAGCCTCTGAAGCCAACAAAAGGTCACCAAAAGACCTTAGTACACCCCTTTTCCCACTCAACAAGATTATTTTTCGTAAAAAGCATAAAAAACCCTCAAAAATGGTCCAAAATTCCCAAAAATATTAAAAAGGGAATAAAAATATTAATTTTATTCAAAAAAGGAAAAAAGGAGGGAAAAGTACCTAAACCATGTTGGTCAATACCATTGGTTTCCACAAAACCATAATGGTAATCCCCACCACCAAAACCTATAAAAAGGTGGTAGGGGCTCCTCATTTCACATCCATCCATATTCCTATCCTCATGCTGCCAAAATCTCCCTTGAGTTTTTGGCCATTGTAGCAACCTTGGAGAAAGGACCCATTGGAGTTTGGAGCTGCTCATCCTTGGAGCTTCTCAGCTATCTTCATCAATAGGAGGTATTCTTGTTGCAAGCGCTTGCTTGCCCCCCCCCCCCATTTTCAATACAAAAATTATTTTTTATATTTCTTGTTCTTGTTTTTTAATTAAAAAATGCACATGTTAGTTTAGTTTAGATTTAGATTTAGTTTATTTTTTTTGCTTAATATTAAAACTGCTGCTACTAGTTAGCAGGTGCCCATAGCACTAAGCTTGGTTGCAAAACCAAGCCAACAGTTTTTGGCGACTCCACTGGTTTCGAATCTTTAGATCTCACTTTTGCTTTAGATCTTAGTTTTTGATAATATTAGTTAGTTTAATTCATAGATCTACCACCCTAGACAGTAGATCCATTGCTGTTCTAGATCTTGGCCCATTTTTTGGCCATTAACAGCCTGAAATTCTCAATTTTCGGGTTCGTTTTTCGGCGTCCGCGTACGGCTTTCGCCTTGCGTATTTTTGCCCAACAGTTATGCGGCTCATCGCGACTGCGCGGCCCTTTTCCGCGCAGTTCACCGCGGCTTCGCGGCCAATTAGCGCGCTGCACATCGCGGCTTCGCGGACATTTTCCGCGCTGCACATCGCGACTGTGTGACAAAATCCCGCGCGGTCCATCGCGGCATCGCGGCCAAAACCCACGTTGCCCATCGCGACTGTGCGACAGAAACCCGCGCAGTCCATCGCGGCTGTTCAGTCAAAACCCGCGATGCCAATTTTTTCCATTCGGCCGATCCATTTAAAAATTAATTTTTTACTGTATTTTCTGCCCACATAGCACATTTTACAGTACTAAAATTCCAGCATTATTTACAGCCATAGGAAAATTTTACTATTTAGAATGCACCTTTGAAAAAGTCTTTTTAAAAATTTTCAGAAATTGAAAGAAGGATTTATTAGCATTTTATCTAGATTAAAAATTTTGCTCTTTACTTCTTTAATTTTTTGCCCATAGCAATTTTTGAAAAAGAAATCCATTTATTTCTTAAAGAAGTCATATTATTTGCTTTCCTATTTCAAAATATCCTTTGTTTTTTGAATAGTCTTTGCAAAGCATTTAATTTCCGTTTATTGAAAAAGTCATATTATTTGCTTTTCTATTTTCAAAAAATCCTTTGTTTTTTGAATACTTGGCATTTACTTTTTCAATTTCAGTTTAAAATATCACACGTGCACCCACTCAATCACATAATTTAAACTGAGCCTTAAAACTTACCCTAACTTCAACCCACTTTTAACCCCACTTGGGGAACATTAAAAGAACTTTGTAGCTAGGTAGTATTGAGGGGATAGGTGTTCCAATAACACCCCTCAGTTATTACATTTGAGACATAGTTGTTGTCCATTAGGGAACCAAAATCTCCTAGTATTTATTGGCACGGTCATAACCAGTTTATCGGAAGGCCTCTCCCCTGGGAGGGTTGAAGTCACGAGGATGGTTCCAGAAGCCTGAGTGGAATACCGAAATCCATTCAGTAACCGAAGGGCTACCATTCGCAGTTCTCGGGATATCTCTGTATTGGGATATTGCGGTAAAAGGACCAAACGGCAGATTTACCTTTTCTGGACATGTCATGAACGGAGTATCCTAGTTGCCATTCTTTAGGATTGATTACCCGGTGTCCCTCCCGGTAGGGGGATATCTAGCCGTTGATTCAACACTCAATAATATCTGACTTGGATTTCATCACCTTGCAGAGAATATAGTTTGTTGATTCACAATACTTTTAGTTAGGTGTTTGCATGATACAATCCACCTTTGGTCTAGTAGCACCTCTTTTTTCTAGAAGTTGTTTGCATGTTTGTACTCTGACCATTTTTTTTTCATCCCTCCACTTATTATAGCACATCTGCTATAATAAGTGCCCTTTTGGAGGTTGATTTTTTGGCCTGAGAGCCTTCATTTTCACTCCCCTTCTTGCACCCTTGGTTGCATCAGGGTTTTGAGTTTTTTATACATTACCATTTTACACATAAGATTTTTACACACTAAAAACTTATTTCTCACCATTGAGAATTTTAGATGCTCTCGTCGTCTTCAGGACGAACTCCCAGAGTTCAGTCTACTTGGATTGCCACGTCACTGATGCCAAGCCTTATCCCTTGACTCGACACATCGTCGGTCAAACAGAAAGTCATCCGATTCTGACACGCCTCACTTCACATTATATTTTGAGGCAGAATCCAAAAACCCTACCGAGTTATTACCAACCAACCTCATGGCCGGGACACAATTCGACCCACTTTTTACTAGCACCATAGGTGATACATCCACAGAATCTGCTACTGCGGTGCCATCTATGGCAACAACCACCCCCCTGGGTATGCCTAATATGGAGGATACTCCATTTTTAGGAATTCCCAACACAGGACCACCTCCTATTACGGGTATGCCGAACATAGGGGTCACACCCCCTCTCATTTCCACAAACCATATCCCAGGAATCCCTACTGCTATTCCTAACCCTGGTGTAACCCATGTTGCATTAGGAAACGCTGGCCCATACCCGACCACAACTATTGGAGGACACATACCTTCAATACCTAGCATACCTTTAGGCACTACTGGACCCCCACATCATACCACTATGACTAGTCATGTCCCAGTCACTATGCCACATTATTCTTCTAGCTTACCATACATGGCAAGTCTGAACTTACCAGACTTAGCCAGGTTAACCAATGATCCGATCAGACACGACCCTGCGTAGCCTCACATGCACACCAAACTCCCCTCCGACATCCATAAGTTTGAGGGCAAGGCAGGTGAGGACCCCCAGAACCATATCATGTCCTTCCATCTATGGTGTTCCTCCAACTCCATAGTGGACGACTCTGTCCGCCTCCGTCTGTTACAGCGCACCTTCACTGGCTCTGAAGACCAAGTGGTATATCGAGCAGCCCCATGGGACCCATGCCACCTTTACCTCCCTTGCCTCGACCTTCCTGCAGTTATTCCAGTTACCTGTCCGCTATGATGCGGGAGTTGAGATCCTACTGTCTTGCAGACAGAACACAGCCACCCACATCACTGACCACATTCATGAGTGGCGTCAACGCCAAAGCCTCTGCAAAATCAAGTTAGACGACCGTATCTTCTTAGATTGGTTTCTCAAATCCCTCCTCCCTCTCATTGCAAAGGATGTGGCATCCGAACGACCCAAGTCTGAAGAAGAGGCCATCCTCAAAACCCAACAGTTTGACCTCATTTACACCCAGTCGAGTTATCTGTATACCATTATACCAGACGCCCCTCGGGGCGAGTCATCCCAACATGATGCGCCGGGGGCATCCCATGCCGCTGATGGCATCATTGGTCGTATGGCCTCACATCCCCAACCGTTTTCCATTGCACATCCTAACCATGGTCTCGACCTTTCGCGGGCTAGATATCAATCTGGAGCAACCAGTTCATATGCTCACATGGCACATCACCACCATACCCACGGACCTTCATGTCCACCTCAGTGCTTCGGTCATGCACCACCTGCATACGCTCCCCCAGCCGCAACTCAACCAATGTATTACCCGCAGCAAGCTGCGACAGCTAGCCCAACACCTCCAATAGATCAGGGTTACCAACAACCCCAGCAAGCAACTGGTCCACCTCCAGCCCCACCGGCTTATTATCCACCACAACCTGCTCCCGCACCTGCGGCAAACCAAAATCCTCCCACTGCTCAAGGGAAAGTGTACACACAACACAACCATCCCCAGCACCAAAACATGTTGATGTATATGTAACTTCGGAATGTATTTCAGATATATGTATATTGTATTCCTATAGAGATGTTATTATTCCTCTATACGGAAGTGTCGTTATTTATATTGTAAGTGTCGTAACTTATACTTGATGGGTTATTAGACCACCTTGTTTGGGGTCGGCCCTGTATAAGTCATGTGGGTCAAAGGGTTATTAGACCACCCTATTGGGGGTCGGCCCAGTCAGCATTATGTTATGTGGTTAAGTTCGAGCCTACATGAGTTAGGTAAAAAGGCAAGTCAAGTCAAGTATAAATAGAGTGCAGGAGGCACTCTATTTACTCACTCACTTCTCACACATGCACTCAAGGAGGAGTGGCGCACTTATGGAGGAGGAGGATCTGCTGCTAGGTTATGGCTATCTCTCTTGGTTGGTTGTATCATTGCTCTATCTATCTCTGAGGAAGTTATTGGGGTTTTTCACCTTTATGGTTTTCCCCAAGTAAATCTTTGTGTCTCTTGTGTGCTTGCATTATTGTCTCCATGATTGATATGCTGTAGATATGCTGTACATGTTGTTCTCTCAGTTAAGATCCTAGATCAGATTGAAGTAAATTCTGAAAATCTAACATGGTATCAGAGCTAGCCTGAAAGAAGGCATGATATGGCATGTATGACACTTGTTGCACTTATGATGCTAGGGCTTGATATAGCAAAAACCAGTCATCGTAGCACTTTCGCTATAAATCCGTTTTGGCGAAGTTATCGGATATAAAATTGTTACAAGCCGAAGCTAATATCTCCAGGTACCTTGTGCCCAAGGACAACCTCTAATTCGTTGTACTTTGTGATTTATGATCTGTACAATATAGGGTTTCTGCCTCTTCCAGATCTGAGTCAAAATTAGATGACCTTGGGAAAAATGTCATAACTTGGGATAGGAAGCTCCAAATGAAATTTCGTGAAAAGTGACAGGTAGTACACAGACTGTACTATCTTAGAAAACATTTTCAGAGGCCGAAGTTGAACCAGTGACATGTGGCACTCCGTACAAGTGCGCTCTCCTGTATTATCCCATAAAAAGGTCATGTTGCGACATTTGGAATATCTCTCTCTCAGAGAGTCCAATTGAGGTCATACCTGTCAGGATGGAAAGGTAACAGGCCGAGATATCTCAAGAAACTTTTTCAGAGGCCGAAGTTAAAACAGTGACACGTGGTATGCCGTACAAGTTCGCTCTCCTGTTTTATCCCAAAACAGGTCACGTTGCGACATTTGGCATATCTCTCTCTCAAAGAATCCAATTGAGGTCGGACCTTTCAAGATGGAAAGATAGCAGGTCAGGATATCTCAGGAAACTTTTTCAGACCCTGTGGATCAAAAATTTCGGAGTTACACCAGAAACAATCAGGTACATATTTCTGTCAAAACAGAATTATTTTTTGGTACCTTCATTCATGGCTTCCGGAATTTAGGGCTTTGGAGAAAGTTGGAATTTTTGTAATCGGAGAACACGACTAGATGCTACTCATCAAAATAGAAATTTAGAGACCAAGATCAGAATTTTTGGTTGGGCAGAAGGCCGGGCTTGATTAGACCCTAGTTCGGGACTTTGATCAGAAAAGTGAAAAATTAGGGTTTCTGTAAAAATGGGAAATTATGAAATATGTGACCACGGCTGGAAGCTCCTCAGAAAAATAGAATCTTAGAGATTTGGATCAAACATTTTGATTGGGAAGAAGAGTGGGCTTCATCAAACCCCAGTTCAGGGTCACGTCTAGTGAATCCGGAAGTTTCAAAGGCAAAATTGAGGAGTGAAACTTTGCAGTTTTCAAATTTTGAATATACCAGCTTGATCAGCTCATCAAGACATGTATTTCTATCCTGTCAGAAGGTTGAAATTCAAAGTTTGAATTTTTGGGGTTTCTCTGACAAACCCATATCCAGCTCCAGCTCCAGTTCTTGCAAATCAAGTGGATTGGGTTAATCCTAGAAGAAGATGGATTGATCATCTGCATGAGTGAAGAAGTTCCTGTTTCAGAGGGAGATGAGGCTAAGGCCTTACATAAGAAGATTACAAGCGATCTCGACAGGTATGACTCATCGAGGTATGTTTCGATATTTTTCCATGATTAAGTTTATGGTATGTTTGTCTTCATGTTATTACGGTTAGTACAATTTTGATTTTAGATTTGTCGTATAACCTTAACAAAATTATGAATGCATGATAGAAGATATTCATTGGTTAGGGTGTTGACACTTATGATTGTACTAATGCATTATGGTGTTGTATGAGGTTTATGTTGTCTACTAACATGAAAGGTACACCAAGAAAGACAAATCATGTTCTGGTCCAAGAACATATGATCATGATAACATGAGGAAAAAGATTCATCCATTGTCATGGATCTCATAGAAGATCCATTTACGAGGTATGTATAACTTGGTTTTGTAATAGTTAACCTATAAAATATACAGGTTACTAGCACAAGTCATTGAAGAAGAACAAGAAGACATTATGTGAGTATGTTAGACATAAATAGCTAGCATGCTAATCCAGGTATGTTTTTCCTATATCAAGATAGAATCCTACCTTGTGTTAGGATCTTATACTGTTGTTGATAATGATTATTCATGAAGTCATAGGTTTGAATAATCATGATTGTATGCATATTATGTTTCTTACCATAATTGATGATATGACTAACCAGAAGAATCATGATGGTATAGGTTTGAATAATCACAGGTTTTATGCATTTTATATCTCTTATCTTGATTGATGATTCAACTAACCCGAAGAGTCATAGGTTTGAGTAATTACAGGTTTAGATATGTTATGTTTCTTATGATTTGACTAACCATAAGAATTCTACATAAACCTTAAATGCTAATGCTTATTATTTTCTGTTTGAAATGATCATGACTATACATGCTTGAGATTATTGTGTTTTTTAATAGTATACTAATGAATGTATGATTTTATATGAGATCACAAGGATAACACAATCATGATACTAATAAGCATGCATAGGAACCAAGGATGAATGTAAGTTCAAGGACAGGTAATCCAGGAAGCAAAGATCAAGAGGGAGCACACTCCAGTTGTTCCTGCAAGAAAGCAAAGGAGCACACTTCAGTAGTTTATGCAAGGATGCAGATATTCAGAGGGAGTTGACCATCTCTCTACATCCCACAACAGAAAGGTGTATAAGAAGCTACTTCAGATTAGGACTCCAGCAGCTCCTGCAGGGAAGCGAAGACTCAGAGGGAGTCCACCCAACGAACAAACAAAGATAAGTATTTGAATTGTCATTTCTTAAATAATATTGTTCAATAATGTATATATTGATGTTCCTAGAATTAGGTTGTGTATTATGCATATTAGAATAATTGCATTGATGAACAGTATACTCCTAATATGCATGGGTAAGTGGCCTATGGCACTGTACAACATTCCATTGCTACTTATCTAGAATGAAACCTCTTTGCTGACATGTTGGGAGTTGTGCACACTCTTAACAATGTTCTGGTAGAGATTGGAAGGCATCTAGAAAGTTACGAAATATGGATAAATGTTGTATTGAAGCATTGGCTAAGATAATTGCATGACTGTATGGCATATTTCTTTATGTGTAAGAATTTGTTCTGAAAACTATGAGATGTTTTCTAATCATGCAATTTAACTTGTTGTGTAGGAAAGATCGTATGCCATCTCCTACAAAAGAAGAACTACAACATTTTGTTCCAGCAACAAAGATATCTATTGAAGATATTGAAGTTCCCAGGATCTGGGATGAAGAAATGAAATGCCATGATCCGTCGATCATGAAGAATGATGTTTGGGATGTAATCCCAAGACATGAAGGGAAGTTTGCTATGAATTCCAAATGGAACTATTAGATCAAGCATGTTGCAGATGGCAGCATTGAGAAATACAAAAGTGATGAAATAGAAGATGCACCAGATGGATTTCAAGACAGCATGGTGTAGTCATATATGTGTGCAGGACTTGATATGGTAGGATAGACAACTTTCTATCCATCTTGGGCTTTACCAAGAATAAAGCGGATTCCAACCTTTACTACAAGGTTGAGGAAGGCAATCCAGTGATACTACTTTTGTATGCGGATAACCTGTTTGTTACAGGTAAAGATAGATTGATTGCCGACACGCAGCGGAAGCTTACTACCGAGTTCGAGATGAAGAACTTGGGGATGATGCACTATTTGTTTTTGACATGGAGGTGTGGCAGAGTGCAGATGGAATCTTCCTTGGACAAGGGAAGTACATAGTAGATATCCTGAAGAGATTTGGGATGATGGACTGTAAGGCCATGGCCACACCTATGGCATCGAATCTGAAGCTTCTATGTGATGCTTCATCTGAGGCGTTTGATGTCTCTATGTATCGTCAGATGATTGGGTCCTTGATGTACCTGACGAACACGAGACCGGACATTTGCTTTGCTATGAACACATTGAGCCAGTTCCTGACGGATCCGAGGAGTGTTCACCTGGTTGCTGTAAAGCATGTTCTGAGGTACCTAAAGGGTACAGTGGATTATGGGCTCAAGTATGAGGAGAATCAAAAGTTTAACCTGCAGGGTTATGTTGATTCAGATTGGGCTGGCAGTGCTGCAGATAGGAAGAGCACATCTGGGTGTTGCTTCAGTATGGAATCAGGTGTGATCTCTTGGTTTAGCAGGAAGCAGTCCTACGTAGCACTGAGTACAGCTAAGGCAGAGTATGTTGCAGGCTGTTCAGCTAGTTGTGAGACAGTATGGCTATGGAAGCTATTGTCTGAGTTATTTGATCTCCTGTTGGATGCTACTGGTATCTTCTGTGATAACTAGAGTTGTGTGAAGCTGTTCAAGAACCCAGTGTTTCATGACAGGTCGAAACACATAGAGATCAAATATCACTATATCAGGGATATGGTGCAGAGAGGAGCTGTGAAGCTTCTGTATGTTGTGACGGACGAGCAGATTGCAGATGTGCTGGCGAAGCCACTAGCCAGAGTGAAGTTCGAGTACTTCAGAGAGAGGCTTGGCGTTCTTCAGATCGAGGACACTTCGACGAAGAAGTGACGGACACATTTGCTGAAGCCATTCCAAGCATGTTGGAAGGAGGATCCTTCACATGGCTGTGGATGTAAGCGTTGAATGATGAACATCAGGAGGATGTTCTGGTTTCTGCTTGGATATGATCAGTTGGATCATTATATGTATTTTGTGTATGCATCATGTTGGATGCTGGATATGATCAGTTGGATCATTATATGTATGTATATGCATCATGTTGGATGCTGGATATGATCGGTTGGATCATGTGTATGTATTTTGTATATGCATCATGTTGGATGCTGGATATGATCGGATGGATCATGTGTATGTATTTTGTATGAACGCATCATGTTGGATGCTGATAGATACATTGTGTGGATCATGTATCTTTGTATGATCAGGTAGATCATGTATGCTGATGGATACATTGTGTGGATCATGTATCTTTGTATGATCAGGTAGATCATGTATGCTGATGGATACATTGTGTGGATCATGTATCTTTGTATGATCAGGTAGATCATGTATGCTGATGGATACATTGTGTGGATCATGTATCTTTGTATGATCAGGTGGATCATGTATGTTGATGGATACATTGTGTGGATCATGTATCTATGTATGTATCAGGTGGATACTTGGATGATCGTGGATGACGAGCTTCTCCAGATGACATGCAGCAGGATGTTGCAGTGATGATGATCAGGATGATCATGTGTAGATCAGGAAGATGTTTGATGAGTATCAGATGATACTTTGTGGCCGTGGATCAGGTTGTGCAGGAAAGCATGTAATTTGTGCCCTGGGAGATTTGCAGATGGTCTTTCAAGGTTTTGCCTATGGCATGTAATTCGGTGCCCTGGGACATCTGGCAAATGCTCTTGCGAGGTTTTGCTTGGGAGGACATGTAATTTGTGCCCTGGGAGATTTCAGGTCGGAGTTGTGTACCCGTAACATCCTGAGATGCTCTTGCGAGGTTTTGTCCTATGGCATGTAATTTGCTCTTGGGAGATCTGGACAGGATGAAAAAGGCCTCAAATGCTTCAGCCAGGTTTTTCCATGACCACATGTAATTTGCTCCTGGGAGATCTGGACAGGATGAAAAAGGCCTCAGATGCTTCAGCCAGGTTTTGTGGTGAGATCACATGTAATGTGCTCCTGGGAGATCCGACAGGTAGAGCCGCGTGCTCGTAATAGCCTGGGATGCTTCAGCCAGGTTTTGTGATGGGTCACATGTAATGTGCTCCTGGAAAATCCTACAGGTAGAGTTGTGTGCTCGTAATAGCCTGGGATGTTGTAGCCAGGTTTTGTGACGCACGTAATATGTCCTGAGGATTCCACAGTATGGCCAGTGATGATGAAGACCTGCAGGTGGTGGGCCTACATCCAGTATGAAAAAGGACTGGCTCTGTAGAACTTCCTATGACGAGTAGATTCAGAGATTGATTGAGATAGCAGCAGCAGTGACGATGATGATGACTCGATGACGATTATCCAGTGACGATGATCCAGAGAAGATGACTTGTGCTAGAAGAACTGTGCTGATAAATACCTTCCTAGTTAAGAGGGAGTGTTGATGTATATGTAACTTCGGAATGTATTTCACATATATGTATATTGTATTCCTATAGAGATGTTATTATTCCTCTATACGAAACTGTCGTTATTTATATTGTAAGTGTCGTAACTTATACTTGATGGGTTATTAGACCACCTTGTTTGGGGTCGGCCCTGTATAAGTCATGTGGGTCAAAGGGTTATTAGACCACCCTATTGGGGGTCGACCATGTGGGTCAAAGGGTTATTAGACCACCCTATTGGGGGTTGGCCCAGTCAGCATTATGTTATGTGGTTAAGTTCGAGCCTACATGAGTTAGGTAAAAAGGCAAGTCAAGTCAAGTATAAATAGAGTGCGGGAGGCACTCTATTTACTCATTCACTTCTCACACATGCACTCAAGGAGGAGTGGCGCACTTATGGAGGAGGAGGATCTGCTGCTAGGTTATGGCTATCTCTCTTGGTTGGTTGTATCATTGCTCTATCTATCTCTGAGGAAGTTATTGGGGTTTTTCACCTTTATGGTTTTCCCCAAGTAAATCTTTGTGTCTCTTGTGTGCTTGCATTATTGTCTCCATGATTGATATGTTGTAGATATGCTGTACATGTTGTTCTCTCAGTTAAGATCCTAGATCAGATTGAAGTAAATTCTGAAAATCTAACAAAACAACCAGCGCAACCAAGGTGCGCAACAGAACCGTGGAAGAGGACGTAACCGTGGTAATAACCAACAACATCAGCAAGGCCCTCCACCTCCCAATCCTCCACAAAATAACAATGCTGCTCCTCCCAACCGCAATCCAGATCGTAATCCCAAGCAGCCTAAAAATAATTACCTCAGAACAAACCACCCTTGTTCTATCTGCGAGGTCTATGGTCATTACACACATTCTTGCCCACATTTGGAGCGAGCTCGGCAACTCTAGACCGACGATGCCCATCGTCAAGGGCAAGCGGCTCCTCAGCCACCACCCAACCCTCCACCACCTCAACATCAACCTTTGGTGCTGCAAAACCCCTTTCCAAACCAAGGTGTAGTGAACACTCAGC
The DNA here is from genome assembly GCA_027924585.1 of Larix kaempferi. Taxonomy (NCBI): domain Eukaryota; kingdom Viridiplantae; phylum Streptophyta; class Pinopsida; order Pinales; family Pinaceae; genus Larix; species Larix kaempferi. The sequence goes on from BSBM01001286.1 coordinate 104,027, forward strand.
AGTTATCTCCCCCTCAGGGCAACGTACCACCACAACAGATCACTTATGCAGCCCCTGATCAACCGATGTTCGATTCAGGTACTCACCACTTGTTGATGATGTCAACCGCCGATGCCAACCTCCAAACCCGTCGGAACCACTAAGGCTCCACCTCTGAAGCCCCTCCTGTCGACAAGAACACTAACGTTCATCCCACAGATCAGACATTGCGTATACCTCCGGATCCACTCGATGGCGCTTCTAAAGCACCTCGCTTCCCACTTTGTCTCATCAACAATAATCCCAATGCTCGTGCTGCGTCGAATTACAACATCGTAGATGACTTAGCCCAGTCTCTTGCAGCCATGTCTGCTTTAGAAGTCTTGAAAAATTGTCCTTCACAGTGCAAGACTTTGCTCTTTTCCATTGGCGCCATTGACCCCAATGATTCACAACTGATGGCATTCGATTCGGACCAATCTGAACCACGCTTGCCTTCCACTTTAGCATTCCAAGTTTCCATTTCCGTTCGGAATCTTGTCATCCATCGGTGCATTATCGATGAAGGGGCCTCTACATGCGTTATGTCCACATTCGTTTGGCAGAAGTTGGGATCTCCTACTCTCCAGCAGTCCACCACTGCGTTGCGAGCCTACGACGGTCGTTCGGCTCAACCCCAAGGCCTCCTCGCCAATGTCCCCGTCCAGCTGGTGGGTAAAACCGTGCTCATTGACATTGAGGTCATCAATGCCCAACTCGATTATAACCTCTTACTTGGACGTAGCTACATGTATGCCATGCGGGCGGTTTCCTCATCTGTTTTTTGTACTATGATGTTCCCCCATGAGGGACGCGTGGTCAAGGTCGACCAACTCACCTATTACGATCTCAAGGCCCCCGCTGCACCCAAAAATGTTCTCCCTATGGTTGAACAACCTATTTGTGGTGCAACTACCTCATTTGTGTCCTCAGTGGGACCCGGACTTTACTCCAACGTGCCGATGACTTCTACATTCCACCACCGTCACCGGAGACACACGTCGCTAACCTCTGTACACTTTCCCACAATACACAAACACCCAACAATCAGCCACCCTTGTTCCCTAAACCACCATTGGTCGCTAGTCACATTGGGGTTACACCCATCCACACAATCCCCTTTATATTCCCTCCCTCGAGCGTAGTAAGCGCTCTGGTTATGGCTACCCTCAGTCTCCCCAGGTTAACATTGGGATTACCCGTGTGGTATATTTTGCCTCCCGTTCCCCCGCCAACACCAAATGTCATCCTGCAACCGGTGCAACCCATTGTCACTTCTACCCAACCACCTCCCAGTATCACTACTCCTTCGTCATCGACGAATCCCCCTCCACTCATCAGGCCCACTGGGGGCAGAGGCCCAACACCATACACTGTGGTACCCCCACCCAAGGCAGTTAAAACTCCCCCCCTATTCCGTGCTCCTCCAAAATGCTCGTTGTGTGATGACTTAGGCCATCCAACCCATCAGTGTCCACAGTTACCTGCATTACAGGAACACATGCAAATGCTTGACGACGACCCCAACATCCCGGTGGTCAAAATTGACTCAAACTCCATGGCTCGTGACAAATCACTGCGCACCAACCACCCATGTGCGATATGCGGTATTTACGGCCACTACTCACATCACTGTCCTGACATCCCAGTGTGAAATTGCCCACATAAGATCCAAAGAGATGATGTAAACCTCACTATGAAAGAATTTAGGAAGAAGAGAGAAGCAATAGAACATAGATCCAATAGAGGCAGAATAATTACACACATTGCATTAATCAGAATAGTAACCGGGTAAATATACAATGCTGAGTATGAGGATTCGAATTCACTAGGTGTAATTCGAATTATCCTTCATGCACAGATCCATAATCAGTGGAGAGTCATCAGTGCCAAACTAGGAGTCTATCTCATCATCGGTGAAGTCATCAATGCACAAGTAGTGATCAACCGGGAGTCAAACTGAGTCTAGTTGGTGTAACTGGCACATGGAAGCACTGATATAGTGAAGGAGACTCAGTGGGGGGCGCTCATGGAGCTAACTGGAGTCAAAACAGTCTATCTAGTCACACTGGAGGTCCAAAAGAGTGATAAGGTCAGTTAGGAGTCAGTTAATCCTTAAATCAAGGAAGAACTGAAGATAACTGAACTAAACTGGACTGGTAGGTGAAGAAGGGCGCCCTTATCATGCAATAACTGAAAAGAGGGCGCACTAAGCTCTAGGAGAGCTAAGACTGATCCGAGAGAAGCTCCTGGGGCTAGTTTGGCAAGGGCTAGGTGCTGGTGCTGCAAACCCTAATTGCATGCAAAACCCTAATTGAACGCAAAACCCTAATTTTGCATGCAGGACTGAAAATGTCAGAAATGTTAGAAGGACTAGGATGGAGTATAGGAATATCCTAACACCCCCCCTTAATCCATCCTGGGCCCTGTTAACTAGGACCAAAGGTAACCCATACAATCAATGAAATGATAAAAAAAGAATACTGCCTCAATTTTTCTTTTTCCTTTTTTTTGTTTTTATATTTTTGAATAACTCAAGGAGCCATTACTCTAAGCCGAAAAGAAGCAAGCTTTCATCAGTGAAAACTTTGCAAAGAGACTTGGTAAGCTAATCCTCTGTAAAGTGTGAATGCAAGTGCTAGAGAATGTGTTGAACGTAGCAAGTCTTTCAGGAACCTTTTCTGTCACTGGAGCGAATGTATCATGATGAGTTTTCCCAAGGAATGGAAGAGTAAACCCCATCATCATGCTGAATCTCTCATGGAGAGGTGGATGGCATAATGCAAGGTTAGCATGCTGCTGAAGTCTAGTAGTTCTGTAAGCAAATACATCATCAACTGTGTTCTTAGTAGTAGCAAGGACTGTGTGAGAACATATTTCTCTTGAATCTGGACTAAGAATAGGGTTTGGCTCTGAATCTTCTTGAACTATGATCTCAACATCAAAATCTTGATCTTCTTCCTCACTAGAATAGGAGTCACTGGAAGAGAAGTCACTGTGATCCTCATCAGAATCTGAAGGGATAGTTGGAGAGAAGGGCATGAAGTGGGAGAACTCATATGCCTTTGAGGCATGATTAGCAATCCCATTCGCTATAACCTTTCCAGTGGAGATTTCTGTAATCTCTACTGTGTCTGGACCAAAAATCACTTGTTTTGGAGATCCTGTATGAGTCATTTGATATACTGATAACAAATTAGCTGTAAGAGAAGGAACAAATAAGACATTTTTGAACTTACCATGCTCCATATGAACTGTACCCAAACCTTTGGCAGAAATCTGAGAGTTGTCTCCCATGTGAATGGTAGGCCCATCTTGGAGATCCAAAGAGGAGAAGGATTCTTCTTGTGCCATCATGTGGTTGGAAGCTCCAGAATCTATGAGGAGAGCTTTTGTCTTTGAAAAACCAGCCATCAATGCATGACAATCATCAGATCCACTTCCAGAATCAGATATCTTTGCTTCTTTTGGAACAACAATTTGGTTTTGTTCAAGAAGCTTGGTTAGAAGATCAATCTTCTTATGCATGCAGGCATTCTCAAGATGGTTTCCTCTCTTGCAATAGGTACAATTTGGTCTCTTTTGTTTGTCATTCTTGGATCTTGAAGGTTTCTTTCTTTTGCCTTTTTGTCCCCCTTTATCATTCGCTCCACTTGATTCACCAGCCAAAAGAGCTAGATCTCTGGAGGTTTTGATGGCACCCATTTGAAACAGTTTGTTCTCTTCTTGAGTGAGAGCTTCAATGAAGTTACTTAAGGTGGGAAACTTCCATCCAGGGATGGACATTCGAACAGAATGAAAGGTAGATACAAAGACAGAAAATTGAGATCCAAGTTTGCTCAATATAGAGAGTATCAATTGCTCATCACTTTTAGTGATGCCACATTGCTTGCAATGCAAAACCAAATTCTGAAATTTGGAGAAGAAATCTTGAATGCTCTCAAAATTGCTAGGTTGAAGGGCAACCAATTCATTCTCAAGAATGTAGCCTCTCAGTTCGTCTTGTTTGCCAAAAAGACTCCTCAATTTTATCCATAAATCATATGGAGACTTCAATCCATCAGCATGAAACAATAGATCATCAGAAATATGAAGGCATATGAATCCAAAGGCTTCATCCATTTTGTTTAGGTGCTTGACTCTCTTTTCAGCTTGATGTGGTATGGCATCTTTTTCTTCAACTATTCTAGTAAACCCTCTTGATTGCAAGAGTATTATCATCTTCCTCTTCCATTCGAAATAATTGAAAGGAGTGAGAAGTATAGAGGAAGGATCATTCGAATTGCTCATCTTGATTGCTTGAACAAGTGCAAAATAGAAGCTACTGAATCTGCTGCTGCAACTGCTGGAACTTCAAAATAACTGCAAAAAACTCTCAAGAATGGAGGTAGAATATACTCTCAAGGCTCTGATACCATGTGAAATTGCCCACATAAGATCCAAAGAGATGATGTAAACCTCACTATGAAAGAATTTAGGAAGAAGAGAGAAGCAATAGAACATAGATCCAATAGAGGCAGAATAATTACACACATTGGATTAATCAGAATAGTAACCGGGTAAATATACAATGCTGAGTATGAGGATTCGAATTCACTAGGTGTAATTCGAATTATCCTTCATGCACAGATCCATAATCAGTGGAGAGTCATCAGTGCCAAACTAGGAGTCTATCTCATCATCGGTGAAGTCATCAATGCACACGTAGTGATCAACCGGGAGTCAAACTGAGTCTAGTTGGTGTAACTGGCACATGGAAGCACTGATATAGTGAAGGAGACTCAGTGGGGGGCGCTCATGGAGCTAACTGGAGTCAAAACAGTCTATCTAGTCACACTGGAGGTCCAAAAGAGTGATAAGGTCAGTTAGGAGTCAGTTAATCCTTAAATCAAGGAAGAACTGAAGATAACTGAACTAAACTGGACTGGTAGGTGAAGAAGGGCGCCCTTATCATGCAATAACTGAAAAGAGGGCGCACTAAGCTCTAGGAGAGCTAAGACTGATCCGAGAGAAGCTCCTGGGGCTAGTTTGGCAAGGGCTAGGTGCTGGTGCTGCAAACCCTAATTGCATGCAAACCCTAATTGCATGCAAAACCCTAATTGCATGCAAAACCCTAATTTTGCATGCAGGACTGAAAATGTCAGAAATGTTAGAAGGACTAGGATGGAGTATAGGAATATCCTAACACCCAGATTATAGAGTAGCTCTCTATGAGATGAACAATTTGGATCTTGAGACGGTGCCCCCTACTATCGAGAAGATCTACCCTCCCGCATCATCCTCATCCGGAGAGATTAACACCATTTATATGATCTCTTCGACTACCCAAACCTCGTCAAATGACTGTACCACTCACAGCTTCTGCAATAATGAAGAGATTCTCGAGGCTACTGCTGCTCCTGATGCCTCTCAGGAAAATAACATGGCCAATATTTCTCCCGTCATCCACATCGACATCTCTGATCCATCTGATGACCTTCATACCATTACTTTAGGAGCCTCCCACACTGAGCATCAAGTTGGAGAATACAAAAAACTGTTCAAAGAATTCACTGATGTCTTTACTTGGTCAGATACCGAAATGCCTGGCCTTGACCCCGCCATTTATACAATCTCCACTGGATACCCTTCTGTCCAGTCGGCCCCTTCCATTGATCTCGTTCGCACACATGATCCATTCTGCTATGTCGATTTCGCTGATGGTGCAGGCCATTGGTCCCCCAATCTGGCCTCCGCAGCTTGGGTAATATATTCCCCTTCGCATGAGTTGATCCACATCGACGAAGTGTGTTTAGGTGCTGCCACCAACAACCAAGCTGAATACGACGCCGTGACCAGTCTCTTGGCCGCAGCTCTCCAATTGAGCATACGTCACCTTAACGTTTTCCTGGACTCACAACTCCTTGTTTCCCAGCTCAACAATGATTACCAGGTATGCGATCCCTGTCTATTCAGAAAAGTTTTGCGCACTAAACAAATGATTTGACAGTTTGAATCCATTTCATTCACACATGTCCCAAGAAACCTCAATAGTGTTGCAGACCATATGGTCAACAATATACTTGATTGGCACACCAATCAAATCATTTCATCAAGAAAATGCATCCCCGTGCATAACATGTGCCTCCACGGGCATATACCAAAAAAAAACAAAATGTGCATCCACGTGCATACCATGTGCCTCCATGGGCATACAGAAAATCAAACATGCCTCCACGGGCGAACATAAAGACAACAAGTGCATCCATGTGCATACATGACTATAAACCAACATCATATATATATATATACATCATCGTATAGTCAAAACATGTCATAGGTGCCCTCAGCACCCAATATACAAAAATACATCAGCCGTACAAAAAGAGCTTCCCCATATGCTTATCAGCATTTGGGGGCAAATACATATCATCTACTCATCATGGTCCTCTGGTGCCTCCCCTGCTGGCCCCGTCGGATCATGGCGAGCCCGAACTCTCCGCTCTGCTGGCCCCGCTGGATCATCCCGTAGACGGATCCTCCTCTCAGTTGGCCCTGCCGGGTCATCCTGAACACCATCCCTGTGCTCTGCCACAAAAACCATTGTCCTTAACAAGATCGACCACCACTCATGTGGCGCACCGAAGCAATGCTCCACGATGTCCCGGTCCAAGTCTCTCCAACCATCATCGGGGAGTCCAGCTAGAATCATGTCAAATGTCTGTCTGACACCCTCTATGGCATCATCTCGAGGGCCAACCCCTCGCCCACGAGCCGCAAATCCTCCACCACGTGGAGGCGGTACCGCTGTATGAGGTTGAGCAACCACCATCGCTCGCCCCTGACGAGCCACGTAGTCGGTCGGTGGTACAGGACCAACATCTGCACAATGCAAGTAAACCATCATATATATATCTAACTATAATTATAAACAAATCACATGATATAGTATAAAACAAACCACAAAACATACCATCTAAACCCCAAGCCTGTCCCTGGGCTCGAGGCATCTCTGGGTCACCTCGATAGTCCATGCCAGCATATGGGTGATCCTCAATCACCAGGGGCATCTATTCCCACTGCTCATATACCTCCTCCGTAAAAAACCCGCGGACACCAACACTGCCACGAGGCGTAATATGCCCCCACCGCACCATGCGCAGCTCGCTCACCAGACCGTCATGAATGGGCACCCGTGGTCGTAAGGTCGGCACCCGCTCGAAGAAAACACAACATAGAAAAGAGGCATAACAGAACACTCCTCCCTCTCGACTGGCCTTGTCCAGATCTCTCCGAACACCAGCCAGAAACATCTGACCCCATGCATAATATGTCCCCCGAAGCACAGATTCCACCATCATCCTTTGTCCCCCTGACAAATGATGTGGCGCCGCAGCACCCAATACACGCAGAACACAAGCCCCAATAGCCTGCATATCCCACTCCCGTAGTGATCGCAGACTCAAAGCGCTGTTCTGCAAAATGGCCCCATCAACACAAAAGGTCTGCAGCAAATCCTCCATATCAACACCTGGCGAGATCCTCGGCAGAAGATCTCCCACCTCCCCTAAACGAGGCAACCCAGTGAGAAAATAACGTCTGTGAGGGTGATCTCCAACCTATATCCCCCAATAATAAAAGCACCCTCCGCAGGCACCCACCAACTCACCAACTTGTTCAGGAGCCATCTCACTGAACGCATCGGTGGGATTTGAGCGAACTTCAAGAGTCCACTCACCTCTAGAGTCTATCGGACCCCCGGATCAGTCTGAATCCTCTGCATCAGATCATCATCTATCTCCCGCTCTCGCCAGGAAGCCAACGGTCTCCTCAACATCCTGCCAAAAAATAGTAGAAATTTTTAGCCCCAGCAAATTTTTTTTTGCAAAAACTACCATCGCGGCTTTTTCATCAAAAGTCGTGATGATCATCGCGGCCTCCACACAAGAACCCTCGATGAACATCGCGGGTATTGGCTAGACAGTCATGATGAACATCGCGACTATCTCCCATGAACTCGTGATGAACATCGCGGGTTCCAACCTCACAGTCGCGATGAACATCACGACTGTCAGCCTAAAACTCGCGAGGTTCATTGCGGGAAGAGACCCGAAACCCGCGATATTCCACGTTGGAAGGCCAACATGGAATTTCGCAGCCTTCGGGGGCCCGCCTCTAACCAAAAACGACATAATTGAAAAGGCTAAGGCGAATAGAGTTACCTGAAACTCGCGGAATCGAAAACCAACGGTGAAATCTCCTGGAAATCAAGAAAGAGCTCTGACTGCTCTGCCAAACTCACACGTAACAATGACATGTCTAATGGGCCCCACGCCCTATTTATAGAGATTCCACCATTTTTCCAACAACCATTCCGGTGTCATACGACGTCCATTTCTCAAACCGTTGGTACCATTGGAATCAGAACAGCGAGAACTTCATGACAGTTCTTTCCTTTTCCTGTTTTCATCAGGTCCATTTTTTGACCATTTTTTCATGCCCTCGTTGCCTCGGTTTGTGTGCCACATCGGCCGTCGTCCATTTTTTACGAACCTTATATCGTCGGATTCAGTTTTCCGCGCTCGTGATGATGCTTGAGATCATTTCTCGCTCTTACGCCCAGATTTTTCAGGCATATTTTTCCATGCCGCCTCGTCACCTCAGTTTGCGTGCCACATCGGTCGTCGTCCGTTTTTAGCGAGTCTTATATCGCCAGATTCAGTTTTCCGCGCTGATGATGATGCTTGAGATCATTTCTTGCTCTCACGCCCAGATTTTTTGGGCATATTTTTCCATGCCCCCTCGTCGCCTCGGTTTGCATGCCACAACGACCATCGTCCATTTCTAGCGAGTCCTATATCGCCGGATTCAGTTTTCTGTGCTCGTGATGATGCTTGAGATCATTTCTCACTCTCACGCCCAGATGTTTTAGGCATTTTTTCCAATGCCCCCTCGTCACCTCGATTTGCGTGCCATATCGGCCATCGTCCATTTTTCGACGAACCTTATATCGTCGGATCTAGTTTTTCGCGCTCGTGATGATGCTTGAGATCATTTCTCGCTCTCACCTCCATATTTTTTGGGCATTTTTCCCATGACCCCTTGTCGCCTCGGTTTTCATGCCACATTGGTCGTTGCCCCTTTTTGACAATCTTTATGTCACCGGATTCATTTTTCCACACTCATGATGATGCTTGAGACCTTTTCTCGCTCTCATCAATCCCTTTTTGTTCGGTATAATTTTACCCCTTTTTCGGGCCAAGCAATCCCTTTTACGAAAAAGGCACTTAGGGAGTTTCTGTTAAGCTCTTTTCTGACTCCTAAAACAATGAAAAGATTGTCGAGCAACCTTGCTTCCTTTCATGCTTGCTAAACGTATCTGAAAGGGAGTCTACCTGGTATAAGTTTACCCCTTTTCCAGACCTTGTAGACTAATTACGAAAAAGGAATACTCTAGTCACATCGGCTAGAAGAGTTCTCCATTTTGCATTATTTTATGCTTTTTCGGGCCTTGGAGACTAACTCACGAAAAAGAACACCAATGGAGTCCACTTACCGCTTTCAGACTCTCTAAACATGAAAGCGACCACGAGCAATCACCATCCTGGGCTCGTAAAACCAACAGGACAGTAATCATAACCACTGCAGAGTCTTCTTATCACTTTCAGACTCCTTAAAAATGAAAGCACCAATGAGCACGAACAGTCCTGGGCTCACAAAATCCACAGGACAATACCATTTCAGAGCACACTTTTATACCTTCTTGGAGCTCATTAAAACTACGAAGAAGGACCCAATGGTGCTTCTCAGTGCCACAACAGATCACGTCTACTCACATGGCAGCTTCCCCATTTTGGTCGCCTTTGTTTAGATTATTCTGCAGTATGTCACCCTGAGAACCCCTCGACAGCACCCATCAGCTTGATTCCCCCCCAGAGTCAATAAATACCCTTCAGTCCCTAAAAAGCAATGATACCCACACCTACAAGTCAGTTCCCTACGCTGCCAGGTCAACCATGTCATCATGCTCTGAACAAAGGAAGTTTGAATCTACCCACTATATGACCCCAGTTACTTCCCATCCCCACAAGTATGTCAGTCCTACCATCAGTACTACACCACTTCAGTTCTACACCTCGTGATCCTATCAAGGAAACATCATTACCTTGTTAGTTGCTAGTCTCAGTCTATCGACGACAACCAAATTTATTCCAGAGGATAGACCTAGAGGTCCATGTGTCTTGGACTCATCACTATTTATGATGAGTGCCTACGAATCATTTCGAGAAGAGTCCTCAGTGCTTCTCCAAATGGCTTTTTCTCACATGCTCGACTTCAACACCTTGATTGCATCGTTGAGACTCGCACAGGGTATTGGTCCTTTCAGTTATTAGTCGAAGACCCTGGATACCTCCCGACTCTTCCACATTTGAGAGTCTACATATGGAAACAACCGGTTACATTTTTTCTATAGATATCTGGGTTGCTCATGGCGACAGTATTCAGATGTACCCCAGTTGTATACTTCCTCGAGTATATAGTTACATGCACATGTACTTCTCAGAGATGACTCTCAATCATTGAGTCCCTACAAATGTTGGACACCTTCAGTTTCAGCAGTTCATCAACCCTTCTGAGACCTTCGTCAGAACGGTTGTTGCTCTATTCCAATGTATCAGTTATTGAGATCAGTCATGATATGATCATGAGTACATCCCAAAATGATGTCCCCTCTGGACCCTTATGATGTACCAGCAGATTTTTTATGTATTTTCTCACGTCCCCCTTCTTGGGACTAATTGTTTATATATGTCTTGATACGAGCATGGGTATACCCGCCTCGTCCATTATCAGAGACTATTCCTCATTCATATTGAGGCCATATAATATTGTTTATTTTTTGCAACTTCCAAAGGGCCGCGGATCCAGTCTCCAATCGGTCTCTTCTCCTCCCCAAAACCCCAGAAAAAAGACAAAAGAACTATGATGTCTATCAGCCATACGATGAGCTCCTGCCCTCACACATCAGGGGGCAATCTGTTAACACCTAAAAAGTGCTCACTAGCTCATTTCCTTATTCACATGACCCATTTGTCCACTTTTCCACCATCTGAGCCTCTGAAGCCAACAAAAGGTCACCAAAAGACCTTAGTACACCCCTTTTCCCACTCAAAAAGATTATTTTTCGTAAAAAAGCATAAAAAACCCTCAAAAAGGGTCCAAAATTCCCAAAAATATTAAAAAGGGAATAAAAATATTAATTTTATTCAAAAAAGGAAAAAAGGAGAGAAAAGTACCTAAACCATGTTGGTCAATACCATTGGTTTCCACAAAACCATAATGGTATTCCCCACCACCAAAACCTATAAAAAGGTGGTAGAGGATCCTCATTTCACATCCATCCATATTCCTATCCCCATGCTGCCAAAATCTCCCTTGATTTTTTGGCCATTGTAGCAACCTTGGAGAAAGGACCCATTGGAGTTTGGAGCTGCTCATCCTTGGAGCTTCTCAACTATCTTCATCAATCAGAGGTATTCTTATTGCAAGCACTTGCTTGCCCCCCCCCCATTTTCAATACAAAAAATATTTTTTATATTTCTTGTTCTTGTTTTTTAATTCAAAAATGCACATGTTAGTTTAGTTTAGATTTAGATTTAGTTTATTGTTTTTGCTTAATATTGAAACTGCTGCTACTAGTTAGTAGGTGCCCATAGCACTAAGCTTGGTTGCAAAAACAAGCCAACACATGGTCGTTGATGTAATTGCTGAGACACTCCGACATGGTGGTAGGTTGGTCCTCCCATGGTCGTTGATGTAAGTGTTGCGAGCCTTTTATAGATGGTAGTAGGTTGGTCCTCCCATGCTGGTGAGTGTAAGTGCTATGTGTGTGTATCTGGGTCGTGCTCCATGGACATTGACGATGATATGAAGACTATGATGTGACAGTATGGTACACATGTTTTGCAGAGGCATTTGATTAGTCCTTAGATGCTCTTGCAGGTTTTGCAGAGGCAATGTAATCAGTTCTGGGAGATCTTGTAGGTTTTGCAGAGGCAGTGTAATGAGCCCGAGGTGTACCTAATTGATGGCTTTCTCACTAAGATGACATGATCAGTATGATCATGAGTATCAGGATGATACTCTGTGGCCATGGATAGGTTGTGCAGTAGCATGTAAAAAGTCCTGGGAGATCCAATAGGTTGAGCTGTGTGCTCGTAATCAGTTGTGGGATGCTCTTTCGATGTTTTGTTGACTCACATAATAAATCCTGAGGATTCCACAGTATGGCCAGTGATGACGAAGACCTACAGGTGGTGGGCCTACATCGAGCATGAAAAAGGGCTGGCTTTGTAGAAATTCCTAGGATGAGTAGATTGGAGATTGATTGAGATAGCAGCAACAGTGATGATGATTCGATGACAATGATCCAATGATGATGATCCAGAGAAGAAGACTTTTGCTAGAAGACCTGTGTCGAGAAATACCTTCCTAGTTAAGAGGGAGCGTTGATGTATTTGTAACTTCGGAATGTATTTCATATATGTATATTGTATCCCTATAGAGATGTTATTTCTCCTTTATACGGAAGTGTCGTCATTTATATTGTAAGTGTCGTAACTTATACTTGATGGGTTATTAGACCACCTTGGTGGGGTCGGCCCTGTCAACATTATGTTATATGGTTAAGTTAAGGACAAACTAGTAAAGGTTATTAGGCAAGTCAAGTCAAGTATAAATAGAGTGCGGGAGGCACTCTATTTGATCATTCACTTTCTCACTCATACTCTCATTAGAGAGTGGTGCACTTGTGGAGGAGGAGAAGCTGCTGCTAGGAGAAGACTATCTCTTATGCTTGGGTTGTATCATTGCTCTATCTATCTCTGAGGAAGTTGTGGGGTTTTTCACCTTTATGGTTTTCCCCAGTGAAACTTTGTGTGTCTATTGTCTCTTGTGTGCTTGCATTATTATGTCCATGATTGATATGCTATATATATGTTGTACATGTTGTTCTCTCAGTTAAGATCCTAGATCAGATTGAAGTAAATTCTGAAAAACTAACAAAAGGCATATTTTGCAGCCTTTAGATACCTCCAGTACACATTAACACAAGGCTCAGGTGTACAAGTGCATAACATAAATTTTCATGAGCATTGAGAGTGAAGTGATTCCAACTTGGTATTGGGATCCTGGCATCCTTCAGAATGCCACAATTTTTGGAAATATGTTGCACATTCCATGGGATCCAAGCATTACTTGGGTTGAAATTTTGTTCCTGATGCCATTTGTGCTTGGTAAAAAGCAACATAGGCAGTGGAATCTAGGAGGGAAATACAGTTTGTTTTTCTTAAGATCTACATGTGTTGAATGGTGGACTAGTTCCTTTCATGGGGAACTACATGATGGACTAGACTCTTGGGGAAGACATGAGAAAGTTATGATTAGAGTTGAGAAGCAATAACATTATAGACCCTCTCATATTCAGTTAGGGAGTTTTACAGATATATGGGATTGTGTAGCATTCTCAAGAGAGAATATGTTTCAATTCCATTGAATTGATGGGACCCATGATTCTGACGATTTATGTTGTGGTGTAAAGAATGGGTGACTACTGTGGTCATCGACAGGAGGAGAGATAGAAAAGTCATAAGTATGCTTGGATGGAATTGCAGTATTAGTCCCTGGACTAAATTGCTTGAGGAAAATCAATCTTGGGAGGGGAGGACTGTCATGTACCCAATTGTTTCTATTGCCCATGGGGGTGATTTTGGCCTAAGTCATCTAGGCATTAATTAATTAATTAATGGGTGAATGTGGAAATTATATTATGGAATATGCCTAAGGGTGTATTTGGGTGATTAAATGGATAAGGTGCCCCCCCTAAATATATTAATCCCCAAACTAAGTATCTAAGGAAATTAATTGAGCTAGCATTAAATTAACCGGGATCATTTTTGAGGCAAAATACTATTGGAATTAATTAATTATTAAATAATTAGTTATATTCAAAGTCGAATTATTTTAATTAGTAAATGCATAATTACTAATAAATTTTGGTCGCAAATGATGATGACATGGATAGGAGGGCGCAGTAGGGTCAATGTGGACCACTCTTGCCTTATTGGTAAAGCTCAGAAAAATCAAGGAATTAAATGAAGGAAAGAAGGAAACAAGAGAAAAGGAAACTATCAAAAGAAGGAATAAAACAGGAAAAAACACAAAGCAAGAAAGTAAAAAGATGGAAAGTTCAGAAAAGAAGTCATTTGAAAAGCAAGCAACATCCAGAAAAGGATAAGAAGGGTGCACTTTCCAAATATAGTGAAAGGAAGCAAAAGCAGGAAAGTTTTGTAAAGCAGGAAGTTGCCATTACTCTCAAGGAATGCTTTCTCCCTATTCCAAACATATGGTTGGATTGTGGATCAAGCTATATCATCTATAAATTGATGTTTCCAACTCCCATTCAGAACTTTTTGGTCATTTGAGTTTTGTCTTGAGAGCTCTGCGATTCTCAACTATTGAGTGATGTGCATCAACACTTTCTTGGGAGATGTGCCCCATGGATTCATAGTTTCCAGTTAGTCAGTATTCATATCCAGAGAGTGATATTTCTTCCATTGAGATCCATATCCGTCCACATTTGAATATCTACTATCATCCAGAGAAGGAGACTACAGTTTCAGTGCATCTGGAGCTAGTTTTGGAGGAGAACAACTAGAAGGAGGAAAAATTTTCAATGAATGTGCCCAGAATATTTTAGGGAGGCCAATGCACCCTCATGTACAGATATCATAGCTGATTATAACCAGACATATGTTCCATATCTAATATACATCCTCTCCTTTCGCTTCTACAGTCATTCTCAGCTAGTTTTGTAGGAGATTCCCCTGGAGGAAGAAGATAGTTCAGTTAATGCACCCTAGAGACTTCCAGAAGTTCATTGAGCACTCTATAATAGTCATCAGACCTGATTATAGTCATATATCAACTTAATATCAGAGATAAAATGATTTCTCTACTTCTTACATTCATTTTCCCTCAAGATGTAAGAATTTCCTAGCCTGTGAGGCACTGCAATTCTGAAATGAAATAAAAATATTACAAGATGTATTCTAAAGTTTATATTTCGAAATATGGCTGTTAAATAATATATATAAGAGACTTTAATCATCTCATACCATATTTTAATGAGTTATGGAGGAAGTTTGGAATTAAAGAGTGAAAGACTAGTTCATTGAGTCAAGCTTTATGACTACTTTTACCATAATTACTGCAACTAATTATCTGAGCATCAGTTTTTGATTATGTAAGTTGTAGGAGTATTATAACACAGTAAAAAATCCATCCCAACTCATTCCTTGAGTTTTTGGGAGCATTCAACCTTGCTTGGAATGAATTGGAAACCTCCTAGTTGCATAATCCCTAAGAGCGCCCTTGTCTAGTTTTCCTTCCAAATCTACTTAGAATGTCCCTATTTATTATGAAGACCTCTCCTTATTATTTTAATGAATATCATTGACTGAGAATGACTCATACTTCCTTCCAAAACCCTCACCTAGTCTAGCATGCATGTGCTAGAAGCCCAGGAAGCCTCAAAGTAGGCAAAATATTGTTTTGTTGTTGAAAAGTGAATGGCCCCAATACATCATGCATTGGAATTACTATTCAAACTAGAATTAGCTTGCTGCTTCAAACTCTTCCATATAAATTCTAGAATTGAAAGTCACCCCTACCATCCTTGCTCAGTGTACTAGTCCCCATCACTTACATCCTGCTCACCTCAAAGAATTGTTTAAAATTTACTAGTAAAAAGATTGATTGAATTGATTTTGGAGATAATATTTTGGCCAAATCTTGGCTAGAATATTACACTTCAACATCCAATATTCCTCTCGTAATAGTGGTCATCAGAAATCCCCCTGGTTGACTTCTTCTGTCGATCATCTTCGACTATTTTTCCTAGGCTTTGATGCTCCTGCATCAACAATTTACTCGGTTGTCCATTTGGAGTTTTAGGGAGAAAATTTTCCATTGACATACCTATAAAAGGATGTTTGATCAAGGTCATAGGGTTTTTACTGAAAAATGCCAATTTTTTCTCCACGCATCTATAATAGATGAAAAAGGAATAAATAATTTCTTGAAGGGTAGACAACTAATAACAAATAGTGGAACACATGTGAATGAGAAGAATTTATACCTATGATTCTTTAATTTGTTGAGGTCATGACTGTTGATGTATTTGTAGCTTCGGAAGATATTCACTTGTGTATTGTATGTATTACATTTGTACTTTGTTGTATCCCCAACAAAGCGGTATCATTCCTTCGATTGCAAGTGTCGTCATTTGTATTTGCAAGTGTCGCAATTATTATTGTAAGTGTCGCAACTTATATTTGATGGGGTCGACCATGTATGAGTTGTGTGGGTCAAAGGGTTATTAGACCACCCTAGTGGGGTCAGCCCAATTAGCATTATGTTAAGTGGTTAAGTTGGGGGCTGACCTAGTTGAGTAAAGGTCAAGTGAAAGTAAAGTATAAATAGAGAGTGTGACTCTCTCATTTGTTCATTCACACACTCACTCACTTCGCATTAGTGAGAGAGAGGAGGAGTGCGCACAAGTGGGGGAGGAGATGCTACTAGGATACTATATCTTGTTTTGGGATTTCATCTTCGTGATCTTTGTATTAGTGCTTATTCTATCTCTAAGGAAGTTGCGGGGTTTTTCACCTTCTTGGTTTTCCCCGGTGAAATGCTTTGTGTCTCTTGTCTATTGTGTTTGATATGCTATACATGTTGTTATCTCAGTTAAGATCCTAGATCATATTGAATTAAATTCCAAAAAAATAACATGATATCAGATCTATCCTGAAGGAAGGCATGGTATGGCATTTATGACACTTGTTGCACTTGCAACAAATCGAAAGCTAGGGCTTGGTATAGTAAAAACCAGTCATCATGGAACTTTTGCTATAAATCTATTTTGGAGAACGTTCAGGATCTGAAAACTCTACAGGTTGAAGATGAAATGCGCATGTACCTTGTGTCTGAAGGACATCCTCAGATTCATTGTACGTTGTGATATATGATCCGTACAAGTTAGGGTTTCTTCCTCTTCCAGAATGCAGTCCTAAACAGGTGACCTACGAAAAAAGTTCATATATCGGGCTAGGAAGCTCAAAATGGAATTCTGTAAGATGTTCAAGTTAGGGAATGGATTGTAGTCTCACATGTCTAGGTTTCAGAGGCTGCAGTTGAAATATTGAGACGTGGCACGCCGTACAAGTTCGCTATATTGTTTCATCCCATAAACAGGTCATGTTGAGACAATTAACATATCTCTCTCTCAGAGAATCCATTTGAGCTCAGATCTGTGGGGTTGGAAATATGACAGGTCAGTCTACCAGAGGCCAAAGTTTCAGACCCTAAGGATCAAAAATTTCATAGATACATCATAAACAATATGGAATATATTTCTATCCAAAACAAAATTGGATTCCGAGCACTTTCATTTTTGGTTTGTCACGGCTGCGGGAAATTAGGGTTTCGGAGAAAGTTGGAATTTTTGGAATCCGAGACCATGGTTGAATTCTCCTCAATAAAATCAAAGTTTAGAGACCAAGATCAAATTTTTTTGGTTGGGAAGAAACTCAAGCATCATCAAACCCTAGTTCGGGATTTTGATCGGAAAGGTGGAAAATTAGGGTTTCTACAAAAATTGGAATTTTTGGAATCTGAGACCACGATTGGATGATCCTAAGAAAACTCAAAGTTTAGAGCACAAGCTCAAAATTTTTGGTTGGGAAGAACCCCGAGCATTATCAAACCCTAGTTCAGGATTTTGACTAGAAAACCAGAAATTACAGATTTGAAAATTTCGAAGGCAATTTTGAGGGGTCAAATTTTGCAGATTTCAAAATTGAAGTATACCAGCCTAATCACCTTAGCAAGGTGCATATTTTCATCCAATCAGAAGTTTGAAATTCAAGTTTTGGATTTTTAGGGTTTCTCTGTCAAACCGTGGCCAGCTCCAGATCCAGCTTCATCAAATCAAAGTGGATTGGGTTAATCTTAGAAGCTAATGATTTGGACAACTACGTAAGTGAAGAGATTCTAGTTCTAGATGGAGATGAGGCTAAGGCCTTACATAAGAAGACTACAAGCAATCCCGATAGGTATGATGTGAGGAGATACAGGTATGTTTTGAAATCTATTCATTATTAAGTTTATGACATGTTTGTCTTCATGTTATTGAGGTTAGTACAATCTTGATTAATTTTAGACTTGTTTTATCACCCTAGTAAAAATATGAATGCATGTGAATGATAGAAGACATTCATTGATTAGGGATATGACATTTATGATTGTACTGATACAGTGTGGTGTTGTATGAGGATGATCTTGTCCACTAACATGAAGGGTACATCAAGAAAGACAAATCAAGTTCTAGATAAAGAACATATGACCATGGTGACATGAAGACAAAGACTCATCCATCGTCAAGGATCACATAGAAGCTCTAGTTACAAGGCATGTATAACTTGGCTCTACAATTATTAACTTATACGATATGCAGGTTGCTAGCACAAGGTCTCTAAGAGAAAAAAGAAGACATTGTTTGGGTATGTTAGACAAGCATGATAATCCAGGTATGTTTTCCTATATCGAGTTAGAATCCTACCTTGTGTTAGGATCCTAGATAAGTATACTTTTGTATGATTGATAATGATTATTCATGAAGTTATAAGTTTGAGTAATCATGGGTTTATGCATATTATGCTTCTTAGTTTGATTACTGATATGGAAAACTAGAAGAGTCCTATGGTCAAATAAGAATATGGATGAGTAAAAGAAGTACTCCCTAAAACCTTGAATACTAATGCTTGTGACAAATTACCTGTGTATGAAATGATCATAACCATACATATTTAGAATCATAATGTTTTGATAGTATTGAGATTATACTAATGCATGTATGATTATGTATGAGATCTTGAGTATGACACAATGATGACACTAGTGCACACTTAAGCATGCATAGTGGTCCAGGATGAATATAAGTTCAAAGACAGATAATCTAGGAAGCAAATATCAAGAGGGAGCACATTCCAGTAGTTACTCCAAGGAAGCAAATATTGAGAGTGAGTCCACCCAACAACCAAACAAAGATAAGTATTTGAATATAAATGATGTTGTCCAGTCATGTACATGCTTATGTTCCTAGATTTAGGATGTATATTATGCATATTAGAAAAGTTGCATTAAATGAGCAATATACTACCAATATGCAAGTAATGGGTAAGTGGCTTATGGTAATGTACAACATTCCATTGCTACTTATCTAGAATGAAACCTCTTTGCTAGCATGTTGGGAGTTGTGCACAATCTTAACAATGTTCTGGTAGAGATGGAAGGCATCTAGAAAGTTACGGGATATGGATAAATGTCGTATTGAAGCATTGGCTAAGATATTTGCATGACTGTATGACATACATTCTTATGTGTAAAAATTTGTTTTTGAAAAACTATGAGAAGTTTCTAATAATGCAATTGAATTTGACTTGTAGGAAAGATCATGTACAATCACCTACAAAAGAAGGACTACAACATTTGTTCTAGCAACAAAGTTCAAAGAAAACTATCTATTGAAGATATTGAAGAATATGAAGTTCCTAGGATTTGGGATGCAGTAATGGAAGAATGGCATGATCAAGGAATACCAATAGATCATGAAGAATGATGTTTGGGATGTGGTCCCTATACCAGATAGGAAGTCTGTTGTGACTTCCAAGTGGATCTACAAGATCAAGCATGCTGCAGATGGCAGCATAGATAAATACAAGGAAAGGTTTGTGGCTCGTGGCTTCTCTCAAAAATAAGGGATAGATTATGAAGAAAATTTTGCAACTGTAGCCAGATACAATTCCATCATAACAATACTTGCTCTGGCTGCAATGATGAAGTGGAAGATACACTAGATGTATGTCAAGACAAGTTTCTTGAATGGTTTAGTCAAAGAGGAAGTGTATGTGGAGAAGCCACACGGTTTTGAGACACATGACAGGGAATCATATGTGTGCAGATTGAAGAAATCCTTGTATGGATTGAAGCAAGCACCGAGGACATTGTTACGGCAGGATAGACAACTTCCTGTCTAGTTTGGGATTTACCAAGAGTAAAGCGGATTCACACCTTTAGTACA
The DNA here is from genome assembly GCA_027924585.1 of Larix kaempferi. Classification (NCBI taxonomy): domain Eukaryota; kingdom Viridiplantae; phylum Streptophyta; class Pinopsida; order Pinales; family Pinaceae; genus Larix; species Larix kaempferi. The sequence continues at coordinate 124,224 of BSBM01001286.1, forward strand.
AGGTTGAGGAACGCAATCCTATGATACTCCTATTGTATGTGGATGACCTGTTTGTGATAGGTGAGGATAGATTGATTGCTGACACAAAGAGGAAGATTGCTTCCGAGTTCAAGATGAAGGACTTGGGAATGATGCATTACTTTCTAGGTATGGAGGTGTGGTAGAGTTCATATGGAATCTTCCTTGAACAATGGAAGTATGTAGTAGATATCCTGAAGTGGTTCAAGATGATGGACTGCAAGGCCATGGCCAAATCTATGGCATTGAACCTGAAGCTATTGAGTGATGCTTCATCATTGTCAGTTGATGTCATGGTGTATTATTAGATGATTGGGTCCTTGAGCCAGTTTCTGACAGATCCTAGACATGCTCACCTAATTGTTGTAAAGCATATTTTGAGGTACCTGAAGGGAACAATTGATTATGGGCTCAAATAAGATGTGAATCAAAAGTTTAACCTAGATGGTTATGTTGATTCAGATAGGGCAAGTAATGCTGCAGATAGGAAGAGCAGTTCGGGGTGTTGCTTCAGTATGGGATCAGGTGTGATCTCTTGGTTTAGCAGGAAGCAATCCTGCGTATCACTGAGTACAATTGAACAAGAGTATGTTGCAGCTTGTTCAACTAGTTGTGAGGCAGTATGGCTAAGGAAGCTACTGTGTGATTTATTTGATCTCCAGTTGAATGTTACCTATATCTATTGTGACAACCAGAGTTGTGTGAAGTTGTCAGAGGACCCGGTGTTCCATGATGGGTCGAAGCACATCGAGATCGAATATCACTATATCAGGGATATGGTGCAGAGAGGAGCAGTGAAGCTCCAGCATGTTGCGACAAATGAGCAGATTCCATATGTGTTGAACAAACCACTAGCGAGAGTGAAGTTTAAGTACTTCAGAGAGAGGCCTTGTGTTCTTAAGATAGAAGATACTTTGAGGAAGAAGTGATGGGACACATTTGCAGGAGCCATTCCAAGAATGGTCGTAGGAGGATCCTTTCCATGGATGTGGATGTAAGCATTGTGTGATGAGCATCAGAACGATGCTCCAGTTACTACTATGTATAATGATCAGGATGATCATATGTGATGAGCATCAGGAAGATGCTCTAGATAATATGCATCAGGACGATGTTGTGATGAGGATCATGAGATGATGATATGCATCAGGACGATGCTATGACGATGATCAGGATGATCATGCGATGATGATGTGCATCAGGATGATGTACTGTATGATGTTGATCAGTATGATCGTGAGCATCAGGAGGATGCTCTGTGCGAGGATGATTAGATGGATCTTGAGTATCAGGATGATGATCATGGTGGATGATGTAATCTTTCCCTAGGATATTTGCAGATACTCTTGCGAGGATTTTCCTATGTCATATAATAGCTCCCTCGGAGATTTGGCAAATGCTCTTCGAGGTTTTGCTCAGGAGGACATATAATATTGCCTTGGGAGATCTTGCCGGTCATGCTCAGGCACATAAAGGATCTTGGGATACTCTTGCGAGGTTTTGTTCTGTGGCATATAATGTTTCCCTGGGAGATCCAATAGGTTGAGAAGTATGCTCGTAATCAGTCCTAGGATGCTCTTTCGAGGTTTTGCCAGACCACATGTAATTAGTCCTGGAGATCTTGTCATTCGTGCTTAAGGCACATAAATTATCCTGGGATGCTCTTTAGAGTTCTTGTCGGTCGTGCTATAAAAATAAACGTTCCTAGGACACTCTTTTAAGGTTTTGTGGTGGTCACATGTAATAGCTCCCTGGGAGATTTTGCTAGTTGTGCTTAGGCACATAAAGGAAACTGTGATAATATTTCGAGGTTTTGTTGACGCACGTAATCAGTCCTGACGATTCCACAGGATGGCCAGAGATGTTGAATACCTAAAAGAGGCTAGGCCTACAACCAACATGAAAAAAGGTTGGCTCTGTAGAAATTCCTATGACAAGAAGATTGAGAGATATCCTAGTGATCGAGATGATGAGTATAACAACAGTGACGATGATGCTCCTTGATCCCGTGACGATTATCCAACTCCATAATTGAAGACTTGGGGTGATATGCATTGATGACTTGTGTCTAGAGAGTACCTTCCTATCTAAGAGGGAGTGTTGATGTATTTGTAACTTCAAAATATATTCACTTGTATATTGTATGTATTACATTTGTACTTTATTGTATCCCCAATGGAGATGTATCATTCCTCCTATTTGAAGTGTAGTCATTTGTATTTCCAAGTGTCGCAAGTATTATTGTAAGTGTCGTAACTTATATTTGATGGGTTATTAGACCGCCTTGATGGGGTCGGCCCTGTATGAGTTGTGTTGGTCAAAGGGTTATTAGACCACCCTAGTTGGGTCGACCCAATTAGCATTATGTTAAGTGGTTAATTTGGGGCCGACCTAGTTGAGTAAATGTCGAGTGAAAGTAAAGTATAAATAGAGAGTGTGACTCTCTCATTTGTTCATTCACACACTCACTTTCTTCGCATTAGTGAGAGAGAGGAGGAGTGCACACAAGTGGAGGAGGAGATGCTGCTAGGAAACTATATCTTGTTTTGGGGTTTCATCTTGGTGATCTTTGTATTGGCGCTTATTGTATCTCTAAGGAAGTTGCGAGGTTTTCCACCTTCTTGGATTTCCCCAGTGAAATGCTTTGTGTCTCTTGTCTCTTGTGCTTGATATGTTTTACATGCTGTTCTCCCAGTTAAGATCCTAGATCATATTGAATTAAATGCTGAAAAACTAACAATGACATATTGTCAAAAGAGAACTTAAATTGCCTCACTTGTAGATTTATGACCTGAGAGTTATCAATTTAAGAAATGATCAAAATTAGAGTTAAATACCCTAAACTACGAAATACTTTGTATGTAAAATCAAACTCTAAATACTTGAGAAGATTCAACCTGAAGTATTTTCTTCTCGCGGTCTTCCATAGAGTCTTTTATGAGCATATTAGGTTCTATCTCACAATAACACGAGTCCTAAAATCAAATTTTAACAATTGATTTGTTGAATAGAGATAAACCTAGCATCCTCAAATAATATATTGTGTGAGAGATAAAGCTCTCGGAGAGCAGACCTAAACCTTCATTGAAGGGCTCAACCCAAAAGAAAGTGTTAGAGGAAAATGGAATCGATAAAAGTAGATTTACATACCCTATGAGGGAAAACAAGTATACATTCAATCCTTGGTATTGATGCACATGTGTCACATGATATGAGAAATATAACCATAGGGTTAGATATTGTAATTACTATGTGTCAGATCAATGCTTTCGTGGTGCATAGGATAAAAAACAACCAAAACACACTATTTTTTTGGCATAATTTTTACCAAAATGTTGTCTTACTCAAATTGTATTTTTTGTAATTATGCAATTTCAACAATCAAAACTACACATTCTAGACCAAATGCTGAATTTTGAAATTACCCAAATTATAGAAATAACGATTTCACCAATTTAAATTGCAGTTTCAACAACTCTTCCTCTACCGAATTCCGTTGGTCAGTGGGAATTTTGGTTTTTCCATATACTACTCTCTTTTGTGGAGTGTGAAAGGAGTTTCAAGAACTACCTCATCTTTACTACACTCTTATCTAGTTCTCGAACAATTGTCATGTGAGGTCAACACTTTTTGCCACATCTAGGACTAATTGTTCGTACCTCTTTCGATATCACCAACATAAGGGTTGGGGGACCACTATAGTGGCACACACCAACGCATTCATTTTGAAAGCGATTTTAGTTAGTTTAATAAAACTAGTAACTTATTGAGAAGTTATATGAAAAATATTGCATAAGAATACACACACACAAGTATTTTAAGCTAGAAATGATATGATACAAGGCTATTAATCAAAGAGAGAGAAATCCATGATGTATTAAATTCTATCATTTTCTCAAATGAAGGCATTAAACAAAATATGTAAGAAGAGAACATTAGTGTCTTGTAGAATAGCCAATAAGATTCTCTAGAAGGATACCATATCTTTACCAAACTTTATGGAAAACCATTTGTTCAAAATAGTCAAATTCTATATTTGATATTGCTAAAATACATAGAATGAAATAATCGTTCAGTCAAATATTATAACCATGAATACTTGGGAAGAAGGTATTATTAATGATAAGACCCATCATTAAGAAACTGAATATACCTCAGGATGATAGAGGAAATGTTTCTAAGTATTTTATTCATTTATGCAAATACGAAGGGTTATGTGCTAATTAGCAGAATTATATAAGATGAAATTGAATGATAATAACATAAATTAAAAAAATGTGTTGTAAATAGATTTGATAAGAATTGAAAATAGATAACAACCTAACCATATGAATATTATGTCAATGATATCCCAAGTTAGGTTATGATATCAGAAGGGTGATTAATAGTTATGTAGAAGTATTCTTGGGATCACATAATCGTCATAACAATTTTTTCTCCGATTTGCATTCTTTGTTTATTTTTCTTCATAGTAAGAAATAAAAAGGTCAACATTGGTAAAGGAGAGAGGAAACATTAAGCATCAATATCCTTTGGCTATGAAAGGAGGTAGTGCATGTCTTCATGGAATGTGAATCCCATGGATTTATATTGGCTATGGATGGACACATTATTATGGGAGGTAAAAAATAATTACCTAATATTTAAAAAACTGGAAGCCATTTAAGAGTAACTAACTACATGCTATGGATGGGAAGTTGTAAAGGTAATGCTAGGGATAAAAATTGTTACAAGGAATATTGGACTACTATGTGAACTAAATAGCCATATGAAAATTCATAAAATTAATGTATACACTTAGAAGAGTGTAATGTCCCCCACACTACTACATTTGAAACTCAAATTCGATGCTTGTTCGATGTCTTTTGGTGTTGGATGGGCATTCTTTTATTTAACCGTCAGGCATCGCTAGAATAATGTCACTTAAGATGCCCATCCAATGTTAAAAAAAATTTCTTAAGTGACATCTAAGACTATATTTTTAACTTCATTTTCTTTTAAAAACGTAGATTAATGCCCATTGAACGTCTGCAAAGCGACGTTATAGTATATCGACAGCTTGTCAAAAATGTGACATTAGTTGATGTGGAAGTAACATCCTAAACATGTCAGAAAAGAAACGTTCAAAAATCAAATTTAACATTAAATTTAGTGTCTTAAAGGATATGTTTGTAAGTAGATTTGATGTGAGTTTAACATCTGAAAATAGACATTTGCAAAGTACACGTAATGTAGATGTTTGCAACATAGAACAAAACAGATGTTTGCAACGTAGACTGAAAATCAAATGAATATCCAAAAAGAGACGTCTACAATTGAATTGAGCAAAAACAAATGTGGATGATTCATCAAACTAACGTAGAGTATTCTTTGGATAATCGTCCTTAGTGTTATGCTATCGAGATTTAACCCACACCACTCAGATGTCGAACGGACGTCCTTTAACCATCCTATAAGCCACGTTTATAAATGGCTCTATAAACAAATGTGGTGGGTTTGTTTGGATTCTTGTCCATGGTTGTAATCTAAAACATGTAGTGTATAGAAATTGTATTTTGGAAAATCCCATGTTTGAGTAAGCCATGTTTACAAATGGCTCTATCAAAAAAAAAAAAACATTGAGGGTTTTTTTGGATTCTTGTTCATTATTGTAACCTAAAACATGTATTCTATAGAAATGGGATTTTGAAATATTATATGGCTTATTCAATGAGACAAAAACTTAAAAAATAGTTTTTGTCAACTCATGCCCATACTAGTGGAACCAATTTATTCAATTGAAGAGTCATTGGCGATACTTTGAGTTCTCATATTCACACTGATGTGGTTTTTCATTCAAGCTCAATATTGGATCCAAGAACATCTATAAATAGAGGCCTCCATCCTCAATTCCAACAAGCTCGATATCGGTAATGTTATGAAACAATAATTTCTTCAAGGATTATGATTCCTACTCTCTCCAAACCTCCTCTTAGGTCATAGAAGTGTTTGTTAGTTTTTGAGGTTACTCAAAAAGTGTTTGCACCATGCTTGGGGCTGCTTCATGTCATGTGAAGTGCATGGTGTATGGATGACACTTGGATGTGTCACCATGGACATAGAAAAGAGTTGGATTGCTCGTTGATTGCTAGACCTCATCTTGGTTCTTTTTTTGCTTTCTTACTTGGAGTGTTGGAGACATGTGGGGCTTGGTGACATCTTCATGATAGCCACATGGAGGTCGGCTACCTATAAATGTGAGTGAATTTATTTGGAGGAGGACTATTGGGAAACTTGGAGGAGGATGTTGAGCCCGAAATGACATGGGCACACTTGGTTGCTTGCACAAAGGCTTCGGTTGACTTGAAGACACTTTGGTTGAGGTAGTTATCATGTAGGTGGGATGGAGTCGGCCAGGTTATTTTTTAACGATTCTAATATTATACTTAAGTATAGTATTCTAGGAGATTATTTTGGATTGAAAAAAATATATAGATAGATAGGTAGGCAAATATTAAATATGAAACAAACAATTTACTACTGAAACTTGTAAATTTTGGTGAATATTATGATAAAAAAACATATTTTATGTAAATATAGGTGATATTAGAGACTAAAAATGATGAAATAGAGAATTTATCTTTTGAAAAAAGGCCCAAAAAATAGCCAATTGGCAAAATTTCGCCCCTAAAAATTACCCTGGGGTTGACCTGAGGGAGCACATGGCTTAGTAAGATCATTGAATCTTGGGAGGACTGTGGAGGTCGAGCATTGTAGTTTATTGACGAGAGTTTCACACCTTCGAGACTTTCTTGTTGGGCATCTGTTGGTCACCCTATATGTCAAGTAATTAAACCTAACACACAGGATGATCAATATAAATTTTCAAACCCAAGGAGGTCTTTTATTTCAATGGAAATAAGCATAATCTGTGCATAAACATGTCAAGCAGTTGATTAACTAATGAAGATAATAATCCTACCAGTCTATTAAGCCAAACTCATTTCAAAGAGGAACTAATCTAATTCACACACCTAGGAATTCAATTGCAGCTACCTTCCTACAAAGATCAACCTAGCAGTTATAAATTTAAGAATATAAATAAACTAGATTACTTTTGCAAGAAGTTAAATCGTATAATTATCAAACTACAATATTCAATATTTACCAAAATGATCCATCTAGAAGCTACTGTTACTCAATCACACTCTTCCTATTCTAATAAACCAATTGAATATACAACAATACCCAGAATCTAAACATAAGCTTGAACTCAAACTGATAATTACTGGAAATCCTAGAAAGCATAAACAAATGAAAGATATTGGAATTGAGCTTGGCTGTTACAGCTAATTTGAGCACACATGCATTAAACTGAATTAACCTACATAGTCGACGGTCACACCACTCTCTTACAGCTATTCAATATGCAATCATACTATCAGAAAGAGAGCTAACCTCTATTGCAGCTAACAGTAACATCTACAATAATTCCACACCACACACCGAAAGAAAGCTAAATTAATCCTACCTACTTAAACCGGCTATCTCTGTGAGAAGGCGGGCCCTGACCTTCTAACAGAGATGCCAAGAATCACAACAAATGAAGACAAAAAAATGAAGAACTATGCTCTTATATTAATTATGGAATTCGACAGTCTCAGTGCTCTGTTACAGCTTATACAAAATGGTAATTGTCCAACCCCGGGCTACGACAGCCTTTGCATATTTATACATTGAAAGTACAGATCATGATAAACTAAAGTCGTGCAGCAATGAAGATCTATGATCTTCATGTTGCGGAGTTACATCTAACTATTACATCCATATTAAACAAGGTTGTTACTCATGAAGGAGTTGTTACTCCAGTAATCAATGGATCAACGGATTTGGAAAGCTGGAATGCGATCTGTCTGTTGCAGCTAGGTTCTGTTTGAGTGGAGGCCTGTTATAGATTCTCGTGGATGAATGCACTATCCCTTGGAGTTATGAGGAGTTGGTGCTTTGAAGAGTAACAACTGGCGCCACATGGCTGATACACTTGTGATTTAGACCTTGACTAAATGAAATCACATAGATTAGCATAAACCAAGGACTAGGATCCAAAATATTTAACAATCTTAGGCATAAAACAAATAAAGTAACAACAAATCATACTTGTCAATATTACTGGTCGATTTGGAGAAAAGGCATGGATATAGCTTATGAAAATAGTATGTAATCAGGAAAAAATGATGTAATAAGGATGGCCAAAAAGGGGCATTTCCTAGACCCAACATCTCCCCCCAACTATCTGATTGCATGTCCTCATGCAACAATCTCCACTAGTCCAAATCTGAGTCTGAGTTAAATCTATGGAGATTTGTAAGATTGTAGGAAAATTATGGTGTTTCCTCTTGAGGCACAAACCCAAAGCAAGCTGTCCATTTTTCCCCACACAAATTTTCTTCTTCTTCAGTCAAAGCATAGTTGTTTCTGTATGGACTGATAGGTAACCATATGAGAGGGAACCTGAATCTTAACCCAATCCACCAGGGTCCACATTTCTTCATGCACTGCACATATTTAGGAACCCTTGTCAAAGCTTGTCTGAAATTCTTAAAGCAGTAGGGATCCCCTTCCTTTAAAGATGAAGAAGAATAGAGCCATCTGTATTCACTACCTTCCAGAGCATCCTGCTACATATTGAGAATCATCGGGACACATGTAGTGAGGAGTTTATCTCTCATAATTTCAAAGTATTGGGAAATGGTAGGAACCCTGAGAGATCCAGCATGGTTTTTTTATGAGTCCTTTTGGGTCCTGAGGTTCACCCCTAATCCAGAGAGTAGAATTCTCCTCATTATTAAGGATGGTCTGGAAAGCATCTCTCCATCTTACATGGTTAATGACAAAAGAGGCAAATTCCCTCAGCTGAACATCCCCCAAACAAGGCAATGGATTGGCTGGAGAGTCAATATAACAAGCCCTATCATGCAAATACAATTTGCATAACAAATGATGATCCTCAAAATCACTTTTCAGAAAAGTTTCCAAAAACTGAGTAGCTATTGCCAAATCAAATGATCTCCCTTCCTTTAGAGCCCTTAATTGAAATAAAGTTGTTTGTTCATGGAGGAAGACAGGGTAAGAGGGGGATGGAGACCTGCAACTTAATAATTCTAAGGAAAGAGTATACATTTTATCTTTTTCTTGTTCCAGGGACTTCAGTTTCTTCAATCCTTCCAATTTTTCTTGAAGTTTCTCCCACCGGGGTTTTTGGACGAATAACTCCTTGGCCCATTTTTCTCTCAACCGCCTAATGACATTTCTATGTTCTTGGAGAAGGATCATACCTATTCTGAACTGATCAATCCACTTGTGCCATTTATCCAACTCAATATTTATCTAGAGAATCCTCTTCTCTAGTTATTGAAATCTTCTATTATCCACCTCCTTCTCATCATCAGAGTCCAGATAAATGACTTCTTCATTTTGCTTTGGCATTGTAACAGTTTCATCCTCTATTGGAGTTGCAGTGGTCTGTGCCTGTAATGTAGTCCAAGCCATGGATTTTGGGGGTGCTGGTTCTTGTGTAATTGCATCCTTCTTCTCCATTTCAACCTTAGCCATCTCAGTTTGTGTTGCAACTTCAGTGAATGATTTTGAAAACACTGGTTCTTGTGTAACAGTGTTTTCTTCTTGGTCCTTGATATCAAATGTTGCTGTCTGAGTTGCAACCTCACTAAATATTTTCAAGGGTACTGGTTCTTGTGTAAAAGTCCCCTATTCTTCAATTTCTTTGAACTGTTGAGATTGTTTCTGGGTTATATCAAGTCTCTCTGACTGATGAGATCGGTCGTGAAGAAGCTCAGTAGCCCCTGATGGCTAGGACTGTACTATTTCATCTCCTAGATTCAAATTAGGGATCTCTTCAATTCTTGGTTCATTTTCCCCCATCAATTCGATTTCTGGCATTCCTTCTTCCACCTCCTCTATCTGTACATGCCTTTGTGATACAACTCCCAACACAACAACTCTGTGTCCTGCTGCAAAAAAAATATCTCCACACTCTGGAAAAAAAGTCTCTCCTTGCTTCTCATTTTCAAATGCAAAATATGAATTTTCTAATAATTTTGTAGCATTTGCTAATGTGTTCAAATTCTTCTCTACTTTTTTTCCAACTACTCCCTTCCATCTTTCCAGATCATTTCGCAATGTCTGCACATCCTCCTTTAATAATTCATTTTCATTCAGGAGTTTTTCGATTTGAGGTTCTTCTATGGAAGGTTCCTGCATAGCAGCAGATGCCTTGGGGTTCAAAATGGGAATCTCTTTATCTACCCCTGTTACAGGTGCTTTCTCCACCATAGGTGACTCACTATTTGCTCTGACTGCTCTTTCTTTCTCTACTGAGGGTGCTTCATTATTAGCCCCACTTGTATCCATTGTCACTGCTTTTTTTGTTGTCTTTGCTGTTACAGCTGCTTCTACTACTAAAGTCAATCGAGTCCTTCTTTTCCTCACCATTTCCATTAGGTGTTCTCCACTGTTGACTGCTACTGGTGCTGTGACAACTCTAGTTTTTCTTTTCTTTGTTGTAGTTGATGTATGACCCTTGTTTCCTGAACTTCCTCTTCGTTTCTTTGACACAGGGGTCTTTTCCTCTTCAATAATAATCCCCCTTATCTCAAAGGAGTAAACAACCTCCAAGATTTCTACAGTCCCTTCTCCTCCTGTTCCTATCTGATACCCTTCCTCTCGAATTCCTACTTCTGTAGTTGCAGCTTCTACTATTGCAACTTCAACAGCTGCTCCAGTTTTAGCTTCATCCACCTGAGTATCAGCTTCTGCAGTTACAACTTCTGATATTACTACCTCCTGTACCATGACTTCCATCACAATTTCCTTAGCAACAAGGTTTTCTACTGATGTTGCATCTTCCATATTTATCTCCTCTCCATCATTCATCTGGTTTTCTAATGCTCCATCCTCCCCCCCAACTAGATTTGAGGAACGTCGGTCCTCATTATCTTCACCAACACCCTCCATTCCTAATACAGGTTGTATGATTGGCCCATCTCTAGCTAGAAATTGTTCCCAGGTTAAATTACGATTTGCAATGGCTCTCAAGACTAGTAATTTGATTAGGCCATGATTAGTAAGGGAGTAAACTGGGTGTGGGTTAGTTCTTGCATATCCAACCATGGTTTGTAGGGCTTTAAGTAGATAAAATGTTATATTCACCAAATTTCCATGGCGTAAATGAGACAATAAGGGAAGTTCAGAGAAGGAAACAATTTGGTACCTACCTTCACAAGATATGTACCTTTTCACAAATATTTGCACTTGATTCCAGGGTTGTGGTAAAGATGCCAATTCCAACCCACGACGCTTTAGACTAACCTGCTCTCCAACTGCCAAAAATTCTCTCACTGTGTTTGTATTATGTGCCTTCCGTCCAAATAACTTCTTCCCAACCCGGGGTAAGCCAGTAACCTCTGCTATGATTTCTTTTGTAACATCCACACGCAGTCCCCTAGCCTTAGAGTGAGTATCAGTCAGGTTGAGGGAAAATTGCAATGCGGTTTCTGTGTGGAAACCGTTCAACCATTCAAAGTATTCCATCCAACCTACTGCTGTAAAAATGTTAATAACTTTTGCATTGGCACGTACAGCTTCTGTATTTACTGGTTCATGCCGGACTGGGTTTCCCATTTTAATATCTCCTCAAAGTTCAGAACGAATGCAACAATTAACAGCCTATACATGGAAGTTGAAGTTTTACAAACATGCAAGGGGTCGTTGGGGTTCAAAATCAGGTTTTTAGGCAAGTCTGCGCAAGTATGAATATTCCGTTGGAACGAGGAAGTTGGAAGAATTGGGGTATCAGGTGCAAATCGGGTAAGGTGACGGGAAATAAATACAACCATGATCCTAACATATTCCCTAGAGGTTAATTAGTATGGGTTCGCTAATTGAGGGCTACGACAGTACATAATTGTTATTACCGTATTTAATTTTCTGCCAAATCATGTAAAAGATGTGATCCATACCTTTGCGTTTATTAGTTTAGCCATGAATCAATCATTACAGCCGGCCTTCATCCTCACGAGTATGAATCCACATGTGCTGAAGTTATGTGGCCACCGCCACTAGAGATGATAGCTACTCAAGGCACTCGAAATTTTCCTTCATGGCAAACTGTGATTGGATCTTGTGGAGCAAGCAACAAAACTGATGCCTAATTGAATCATTATTGGCATCATCATTCGGAGAGCGGATAGACTGGCGGAGTCACAACTGCTCGATTTAGCAAAATAAGCAAGAATGGCGTAGTCGCAGCTGTACGGAAGGAGCAAAAATGAAGTGGAAATAGCGGAGTCGCAGCTGCTAGATTTAGTAGAATGGTCAAGAATAGCGGAGTCGCAGCTGCTGGAAAAGAGTGAAAATGGAGTGAAAATAGTGGAGTCACAGTTGCTGGATTTAGTAGAATGGTCAACAATAGCAGAGTCGCAGCTGCTGGCAAAGAGAGAAAATGGAGTGAAAATAGTGGAGTCGCGGCTGCTGGATTTAGTATAATGGTCAAGAATAACGGAGTCGCAACTGCTGGCAAAGAGCAAAAATAGAGGAGTCGCAGCTGCAGGATTTGAAGGATTGGTCAGGAATAGCAGAGTCGCAGCTGCTGGAAAAGAGAAAAAATAGCGGAGTCGTAGCTGCAGGATTTGACGGATTGGTCAGGAATAGTAGAGTCGCAGCTGCGCGATAGTGAAGTAACAGGCAAATTTTCAGCTGACTATTGAAAGGTGACAAATCATCCATCTTCTTAAAAAGAGATTGATTAGATCAGGAACAATGCAAGGTGCCCACAGTCGTCTGGACCAGTCACGACCATTGTTCCTCCAATTAATTCTTGCACATAATTCTTCAAAAAAACCCGATCAAATGCAAAATGAAAAATAGATAAAATACAGAATGAAAAAGAAAATGTTTTATTTATGTACAAATCATGTGGATATTGTAGTTCTTAAAAATTGATAGGAGTTGATAAAAATCCTTGTCCCAGCATTAGTTGATAGTCTGGATCACCTACAACATGCGAAACCAAAGCTTCCCTTGAGATCAGCTTGTGATACAGTCGCAGCCGATGACCATTTGCGAATAATGGCATTTTGTTTTCATCAATGGTGATAAACCAAACTGTTCCATTATCAAATACATGATCTATCTGATAGAGGCCCAACCAATGGGTACGCAACTTGCCTTTAAAGTCCCTCTTAAACCATGAATCATACAACAGAGCCTAGTCCCCTTCTTGGAAGAATTTCTTCGTTATAAATCGATCATGCCACTTAGAGCACTGTTGTTGGATTAAAGCTGTATGATGTACTGCAGCTATGCGCTTCTCATCCAATTCATTGAGTTGATTCATTCAGCCCCTCTGTGCCTCTGATAAATCCAGGTTTGCTTCCACAACTATTTTCAAGGTTCTGATTTCAAATTCAATTGGAAAAAAAACTTTCTTACCATATACTAACTCATATGGGGAAAAACTAGTGGTGTTACGCCATGTAGTACGATAGGCCCATAGTTCCTCTGGAAGTCTTTCAGCCCAATCTTTACGATGGCTCTTCACTGTTTTTGTCATAATAGTCTCGATAACCTTGTTTGTACTCTCCACTTGGCCATTGGCCTGTTGATGATATGGCGAGGTTATTCCGTGCTGAATATGGAATTTTTGTAACAGTGCTTCTAGCTTGTGAGACACAAACTGAGGTCCACCATCTGTAATGATTTTTTTAGGTACTCCGATCCGAGTAAAAATTTCTTCATACAGGAAATCAATCACAGCCTGATCATTGGCCTTAACCAAGGCTACTACTTCTACCCATTTCGTCATGTAATCTGTGCAAACCAAGATGTGAACTTTCTATTTTGAGGGAGGGTTGATAGGCCCCACAAAATCTAGGGCCCACCTATCAAATGGTTCAACCACAAGTTGTGGCTATAAAGGAATTTCATCTAATCTGTTGGGTTGGCCCATCCTTTGGCAGCTATCACATGCCTGAACATACTTCTTTGCATCCCTGAACAATGTAGGCCAGAAATAGCCCATTCTCAAAATTTTATGACCTGTCCTTTTATTAGCAAAATGCCCCCCACAAGGCTCATCATGGCAATCTTTAAGAATGCTAAAGATCTCATCTTCTCTAACACATATCCTGATCTCTAAATCGATCCCTATGTAGAAAATATGTCCATCAATCCAGCAGTACCTAGCACTTTGTTGTATGATCTTCTTTCTTTCTCTCTTCGACAGATGTGCTGGGAGCTTACCTGCAGCGAAAAAGTTAGCAATATCTGCATACCATGGGGAATGAGCTGATACTGCAAACAAATGTTCATCACCAAAGGAATCTTCAACTGGTAAATTATCATCACTGTTCGTAAGTCGAGATAAAAAATCTACAACAACATTTTCCTTCCCTGGTCTATCAATAATTGTGATATCAAATTCCTGTAATAGTGACAACCATCTAGTAACTCTAGGATTCATGATTGGTTTATTCATTAAATACTTGATAGCAGAATGGTCAGTGTGCACAAAAGTAGAATATCCAGTAATATAATGTCTAAATTTGTTGATGGCATAAACAATGGCAAGGAATTCCTTTTCTGTCACAGTATAGTTCAGTTCAGCAAGAGATAAGTTCTTGCTAATGTAATAAATTGCATAAGGAGCATTACCTTCCTACTGTACCAAAACTGCTCAAATGGCAGTGTCTGAAGCATCTGAAGAAATGTGAAAAGGAAGATCCCAATTAGGCCCTCATAAGATGGGTGTTGTAGATAGCATTTTCTTTAACTTAGTAAACGTTGTTTGGCATGCATCATTCCAAACAAACTATGCATCCTTCATCAACAAAGTGAACAAAGGAGAACCTAGTTTGGAAAAAAAATCTATGAACCTTCTATAATAGCCAGTATGCCTCAAGAAGCTCCATACATCCTTCTGTGTTCTAGGAGTTTGTATGTTTTCAATTACCTTGATTTTGGATGGATCTACCTGGATACCATCAGAAGAGATGAAGTGCCCCAGCACTATGCCCTCACTAATCATCATGTGGCACTTTTCAGTGCTTAAAGAGAGCTGGCTTTGTTCACAGCGTTTCAAGACCTTTTCTAAGTTTTTCAGTGCTTCTTCATAACTATCACCATATGAAGTAAAGTCATCCATACAAATTTCCATGCAATCATTCACCATTTTCGAAAAGATTCCAATCACTGCTCTCTGAAATGTAGCTGGTGCGTTGCACAACCCAAAAGGAAGTACTCGGTATGCAAAAATTCCCCAGGGGCAGGTGAAAGTGGTTTTGTCCTGGTCTTCTGGAGCAATATGGATCTGGTTATAGCCACTAAAGCCATCTAGAAAGGAGAAATACATTTTCCCGGACAAGGTATCAATGACCTGATCGATGAAAGGTAAGGGGAAATGGTCCTTCTGCGTTGCTTTATTCAATTCCCTATAATCCACGTAGACCCTCCATTTCCCATTCTTCTTTGGCACAATCACAAGTGGAGAAACCCACTCACTATCTGAAATCAGGTATATGAATCCTACTTCCAAAAGCTTTTGGATTTCTTCTTTCACTATGTCTCTTAAGTTCAGGTTCATCCTTCATTGTGGTTGACATATAGGCCTGGAGTCACTCTTAATATAAATGTGATGGGTGCACAGATGAGAAGGAATCCCTTTCATATCTATGTAATCCCAAGCGAAAGCTCCCCTACGCTATTTCAGCAGAGTGACTAGATGTTCGAGCTCGTTAGGCACCAGATTGGGATTGATATTCAATGTTTTCCTCAGCCCAATTTCTACTAGAACACTCTTTGAATTCTTGAGTACTGGAATTATACTGGCATCACTGATTAGAGTTTCTTCTGTAGTATTTTCTTGTTCTGTTGCAGCTAGAGTACTATCCAAGATCTGATAGACATTTTTATTGACTGATGTGGGCTCACTGATGAAACTATTAATGGCATCATCCTCTGATTCATATTTAAATGTTAAGGCTCTCCCTATGGTTAATAATGGCTGCACACCTTCTTCGTCCTCCAAATTTTCCCATAATGGAGTTTCAGCTTTTGTGCTTGGTCGAGTTGGAGGGTACATGGTTAGGATTTTGATCTCGGCTCCGTCTAAAATAGTCATAGATCCTGACCGACAGCTAATATAGGCATCTGCTGTGGCCAACCACGGTCTCCCCAAGATCAGTGGGTGTCCCCCCAACTGGGATTTCGGCTGTAACACCAAGAAATCCACAGAGTATTCCCACGAGTCAACTGAGATCACAAGGTCATCTAGGATCCCCTCAGGTTTGATCATTGATCTGTCAGCAAGTTCCAAAACAGTAGGGGTCGGATGAAGGTTAGTGAATCCCAATTTATTAACAGTCCTTATGGTCATAACATTAATATCTATGCGTAAATCCACCAAGACATTGAGAATTTGTGTGTTCCCTATGTGAACTGTAAAAGTCGGGTTCCCGGGGTCATCGTATTTTTCCACAGGGGCCTTCCCCATTATTAATTCTGAAAGCATTCCCAATATGTGGACAGTAGGGGGGTCCCTGGGCCTTCTTCCTAGTTTCTTGACACATAAATTGTTGAGATATTGTAACTTCTAAGAATATTATATTTGTACTTTATTATTCTGGAGATGTTTCATTCCTCCGTGAAGACCTTATTGTATATCCAGAGATGTTTTATTCCACCGTTGAGAATGTGGTAACTTGGGTTATTAGACTTCCCTAGTGGGGGTCGGCCCTATATGATTCATGTGGGTTAAAGGGGTTATTAGACCACCCTAGTGGGGTCGTCCCTACTACATTATGTTAAATAATTAAGTTGGGGCCGACCTAGTTAATGTAAAATACAAGTCGGAGTTTTGTATAAATAGAGGAGGTGTGTTCCTCATTTAACACACACTACACTCACCTGTGAAAAGCACATAGGTGAGGGAGAGATATTCTATGGAGGAGAAGGAGTTCATGTCTATGGTTTACATATTTTGTATTTTCTGGTCATCTATACTGAGGAAGCTTTGCTGGGTTTTCTTCCCCATGAGGGTTTCCCATGATAAATCTATGTCTCTTGTGTTTATGTTGTGCTTGTTGTTCTCTCAGTGATCCTATATATTCTATTGGTGTGAAATGGAATGTAATGCTTATATTTTATGTCTTAGCATATTGAATCTTAACATGGTATTAGAGCTAGCCTGAAGGAAGACAATGTAT
Source organism: Larix kaempferi (assembly GCA_027924585.1). NCBI lineage: Eukaryota > Viridiplantae > Streptophyta > Pinopsida > Pinales > Pinaceae > Larix > Larix kaempferi. Next base: position 141,497 of record BSBM01001286.1, read on the forward strand.
GGCACTTATGACACTTGCTTCACTTGTGATGATTTGAAGGTTAGGGTTTTATATAGCAAAAACCAGTCATCATGGAAATTTCGCTACAAATCCATTTTGGCGAAGTTTCAGGATCTGAAACCTTTACAGGTCGTAAGCTAACATCCCCATGTACCTTGTGTCCAAAGGAAAACCTCATATTCGTTGTACTTTGTGAGTTATGATCAGTACAAGTTAGGATTTCTGCCTCTTCCAAATATTAGTCATAAACATGTGACCTAGGAAAAAAGGTCACAACTTGGGATAGGAAGCCCCAAATGAAATTTTGTAAAAAGTGATAGATAGAGAATGGACGTTAGTTTCTCAGGTAACTCTTTTAGAGGCCGAAGATGAACCAATGACACGTGGCACGTCATACAAGTTCGCTCTCTTGTTTTATCCCATAAATAGGTCACGCTACTACACTTGGCATAACTCTCTCTCAGAGAATCCAATTGAAGTCAGACCTATGGGGTTGGAAAGAGGTTTGGTCAGGCTACCACAGGTAGAAGTTTCAAAACCTGTGGATTCATAATTTTGGAGTTACACTAGAAACAATAAGGTGCATATTTCTGTCAAAACAGATTTGGATTTTGAGCACCTTCATTCTTCAATCGTCACTGCTGTGGGAAATTAGGGTTTCAGAGAAAGTTGAAGTTCTTGGAATCGAAGACCACAGATGAATGCTCCTCATCAAAATCGAAATTTTTGGTTGGTCAGAATTGTGGGCTTTATCAAACCCTAGTTTGGGATTTTGATTGGAAAGGAGGAAAATTAGGGCTTCTACAAAAGTTGGAATTTTTGAAATCTATGACCACGGTTGGAAGCTCCTCAGAAAAATCGAAGTTTAGAGGTTTGGATCAAACTTTTTGATTGGGAAGAAGGGTGGGATTTATCAAAACCTAGTTTGGGGTCTTGTCTAGTGAATCTAGAATATTCAAAGGAAATTTTGAGGGGTCAAATTTTGCAGTTTTCAAAATTGAAGTATACTAGCTTGATTAGCTCAGAAAGCCACATCTTTCCATCCATTCCAAAGTTTGAAATTCAAAGTTTGAATTTTTAGGGTTTCTCTGAAAATCCCTAATCCAGCTCCTGATCCAGTTTCAACAAATCAAAGTGGATTGGGTTAAAAGAAATCCTGATAGGTATGACTTGAGGAGATACAGTTATGTGTTGAAATCTATTCATGATTAAGTTTATAATATGTTTGTCTTCATATTATTGAGGTTAGTACAATATTGATTAATCTTAGAATTGTCTTATCACCCTAGTAAAAGTATGAATGCATGTGAATGATAGAAGACATTCTTTGATCAAGGTTATATGATTGTGCTAATGCACCTATGGTGTTGTATGATGATGATGTTGTCTGCTAACAAAAGACAGGTACATCAAGAAAGACAAATCAAGTTCTATGACCATGATGACATAAAGACAAAGACTTATCCATAGTCTTTAGAAGCTCTACTTACGAGGTATGTATGATTTATTTCTACTATGCTTAACTTATGAGGTATGTAGGTTACTAGCACAAGGTCTCTAAATCATTGAAGAGACTAAAGATATTGTTGGGTATGCTAGACATAACTAAGCATGTATCTAATCTAGGTATGTTTTGCTATGTTAGAATCCTACTTTGTGCTAGGATATTAGTATACCCATGTATTAAATGATCATGACCATACATATTCAAGATTATTTAGAATTATAATGTTTTGATAATATTGAGATTATAGTAATGAATGTTGTTTGTGGATGAGATCACGAGGATGGCACTAGTGCACACTTGAGCATGCATAGTGGTACAGAATGAATAGAAGTTCAAAAGGCATATAGAAGATCAAGCGGGAGGCAACCACACAAGCATAAAAGATAAGTATTTGAGTTGTTATTTGAATCTCTGAAATAGTAAATGATATTGCTTGTAATAGTTGTATGCATATTTGTATTTCTAGAATATATCATGCTGAGTGTAAACACTCATATTATAGCATTGAACAGTATACTACTAATATGCATATGATTGGTAAGTTGGACAAACATTCCATTGTTGATTGTCTAGAATGAAACCTCTTTGTTGACACGCTGAGAGCTGTGCACGCTCTCGATAGTATGTTCTGGTAGAGATGGAAGGCATTTAGATAGCCACTGTATGCATACAGGATATGGAAAAGTGTTTTGCCAAAGTATTGGTCAAGATACTATCATAACTATGTAAATCATATATGTATGCATAATAGGTTATCATGTCAACATGATTTGATGATTATGAAGTATTACTAATCATGTAGTTAACTTTGATTTGTAGGAAAGATCATGAAGACTGATGAATACCGAACAAGTGATGGATGAGAAGACTTACAAATCAAACATACTATAGAAGGCTCGTGGCTAGATAAGACCATTCTCTTAATGGTTTAATTGAAGAAGAAGTGTGAATCAGGCTTTGTACGGGTACCTAGGATCGATAGTCATTTGATGAGCTCAATGATCACCATGGGTGATGCGGATTTCAACCTTTGCTACAAGGTTGAAGATGGTTTCTATATACAGATGACATGGATGCAAGAAGGAACTCACCAAATAGTTCGAATGATCTTGAGGCTCATATCAGTAGACCCATCTGACGAGAGATGGCACGGATAGATATGCAGAAGATCACTCAGAGTAGGAATGATGTTTAGTCACAGAGGGAGAATTGATAGCTCCTTGAGAAGCTTGGGCTTTACTAAAAGTAAAGTTGATCCTAACCTTTACCTTAAGGTTATGGATGATACTATTATTATATGTGGATTATCTCTTTCTGACAGCGAATGATAAATAAATCATGGAAAGCAAGAAGAAGCTAGCTACAGAATTTGAGATGAAAGATCTCAGATTGATGCATTACTTCCTAGGTCTGGAAGTATGGCAAGGCTCAAAAGGAATATTTCTCAACCAAGGAAAGTATGTTGTGGAAATCTTGAGAAGATTTGATATGTTGGAATGTACAACCATGGACACTCTCATGGGTTCCGACTTGAAGTTGTTAGCGGATGACTCATCAGGTTTAGTGGATGTAACTCTGTACAGACAGATTATTGGGTCATTAATGTATCTGACGAATACTAGGTCAATTATATGTTTTGCTGTGAACACCTTGAGGCAGTATCTAGTGGAACCTAGATGTGTTCACTTAATAGCTGCAAAGCAATTGATGAGGTACCCGAAGGGTATGATAGACTTTGGTCTATATTATCTTGGAGATCATGATTTCAGATTGTATGGCTACACAAATGTTGATTGGGCTAGAAGTGTATTAGATAGGAAGAGCACATCGGGTGGATGTTATTGTCTGGGATATGCCATGATCTCATGGTTTAGCAGGAAGAAGTCAATTGTGGCTCTCAGCACAGCTGAAGTGGAATATATATATAGCTGCTTGCTCTGCTAGTTGTGAAGCGGTTTGGATTTGGAAGTTGTTATCAGGATTGTTTGACTTAGAGATGTACCCTACTAGGATCCTGTGTGACAACCAGAGTTGTATCAAGATGACAGAGAATCCAGTGTTCCATGATAAGTCAAAGAACATAGAGATCCAATATTTCTATATATGGGGTATGGTGCAGAAAGGAGCTATCAAGATTGACTATGTGAGCATTGACGAACAAGTTGCTGATGTATTGACCAAACCTCTGTCTCGAGAAGAGTTTGAGTATTTCCGAGACAAGCTTGGTGTATTTCAGAAGGACCCTCCTCAAAAAGGGAATTATATGGTCTATAATGATATTTTGTGGATATTGTATTGATGATCTGGATAATTGTATCGATGATGAGGATACTTGTATCAATGACAAGGATACTTGTATTGATGATGTGGATACTTTTATTGATGACGAGGATACTTGTATCGATGATGAGGTTACCTATTCCGATGATGAGGTCAATGATGAGGTTACCAGTTCCGACAATGAGGTCGATATATGGTCCTTAGAATTTGTCTAAGTGGACGAAGTGGGATTGTGTCATCCCTGGACACATGTCCTAAAAGAGATCCGTAGACATATGTCTTCGAGAAAGTGGTCCCTAGTGGACATGATAGGACTCCATCGTCCCTAAACGTTTAGTTCAACATGTACATGATAGGATTGCATTGTCCCTAAATGTTTAGTTCAAAATGTACATGATAGGATTGCATCGTCCCTGAGCGTTTGGTTCAAAATGTACTTGATAGGACTGCATCGTCCCTGAGTGTTTGGTTGAAAATGTACATGATAGGATTGCATCATCCTTGAGCGTTTGGTTCAAAATGTACGTGATAGGATTGCATCATCCTTGGACTCATGTCCTAAAGTGATAGGGACTGATCATCCCATAAGTGGATCAGGATTGCATCATCCTTGGACTCATGTCCTAAAGTGATAGGGATTGATCATCCTGTAAGTGGATCACGATTGCATCGTCCTTGGACTCATGTCCTAAAGTGATAGGGATTGATCATCCCGTAAGTGGATCAGGATTGCATCGTCCTTGTACTCATGTCCTAAAGTGATAAGGACTAATCATCTTGTAAGCTGATTCGGGAATGCATCATCCCTAGACATGGTGAGATGTCTTCAATTGATAAGGAATAATCATCCTGTAAGCTGATTCGGGATTGCATCGTCCCTAGACATGGTGAGATGTCTTAAAGTGATAAGGACTAATCATCCTGTAAGTTGATTCAGGATTGCGTCATCCCTAGACATGGTGAGATGTCTTAAAGTGATAAGGACTAATCATCCTGTAAGTTGATTCGGGATTGCATCGTCCCTAGACATGGTGAGCTGTCTTAAAGTGATAAGGACTAATCATCCTGTAAGTTTATTCGGGACTGCATCATCCCTAGACATGGTGAGATGTCTTAAAGTGATAAGGACTAATCATCCTGTAAGTTGATTCAGGATTGCATCATCCCTAGACATGGTGAGATGTCTTAAAGTGATAAGGATTAATCATCCTGTAAGTTGATTTGGGAATGCATCATCCCTAGACATGGTGAGGTGTCTTAAAGAGATAAGGATTGATCATCTTGTAAGTTCATCTGGATTGCATCGTCCATAGACATGAGAGATGTCTTAAATTGAGAGGGACTGATCATCCCGTAAGCAGATCAGGATTGTATCATCCTTGGACCTATGTCCTAAAGTGAGAGGGATTGATCATCCCATAATAGGATCTTGTACATTGCAGAGTATGCTGTTATGCTGATGTTTTTTTATCAAGAGGATCCAAATGTTGATTGTGATGGTCTAGATGACGACATTGTTGATCGTGATGGTCTAGATGACGATGTTGTTAATCGCAATGGTCTAGATGACGATGATGTTGATCATGATGGAGATGACAATGTTGTTGATCATGATGGCCTAGATGACGATGTTGTTGATCATGATGGTCTAGATGATGATGATGTTGATAGTGATGATCTAGATGACGATGTTGTTGATTGTGATGACCTAGATGACGATATTGTTGATCATGAGGATCCAGATGATGATGTTGATTGGTAGAACCAGACGATGAGGTTGTTGATCAAGTGATCCAGATGATGATGTTACTATAGTTGTTTGAGTGCTGCAGAAGAATAAGATTCAGTACTGAAGATGTTGATGTTCCAATATTGAAGATGTTCCAGTAACTACTTGAGTTACTGATGATGTATAAAGAAAGCTTCCAATGATTTATAGATGTATCAAGTATGATGTAGTTGATGACTCCTTGCTCACACAAATTTTGTTATAATATCCTTCTCATTAAGGGGGAGTGTTGAGATATTGTAACTTCTAAGAATATTATATTTGTACTTTATTATTCCGGAGATGTTTCATTCCTCTATGAAGACCTTATTGTATATCTGGAGATGTTTTATTCCTCCGTGGACAATGTGGTAACTTGGGTTATCAGACTTCCCTAGTGGGGGTCGGCCTTGTATGAGTCATGTGGGTTAAAGGGGTTATTAGACCACCCTAGTGGGGTCGGCCCTGCCACATTATGTTAAGTAATTAAGTTGGCGCCGACCTAGTTAATGTAAAATACAAGTCGGAGTTTTGTATAAATAGAGGAGGTGTGTTCCTCATTTAACACACACTACACTCACCTGTGAATAGCACATAGGTGAGGGAGATAGCTGCTATGGAGGAGAAGGAGCTCATGTCTATGGTTTACATCTTTGTATTTGTTGGTCATCTATATTGAGGAAGCTTTGCTGGGTTTTCTTCCCCATGAGGGTTTCCCAGGATAAATCTGTGTCTCTTGAGTTTATGTTGTGCTTGTTGTTCTTCCAGTGATCCTGTATATGCTATTGGTGTGAAATGGAATGTAATGCTGATATTTTTTGTCTTAGCATATTGAATCTTAACACAAATCTCTAACTGTTTTATCATAAATGGGCACATCATGGAGGGCTTGTAACAGTGGAATTTTAATATACAAAATTTTCAATTCTCCCACGAGATCAAATCGGGGCTATTCCATTGTTTTCTGCAGGGCCAATCGTTTAGGGTATGGCGGTTCTCTCATCAACTGGGTAGGATATGATACTTCATGTGTTACTCTCTGAGTCTCAGCTACTGTCTCGGTAGGAGTATCAACATCCTCAATGATGGGGCTTTCCGAATTAACCATATTCTCATAGTGCTGATTCATTCCAGTTTCAATCACTGGGGATGAAATATCCTCAGTGATAATAGGTTCCACCACCCTTCCTAATCGTAATTGTATATCATTATAGGGAATCCAGGTGATGGAATACGCAGGCATGTTGGCAGTCTCAAATTGGTAGACTGCTTTATTGTTTGGGTTCGGGTTAGGTTGTGTAGGTAGTTGTGGTCGAAGTGGTGCATTCATAGGTGCGGCATTGTTTTGGAATGGGAGCTGCGGTTGCTGATAATGTTGGTGTTGATACTGCTGAGGAGGGTACTATTGATACTGAATCAGGTGATGGGGGAAGTTATTTCCTTGGTAAGAATTTCTCTAGTTGGAATTCCAAGGAGCTTGGTTTGACTGCTGCGACCATGGTGTCCATGAGTTAGGATTTTGCATTGGGTTCTGAGATGGATGCCACTGATTGTTAGAATAATGTGAAGGGAATTGGGTATTCATATTATGCATATTGTTCATTCCATTCATATTATTCAGAAAAAATGTTGGGTCTAGATTCATACCTTGGTTTCGAGGCTGCCATGGTTTCTTCTGTGCCATGAAGTATATTGGCTCCACATCCAGAATGGATGCCTACAGGACTGCTTTGACCTTAGGAAATGAGGGACATTCCTTAGTATCATGCTCGAGTTCACATATCCTACATACCTCTGCTTTGTCCAATGGGCATTCCTTCAGTGGGTGATTTTTCCTACATTTCGGACAGAATACACCAAGTGTAAGATCTTCTACTACTTGCTTTTGCTTTTCTCTCATGAAATCTAACTCTGAGGAAATGGAGCTCATCATGTCTGTTTTAAAATTCTCCAGTAAGTTGCCTATTTCTGCTCGAGTGGCCCCTCCACTAGTTGAATTATGAGTCCTAGTGAAGACATCCTGGTCTCGGTCTTTGTCTCGTTTGCTGGTTCTAGAGGATTCCCTGGAGTACCTTCAACATAATTCAACAATCTTTTCGAAATTTTCCTTTGAGATATCCCCTTTTCCCAGCAGATTCAACATATCAAGGCAGTCTTCTCTAATTCCTCTTAGTAAAATGATCTTGAGCACATCCTTTCCAATCTCAGGATGACCCGATATTTGTAAATCGTACAACAATCTTTCCACAAAGTCTTCCAAACTTTCTTCATCCTTATTAACCATTTTAAACAACTCCTCTTTTCTATCCCTAGTTCTGCAATATTCTTGGTACTCAGAAAGGAAGGTGTTTTTCATTTGGTCCCAAGTAGGAATGGTCACACGACCCAGACTCATAAACCAGCGCAGAGCATTTCGTTTCAAGGTGGATGGGAATAAATTCAGCTCCTGAGCGCTAGAGGTGTAATCATAGCTACAATAGAGGATATCAAAATAAAAAATAAAATCATCAGGATCCTTAGAGGACTTACCATGAAAATTCGGGAGAACTGATGGTGAGATATTTTTCATAGGAGCTGCTCTAGGTGTCTAGAGGGTAGGGAATTCTAATGTAGCCATAGTATTACCAGGCTGATTATTTTCTCCTTCTTATTCCCAGTTATTCCCATGTTCATTCTCACCCTCCTGTTCTCTACCAGCCATGGTTCTAGTCCAAAATTCAACAGCTTCCTTTATACGTTCTTCCTCTGCTTTAGCTTCTTCTTCTCTTCTCCTCTCTTCTTCTCGCCTTATCTCTTCCTCGTCTATTCGGTGAGTCTCCAACCACACTTTTTTAGTAACTCTAGTTCCGTTGATATGATAGATCTCCTCTCTATCTGGTGCATCTACAACTCCCCTTATCTTCAGGAGGTTTACTTTCTGCAACAGGAGTTGAAGGTCCCGTTGTATTCTCCACTGTGGATGTTGAATGTTCAATATTGGGAGGGACAAAATTTCGCCTGCCTGTAGAGTTTCACGGTGGTCTAGTGGAAGAATAAGCTCTAGCAATTGTCTCATCAATGTATGTGTGTCTTCCCTAACCTACATTACGGCCTCGACCTCTTCCACCTGTAATGTTAGTATTCAAAGGAGGTTCCTAATTTGTTTTTATTGTATTCATGCATGCTATAAATAATTGAACTAAAATCAAATCAAATGAAACCAACTACTAACTCTGTCTATCTATTACCATCCCCGACAACGGCGCGAAAATTTTGGTCACCCTATATGTCAAGTAATTAAATATAACACACAGGATGGTCAATATAAATTGTCAAACCCAGGGAGGTCTTTTATTTCAATGGCAATAAGCATAATCTATGCATAAACATGTCAAGCAGTTGATTAAATAATGAAGATAATAATCCTACCGGTCTATGCAGCCAAACTCATCCCAAAGAGCAACTAATCTAATTCACACACCTAGGAATTCAATTGCAGCTACCTTCCTACATAGATCAACCCAGCAGTTATAAATTTAAGAATATAAATAAACTAGATTACTTTTGCAAGAAGTTAAATCCTATAATTATCAAACTACAATATTCAATATTTACCAAAATGATCCATCTAGTAGATACTGTTACTCAATCACACTCTGACTATTCTAATAAGCCAATTATTGATACAATAGCAACCAGAATCTAAACATAAGCTTGAACTCTAACTGATAATTACTGGAAATCCTAGAAAGCATAAACAACTTAAAGATATTGGAATTGAGCTTTCCTGTTACAGCTGATTCGAGCACACATGCATTAAACCGAATTAACCTAAACAATCGACTGTCACACCACTCTATTACAGCTATTCAAGATGCAATCATACTATCAGAAAGAGAGATAACCCCTATTGCAGCTAACAGTAACATCTACAATAATTCCACACCACACCGAAAGAAAGATAAATTAATCCTACCTACTTAAACCGACTATCTTCGTGAGAAGGTGGGCCCTCTCCTTCTAATAGAGATGCCGAGAATCAAAACAAATTAAGACACAGAAATGAAGAACTCTGCTCTGATATTAATGATGGAATTCGATAGTCTCAGTGCTCTGTTACAGCTTATACAAAATGGTAATTGTCCATCCCCAGGCTACGAGAACCTTCGCATGTTAATACATTGAAAGTACATATCATGATCCACTAAACTCGTGCAACAATGAAGATCTATGATCTTCATGCTGTGGAGTTACAGATAACTGTTATAGTCGTATTAAACAAGGTTGTTACTCATGAAGGAGATGTTACTCCAGTAATCAATTGATCAACGGATTTGGAAAGATGGAATGCAATCTGTCTGTTGCAGCTGGGTTTTGTTTTAGTGGAGGCCTATTATAGATTCTCATGGATGAATGCGCTGTCCCTTGGAGTTATGAGGAGTTGGTGCTTTGAAGAGTAATAGATGGTGCCACTTGGCTGATACACCTATGCTTTAGACCTTGACTAAATGAAATTACACAGATTAGCATAAATCAAGGACTAGGATCCAGAATCTTTAACAATCTTAGGCATAAAAAAAATAAAGTAACAACAAATTATACCTATCAATATTATTGGTCGATCTGGAGAAAAGGCATGGATATAGCTTATGAAATAGGATGTAATCAGGGAAAAGTGATGTAATAAGGATGGCCAAAAAGGGGCATTTCCTAGACCCAACAGCATCTTCACTTTGGAGCATGACATGTGTCACTTGAAGATGGAGCACTTCACATGTAGGCCTATCTTCTTATAGAATGAGGTGTATGATGTAAGAGTACATTATTGCATGAATTATTTTTCGTTAAAATTGAAATGCAATATAAAAATAATCTTTTATCATCGACATCAATTAGCACATGACAAAAAGTGTTCAAGTACATATGTAAATCGTGCAATTATGCAAGAAAATTACTAGGTAGAAATACCAAAAAAAATATCAAATTTTTAGAATTACATTTTACAAGTCAAGTTTCGAACAAAAAAAAAAGAGAGATTGCTTCATTCTATGAGGCATAACATTGTTTACAACCTAGACATTGTTTGAAGACATCATAAAGCAAAAATTTAACAACCTCTTTAATAAGGAATATCAAAGTTCCTATGTGTGAATTTCAAGGTAGTTTTCTCCACCACCAAATACATATAAAAGTATGTAAGGGTGGAAAATAGGTGGAGCATTCCACATGCAAGGCTTGTTAAATGTATGGGGACCTTCAACAATATCCCAATTAAATAGAAGGATTCCTCATGGGATCTGTATCCAATGTGAAACCACCTTAACCTTGTCAAATTTGACCATGTCAAATCCACAAACAATAAAAAAATAATTTGCAAGTGGTTACAATGCCTCAAAACTTGTGCAAGTGGGATTGATAAGAATTCAACAATATTATCCACCTACCAAGTTCTTGAAATTTGTTTCAAACTCAACAATTTTGTCCCACAACCTTGTCCAAATAGGACACATGAAACACTTGGATAATCTTGGAGTCATTTCGAAGATTCAATCAATAGGCAACTTGTCCAATGCATTGCAGTAACTTATATGGTTTTGGAGCTAGCTTCTGGTAGCCCATGTCTTTGAGAGAGGTATTCATATAGGATTGTAGAGTAAGGAACACATGACACCCATCTTCAAAAGAATTCCATAAAGACATTTGAAACATTTGAGGAACAATAGGTTATCTCGAAGTAGTAGGAAGGTTTTATGAACACACACCACACTTGATTGCTAGGTTATGTTATAAATCATGTTATCATCAAAGAATACAAGATCAAAATTGTGCATGCAAAGATGGAAATTCTTGCTCAAGAGGCTCTAAAACATGTATGGTAAATTTGAAGATTGAATTCATTTCTTGAAGCATAAAGGAAATGTTTCAAAGTGATGCAGGAGCATCGGGACCTAGGCAGATTAGTCGAGGTTGATCGACCGAAGGGAGCCAACCAGCGAGAGTGCCAATGACCATTGGTGCAGAGAGCAAGTTGACCTGTCAAGGTCAACAAGTCAAGCATAAATAGTCAGAGTGTGGCCGACTGGAGGATCAACAGATGTCATGAGAGGTCGAGGATCGATATGAAATGGTCAACAGGCAACGAGCGACTTAAGATGTCGGGTAGTCGACAAGAGGTCGAACGACGACACGATAGGGTTGGAAAAGCCAAGTGTAAGTGGGAAAAGAGTGAACCAACAGGAAGGTCGTGATGAGACTGACTGTTATAGCAGGGTCGGAAGGATAGAAATTCAGGGGACTGTACCTAGTAGCCGTTCGGGGTTGTTGAGGAATTTATTATAGTTATTGCGAATTGGTGAAGGACATGACAGGGGACGTCATGGATAGAAGCTATATAGCACAGCTAGAAGCTGACAATGCAGGTTCACAGGATTTGGCAGGATCGGTGAACGCAGGGGAACACATGTCTCGGGATTGCAATAGTCTTGGGAACAGAAACCAAGGAGTGGAAGAGGAAGTGAAGGCTCTCAGTCTTGGGGAGGAGGCACAGAGTGCAGAATGGCAAAGAAGGAGCCGAGATAGCAGAGCCGAGAGGGTTGTGAAGAGTCACACCGAACGAAGTTCAGAGAGTTGAGATCGAACCATAGCTTAGAGTTCTGTGGCGAACCAATAGAGGGTGAGTTCGACACACAGGGAGAACACACCACAGTTACTTCTAAGTTATAACGACTGAGACCAATTGTAGTTAGTTATTTGCTTACAGTTATTTGCATTGTAACCGATTTCTGAGAAGCAATATAAGCCACTTCTGGAATCTTGTTCTACACCTTGTTTGTGTAATCATTGTGTTTGTGTCATGTGTATTGTTAAGCAAGAAAGTATCCCGTAGGGTGACTTGCATCAGTTGGTATCAGAGCCCGGAAGCGAGTCCGGTTGGAGAAGATGACTATACCAACCTGAATTGCATCAGTTGGTAACAGAGCCCGGAAGCGAGTCCGGTTGGAGAAGATGACTATACCAACCTGACTTGCATCAGTTGGTATCAGAGCCCGGAAGCAATTCCGGTTGGAGAAGACGACTATACCACCCTGACTTGCATCAGTTGGTATCAGAGACCTGAAGTGTGAGAATTTTCAGCGAAGGTTGAAAATGGCGCATAGAGGAGTTAATGTCCGAGGAAGAAGAATGCATGGCATAGCAGCCGTCACAGTGGATCGTGAGATGTTCGATGAATGCATCCGAATAATGCGGACTTTGAAAAATGAAGTTGTAGCAATCAAAGAAACCGAGAGGCATGGTTGCAAAAGGATCCCCGTTGCTGACATGCAACACTCTTGTCTCTGGGTTGGCATGTTCTAGTATCCACCCGATCACTTCAGAGCATGGGAACAATTCAGGGCGGGTAGAAGCCCTAGCTATGCCGAAAGTTCTGATGTTGAGGTAGATTTGTTCTTCTTCCAATAATACATCTGGGATATCCTAGTCCCTGATCATCCTGTAAACATCTCCCCAATGGACCTCAGGAGGAACGTCGATGGTACACTTAGTGTCTTGGAACATAGTTTCAGTCCTTAGTGGCACTGGCTCTGGTTCCATCACTTTAGTTTTCTTTCTACCACCTTTTGGCATCGTGGCTTATCCCTGCTAGCAACCAAATGTGAATCATTATAAAATTTTGCAACATGTTATGAGAGTGTAACATAGAGAAGGACAATTTTAACATGCTAATGAGAAATATAGACAAAATTATAAGTTGCATGCTGGGGAAGCAAAATAGATCATTTCAGAAAGCAAAATATGGTCCTGAGACTTGATTATTCTACAGAGACAATGCCTAATCAAGAAATTTTGGAATGCTTCCGAAAGGATAAGCATATGATGTGAAAAAACCTGCTTCCCTCCTAGTCCTTGGAGAGAGGGTTCCCTTCATCGTAGCACTTCTAATGGTCAATGGTGGGGGAGCCTGGAGTGGAAAAAATCCCATGAATAAACAATGAAACAAGGGACTATTCTCCACATTCATTAACTGAGCCAAAAAGGTGAGTGGTTGAGTATCTCAAACGACCACTACTGTTATTAATAACACTTGCGAAACGGTGTGTGGCTAGTATGAAACTTGAATCGGGGTAGGAAAACGATCAGAATGCGGTCAGTGAAGAACTTGGATGGTCATGGCTACGGCTTTTAGCTGGTACGAATGAAGAACCTAAGGGGTCACGACGGCCATAATAAACAAAAAAAATGACCTATGCTACCAATGCCTATCGGCCACGTTATGAACAGGAAAAACTCAAAAAGCAATTCGACGTGGAGATAAAACAAAGATGGTGGTTAAAAAGCCTACCTAGAGACGACACAGTAGTTGAGTGAGGTGGACGTGGTCGTGGATGCGCTGAGCTGGAGCAAGCTGACGCGGTCTTCCTAACGGCGTTCTTTGAACGATAAACAAATAATGAAATCAATGAAACCCCCATTGTCCTTATAAAAGGTTAGACACGTGCGGTATTTAAACGGGTTGGTTGTGTCACTAAAACGGGGTTTTAATGCCCTGTACGGTACGGTCATTTCAAGCCGTCTCGACACTTACGCGCGACCGCTGGTTGTGGGGCGGACTTATGAGTTTCGTCCGCAATTGCAGAACAACATGGCAAATTGCTTCGGTGTTTCGGGAGAGCTTTATGAGGCTTTTCGAAATACAGTCCCTCGGAAGCTTATTGCAAATGCTTTTGCTGAGTCGTCCCGCAGTTTCGAAAAGATTCAGGATATCCTTCTACAACTTATGAAATAACTTTGTTCAAGCTTATCAACAAATTACTACGGCAATATTTGACGAAAGCTTCCGCAGTTTCGGGAGAGTTTCGTGAATTGCTTCCGCGGTTTTGGGAGAGTTTCGTGAATGCTTCCACCGTTTTGGGAGAGTTTCATGAATGCTTCTGCAATGTTGAGAGAGATTCATGAATTCTTCCGCAGTTTCGGAAGAGAAACTTAAGTTCTACCAAAAAATTTCCGCGGTTTCAGGAGGGAATCGTGAATGCTTCCGCCATTTCAAGAGAGTTTCATGAATGTTTCTACAATTTCGAGAGGGAATCATGAATGCTTCCACAGTTTCGGGAGAGTTTCATGAATGCTTCCGCAATTTCGAGAGAGTTTGATGAATGCTTCCGTAGTTTCGGAAGAGAAACTTAAGTTCTTCCAAAAAATTTCTGCGGTTTCAAGAGGGAATTGTGAATGATTCCACCGTTTCGGAATAGTTTCATGAATGCTTCCGCAATTTCGAGAGGGAATCATGAATGCTTCCGCAGTTTCGGAAGAGAAACTTAATTTTTTCCAAAAACTTTCCACGGTTTCGGGAGGGAATCGTGAATGCTTCCGCCATTTCGGGAGAGTTTCAGGAATGCTTCCGCAATTTCGAGAGGGAATTGTGAATTTTAACTTTAGAATAAAAACTTCAATTTTTTCAAAGCAGATTCCTCAGCTGAAAACAAAAACTAAGTTAAAAGGAGAATTAACTTCTTTAGGAAGTCTTTCTAGAAAAACTAAAAGGACGGGGCCCCAATATGTACAAAATTTTTTTGGGGGGGATGTTGCTCCAACAATACGCCGACACGGAGTATATCACATCAGATCGACTTGATTCCAGGGTCAAGTCTGCCAAACAAAGCACCATATAGGATAAGTCCAGTAGAGGGACAGGATCTCAACCACCAGGTCCAAGAGTTGTTGGACAGGGGATTGATCCGAGAAAGTTTGAGTCTGTGTGTAGTACTAGTAGTATTGACACCAAAGAAGCACTGGGAATGGATAATGTGTACTGATTCCAGAGTTATCAACAGGATCACGATCAAGTATCGATTTCCATTGCCAAGGATGGATGACTTGATGGATTTCCTGAGTGGAGCAACATACTTCATGAAATTAGACCTGAAGAGTGGGTATCACCAGATTAGGGTCAGAGAAGGAGATGAATGGAAGACAACATTCAAAACGAGAGAAGGATTATATGAGTGGTTAGTCATGCCATTTAGATTGACTAATGCACCCAGTACATTCATGAGACTGATGAATGAAGTGTTGAAACCATTCTTAGGAAAGTTTGTCGTAGTCTATCTAGACGACATTCTGATTTTCTGTTTGACCAAATCAGAACATTTGGAGCACGTTCGACAAGTATTACAAAAATTGCAGGACGAGGAGCTGATGATCAACCTACAAAAGTGTTTCTTCATGAAGAAGGAATTGGTGTACTTGGGATTTGTAATTTCAGGTAAACGGTTGGAGATGGACCCCAAGAAGGTGAAGGCAATAGTGGATTGGCCGGAACCGACAAGTATGACTGCAGTGAGAAGTTTCCATGGACTTGATAGCTTCTACTGGAAGTTCATTCGGGGATTTAGTCGGATTTGTGCACCATTGACAGAATGCATGAAAAAGGGAGAGTTCAAGTGGACAAATAAGGCCCAGGAAGCTTTCGATAGATTGAAGGAAAAGGTCACTAAGAGCTCGGTATTGGCGCTCCCAGACTTTGACAAAGTTTTCCAGGTCAATTGTGATGCGAGTGGAATAGCAATTGGAGTAGTGTTGAGCCAGGAACGCCAACCAATTGCATTCTTGAATGAAAAACTGAATGGAGAAAAGCGGAAATATTCGGTCTATGACCAAGAATTTTATTCTATCATACAAGCATTGAAGAAATGGAGGCATTATTTGTTTCCATAGGAATTTGTGTTATACACGGATCACCAAGCATTGAGATACCTGAATACTCAGTCGAAGTTGGATTAGAGACACATGAAGTGGGTGGAGCTGCTCCAGAGATATACATTCGTGTTGCAACATAGGTCGAGCAAGTCGAACAAAGTTGCTGATGCATTGAGCAGGAGAGTTGCGTTGTTGGGCACAACGACTATTCAGGCAACAGGGATAGAGTCGATAAAGATGGAGTATGAGACCAACGAATATTTTGCGAAAGCATGGAAGGCTTGTTGTGAGCCTTGGAGAGTCGACAGAACTCCATATTTGAGTTATTTCATTCAAGGAGGCTATATGTTCAGGGGAAGTCAGCTGTGTATTCCCAGAGGACCAGTGAGAGAGAACCTAATCCGAGAGTTGCATAATGGTGAGTTAGCATGGCACTTTGGGATCAACAAGACCAAATCACTGGTCGAAGAAAATTATTTCTGGCCAAGGATGTGGACAGATGTCAAAAGATGGGTTCGACAATGTCAAATTTGCCAGTTGGCAAAGGGTAGGAGTCAGAACACGGGTTGTATACACCATTACCGGTACCAGAGAACCCATGGGAGCATCTTAGCATGGATTTTGTGTTAGGATTACCAAGGACCCAGTAGGGAAGTGACTCAATATTCAATGTAGTCGACAGGTTTTCGAAGATGGCACATTTCATACCATGTAAGAAAACAAGTGATGCCACAGGGATTGTTGTGCTATTCTTTAAGGAAATAGTCAGGTTGCATGGGTTTCCAAAGAGTATCACATCGGATCGGGATACAAAGTTCATGGGGCATTTCTGGAGAACCCTATGGAAGAAACTCGACACGAAGTTAGATTTTAGTTCGGCACATCATCCGCAAACAGACGAACAAACCGAGGTTGTAAACAAAAGTTTGGGAAACCTTCTGAGATGTTTAGCGGCCGATAGACCCAAGCAGTGGGAAAATGTGTTGGCACATGCTGAGTTTGGATATAACAATTATGTGAATCAATTGATAGGATTGATCCCATTCCAGATTGTTCAAGGGAGGAGTCCACATGTAGTGGTAGATTTGGTCGAATTGCCGACAAAAACCAGGAAGAGTGCAGATGCAGAATCATTCACAAAGCATATGCACGAAGTTCATGAAAATGTGTGGAAGCGCATAGAGAAGAGTAATGCGGCCTACAAATTGAGAGCCGATTGGAGAAAGAGACTACTATCGTTCCAAGAAGGGGACTTAGTCTATGCCTATTTGCGGAGAGAACAATTTCTGACAGGAACGTACAACAAGCTGAAGCTGAAGAAGATAGGACCGTGCAGGATTCTGAAGAAGATTTTGGACAACGCCTATGTGTTGGAATTGCCAGAAGACTTGAACATTTCAGCAACGTTCAACGTCTCAGATCTGTACAAATTTGAACAAGGGTCAAGCAACGAAAAGGAAAAAGGAACAAGCATCGACTAGATAGAACAGATTCCAGACCGACATAAAGAAGGGATTGCAGATGTAATCGACGGATGCGAAGTAGGGCGTACTCGTAGATCGCGCATGAAGGAATACTTGGTGCGATGAACAAATGATGAGTTGCAGGAAGCAACGTGGATTTCTAAAGAGGAGTTCAGGAGATTGACGGAGCAGTCGAATTCTTTTTCACCTGGGGAGACTGATGCAAGAGCAATGGGACCTAGTCAGATCAGTCGAGGTTGATCGACCGAAGGGAGCCAGCCAGTGGGAGTACTGATGACAACTGGTGCAGAGAGCAGGTTGACCTGTCAAAGTCAACAAGTCGAGCAAAAACAGTCAGAGTTGTTGAGATATTGTAACTTCTAAGAATATTATATTTGTACTTTGTTATTCCAGAGATGTTTCCTTTCTCTGTGAAGATCTTATTGTATATCCAGAGATGTTTATTCCTCCATCGGAATGTGGTAACTTGGGTTATTAGAATTCCCTAGTGGGGGTCGGCCCTATATGTGTTATGTGGGTCAAAGGGTTGTTAGACCACCCTAGTGGGGTTAGCCCAGTCAATTGTAGTGGGGTGTTTAACCCAGTGGTAAAGTTGGGGCCGACCTAGTTAATATAAAGTACAAGTCGGAGATGTGTATATATAGAGGAGGTCTGTTCCTCATTTGACACACTTCCATCACTCAGAATGTAGCACACTTGTGGAGGAGAGGTCTTTTATTGTGGAGGAGGATATCATGTCTTTGGTTTGCATATTTGTATATTGCTGGTCATCTATATTGAGGAAGCTTTGCTGGGTTTTCTTCCCCATGAGGGTTTCCCAGGATAAATCTGTGTCTCTTGTGTTTATGTTGTTCTTGTTGTTTCTATAGTGATCCTGTATATTCTATTATTGTGAAATGGAATGTAATGCTTCTATTTTATGTATTATCATATTAAATCTTAACATGGTATCAGAGCTAGCCTAAAGGAAGGCAATGTATGGCACTTACGACACTTACTTCACTTGCGACAATTTCAAGGTTTGGGTTTTGTATAGCAAAAACCAGTCATCATGGAACTTTCGCTATAAATCCATTTTGGCAAAGGTTCAAGATCTAAAACCTTTACAAGTCGTAGATAAAATCCCCAAGTACCTTTTTTCCAAAGGAAACCCTCAGATTCATTGTACTTTGTGAGTTATGATTAGTACAAGTTAGGGTTTTTGCCTCTTCCATATCTCAGTCAAAATCAGGTGACCTAGGAAAAAAGGTTGTAACTTGGGATAGGAAGCTCAAAATGAAAGTTCGTAAAAGGTGATAGGTAGTACACAGACTGTACTATATCAAAAAAAAAATTTAGAGGCCGACGTTGAACCAGTGACACGTGGAACGCCGTACAAGTTCTCTCTCCTGTTTTATCCCATAAACAGGTCACGTTGCGACACTTGGCATAACTCTCTCTCAAAAAATCCAATTGAGGTCAGACCTGTCGGGATGGAAAGATGACAGGTCAGGATACCACAAAAAATGTTTTTAGACCATGTGGATCAAAAAGTTTGGAGTTACAGCAGAAACAATCAGGTACATATTTCTGTCAAAACAGAATTATTTTTGGAGCACCTTCATTCATGGCTTCTAGAATTTAGGGTTTCGGAGAAAGTTAGAATTTTTGGAATCGGAGTCCATGGCTGAATGCTACTCAAGAAAATCAAAATTTAGAGACCAAGAACGAATTTTTTGGTTGGGTAGAAGACCGGGCTTGATCAAACCCCAGTTTGGGATGTTGATCGGAAAGGTGGAAAATTAGGGCTTCAGCAAAAGTTGGAATTTTTGAAGTCTGTGACCACGGTTGGAATCTCCTCAGAAAAATAAGATTTTAGAGCCTTGGATCGAACCTTTTTAATTGGACAGAAGGGTGGGCTTCATCAAACCCTAGTTTGAGATCCTGTCCAGAAGATCCATAAGTTTCAAAGGCAATCTTGAGGGGTCAAATTTTGGAGATTTCAAAATTGAAGTATGCAAGTTTGATCAGCTCAGCAAGACACATCTATCCATCCATTCATAAGTGTGTGAGTCAAAGATTGAATTTTTAGGGTTTCTCTAACAAACCATACTCGAGCTCCAGATCCAGTTTCAGGGGGAGTGGAGGCTAAGGCCTTACATAAGAAGACTACACGAAGTCTTGACAGGTATGTCTTAAGGAGATACAGGTATGTCTTGAAATCTGATTCTTGATTAAGTTCATAATATGTTTGTTTTCATATTATTTACATTAGTACAATCTTGATTAATATTAGAATTGTCTTATCACCCTAGTAAAAGTATGTGAATGATAGAATACATTCATAGATTAGGGCTATATGATTGTACTAATGCACTGTGGTGTTGTATGAGGTTGATATTGTCTGCTAACAAGATACAGGTACATCATGAAAGACAAATCAAGTTCCATGACATCATGAAGACAAAGACTCCTCCATAATCTTTGATCACATAGAATTTCTACTTACGAGGTATGTATGACTTTGTTCTATTATGCTTAATCTATGAGATATGCAGGTTCCAGCACAGGATCTCTAAATCATTGAAGAGAACAAAGAAGATATTGATTAGGTATGTTAGACATAACTAAGCAGGTATACTAATCCAGGTATGTTTTCCTATATCAAGTTAGAATCTTACCTTGTGTTAGGATCCCTTATATAAGTATACTTGGTATGATTGGTTATGCTTATTCATAAATTTATTAATAAAGGGTTTATGCATATTATGTCTCTTATCTTGATTGATGATTTAACTAACTAGAAGAGTACTATGATCAAACAAGAATATGCATGAGTAAAAGAAGACTTCCCTGAAACCCTGAATACTAATGTTTATTATCTATGATCATGACTATACATATTCAATATTATTTAGAATTATAATGTTTTGATAATATTGAGAATATACTAATGAATGTATGTTTGTGTATGAGATCATGAGGATGACACTAGTGCACACTTGAGCATGCACAGTGGTACAGAATGAATAGAAGATCAAAAGACATATAGAAGATCAAGCAGGAGGAAACCATACAAACATAAAAGATAAGTATTTGAGTTGTTATTTGAAATAGTAAATGATATTTCTTGTAATAGGTTGTATGCATATTTGTATTCCTATAATATATCATGTTGAGTGTAAAAATTCATAGAGCATTGTACAGTATACTACTAATATGCATATGATTGGTAACTTGGACAAACATTCCATTGTTGCTTTTCTAAAATGAAACCTCTTTGCTGACATGCTGAGAGCTATGAACACTCTCGATAGCATGTTCTGGTAGAGATGGAAGGCATCTAGATAGCCACTGTATGCATACAGAATATGGAAAAGTGTTGTGCCAATGTATTGGTCAAGATAGTTACATAACTATGTAAATGATATCTGTATGGATAATAGCTTATCATGTCAACATGATTTGATGATTATCAATTATTACTAATCATGTACTTAATTTTGATATGTAGGAAAGATCATGAAGAATGATGAACACCGAACAAGTGATGGATGTTCAACAAGAAGATTTACAAATCAAACAAAATATAGAAGGCTCGTGGCTAGAAGATTCTCTTAGAAAGAGGAAAAGAATCATGACGAGATGTTTGCTCCAAGTAACTAGATAAGACCATTCTCTTAATGGTGTAATTAAAGAAGAAGTGCGAATCAGGTTCTGTATGGGTACCCAGGATCGATAGTCAATTAATGAGCTTAATGATCACCATGAGTGATGTGGATCTCAACCTTCGCTACAAGGTTGGATATGGTTTCTATACACAGATGACATGGATGCAAGAAGGAACTCACCATAGAGTTCGAATAATATTGAAGCTCATATCAGTAGACCCATCTGACAAGAGATGGCACAAATAGATGGCTGTAGAAATGAAAATGAAAGATCTCATATTGATGCATTACTTCCTAGGTCTGGAAGTATGGAAAGGCTCAGAAGGAATCTTTCTCAACCAGGGAAAGTATGCTGAGAAATATTAAAAGGACTTGATGTGTTGGAATGGCCACTCTCATGGATTCCAACTTGAAGTTGGTAGCAGATGACTCATCAGACTTAGTGGATATAACTCTGTACAGACAAATTATTGGGTCGTTGATGTATCTAACGAATACTGTGTCAGATATATGCTTTGATGTGAACACCTTGAGTCAGTATCTAGTGGAAACTAGATGTGTTCACCTGATAGTTTCAAAGCATGTGATGAGGTACCTAAAGGATACGATAGACCTTGATCTATGATATCTTGAAGATCATGACTTCAAATGACTACACAGATGTTGATTGAGCAGAAAGTGTATCAGACAGGAAGAGCACATCGAGAGGATGTTATTGTTTGGGATCATCCATGATCTTGTGGTTTAGTAGGAAGCAGTCTAGTGTGGCTCTCAACACAAGCAGAATATATGGCTGCTTGCTCTTCTAGTTGTGAAGAAGTATGGCTTCAGGACTGTTTGACTTAGAGATAGACCCAACTGTGATCCTATGTGACAAATAGAGTTGTATCAAGATGGCAGAGAATCTAGTGTTCCATGATAAGTCAAAGCACATAGAGATCTGACAAGATATGGTGCAGAAAGGAACTATAAAGTTTGAATTTGTAACAAGTTATGGATGTACTAACCAAACCTCTACCTCAAGTAAAGTTTGAGTATTTTTCGAGACAATCTTGGTAGGACCCTCCTTGAAAGGGGGAGTGATGTGATCACCTATGATGAGATTTCCTGCATCGACAGTGAGGTTGATGATGTGGATACCTATATTGATGATTCCAACAGAGAGGTTGGTGGATGGTTCTTAGACAGGGTCTAAGTTGAAAACGGGATTGCATCATCCTTGAACACATGTTCTAAAAGGATCCGAAGACATATGTCTCCGAGAAAGAAGAGGTATTGCATCATCCTTGAACACATGTTCTAAATTGATCCGTAGACATATGTCTTCGAGAATGAAGTCCCTAGTGGACAGGATGGGATTGGATCATCCCTGCACTTCAGTCCTAAAGAGAGCCATAGACGTATGTCTCTGAAAATAAAGTCCTGAATGAACAGGTAGGGGATTGGATCGTCCTCAAACTTCGGTCCTTTGAATTGAGCCGTAGACAAGATGTCTCCGAAAATAAAGTCCTGAATGAACAAGTAGGGTATTGGATCGTCCTCGGACTTTGGTCCTTTGAATTGAGCCATAGACAAGATGTCTCCAAAAATAAAGTCCTGAATGAACAGGTAGGAGATTGGATCGTCCTCGGACTTTGGTCCTTTGAATTGAGCCGTAGACAAGATGTCTCCGAAAATAAAGTCCTGAATGAATAGGTAGGGGATTGGATCATCCTCGGACTTTGGTCCTTTGAATTGAGCCGTAGACAAGATGTCTCCGAAATAAAGTCCTGAATGAGTAGATAGGGGATTGGATCGTCCTCGGACTTTGGTCCTTTGAATTGAGTCATAGACAAGATGTCTCCGAAAATAAAGTCATGAATAAACATGTAGGGGATTGGATCATCCTCAGAATTTGGTCCTTTGAGTTGAGCCGTAGACATGAGGTCTCTGAGAATTGAATGATAGGACTGTATCATCCCTGGACCTCGATTCAAAAGGTACATGGTAGGACTAGATCATCCCTGGACCTTGATTCAAAAGGTACATGATAGGACTGGATCATCCTTGGACCTCGGTTCAAAAGGTACATAATAGGACTGGATCATCCCTGGACCTCGGTTCAAAAGGTACGTGATTGGGATTGCATCATCCCTAGACATGAGACTTGTCTTAAAGTGATAACGATTGATCATCCTAAAACTTGATCTAGATTGTATCATCCATGGACCTATGTCCTAAAGAGAGCGGGATTGATCATCCTGTAATATGATCATGTGTGTTGCAGGGTATGTTGCTATTGTGTATACTTGACTGATGAGGATACTTGTATTGATGAGGATACTTGTATTGATGTATTGATACTTGTATTGATGATATGTATTGATGAGGATATGTATTGATGAGGATACTTGTATTGCTGATATGTATTGATGAGGATATGTATTGATGAGGATACTTGTACATATACTTGTATTGATGATGTGTATACTTGTATTGGTGTGCATACTATTCATGATGATCTAGATGACGATGCTGCTGATCGTGATGGTCTAGATGATGATGCTGATGATTGTGTGATGACGATGCTGATGATCGTGTGATGACGATATTGATGATCATGTGATGACGATGTTGATGATCGTATGATGACGATGTTGATGATCATGTGACGACGATGTTTTTGATCATGAGGATCCAGATGATGATGATGCTGTAGCTGTTTGAGTGCTGCAGAAGATAAAGACTCAGTATTGAAGATGTTGATGTTCCAGTATTGAAGATGTTCCAGTAACTGGTTGAGTTACTGATGATGTTGAGAAAGCTTCCAATGATTTATAGATGTATCATGTTGATGACTCCTTTCTCCTGCAGATGTTGTTATAATATCCTTCTCGTTAAGCGGGAGTGTTGAGATATTGTAACTTCTAAGAAAATTATATTTGTACTTTATTATTCCAGAGATGTTTCATTCCTCCGTGAAGAACTTATTGTATATCCGGAGATGTTTATTCCTCCGTCGGAATGTGGTAACTTGGGTTATTAGACTTCCCTAGTGGGGGTCGGCCCTGTATGTGTTATGTGGGTCAAAGGGTTGTTAGACCACCCTAGTGGGGTTGGCCCAGTCAGTTGTAGTGGGGTGTTTAACGCAGTGGTAAAGTTGGGGCCGACCTAGATAGTATAAAGTACAAGTCGGAGATGTGTATATATAGATGAGGTGTGTTCCTCATTTGACACGCTTACCTCACTCAGAATGTAGCGCACTTGTGGAGGAGAGATCTGCTATGGTGGAGGAGGAGATCATGTCTTTGGTTTTCATCTTTGTATATTGCTGGTCATCTATATTGAGGAAGCTTTGCTTGGTTTTATACCCCATGAGGGTTTCCCAGGATAAATCTGTGTCTCTTGTGTTTATGCTGTGCTTGTTGTTTCTCCAGTGATCCTGTATATGCTATTATTGTGAAATGGAATGTAATGCTACTATTTTCTATCTTAGCATATTAAATCTTAACAGGAGTGCGGCTGACTGAAGGATCAGCAAATGTCACGAGAGCTCGAGGATCGATAGGAAATGGTCGACAAGCAATGGGCAACGTAAGATGTTGGGTAGTCGACAAGAGGTCGAACGACGACATGATAGGATTGGCAAAGCCATGTGTAAGTGGGAAAAGAGTGAACCAATGGGAAGGTCATGATGAGACTGACTGCTGTAGCAGGGTCGGAAGGACAGAAAGTCAGGGGACTATACCTAGTAGCCATTCGGGGTTGCTGAGGAAGTTATTACAGTTATTGCGAGTTGGTGAAGGACATGATAGGGGATGTCATGGAGAAAAGCTATACAGCATGGCTAGAAGCTGACAGTGCAGGTTCGCAAGATTTGGCAAGATCGGCGAACGAAGGGGAACGCATGTCTCGAGATTGCAATAGTCTTGGGAACAGCAACCCAGGAGTGGAAGAGGAAGTGAAGGCCCTCAGTCTTGGGGAGGAGGCACAGAGTGTAGAATGACAAAGAAGGAGCCGAGATAGCAGAGTCGAGAGGGTTGTGAAGATTCACACTAGCCAAAGTTTAGAGAGTTGAGATCGAACCATAGCTCAGAGTTCCGTAGTGAACCAGGAGAGGGTGAGGTCGACACACAGGGAGAACACACCACAGTTACTTATAACTTGTAACGACTGAGGCCAATTGTAGTTAGTTATTTGCTTATAGATATTTGCATTGTAACCGATTTCTGAGAAGTAATATAAGCCACTTCTGGCATCTTGTTCTACACCTTGTTTGTGTAAGCATTGTGGTTGTGTCGTGTGTATTGTTAAGAAAGAAAGTATCTCGTAGGGTGACTTGGGTCACAAAGTGACAACACTACACTCCATGCAACGATGCCACATTGAAGATAGAAGTCATTTGTTGAAGGAGCAAGGAAATTGTTTTTGAAGAGCATATTTTCAAAGTGACAACACTACACTCCATGAAATGTTAGCATGCCTCCACATAAGGTTGAGTTCTAAGGCTGTAGAGATTCTTAGGAATATTTTAGGTTGATTTCGAGGGCAACTTTGGGGTTAACTTTTGTCATAGATTTCAAGGATTTTATGAAGCATGTGTTGAGGGAATTTTTGAAGAGTTTGTTGATAGGTCTATGGGAAACCTTTTTAAGTTCCTTTTGGGACAAGCATAAGGAGTAATTTCAAGGAATAATTTGGCACAATTACTAAGAAGACTATTGCATATTTTGGACAAAATTGAGAACAAGTTTTGAGAGCATTTTTGTATATAGTGTGAAGGAAGTTGTGGCACTCTTTCCAAGGCTAGTTTAGAGTGCCTTGTTGTGAGAATTTTTTAAGGCCGTTAGAGGATAGTATTGAAGTGATTATGTCTGAAGATTTGACACATATCCAAAGATAGATGTAAAGTGTTTTTTGGGGTAGTTTTGAAGGTGTTTTTGTAGATCATATTTCAGTGTCTTGGATAGATTTGGAGGAGCATTGTGAAACCAAGTTTGGGGAATGCTTGGGTAGATTTACAGGATGATTTTCTAGACTGCTTGGGAAGCATTCACAAGTCAGTTTTGAAGAGCATGTTTTGATGCAATTTTGAAGTGAATCATTCTTCCAAGGTGTTGGTGCCACTATTTATGATGCTTTGTCTCTCTCAAATGTCTCCAACAAAGTAGAAGGGTCATACATAAAAATTCGTGCTTTAATATTCTCATTTATACTACTAAAACAAACATTCTTTGAAAAATAATTTGTCGATGCCCCTTTTGTAAAATTTCAATTGCTTGAAGTCCATTATAAAGTCTTTAACTATGATTATGTGTCTCAAATTGGTAAAATTTCTGAAATAATAAGTATCCAATTTCAAGGGTTGCATAAATGGTGTTTACAAAGTGGGTGCAAGCAATGTAACCACCGTAGGAATTCTTATGACATTACCACCATTACCAATGATCCTTATCCTTGTATAACACATCCTCTCAAAGTTTAATGAGGTCATTGTAATAGTTGTAAGAGAGAAGTGGTGTTCTGTGTTAGTAACCCAACCTATTGGACTTAAACCATCAAACTTGTCCATATCTAATTTATCAAATCTATGCCATATATCGTGTTTATTATCCTGAAAGTGTGGCCCTAGGCTATACCCTTTCCCATTGGAAGATTCACCCCTTTCCGGATACACCAAAAAGTCTTGATTAAGGTTATTTTTCTTTGATAAGTGCAATACTTGGGTTTTGATGTCTTGAATACAAAGTTGAGTGTAGCTTTGAGGTTGGTGACCTTGATGTCCAAGTTGAAAATCTCTTCAAAATTGATTTTCAATTAAGTGACTATGTTTTGCATGATGTTGATCATGTTATCTATGGTGGTATTCCTAGTGGTTTCCATGGTTCTTGGGATCCACCAAAAGGGATATTTGATAATTATACCAATGCAATCAGTGTCATGGAAGGAAGTTGTGACACAGGTCATCCACAACAGTATGGTTGGGTCAAAGGAAAGGTTACTTGAAATCTATATCAATGAGATCAACATTGTGTAAGGGGATATTTATATGTGTTTCCCATGATGGTACTCAAAATCGCTAAATTTTGTTAGGGGGTACTTTTATAGGATAATTACTCCTGCCTAATTATTATTGCTTGTTGCATTTCATAGATTCTTGATTTTTTTTTTTTGTAAGGATCGTACCCACGGAGTTTCAAATTGGTGACCTTACGCAAAGAGTTCCTTAACAGTACATGCATTCACTCTCTATTCTACACCCTAGGGGCACATTTCATAGTGATATGCACCATTACACCAAAACCTTAAGGTGTTAGTGAAGGATGTCCACTAGGATCTTAACATCCCACCATCCTTCGCAGTCCAGTCTATGGGTTGGATGTGCACCCATACGGTGGTGTCCCCTTTGAGTCTTACGATCCCAAGATGAACACTGCAATATCGACGTTTCCACCCACTCTATGAATCGAACCTGGGTGGAGGCTCTGATACCAAATGATACGAATCGTTACACCAAAACCCCGAGGTGTTAGTGAAGGATTCCCACTAGGATCTTAACACATAGATTCTTGATATTCCAATTAATTTTTATTTTTTCTTTTCCATTTTCCCATTGTGTAGAGGCTAGTATTTTCAACAATAATACTTCATCGAATATTTCACAACTCTAACTAAGAATGATAAAATGTAGTATTTACTACACTACCTTATTCCCTGGCACATGAAAGTGATCCCTTTGAGTGTTTTTCAATGTATTTTGGTGACAAGAGGGTAGAGCCCTTAAAATGCTTGAGCATATCCTAGTGTTTGACATCCATGTTTTTCCGTTGTGTGTCCTATGTAATGTGTGACATCACTGCAACTTCCAAAAACAAATCAACAAAACATTCATTAAAGAATCATAAGCATATAGAAAATGCAAATATATTTTATTGACCAAATTCACTGAATTTACTGATAGTTATTAGTTGCATTTATGTTGCATGTGAATACCTATAGAAATAATGATGGGATAATAATTATATATATATATATATATATATATATAATAATGATGAATAAATATGAAAACCAACAAGTATCATACTCTAAAAGACCAAAGGGGAATAATTGTATGAGATTGTCTCTGTTTAGAGAATAATTTATTCTCTATTAAACAAGGACAACCTTGTGAAGGTGGGAATTTATCTGGCCCCTCTATTTGCTATAACATACTTGAAAGAAACACAACTACATAAAACATAACACTCATTTAAACTTAATAGAGGCTAAATACAAAATCAAATAAAATGAGCATACATACAACATAAAACACAACACTCATAAATTTAATGCATATAAAACATCATCACAAAAACTATAAATGTAAAAGAGAGGACATAACTATAAAAAATAGCATATAATCAAATCAAGTTTAGGCTGTAAACATTGAATTCCTCTAGCAAAAATATATAGTACAATATTGTGTACAACAAAATGTGTTTGGCATGCATATTGGCTAATATATATTTCCCCACTTATTTTTAGGTTTTTGTTTTTAATGAAGTTCACAATTATTTCATTGGCATCAACTTCCTCATTCTCATCTCGACCAATTTATTATGGTACTTGACCAAGAAAATAAGATTGCAGTATACGTCTTTGTGTAGGCTTCCTAGGACTAGGGTCGACACCAACTACAATTAAAGCAAACCATTTTTTGAAACTTATTTATACTAAATAGTAACCAAATAAATATAAATTTTTATAATTCAACTCGTTCACGGTATTTGTAGGTGCAACAAGGGGAACCTCTATTTGAGCAGTATTGGATTTGGTCTCTAAAAATAGCCAATGTGGAACACCTAAATCATCTTGTATTGCCTGCTATAACATTTGTAGTTGTTGTAGAATTGCACAATGTCACATTGTAAATTATAATTAAGTATTCAATCACAATGCATTGAGTTGGTATACATCCTCATTGATAGTATAAGTGTTAGTTTCATTGGCATTTCTCCTTTCAACCACATTGTTGGATGCTTTTTGGATAGACCTGGGTTTTCAGGAGGCGCAGCAACAAACACCCCTTGGCGCACTGGCTCTTTCGGCAACGGGATGTGCAGCAGCCCGAGGTCTCACTCGAAGTGGCTATGGGGTCTAAGGAATCAGTTTTCCTTAACCGAGGTGGAGCGGAATCAACAGTCTTCTCTCTTCCCTTCTTCCGCAGTAACTTCTGAACAGAGCGTCTGATTCTTTCACAGGTCATACAGCGCAACAGCGTTGGAGCTTACTCGCCTTAGCCTAGCTGTGCGGCACCTCCGCACCTGCGCACGAGGCATTTACCCGCTACGTTCGTTACACGCTGTATCGTTTCTGCGCTCACGCCACAGCGTAGCAACACACTCCTTACACCGCCGCGGCAATAGTGTTCTTACAGGCTCCTTCAGCAGTGCACAAGTATAACTTCTAAGGGAGCTTCAAGGACTTACTTTACATACTCATTCATAAAGATAACGAAACATTCATGAAAACATAGATAGCAACACATAGACATGCATTCACACAAAACATCACCATAACAACAAGAATTATGTATTCCACCTCCACGGGGAAATCACGTCCATGGAAATTGGATCTTATATTATCTCAAAATAGGAATTACACAATTCCGCTGCGCACACAGCTGCAACCTTAGATCTTTCCGGGAAACTCCACGCACACAGCTCGGAGCCCTTCTCTTCGATCTACTCTCTTCTTCTACAGAGATTACAATGACTCAGACATCAACTTAGACTGTCTGCAACTCAGTGACTAGCTCTACAGCTATCAACTCTCTAACTCCTTAACCCTTCTAACCAACATATCTCTCTCTAATCCAGCTAACCTTTTTCCCTTTACAATTATACATATATATAGGTGGCCCTGAGGGTCGCACCTTTACAAAACTGTGGGCCTTTCCCAACAGTGATCCCCAAAAACCCTAACCACTGATGGCTAGGTGTACTTTAGACGCCTCTTGCAGTCGCGTCGCAGCTTCCTACAGGTTCCGTGATTTCCGGTGCAGATCGCGGGTATGGGCGCCGCTTCATCGTTCTCTGCTCCTTGTCCTTTGCCTTTAATGCTTCGGCCCGTTGCTCTTCCTTGGTCCGAGCAACCATAACTTCTGTACTTTGCCTTAAATGACGGTAGCTGAGCCCTCTATTCCGTCGCTTCCTTCATTTACTGTGGTGGTTGAGCTTTCTACTCGGCCACCTTATTTACTCTTTCCCTTGACGTGCACACGAGCTCCGCGATTTCCAGTGCACTCTGCGGTGAGCTCGTCCATCTGGTACCGTACCACGCACTGTTCACTTCTGCCAAAAACGGTGCTTTTTCTCAAAATTAGCACTTCTCCATCAAAACTTAGTTCTTTTTCCCCAAAATTGGCGGCTTTGCCATAGCTGCGGCCTATGCTCCAACACACATTTTTGTATCCTCCTTTAAAGGAAAGTTGGATATATTTAGATGTGGGAATGACGCCAAAGTCTACAGAGTACATATCTTGTAACATAACATATTTTAGTAAGGAAATCATTTAAAACAAAAAATGAAAACGCAACATCGACAATTTTTAAATCTTAATACTTGCATACATGCCCTTCACTTTAATGTAGCCCGTTGGGCCAAATTTGTGTTGCCCAACCTTCTAAAATCTAGCCTGTGTAGCCTTTGAGGTCTATTTGCACCTACAAAAATGGTCAAGTACCTGTTTATGTGATTTAAAAATCGTGGTTAAATGCAATATACAAATTATAATTTCATTGTTCGATACACTATTTTATCTATCTTGGCGTTTCCATTGCACTTGGAGGAAATGATTCATCTTTTCTCATCTTCTTCTCCTTGGCATCCTCTAGTAGTGCAACCCACTCCCATTCTAGAATTATTCCAAGAATCTCATAACTAGGGTATATACCAATATTAGTGCAGTAATTGTCCCAACTGGTTTCATGTACTTCCCACCAATGGTTTGGGAAAAATTTTGGTTGAATACAAGACTAAACAACATGGTCATGTGTTTCATTAAATCCTTCTTCAAGACGTTGCTCTAATTTTTAAAACTTGTTTTGATTGTAGGTGCAAATACAACAAATTAATTTTCATGCAACTCTTGGTAGAACACATTATTTCCTACATTACAATAAAATATTTTGATTAGATAGATAGAATGAATATAAACATATTCTTCTTTGTATAAAATCAAATTATTCCAATCGATTGGATGTAATTACCATAGATTTTTAATCCCTTTACTAGCACAAAATCATGGTCTATTTGTAAAAAAGATGATAAGTTCCCGGTGCTCTTGACGAGTAAGCATGGCATCATGGCACTCGTACCAGCCTCTAATGACTGAGGCACGTGAGTACTAGAATCGAGGTTCATATGTCTATTTGGGGTCATGTAATATCCCCCATCAACAC
Organism: Larix kaempferi; assembly: GCA_027924585.1. Taxonomy (NCBI): domain Eukaryota; kingdom Viridiplantae; phylum Streptophyta; class Pinopsida; order Pinales; family Pinaceae; genus Larix; species Larix kaempferi. The sequence continues at coordinate 173,284 of BSBM01001286.1, forward strand.
TAGGTGAATAATTAGGGGAAGGCAGAACAAAAATAAGAGTTGAGGCACCACTATCATATGCAACAAGTGCAGAGGGTGCAAGCATAGATGCATGTTTTCTAGTCCCAACACTGGGTTCTTCCTACGAAAATAGAATTCATTGAGTTAAGCTCTTGGATTCCTTTAAAAAATATTTCATATTATTTAGATTAATTAATGGAATATAATTTAAGAAAATATACGTTGTACTTCGAGATGTATTCCATTAAGAATATGCTTCTTCTTCCAGTTTCAGGATATTCAACGCTCACTAATTCCACTAGTTTGTAAGCTAATTTGTTAACGTTTTTTCAAATAGTTGCAAGAGAGTTACTAGCTCCTAAAATGTCTATGTCATCCTAATCAGGATGAGGCATTGACATGGGATCCTACAAATAATCATATCATAGAAGTTCGACAAACAACTAACAATAATCTTTGCATTGGATATAATAAAACAATATGGAATATAATAGTGAAAATAAAATGACCATATATATATTATCTCACCTTCCCTTGGTCGATACTATAACGTCCCCATCCCTTAATCTGGATATCAGGAGGGGACATTCACTAAATTGGGGCCTCCAAATTTTGCCCCACAACCACAATTACAAATTTATAAAGCTAAAAGGCATGTGCAGACATGTAAATAAAAATACACAGCAGAATAAACTCAATCCACGCACACAATATGCAATCTACAAGAATAATTATCACATGAATACAATTAAAAAACATTGCACATCAAATACATAAGAATACTCATCTTTAAAAAAAGAAGATCCAACAATTGGTTGTGTATAAGATTGATTTTCCACCCATCCATATGCACACTCTCCAGCATATACTCTTTATGCTAAGAGGCCACCCCCAAGTTGGGCTATGAGGCTACTAGGGCAAAGGAACACCTACACGCTTCTATCTCTCAGTCCACAACTCATTCTGCTCACTGTGCTTAGCCAAAAAGCTCAACCAGATCTCTACATGGGTCTCACTAAGCCATCACAACCACGACACTCCTTCCAACTTCCACACACGACAAAAAGAAGACATTTCCCTTCATTGATCCATAGTTCCCTCAGGAAATACAACCCTTACATTTCTTACTAGTGTGTGCAATAAGAGTCCAACCTATTGTATGCTAATGTAGATCCTCTTGCAACATTAACCCATGGCTTGTCAAGCATCCAAAAGTACCAAAACTCAATGGGTAAAGGTTACTAGCTTTTCCAACCTCCATGCTCAACTACAATCATCTATTTTCCCTTCCAAAAATGCAGCTCTATCTTCAATTTCGAATTTCTAGGTAAATCACAGTTTGGTGATGGATATGAACATCAATGGAAAACTCTACTTAGTGTAGGAACATGCATCAGAGAATGAGAGAATGTGCAAAAGAATACAAGGATAGAAGGTAAGGGTGAAAAGACAACTGGCGTAGATTTTGACCATAGAAGAAATAGGACTGCTGATAGTTGACATAACTGTCACAACCCCCATGCTTCAATAAATACATGAAATTACTTTCCCCCACCAACCTCACTCATGCATTCAATGATTGGGTTTAATAGTCAAGAGAAGGTAATTGGCTCAATTAAATCACATGGGATATTTTGGATGAGTTATGAGGTTGACACATGGAAGCAAGTGATTTGGTTTCCCATGGCCCCCCTACCTCTTACCATCTGGTGGAATCATAGCCTTTCTAGTGCTCATCACATAGCCATCTTGGACCATTTTATTAATTTTGAATATAATATTTACATACATTTCAAATTGGCATAGTAAGCCAACCATATGGTCCAAATAAAAATATATACATCATACATTCCTATCCATTCACTAGTTGGTCCTTCGACTTGATCTCCACACTAGGAATCCATACTATCACATTTACGTTATTTACAAAACTTTGATTAAATACATTTGCAAGTCAAAATTGGGGTATTGCAGATAAATTCCCCCCGATCAACCTATAACATAAAGGATGATTTATTAAACATATATCCAAAGATGGGTGGAAGTTCTAAGTTCCCTTCATCGACATTATGAAATAAAGTATATGCAAGGAAAAATAATGAATATATAGTATACATGATTTTTAGTAAATGATGGACATGAGTGTTAAACCATACTTACTTGATTCCTAGATATCGTTCACATGATAATTGATCAATAACCCCTTCTCTACAGGTATTTATTTTATTGTAGTGACCACAACTTTGTTATCCTCACTCTCAATAAAATCAAAATTGGGTAGTTTGTTTGTGCTTACAGGACAACTATTGTTTATAAACCTAGAAACATTTCCATAATATTTGGGCCTTCCATTGATATATATAGAATATTCTTTATCAAGATTGTTTTATTTCATTTTTTTATAATTTTCACAAACTCCGTATATGTGCATACTCATTAGATATCTTGTTATCCTACCCCAATGCACCTAATCATACATTGGGGCAATATAATCCATTAGTTCCACTTCACTTCTATATGGAATGTTCACACCATCCATTGTAAATATCACTAGACCATGTAAATTATATAGAGTAATTCAATATGTTCTTCTATCAATACAGAACTCGATGTTTATTTTAGGAAGTGGGTTTGCTTCCCAATTCTTCAAATAATGCATGTAAATTAATAGAACTTCCTTGTCCTAGGAGGATTCATTTTCATAAGAGCATGAAGGATCCTTTTATATAGAAATAAATCCATACGTTTTCTAAAATTTCTTCTGACATTAGTACCTCTAGTTGATGTTCACGTATTGCTTAATGTTTCCCCTTCTCTTATTTGTTCAAGAGATCCATTTCTATCCAAATATAGATCTAACAATATCTATTTGGTTGTGCCTGTAATTAATGTCAAACAACAATGGTCATGTTCTAATCATATGATTTAGATCGAAAAAGTAGCAATTAGAGTAGCATATCCTTGCTTTCCGTACATGGCACCATTCAATTTATGGATTTAGCATATGGCAGGTGTGAACATAGTTGGTTGTTTATTATATATACAAGTTTTCATAGTACCACACACACACACACATATGGCCAATAATTTTTGTTGTATGTATGTTTTCTCAACTTTATTATTTAATATGAGTTATGTTTTCCTAATATTAACTCATTATAGGAATCTTATGTACATCGTTAAGGTCTTAGGTTCTAATTTAAGTTTTAATATGAATTCAATTGGGTTGACACGGTATATATTGATTAATTGTGAATCTTGGACTTATTTATGAGTTTGGAATGGTTACTACATACTTGTATAGGATCTCTAAATAATTGAGTGCATTATTAAGCATCTCATATGAGTTCCATGTTGATCATAAAGCTCCTACGTATGCGTAAAATGGCCATTATTTTATGAGGGGTAAGTTTGTAGGATGAGGGGTCATAAATGATGAAATGAGGTCCGATAATAAGGATATTTTCTCAATATAATGGGTATCATATGAATTCAATTATAATTTTATGCAAACTCTGGAAGGGTTTGAAGACCTTGGCCATAGATTGACATTGAAAACAACATCTTTGACCCTAAATCATACTTCTAAGAACCATGTTCCATGAAAAAGGTCCTACACCACCATACAAGTTATGTAAAGGGAGGATTACAAGTGTTAACACTTAAGTATTTTATGGAATGGGAATATTCCATTTCCTCGAGCAAGACTTTGTGGGATTATAACCTATGACATATTCGCTTGTTGCTCAAGAAGTCTAACACCTTGTAGCCACGATAGAAACAATTAATAACTTCAAGGGCCCTTCCTCACAAAATCATATCTTTTCTATGTGGAGGATGAATAACCCAATTTATCTTCAAAAGAAGCCATTTCGCAAGAAAAATTGAAAGCTACTAGCCAAAATATTTGAAACATCAGGTTCTCCAAAATTATCACAATTTAAATCAATCAAAGAAGCCCCTCATTACGATCAAATTTTCAGCTATAAATATATCAGTGGGGACTATAATGGCAAGTTAAACAAAGGGAAGAGGCGTCGAGCGTGGGTGCCGGCATAGGTTTCATGCCTCAATGTTTGCAACTAAATATGGAATTTTGTTTTTTTATATGATTTTCTATAAATTGAGGTGTTGAGAGTTCTGATTGTGTCTGATATGTTTATGTATTAAAAATGAGAAGCTCAAACAAATTATGCACTATATGAGAAGGGCTACTATAGAACTTAGTCTCATTAGGCCACCATTGAACTCTCCTAGTTTTCTCCTCATGTCTCACACCAGACTCTCCTAGTACTTACTCTCCTCATGGATAAAAATGGATTATGTTGATTACTCAATTATTTTCACTGCTCTTTGATCACAAAGCATCATGATGACTAGTAGTGAAATGCACAAATGAAGTTGGGTGTGTGTGGGAGAGGTAAGTATTTTTTCCCTTTTGTTTTTTATTTGTTTATTTTTTTTTTATTTGTAATTTTTATATATTAAAGTCTTGTAATATTTATTTATTATTTATAATGTGTGTGTGTGTGTGTGTAATGTTTCCATATATATGCTATATATACATATATTTGTATACATAAATTGAAAAATAAATTTTAAAATAAAAATACAAAATATCTAATTAAAAAAAAGTTTTGATAACTTTTTTTAATAAATAATTTAGTGACAATGTCAGTGATGATGATCATGACAACTTCAACGACAATGATGATGTTAGTGGTGATGAAAATGACAATTTCAGTGACAATGATGAGCGATTTTGATAACTAAATCATTGTTGTCATCATTATCATCAAAACCATCATCGTCATCATAAAGATGATGATGATGATATTCCTCTTTAGAAAAATCATCATCATCAATAGCATCATAATCATCATCACCATCCCCATCATATTCGTCTTTATCATCACCAACATCACCATCAACATCATCATGATCATCTGCAACGTCATTGTCATCATCATCATCATCAGCAGCAGCAGCAGCATCGTCATCATTATCATCATCATCATCACCATCATCATCATCATCATCATCATCATCATCATCCCCATCCCCATCATAATCATCATCATCATCATGATCATCACTTTCATCATCATCAACATCACCATCTTCAGCAACATCATCGTGATCATCATCATCATCATCATCATCATCATCATCATCCTCATCCTCATCATCATCATCATCATCATCGTCATTATCGTCGTCATCATCATCATCATCATCGTCATCATTGTCATTGTCATCATCATCATTGTCATCGTCGTCATCGTAATCATCACTATTCATCATCATCATTGTCATTGTCATCATCACAATCATCTTAAACAACTACATCCTTGTCATCATCATCATCATCACCATCCTACATAAGAAATTAGCTCAACCAAAATGTATCCTAAATAATAAATGGATTAAAATATAACTAAGATATAATTAGGATTCTTAATCACATAATCAACAATGAATATGACGATGGCATCATCGATGTTGATTATGTGAGTGGTAATCATATTGAAATTTTCAATGACAATGATGATAATGATGTTGATAACTAAATCATCATCATTGTTGTTGTCATCAAAACCATCATCATATTCACAAAGATGATCATCATTATCATCATCGTCATATTTAGAAACATCATCATCATCATCATCATTAGTAACATCATCATCATCACCATCCCCATCATAAGCGTTTTCATCATCATGGTCATCACTAACATCATTGTCAACATCATCATCCTCATCATCACCATCACCATCCCCATCATAATCCTATTCATTATCATGATCATCACTATCATCATCATCGAAATCATCATCGTTAGCATCATCATCATCACCATCGTCGTCGTCGTCATCATCATCATCATCATCATCATCATCGTCGTCGTCGTCGTCGTCGTCGTCGCCATCATCATTATTCATCATCATAATCATCTTAAACAACATCATCATCAACATCCTACATAAGTAATTACTTTCCCCAAAATGTATCTTAAATAAGAAATGGATTAAAAGATAATTAATGCGTAATTAGTGTTCTTAATCACATAAGCAGTGATGATGACGATGATGACATCGATGATGATGATGATGATGTCAGGGTGATTACAATGACAATGTTAGTGATGATTATGACAACAATGTTGATAACTAAATCATCATCATTATTGTTTTCATCATGGGAAACATTGTCGTCATAGAGATGATGATGATGATGATGATCATCATCACCATCTTCTTAAGAAACAACAACATCATTGGTATCATCATCACCATCGCCATCATAATCACTGTCATCATCATGATCATCACTAACATCATCATCATCAGCAGCAACATCGTCGCCGTCATCATTATCATCATCATCATCACCATCATCATCTACATCATAATCGCCATCATCAATGTCATCATCATCATCGTCGGAAACATCATTTTCATCATCATCATCGCCATCCTACATAATAAATTACTCGCCTCAAAAGGTATCCTAAATAAGGAATGGATTAAAATATAATTAATGTGTAATTAGTGTTCTTAATCACAGAATCAATGATGACGACAATGATGACTTATGTGACGATGACAATGTCAGTGGTGATGACAATGACAATTTCAGTGACAATGATGGTGATGATGTTGATAACTAAATCATCATCATCATTACATTCATCATTTTCCTCATAGAGATCATCATCATCATCATCATCATAACCATCCCCATGATAATCGTCGTCATTATCATGATCATCACTTGAAATCATCATCATCATCATTGTTATCATCTAAAATGGCACTTCTCTGTCCATGACTACATTTACTTGTCGGTCACAGAAAAGGACATTATTGATGGAAGAGCCTATTTGATCATAGATGCTATGGCCTTAGACTTTGCAATGTTCTCCTAAACAAAACTATTTTTTGTGACAAATTTTGAGACATAACCGTGACTCTACCATCATCCATCTCGCGGGTCACTTGTGACAGTCTATTAAGCCATCTCGCCGTTATCATCCTAGAAGTTGTATTCGCGAGTTCCTAGACATAATACTCGCGATTCATTCGCTGGTTGTTAAGAGTGACAATCGTGGGTATCTCTAAATCATGATAAAAAATATTTAAAGATGATTAGGGATTAGTTAAGGGAAGTTATTCTAACTACCCTAACCTCCCCAACAAATTTCCATTTCGATTCTATCCTCCCAGCCTTGCTATAAATACAAGGAGAGGACCTTGACAAGAAAGAACCATTTTTTGCTAAATAAATGATGGAAAAAATTCTACTGAAGGAATAGGAGCAGGAACCCAGGGCTAGGTTTCAACAGTGCCAGTTGGAGTGCAGGTTTGGTTGATTACATTTAATGCTATAATACAGAAAGCTCATTTCCCATATATTTGTCCATGTTAATGAATGTATGTTTTGAATATTTCTTGTTTTTTATACATGAGTTTCATCTAAAACATTTCATTCTTATTTGGGTCATAAGCTTTGAGAAAGGTATGTGTTATTGAAGGTGATCCCTCTGGAGCAATGAAATGGGAGTTTGAAGTTTGGGAGCTTGGATCAAGCAGTAGTCTTCTAGGTATCTAATTCCAATTTCATATCTCAGTTCTTTGCATTTAAAAGAATGTCATTCTTGTTGTATCTTTATGCTTTCCTATCTCTGTAACTAGTTAATATGTACATTGATGATCTCAGTAATTCTCAATCATAGGTAGTTTTTACCACACAAGAGAATTGGTGTCTCCACTGGGGAGTTACTGCTGTTTCTCTGGGAGTCTTTTAAGTTTATTTTCTTCAGTATTTTTGTTTTTGCTAATCTCTAATAGAGTTTATAGGCTTCCTGTACCTTTCTTGGTCACTCAAACTTGATCTTTTTAGGTTTGTTTTCATTTTTTATTTATGTCAAGGAATAGTCATGAATTTTCCATACTTACAGTCACGACTTTTTCCCTCCCCCCGCGAGTTGTTTGCATGTATACCCGCGGGTACCCACGAGCTGTGTTTACAGACAGTCACAATTTTATCTTGAGATTTTTTTTACTTTAGGGTTAGGTTTCCAGTTTTTAGTTTTTCCTTGGTGGTTGAAAGCTTTCTCTGTTAGTCTTTTGACTTTTTATACTTGTCTGAGTGTTTATACTGATATTTTAGAAATTTTTTGGATATTTATTTCTTAGTTTTCTTTGGTTTGCTTGTTTGACTCACCTAGGTCCTTTCAAATCCATCTTTGTTTGGTTGACAATTTAATATTTTATTTTTTATTACTGATTTTTGGAAAGTATGATATCTCTCTTATCATATGCTTTTTCAGTTAGGTCAGTTTGATTTAGTGTCTTTTTACCAAAACCTAGTTACTTCTTGCTTGTCACAAGAACTTTGTGGGTTTGTTATCTTCGGAAGTCTTGTGAGAGTTGATTTTATGAGTTTGATAGGTCTGCGTGTTTTCATCTATACTTGCATCATTTACTGTCTATGTTTTGTGATATTTATTTTCCATTTCTTTTGTTAAAGAGGAAATTTTAACAAGCAAATACTTTAGTTAATCAAAGACATTTTTATTTTTCTCATTTTAGTTGTATATGCTATTGCTTCAAAAAGTTAAAAAAAATTAAACATTTGTTAGCTTTTAGGTTTACTTTCCACGTCTTTATTTTTTTGAAAGATAAATGAAAATGAAATTGTAAAAAAAAAGTTTCATTTTATATACTTTATTTATTTTTGTTTCAAGTTGTAACCACCTTTGCACACAAATCACTCCTTTTGAGTAAGTAAAGCTCTTAAAGAACATTTTAAATAAAAAACTATTGGTAACTTTTCTTTTTAGGGTACACAGACCAACTAGCTTAGGCTAGGATCTTGTATTAGATCACTTTAAACTATCCAATATCATTTTAAAACTTAAAATCGTAGTGAGACTATCTTTAGGTAAATCCACCCTTGTGAAAGGTCATGTGCTGGGAAGCTCCACTAAAACAGGAGTTAAGCACGAGGTCGTGTGAGGTTGACCAGTTGGGGATACCCCCCGCTTCTCAATTGAGCATCTAACATAGCTGAGACGCGTACGTGGATCCATTAGTACCTTATGTGATCTTGGATTTCAGGATTAGTTACCCTTCCCATGCGTGCTAGTTCAACCTGCGATGTCCCCCCAGACTCTTTTTGCATGGATGGTAGCCTTTGTATATTCACCACTAGGATTCTTCACAGATAGTACAAGGCTCTTTCCAAGGTACCTTGGACAAACTTAGGAGGAAATCTCTTGCATTTATTTGGGAGGGTTGTTGGTAATTCAAACACTTTCACCTGAAGAATCTATATTGTGGACCATGGGTAACTGTCTTGCATTACTCAACTGCTTTGTTCTAGGACCTAATCATCCCAGAATTTCCTTTGAGAGATTATCTGTTTGCTTGCTATGGATTACTTTAAGAAGAAAAAAATTAGTGGTTTTCTCTATTCTTATTGTTGTTCTAGTGGCCCCTAGGTTTAACACTTAGAATATTTTTGTTGCAAGTGTGGATCACCAACCTCTTCGTAGGTCAAGAAGGTTGGAAAACCTTCCTCCAGTCACAGTGGAGCCTCCACTGCCACCTCAGCGATGCGGAACTGATTCTTGTGGTTCTTTTGAACACACTAATACAAATTAAACCCCTATAGAACCCCAACTCATTACACAAACTGTACCGGTCTCATAGATCTCTGAGATTGAATATTTTCCAACTGAAGATTTCACAAGACACTTCAATCCTCCATTAGTTGAACCGAACAATCCTTTGTTAGAATGATTTGTTTCTTTAGATGTACCTGAATTAAGTGTATATATATTCACACCTAGACCTAATATGGATAACTTAGGAGATGTGTCAGCAGTTCTACAAACTCCCACATCAGTTATTAGGATTGGAGGTTTGTCTCCTCCACATGTTACTACCCCGATTCCAAGCGCGTTGCAGATGTCTTCGGCTCCGAGTACTTCTTTCAGCTTCAATGTTGGACCATCAAGAACATATAATACTTAGTTTGCACTAACATCTACTCCTTTTGGATCCACCATTGGCTCATCTAATATTCCTTTTTTCAGGAATACCTATGGTTCCATTTACATCTGCTCCTTTTATTCAATAGTTTTAGGTCAATCCTAGCTTAGCTCCTTTTAATCAATGTTTTCCTTGGCATGGAGGGCGTATTTCTCCTTCTGCACCGTTTGTGGGATCAATTCCTACCCGTTCCATTGTACCAACATAGACTTTGAATCCATTTATAGTATTTAATGTACATTCGACAAATGTTCAAACCTCGAATGTGCCTGTAGAGAGTGCTCCTTTTTCACTTTTTGGTGGAGGAGGTAGAACACTTATACTCTGTTTGGAAGTAATTACACTCATCCACAATGGACTGGGACTCAAGGAAGTAATACCCTATCTTATGTCTAGACCAATTTTAAAATTACTTTTTTCACCACAACCGATGGCTTGGGGAAACCCCAACCAACCTTATGGGATTTATGGTTTTGGAAGTTCTCCTTACCAGATTCCACAAACCCAAATTCCATCGGCTAGGTCTCGTTTACCTTTCCTGGAAACTTTGAAATTTCCATATCTTTCAAAATTGGTGAGTGAACTTGTGCAACATAATCTTGCTTGGACTCCGGTCCCAACCAAACTCCCTTTAAACATTCCAAAGTTTGAAGGAAAAACTGGTGAATACCCAGGGGACCATGTCACGACATTTCATCTATGGTTCTCCTCGAAATCGCAAAATGAAAACTTGATTCAATTGAGGCTCTTTCAAAGGACCTTGAATAATGTTGCATACAAATGGTATATTGAGTTATCGGCTGCAACTTATAACAAATATTTTGATTTGGAGACAGTCTTCTTGAACCATTTCTAACTTCCTGTTCGGTATGATTCTCGTATGGATCTTATCTCTACTTTCAGACAAAACAAGTCCACTCATATATCTTATCATATTTAGGAGTGGAGAAGACAGAAACAGCTCATTAAGGAGGAGATTCCCCCGGAATTCCTACTGGAGTGGTTCTTGAAATCATTGTTACCTTACGTCTCTTAGGATGTGTCAACTTCTGGGGTTACTTCTGAGGAAGAAGCCATTCTAAGGACCTAACAACTTGAATTCGTTTATGCTCATTCTGGGATCCTTTATGAAATCATACCCTATGCACCCATGTCAAACATTGATCTTGGAAATCCAAAACCTGGATCACATGTTGATGGCATTGTGGGTTCAGCTGACTCATATCTGTTAGAAACTTTGCAAAAACAAGTTCATGTGCTCTCTATAAAGTATTCTGATGTGGAAGCAAATATTGTTGCATCCTCCCTGACACAAACTGAAACTGTATAGAATGTGCAGTCAAATCAAAAGGGTCCTCGATAACCCACAATCAGAAAAAGGGGAAGAAAGGGTATGGAAACCAACAAAAGCCCAAAACTATTGAAAATGACGAGGAGGGAAAGCGAGAAAAGAAGAAGGTGAATTTTTCTTGCAAAATTTATATGGACGATCAGCTCACTCATCAATGTCCTCTCATAGATGAATCCCAAAAGTTGTTAAGTGAGAAGAAACCCATTGTTTTGAAGGATCCTTTTCCCAAAGGACAAGGTTTAGCTTCTGGAAACTCTAATACAAGGGTCACTCCTTGTACAACACAGGATGATCAATATTACATTAATATGATTAACTCCCATGCTTTGTTCCAAACAAGATCTCGGAATTATACCCCAGATACGCATCAGAAAGACAAAGAGATCCCTGAGTCATTTGTTTCTATTCATATAGAGATACCTACAGATCCTATGCCGAAAATACTGAAAGGTGTCTACAACACGGGGGATTCACTAGAAGGCAATATAATATCACGTTCATTCATATTGCGGTATTAAATATTCATGAAAACCTAAAAATTATATTGCTTATATATTAAGGGGCAAAGGGTTTTTTTATTTAATGTAACAATACAAAAATACTTTGGGATCTTTTTTATATGGGCGAGCTGACAAATATCCGCCAAATGGAGATGGCGAGATCATGGTTGCATGAGAAATCAGGTTGAGGCAAGCCTCAGGCTTACCAGTACGTAGGGAAATCGCATCTTGAGGCATGCTTGAGGCCAGGGGTTTCATGGTGAAGTGGGTTTCCAGTCGATCATAGTCGAGAGACAGTGGTCATTGACAGCCAATTGTTACCAATAGCACTCAACTAGTTGTTACCAATAGCCTTGGGAGGCTCTAAGCCTCCAGGGCCTGTTATAGGCCCTCGATAGGCCTTGGGGGCTTGAATATCCAACCACTCGTGCCTATTACAGGCCTTGGGAGGTTTATTCATCCTCCTAGAGCTTGTTACAGGCCCCGGGGGCTTGGATACCTAGCCCAGAACAGGCTTAGTCAAGGATTGGGGAACTGCAACATGCAATCTAAATGTTGTACTATGTGCATTGGCTCTAGTGACATATAAGAAGTGATCTCCTATCTCTTCATTAGACCATTAGATGTTGCAAATCATAATGATATGCTGTTGAGTAATTTCATTGTGGGTGAAGTAATGTGCATTCACGATATACATTGAAAGAAGCAAGGTGCATTGTAGAATGCATGTGGGGTCATAAGAGGGGTATCATATCAATATACTAGGTAGAAATATAAAGGGGTATAAATAATGTTAATGAAAAAATTGATACATACAATATCTAGTGAAAAATAGGGGTTTTTTTTAAATTGGGAAGGCATATTGGGAGGGGGTTAAAAAAAACGATTTTGGAAGGTATTTTCCAATATTTAGTAAAATTAGGGGTATTGTTTCATATGCCACGATCGAACGTGCTATGATAGTTTTTTATTGAGTGAATCCCCCGTGGTCTACAAATGGGAAACACACAACCCTAATGCATAGGATTCTCCAAACTACTCAGTTGTAGAGGACCTAACCCAAACGTCATGTGCTATGTCTACTCTAGAAGTTCTGTAAAGTTTCCCATCACAACAGAATGAACTTCTGGCGGAAATAAGAATTATAGATTCTTCAAGTATGCTAGCTAGATTTGATATGTCAAATGTCAAACCCCGATTTCCCTACAACGTGACCTTCCAAATTGAAGTAGTCCATGATGTTAAAACCATTGGACGAACAGTGGTGGATGAAGGCACGTCAACGTGCGTAATGTCTATATATTTTTGGAAATCCCTAGGCTCTCCAGAGTTAGTCCCTTCAACTAAATCACTTACTTCTTTTGATGGGAGATCCTTCCATATGCATGGAATCTTCCCCTCATTTGAGATCCAACTTACAGGTAAAGTAGTGTTAGCATGGGTGGAAGTTGTATATGCTTCTCTCGAGTACAATTTGTTGTTAGGAAGAAGCTGGATGTACTCATTGCAAGCTATTCCTTCATCCGTTTTTCAGGTGCTTATGTTCCCCCGTGGTGGAAATATTGTCACCATTGATCAATTATCTTATGCTCGGAAAAAAAAACACAACTCCTTTGAATTGTAACATCCCTTGGATTGATCAAGCCCATTGGCCGAGTGAGAGTTTAGGGGTAGGTATGTAATCATCTTTGATGGGAACCTCTGATTTACCCACTCCTATAAATTATATTGGTTTCACGAGTGACGTTAATGTGTTATCTAAGGATATCTTCACTATATTAGAAACCCATGTCAACCCTTCTATTTACTTTGTTAGTATATTGTTGTTGGACGCATACGCTTTGTAAGTCATCCCGTAGTATTTGTTGATCCATAGTTTGTCTTATTGTTGTTGGATGCATATGCTTTGTAAGTCGTCCCGTAGTAATTGTTGATCCATAGTTTGTATTGGCACATGGTATTGACCCATGGTATTGGCGCCTAGACTTAGTATATAAGTTTGTGTTGAGACCAATGAAGGTACCGTGAAGTTATTTGTATTGATCTTGCTCAAAGGAGGTTTCCCCCTCGAAGTGGCCTGTGATCAATAAAAGTGATTATGACTTTTGTTATTACTGCTATCTCTTGTGTTTTCATTAGTTAATTGTTGCAGGTTCTTTACATCTGGTATCAAAGCACTTTCTTGGGCTCGTTGGGTGAAATTTCTGCCAATTTCTTTTTTCGCATCTGTTGCAGCTTCGGATCTGGGAATAATCCCTATCTGCTTAATTGTGGGAGGTACTTGGGAAAAATCCCTAAAACGCATTGTGAGGAGCACCATAGGTACCCCGAAGTAGCTGGCCCATTGAGAGGACCTGCCAGCGAAAAGGGCAACAACCCCTACCTGGTTGACTAGTTCCCACTCATGAGGTAAACCAAGAGATTTCGTTTGTGGCAAAGCGGTTATTAGTTTTACCTGAGATGTGGAGTGAGGGGTAGTGCCCCAATACACAAGTTGTCATACAGCATTGGTGGCCGAGTGAAACCCCTGAACTATTAGGAAGCCACACATACCTGAGGTCCATATCTATTTTTAGCTGAACTATTGCGGATCACTTCCACGCCGTTTCAGATCCATTCTGAAATTCATTCCAGATCCAGTCATTTCAAATCTATTCTAAAAGCTATTTCAGATCCAACCGATTTCGATTCATTCGGCGTCATTTCATATCCATTTGTTTTCGATCACTTCTACATCATTGCAGATCCATCTATTTTCGCTCCCTTCTGCGCTGTAGCAAATCCATTCTGGAAAAAAAAATATGTTTTTTTTCCATATCTCCCTTGTTTTAACTTCATTTCCCTTGAAACTTCCTATACACCCCTGCAATCCCATTCTGCATATTTCATTCCTGGGGACCCTATCCCAAATTCTACTTCCCAAATCTAGAAATCTCACATTTGTCTATTTTTAAGGTTTGCCGTAAATTCTTCAATTTTCACCCACTCGCCTCCAAATTTTGCCACTGTGTTCATTCCCTATTTCTTCTTCTTTGTCCCTCTTTGACCAATTTTCTCATTCTTTCACCCTACTTCCAAAATCCCCATTTTTTGCTTCCCTGTCCATCAGAAAGTGTCCAAAACCTAGTCAAAACCCAATTACCCATCCGCGTTTTTCCCACATCCAAATTTACCTTTACTAAATAAGATTTTGTTTGTATTTTTCTATCCATTCCCCCCCCAAAAAAAACTCCTCGTTATGGTTGTCACCCGCGCTGGAGAAAAAACCATGGAGGAAGCACTTGCAGCCATCCAAACCAAACTCCAAGATCTGTATGAAACATTTCTCAGCCTCCATCTTCAACATTCATCCATGAACAATAACCGACAGCAAGAATCTTCTGCAGCTAATGGGTTCTCTTCTTCCAGCAATTTTCGTGGTCTGAAGCTTGAATTTCCTTGCTTCAATGGTACTGATCTGACTGGATGGATCTATCTGTTAAGTTTAAACCAAATAGACTAGCAAGATCACTGAAAGAAACATAATCACAATATAGACACAGAATATACCTTGGGAAACCCTCATGGGGTAGAAAACCCAGCAAAGCTTTCCTCAATAAGATGATCAACCAAAATACAAGATGTTTTCCCTCCTTCTTTATCTCCTTAGCACACCTCCCAGACAAGTGCACTACTTTTCTCAAGTGAGTGAGTGTGTCTAATGAGGAGTTCACCTCCTCTATTTATACTAACTCCTCACTGACTAAAATACCTAATGGGGCCGACCTCTCCTGGAGAAGTCTAATAACCCCTAAAGTATAAGATCAGGGCCGACCCCCACATGGTGGGTCTAATAACCCTAGCTACCACAAACCCTCGGAGGAATAAACATCTTCGGATACATAATAGGGTTGCCTCGGAGGGATGAAACATCTCCGGAATAATAATGTACAAATATAATATTCTTAGAAGTTACAATATTCAACACTCCCCCTTAACGAGAAGGATATTATAACAACATCTGCAGGAGCGAGGAGTCATCTGCTACATCATACATGATACATCTATAAATCATCGGAATCTTTCTTCAATTCATCATCATCAGTAACTCAACTAGTTACTGGAACATCATCATCGTCAGAGTCGATATCACTCGATCATCAGCATCGTCATCATACGATCATCAGCATCGTCATCACACGATCATCAGCATCGTCATCACACGATCATCAGCATCGTCATCAACATCGTCATCACACGATCATCAGCATCGTCATCACATGATCATCAGCATCGTCATCACACGATCATCAGCATCGTCATCACACAATCATCAGCATCGTCATCAGCATCATCATCACACGATCATCAACATCGTCATCAGCATCGTCATCACACGATCATATTACAGGACGATCAATCCTGCTCTCTTTAGGACATAGGTCCATGGATGATGCAATCGTGTCATGTACCTTTTGAACCGAAGTCCAAGGACGATCCAGTCCTATCATGTGCCTTTTTGAACCGAAGTCCAGGGATGATCCAGTCCTATCATGTACCTTTTGAACCGAAGTCTAGGGACGATCCAGTCCTATCATGTACCTTTTGAACCGAAGTCCAGGGACGATCCAGTCATATCATGTACCTCTTGAACCGAAGTCCAGGGACGATCCAGTCCTATCATGTACCTTTTGAACCGAAGTCCAGGGACGATCCAGTCCTATCATTCAATTCTCGGAGACCTCATGTCTACGGATCAATTCACAAGACAAAAGTACGAGGACGATCCAATCCCCTTACCTGTTCATTCAGGATTTTATTCTCGGAGACATCATGTCTACGGCTCAATTCACAGGACCAAAGTCCGAGGACGATCCAATCCGCTTACCTGTTCATTCAGGATTTTATTCTCGGAGACATCATGTCTACGGCTCAATTCACAGGACCAAAGTCCGAGGACGATCCAATCCCCTTACCTGTTCATTCAGGATTTTATTCTCGGAGACATCATGTCTACGGCTCAATTCACAGGACCAAAGTCCGAGGACAATCCAATCCCCTTACCTGTTCATTCAGGATTTTATTCTCGGAGACATCATGTCTACGGATCACTTTAGGACTACAGTCCACGGATGATACCATCCTCTTACTCTCGGAGACATCTGTCTGCGGATCACTTTAGGACTAAAGTCCACGGATGATACAATCCTCTTACTCTCAGAGACATCTGTATGTGGATCACTTTAGGACTAAAGTCCACGGATGATACAATCCTCTCATCAATATGGGTACTAGTATCTTCATCCATACAAGTACAAAGATACTCATCAAAACATGTATCAATACATCAAGGCATCATGTATCCTCATCATCAAAACATGTATCCTCACCAATAGCATCAATACATATATCATCAAAACATGTATCCTCACTAATACATCTATCATCAAAGGCATGTATTCTCACTAATACATCTATCATCAAAAGCATGTATTCTCACTAATACATCTATCATCAAAAGCATGTATTATCACTAATACATCTATCATCAAAAATGAAAAAAAAAGTATGAGAGTCCTAAATCTAAATATTTTAAAGTATCCAGGTGTAGTAGATAGGTATCCTCACCAACGATCTTGTTGTCAATGAGACAAACTCATCATTAGTGATTATACTACTCCCCCTTTCAAGGAAGGTCCTTTTGAACTACACCGAGCTTATCTCGGAAGTAATCAAATTTCACTCGAGACAGTGGTTTGGTTAAGATATCAGCAATTTGATCCTCAGTGCTCACATACTCGAGCTTGATAGCTCCTCTCTACACCATGTCTCTTATATAAAAGTATCGGATCTCTATGTGTTTTGACTTATCATGGAATACAGGATTCTCTGTCATTTTGAGACAACTTTGATTATCACACATGATCACAGTGGGGTCCATCTCTAAGTCAAATACACCAAATAAAAGTTTTCGAAGCCATACTGCTTCACAGCTAACAGAGCAGGTAGCTATGTATTCTGCTTCAACAGTACTGAGTGCCACACTAGACTGTTTCTTGCTGAACCATGAGATCATGGCAGATCCAAGGCCATAACATCCACCTGATGTACTCTTTCTGTCTGAGATACTTCCTGCCCAATCAGAGAGTAACCATGCAATCTGAGTTCATGATTTCCAATATAATATAGACCAAAATCTAAAGTACCCTTTAGATACCTCATTACATGTTTTGCAGCTATCAAGTGAACCTTTCTAGGTTCTACTAGATAATGACTTAGGGTAATTACAGCAAAGCATATATCTGGCCTAGTATTTGTTAGATACATTAATGACCCGATAATTTGTCTATATAGAGTTATGTCCACTAATTCTGATGAATCATTAACTAATAACTTCAGGTTGGATTCCATGGGAGTGGCCATGGCTTTACACTCCAACATATCAAATCTTTTGAGAACCTCTACAGTATACTTACCTTGATTTAGAAATATTCCTTTTGGTTCTTGCCATACTTCTAGACCTAAGAAGTAGTGCATTAATCCGAGATCTTTCATCTCGAATTCTGAAGAAAGCTTATTCTTGCTTTCAATAATTTGTTTCTCATTTCCGGTTAGAAATAGATCATCTACATATAACAACAATATAACTAGTTCATCATCCATCACTTTGAGGTAAAGATTGGGGTCAGCTTTACTCTTGGTAAAGCCCATGCTTGTTAAGAAATTGTCAATCCTTCCGTACCAAGCCCTGGGAGCTTGTTTCAATCCATATAATGTCTTTTTCAGTTTGCATAGATGAGTCCTTCCGTCTTTAACCTCAAACCCTTGTGGTTGTTCTACGTATACTTCTTCTTCAATTACACCATTAAGAAAAGCTGTCTTAACATCCATTCGGTGTAATTTCCACTTCATCATGGATGCAAGTGCCATGATAGTTCTAATTGAAGTATACCTAGCAACTGGTGCAAATGTTTCTTCATAGTCGATTCCCTCCTTCTGAGAGAATCCTCTGGCTACAAATCTTGCCTTGTATTTTTCAATACTACCATCTGCAGCATGTTTTATCTTGAAGATCCATTTGGAAGAAACCACACTTTTATCTTTTTGTTTGGGAACTATATCCCAAACATAATTTTTCATTATTGACTAATATTCTTCTGTCATTGCTTCTACCCATTCTTTCTTTTAAGATGCCTCTTCATAGCTAGTAGGTAGTTGATCCACAAGATCACACATCAAGGCCATATAGTTGGACACTAGCTTTGGTTTCTTTCTTTCTCTCGTGGAGCCTTCAGGAGCTCCATATCTTTCAGCCCCTTGAATAATATCTCTAGCCCATGCTGGTCTTTTTTTCTTAGATAAGTCTGTAATAGGAGGTTCTTGTGGTTCCAACATGTCATGATCCTCTGGTGAATCATCTTCAGGGATGGGCACAGCCTCTGTGATTCTGGGAGATGTATCTTCTTCATAGATTTCTTCAAGTTGGCACTTTCTGGATTTCTTGAGAGTTGCTTCTTCATCAAATGTTACATCTCTACTTATTTCTATATGATGAAAACCTGGAATGTAATTTCTGAAGGCTTTGGATGATTCACAATAACCAACAAATATTCCCTTCTTACTAGAAGGATCCAACTTGGTTCTCTTTTCTTTTGGAATGTGGATGTACACAGGACACACAAATATTTTAAGATGACTTACCTCAGGCTTCTTTCCTGTAAACACTTCTTCTGGAGTTCTGAAGTCAAGAGCACTATGAGATAATCTATTTTGCACATATACTGTTGTCTTGGCTACTTCAGCCCATAGATACATGGGAAGATCTTGGTCATGTATCATAGTCTTCACAGCTTCCATGATAGTTCTATTTTTCCTTTCAGCCACCCCATTTTGTTGGGGATTATAGGGAGTGGTTAGTTCCCTTTTAATTCCAGCTTCTTTACAAAAGTCTTCAAAGTCCTTTGAGGTATATTCTCCGCCATTATCTGTTCTGAGAATTTTGATTCTCTTTTCTGAGAGATTTTCTATTAGAGCCTTGAACTCTTTGAATTTTCCAAAGACTTCATTCTTACCTTTTAGGAATAATATCCAAGTTTTCCTTGAATAGTCATCAATGAATGAAAGATAGTATTCAAACCCACTTAGAGAAGTGGTGGGCATTGGTCCACATACATCTGAGTGTATTAGCTCCAAAATGTTCTTAGTCTTTGTTTCACTCTTTGGAAAGGGGTTCTTGACATTCTTCCCTTTCTTACATCCTTTACATGAACCATCATGATCAGCTTTCAAATTTGGTAATCGTATGACCACCTTGCTTACATAGGGTAAAGCTTTATAGTTAATGTGAGCTAATCTTCTATCCCATAGCTCACTGGGGCTAGAGATCTCATGAGCAAGGGTAGCTTCTGGATGACCCTTGAGCTTATAGAGACCTCCTTCTTCTTCACCAATGACAACTGCATCTTTAATTGACTTTCCTTTGGACCACATGAGTACTTGTCCATCTATGAAAGCCACTCTAAAACCTTTCTTATCTAGTGCTGAGATAGAGAGAAGGTTCTTCTTTAAACCTGGTACATATAAAATTTCTTTCATCTTCAATGGTGTTCCTGAATCTAGCTTGTAGCTTGCTTCACCAATTCCTTTGATGGGATATTGGTAGTCATCTCCTAGAGATACCTTTTGTGTAGAAGACTTTTCTTCAAGATTTGAGAAATTCTTTCTTTGACCTGTCATGTGCTTAGAAGCACCATTGTCAATGAGCCATGTATCTTCTCCAGGAGATACAGATCCAGAGAGTGCAGAAAATAGGACATATTCTTCTGGATCTTCTTTCTTTACTGTAGATCTTTTCTTTTGAGGTCTTACCTCCACCTCTTCTTCTTCTTCTTCTTCTTCTTCTTCTTCTTCACTTTCATCTTCTGCCATATGTGCATGGTGTCTTTTGTGGACAAACTTCTTCTTTTGTGAAGGACAAAATCTGGATATATGTCCTAGTTTATGACAACTGTAGCATTGGACTGTGGAAAGATCTCTTACTGGATTGGGTCCTTTTCCCTTTTTAGATCTAGAGAAGTGTTGAGATCCTTTGTGGTCAACTTTCTTGAAGTGACCCATTCTTCTTCTTTTGGTGTGGGTGGCCAAAGCTTAGTCATCTTCTTTGAGAAGAGCTTCTCTGTTGGCTACCCTAGCTTTTTCTTGAACACAATCCTCCCATACTATATCAAACTTCATGCTTTCTTTTCTGGCACACATGGTTTGTATGAATGATTCCCAAGATCTAGTGAGACCTTTGAGAGCAGTCATCACAATTTCATCTTCATCAAGAGTATCACCAATGGAATCTAGTTGTTCCTTGATTAGTGAGACCCTTGAGAAGTAGTCTTGAATGGATTCTCCTTTGTGCATCTTAGTACTCTTCAACTGAGTCCTTAAGTTCATCTTCCTATTGATGTTCTTTCCTTCATACATTCTTCCTAGGGCATCATACATTTCCTTTGGGGTCTTCTTGGAGACCACTTGGGGAATCAAGTGGTCTTTAATAGAATCAGCTATGATTCTCTTTTCCCTACTCAAATACTTCCTATGCTTCTCTTTGGCTTCATCTCCTTCCGGTTCTGCAACTTCATCCTTGATATAATGAGCAAGATCATTCTCTTCAAGAATGAGACCAATTCTGTATTTCCATGCCCGAAAATTCTCTAAACCTTCTAGCTTGTCTTCAAGCTTAGTGTTTGGAGCCATCTTCTCTTGGGGGAGTCCAAGAGACAGAGTAGTACTTACCTGGAAATATTACCTTTTTACTTTTCCGGATCCTGGGACAGAATTTCTGGTTTATCGCACTTTTGGTAGAATTAGGGTTTGACTTTCTCGGAGTTCTACCCAACCAAAAAGTTCGATCTAGGGCTCAAAAGAATGGTCTTGAAAGGGCTATCCAGCCATGTAATCAGAATTCAACAATACCAACTTTTTGTTGAAACCAATTTTTGGTTTATCGCACTTTTGGTAGAATTAGGGTTTGACTTTACAGGAGTTCTACCAAACCAAAAAGTTCGATCTAGAGCTAAAAATATTGGTCTTGAGAAGGGATATCCAGCCATGTAATCAGAATTCAACAATACCAACTTTTTGCTGAAACCCTAAACTTCATCGGAGAGAGAGAGAGAGATTCTTACCTTGTGAAAGATGTCCTATTCAGTCTAGCTCTGATACCATGTTAAGTTTAAACCAAATAGACTAGCAAGATCACTGAAAGAAACATAATCACAAGATAGACACATAATATACCCTGGGAAACCCTCATGGGGTAGAAAACCTAACAAAGCTTTCCTCAATAAGATGATCAACCAAAATACAAGATGTGCTCCCTCCTTCTTTATCTCCTTAGCACACCTTCCAGACAAGTGCGCTACTTTTCTCAAGTGAGTGAGTGTGTCTAATGAGGAGTTCACCTCCTCTATTTATACTAACTCCTCACTGACTAAAATACCTAATGGGGCCGACCTCTCCTGGAGAAGTCTAATAACCCCTAAAGTATAAGATCAGGGCCGACCCCCACATGGTGGGTCTAATAACCCTAGCTACCACAAACCCTTGGAGGAATAAACATCTCCGGATACATAATAGGGTTTCCTTGGAGGGATGAAACATCTCTGGAATAATAATGTACAAATATAATATTCTTAGAAGTTACAATATTCAACACTATCATGCAGAACAATATTTCAATCTGCATAATAATTTTGATGTCCAAAAAGTTCCACTTGCATCCTTTCATTTGGAACAGGAATCCCTTCAATGGTACAGTTGGTACATCACGGCTCATGACGAGCCAAAATGGACATATTTTTGCCAACTCCTTTTGCAACGATTTGGTCCTAGTGCTTTTGATGACTTCACTAGAGCACTCACTAAACTTCGTCAAAGTGGCACTGTGAGAGAGTATCAGACATAATTTGAGAAACTATCCAATCACACAGAAGGATTGTCTGATGAATTCTACATGAGTTGTTTTATCAGTAGTCTTAAGGATGAAATTTGGTTAGAGGTTAAAATGTTATGTCCCAACACAATGATAGAAGTCCTAGGGTTGGCTAAGTTGGCACAAGACAAGATTGCAGCCCAACAACGCTCCAAACCCACTTTTGTTTCATTCCGAAATATGGGTTCTCAACGACCTCCCATCCCACCAGCTCCTCGACCAACTCCTATCAAGCATTTGTCTAAAACAGAGATGCAAGCACACAGAGAAAAAAGGATTTGTTATAATTGTGATGAGAAATTCACTCGGGGACATATATGTGTTCAACAAAAGCTCTATCTCTTGGAGATGGATTCTTTGTCTGCCTCTAAAATTGGTGAAGAAGCTCCAGATATAATGGATGATCAGTTCGACATTCAGGAGCCACCTATTGACCCCCCATCTCAGGATGAACAACCAGAGATATCTCTCAATGCTTTATCCGGTGTCACCACCCCCCAAACAATGCAGGTCAGGGGTTACTTCAAGAAGCTTCCTCTTACAATACTCATTGATTCTGGTAGCACTCATAACTTCATTGACCCTTAGATCATCAAATATGCCAATTGTTTTTTCCATCCTTGCTCCAACTTTGAAGTCATGGTTGCCAATGGGGGCACCTTACCTTGCAAGGGGAAGTATCACAATGTGCGTATCTCTTTGGAAGATTATAACCTACGCTCTGACATGTTTTCCTTATTCCTAGGTGGATGTGATGTGGTTTTGGGCGTTCAATGGTTACGCACACTTGGCCCCATATTATGGGATTTTGCTAAACATTGGATGTAGTTTTTAGTCAATGGGAAACAACACAAATTTAAGGGCTTACAACAAGGGTCTCTCTGCATCATCAGTTCACATTGCTTGGAAAAGATCCTTAAGAAGAATTCGCAAGGTATCATCGCTCAAATCCATTCCATTCAGATGCACCCATCAACGGTCTCCCCTACTTCCTTGGATAGATATGCAGGTGTCCTTGCTAAACCAGTGGGCTTGTCACCTTCAAGCGACCTTTCCGTTAAGAATTTAGCCGCATCTACATCTCAGCAAGAAATGATGGCTATTTTGCATGCAATAGAGAAGTGGTCGTCATACCTATTAGGGAATTATGTATGCATCAAGACTAATATTTAGAGTCTAGAAAATTTCGTGCAACAATGGGTGTCCTCCCCAACACACCTGAAATGGGTTATCCAATGGGTTATGCCTATGCAATCACTTAAAAGAAGGGTAAGGACAATATGGTGGTAGATGCTCCTTCTCGCACATTTGATGACATAGTTTCTCTTACAGCTATTTCTCTACTTGTTCCAAATTGGTTGCAAACTGTTCAACAGGGCTATCTCTTCTATGAACTCCATGCTTCTATATCAGCAGGGCACTTTGGGTTCCTAAAAATGTATGACCGGGAACAATGTAACTTCTTTTGGCAGGGACTTAACATGACAATTCAACAGATGGTGGCTGACTGTGATACTTGCTAGGTCAACAAGGGTGAAACGACACTCCTTTTGGGATTGCTCGAACCCTTTCCCATCCCTACAGAGATTTGGACAACTAATTCTATGGATTTCCTAGAAGCAATCCAGTTGTACAATAACACATCTAAAAGGACACCATATGAAGCAATCTATGGACATGCACCACTGGTTCTTCTTCCATACACCCTCAACAACTCCCCAATTCAGGAAATTGACTCGGTTCTTCGACATCGCGATCAGATTCTTCTCATTCTATAGGACAATATTCACATGGCAAGAATTCGACTAAAACAACAAGCCGATCAACACCATTTTGAGCGGACTTTTCACGTAGCTGATATGGTTCTTCTTCATCTATAGTCTTCCAAGCAACCCTCCCTGCAACTCAAAAGGCGCGAGTGACCCAGAATGCAACCCGAGGATGCTATAGGGGAACGAATCCTTCAGATTCTACATCAATTTCCACATCTAAATCTTTGAGGACAAAGCTTTTTCTAATGGAGAGGGGATGTTAGGAACCCATGTCAACCCTTCTATTTACTTTGCTAGTATATTGTTGTTGAACACATATGCTTTGTAAGTCATCCCATAGTATTTGTTGATCCATAGTTTGTCTTATTGTTGTTGGACACATATGCTTTGTAAGTCGTCCCGTAGTAATTGTTGATCCATAGTTTGTATTGCCCCATGGTTTGTATTGACACATGGTATTGACCCATGGTATTGGCACAGACTTAGTATATAAGTTTGTGTTGATACCAATGAAGGTACTGTGAAGTTATTTGTATTGATCTTGCTCAAAAGAGGTTGCCCCCTCGAAGTTACCTGTGATCAATAAAAGTGATTCTGAGTTCTGTTATTACTGCTATCTCTTTTGTTTTCATTAGTTAATTGTTGTATGTTCTTCACACACTATTTATCAAACAACTAATCCGTGGATCCTTACTACTCCAGACGAACCAATTGTTCCCATATCTGTCGCAGAAGTGACTTACCAAGCATCACAAAATGTTGCGATAGATTATATCTCGAATCCTTTGGTCTCTATGGAGTCAGATATCGATTATGCATCTGCATGGGAAATAGACTCCACCCATTCATTCAATTGTTTAGACATTGTTTTCCCATCTGATGAGGCTATTATGGAAGACATGATAGGACTCGATCATCCTTGGGAACATATGCATCATCGATCCTATTTCCTTCCATATTTAAACAAAGTCGAGACTGGATATTTTTCAATGAGACCTAGTGGAAATGTTGACTGGTCCATTAACCCTTTGACAAAACAGGGGATTTTCGTTGAAGGTAATATTGGAAATATTTCAACAACTATCCCAATCACTATTTTCCATTAAACCTAATGTCGTGGAAAATATTTTCATTGGCGCGAATTGTTCTCCACAAGAGATCAATTTGTATACCAGCTTATTTAAAGAATTCTACGATATTTTTTCCTGGTCATATGAGGAGATTCCAGGCATCGACCCATCCATTGTTGAACATGTTATTATGACATACCCTAATGAGAAACCAGTTCGGAAGAATCTTCGTCTAGTCAGTCCTAGGAAGGCTTCATCCATTAAGGCTGAGGTTGAAAATCTCTTCAATGCCAGCTTCATTTATCCTATCAACATTATAGAATGGGTGTCCAATCAAGTTCCGGTTGATAAAAAGCAAGGAACCATACGCTTATGCACAGATTTTAGGGATCTCAACAAAGCCTTTCCAAAATACAATTATCCCACACCATTTATTGATCAAATTATTGATGCGTGTGCAGGTCATGAAATGTTTTCTTGTATGGATGGTTTTTCAGGATATAATCAAATTCAAATCAAACCTGAAGACCAGCATAAAACAACTTTTATATGTCCCTGGGGTACTTTTTCCTATAGAAAAATGGCACTCAGATTGAATAATGTTGGGGCTAATTTCCAATGAGTGATGAACTTCACTTTCCATGATATCAAACATGTAGTAGAACCGTATTTGGATGATCTACCTACGGGATATCGAAAGAGAATAAATCATCCTACACACTTACGGCTCGTGTCTGAATAATGCAAATACTACAAGCTTTGGTTAAATCCTAACAAATGTGTATTTTTCGTCGATTCTGGACATTGACTTGGTTTCATTGTGTCTAATCGTGGGATTATGGTCGATCCCTTAAAAGTTGAGGCTATTGTAAAATTACCTCCTCGTCGTACTATCTGACAACTTCAGTTTTTACAAGGTGTATCAAACTTTCTTAGACATTTTATTATCAACTATGCTAAGATTACTAAAGGTTTCATGCGACTGCTTAAACAAGATACCCATTTTTTCTGGGATGAGGCAACACAAAACTCGTTTGATGCCTTGAAAAAGGCACTCTTTCCATTTCACTTGTTGATCCCACTAGATTACACTCAATATTTTATTGTTTATTTGGTTGCATCTATTACTAGCATTGGCATAGTCTTGGTTCAGGAAGATGACAAACTCCAAAATCATGTCATTTATTACCTTTCTCACGCACTCGTAACTCCTCAACTCAATTATTCTCACATCGATAAGTTGGCATTAGCTGTTGTGTATTTCATTCAAAGGCTACGTCACTATATCTTATTACGAAATACCACAGTCATCGCGGAGGTCAATCCTTTTCAATATGTATTAACCCAACGAATAGTTGTGGGGAAATTTAACAAATGGATTGTCATATTGCAAGAATTTGATCTTACTTTCCAATCTTCTAAGCCAAAGAATTCTTTGGTGTTCGTGGAAGTTATTGCTGAGTTTCCTAGTGATGTACCACGTCATGAATAAGATTCATCATTCCTTGATGAACACATATTCCTCATTAGCACCTCTGATCCATGGTATGGAGAAAGTTTAATATATCTCCATACTTTGAAGCATCCACCAACTTTATCTAGGGAAGAACGATGATCCGGGTCCTGTCCAGGAAGTGCGAGGGGGACAACAGTTCGACTGAATGAGTCGGCTCTGTTATGGTGGAAGAAATTAAGAATAAGAAGAATGAGCAAAAGCACAATTACACAACACAGATAAACACAAATACATATAGACAATATGTAGTAATGCGAACTGTTCTTCTATTACTTACAAACAGATAAAAAACTGATTGATTCTCCTTGTATGTTACAATATTATACATGCTTATATAGAATTCTGAGATGCTTGGGTTCCTGCCTGTTACGTTCAGTTAGAAAGAATAATTTAGAACGGTTCAACTGTTCAACCGTTACAGTCAACTAGAAGACAGAGAGACAATATGTTCAAAGTTCGACAGTCGCTGGTCACATGTCGACGCTGCTTGTTGATGTCGTGAACTGTGAGGTTGTTGAACATGGCCAAGGTGTGGAACGTGTTGCAGTATGTCAAAGTTGAGACTCGTCAGAGTTGGGTCGAAATCAAAATCTATCGAATTCATGTCTAGTCAAAACTTGTCGAAGTTGTATTGACATGAATGACTGGTCGCAGTCGATGTTAACATCCGACAACAAATTCCAATTGCGATGTGGATCAAACCTCTTTCCTTAAGAAACAATGGTCTCCATTGTTTTGTCGCAGAGGTGAGAAAACCTGTCAGTCACTTCAATAGCAGAGTACCTCTTTCCTTGAGATGGGAGCTGGCCAGCTTTGGCAACCTGAAACAAAGGAATTGTGTTTCTCCTTGTAAGGCATACTCGTCGTCCCACAATGGTGTCGCAAGGAAGAGGCTCCTGAACATTTGGATGGATTTCTTCGAGTTCTACTGTTAATAAGTCGTTATGTTCCAACAAGGGTGCATGGTATGGTCGAAGTAAATCCACATTGAATACTGGATGCAGACCCAGGCATGCAAAAATGTCAAGATGGAAAGTGTTTTCTCCAATCTGTCGAAGAAAACTATATGGACCATATCGCAAAGGTTTTAACTTCTTGAAAGGACCAGTGAATCACTCCTTCTTAAGATATAGCTAGACCTTATCCATAATTTGGAATGTATTAGGAATACGATGCTTGTCATGTCCGGCCTTAGCTTTCTCGTTTTCTCTGTGCAACATATCCTGTGCTTGCTTCTAGATGTCGCAAATCTATTCTCGAAACTTGACTGCTTTATGAACTTCTCGCTGGCTGTAGTCTGTGTCAGAGTTTGGTTGTGTCGAGAAGCTGATCAAGTTCATAGGCACTAAGGGTTGAAATCCATAACAGATATCAAATGGACTCTTTCCTTTAGAGATGTGCTGAGCACGATTGTAGTTGTACTAAATGTATCGAATACTTTCATCCGATGTGCGTCGATGCTGGTGATTTACATGTGAAGCACTTTTACTACCAAGCAATTCACAACTTCCATCTGTCCGTCGGTATGAGGATGGAAAGCTATCGATAATGAGAGTCGTGTGTCCAGCTGTTGCTAGAGGGTCTTTCAAAATATGCTGATGAATTTGGCATCTCGGTCGGAAATGATGGTTGTGGGTAAACCAAAGTGTTTCCAAACATGTGTAAAGAAGAGTTGAGCGGTTTTCTGTGCTGTGATGGTCTTCTTACATGGTATGAGAATGGCCATATTGGAAAATCAATCAACTACTACTAATATCGCATCATGTTGATTTCTGGTAGTAGGATAACATGTCAAGTAGTCCATAGAAATAGATTCCCATGGTTGACTAGGAACTAGTAGAGGTGTATACAATCCCTGTCGTCGATTAGGAAGTTTAGAAATGGCACAAACCACGCATGATCTAATGTATTTGTTGACATCGTATTTAAGTGTAGGTCAGAAGAAATACTTCTATAGAATAGCAAGTTTCTTTGCTACTCCAAAGTATCCTGTGCGTCCCAAATGAGTTGTTGTGGATGCTCACTAGTCGGTACATAGTTGTCCAAGATTGTATAGCAAGGTGTCTTTCAAGAACTAGCTGGAGGCTCAGGTCGACGAATTGTTAGTCTGTAACTGTCGGTAGACTGCTAATAAGTCATTGTCGTCCTCGTAAAAATGTTTCCAAGTGGTCGTGTTGTATCCCTGCATACTCATCACTGTCAAAAGGAGAGTAATGGGTGTTCGACTGAGGAAATCTGCGACGACATTTGCTTTTCCTTTCTGATACTTAATCACAAACTAGAATTGTTGTAGATAATTAATCCACTTGAGTTTTCAGTTTGTCTACAAATTTGATTGTGTCGGAGTGAACTGTAGAGGCTTATGATCAGTGAGAATGACCGTTTCCTTTCCAAGGATGTAATGCCTCCATTACTTGAGATCTTACACAATGGTGTATAGTTCTTTTTCATATGTTGAGTAACTTATAACTATGTCGTTGAAAGTATCAGAATGAAAAGCGACTGGGTGACCAAACTGAGTGATCACTGCGCCCAAGGCATAGTCTGATGCGTCCATCTCAATCTCAAAGGGCTTATGCAAATCATATAACACAAGTACTGGTGCAGTGCATAGCTTGTGTTTGAGGTGCTCAAAAGTCACTTGTTGTGTTGTTGTCCACTGAAGATATTTTTCTCGTTTCCCTTCGTTAACTGATTCAAGGGCCAGGCTATGTGACTGAAGCTGAGTATGAACCGTCGATAGAAATTCGCCAAACCAAGAAAACTGCTTAGTTCTTGAATGCTTCTAGGAATGGGCCAGTCTTTGAGGATCTATACTTTCTCTAGATAAATGTGAATGCCTGTAGAGTCAATTACATACCCCAAATATTTGATGTTGGTCATCGCAAAAGAGAACTTGTTCATATTCAGATAGCGTCGATGTTGTTGGAGAGTGTCGAGTTCTTTTCGAAGATGTCCGAAATGTTCTTCCCATGATTGACTAAAAATCAATATGTCATCGAGATAGACAACGACCCATTTTCCAAGGAAAGGTCAAAGAAGGTTATCCATATGTCGCATGAAGGTCACAAGTGCGTTGGTTAAGCCGAAAGGCATGAATAACCATTCAAACAATCCTTCCTTAGTCTTGAAAGCCGTTTTCCATACATATGAGGGATCGATTGGAATCTAATGGTATCTCGACTTGAGGTCGAGTTTAGTAAAGAATTTAGCACCTTTCAGACATTTGATGAGCTCATCTATCCGCGGTAGAGGGTACTGATTCTTCACCGATATTTCGTTGAGATATTTGTAGTCAATGCACATGTGGCAAGTCCCGTCTTTCTTCGGAACTAGGACAACTGGACTTCCACAAGGAGAGTAGCTGGGTGGGATGTGACCTTTGTCGATTAATTCTTGGATTTGTCTAAGAATCTCTTCCTTTTCGAGAATGGGTCTTCTGTAAACAGATGCGCTAGGAAAAGAAGAACCAGGATCATTTTCAATGGAGTGTTTTACCTGACAATGTTGAGGTACTCTGTCTCGAGCTTGAAAGAGGTTCTGGTATTCATCAAGAATATGATCGACTTGCTGCTTCTATCAAGAACTGCATTGGTCGGTGACTTGATTGGTTGTTGCAGTCTTCTTAGAATGTTGCATCTTGATCATGATTAATGCAAGCTTCTGAGCATGATTGATGAGCTTCTTTGTATTTTTGGAAGATATCAGTGCAACCGTCAATGTAGATTGATGCTCTGGTATGCTGAACCATCGATTTTGGATTCTGACAATCACCTTCTGAGGCCATGACTGATAACTACCATGTCTATCCCAAAGGTAAGGTTTCCCAAATAGGGCATCGGCTACGGAGAGTGGTGCCATGTCACAGAGTACTTCATCTTCAAAAGGATTTATGAAGTAGGATAGGTTGCATTGTCGAGTAATCCCTAGTTCTTGTCCATCCTTCATCCAACCGATGTTGTAAGGCTGAGGATGCAGAGTGGTAACAAGACCTAATTTCTTCACAAGTTCTTCATAAACAAAGTTTATCTAGCTCCCGTTGTCCATAATCAGATGTAATGGGTTGTTCTAGATCCATATTAGTGTATGGAATAGGCGCTCTCCTTCCTCTTTGTCAATGATAGTCGAGGCTACTGGAGTGGTCGAGGTCAAAACGGTCATTGCTTTTGGATTCGATTCTTCCACCATCTTGTCGAACATGTCAGAGGTCGGCACTTTTTCCAAAAATGTCTCCCAAGCTTTTCATTAAGATGTATCATGCCAAGATGAGTGGTGGTAATTGCACCATTTTCAGGTCGGTGGTTGTTTGCTACATTCCCTCTTGTGAAAAGGCCTCTTTCTGTGGCCTGGATTTGGCGGTGTCGATTGAGATGATTTTGACTTGTCGAAGTCGGCTAGTGCCTTCTTATCGGGTGGTCATCCTAACGTCAGCTTTGTCGCGAAACAGGATTTTCCTTTCTTCTTGGTTTCCAGTTTGCTGGCGTAGTGGAAAGCATCCCCAAGCGTATTGATAGTCATAAATTCCATCTCCTGCTAGATGTACTAGGACATTCCTCTAACGTACTTCAGAACAAGAAATTTCTCTTCTTCTTCGATGCCAAGTCTCGCCTTGAGTCGGTAGAACTCATCGATGTAACTTTGTATTGATTGGTCTTTCCATTTCCTTAGCTACTGCCACTTCTTATACTGCTTCTCAAGGTATTTAGGAGGGTAAGATTCCTTTCGGATGTGTTCGATGAATTTATCCCATGTGTCAACAAGTTCTCCGCTTTTCTCCATCTTTGTCGAGAGGTTCTCCCACCAGCAGTGCACGGAGGTTGAGATATTTAACGACACAATGGTGACTTTTTCAGCTTCAGAGAGTTTATTTACAACGTAATAGGATTCCAATTGTTGCACCCAATTGTCGACATATTCCGCTTCAATCTTACCTTCAAGATTCGGTATGTCCAAATTCATTTGCACTTTGAAGGGGCTGATTTTATCGGAGTGAGTTCTCATCGAGGATCCTCCGAATGTCAAAGCGAATCACAAGAGAATATCATTGAATTGGGCGAACATTTCAGTCCGTTGTTGAGCTAGAACTTGCTCAATAAGAAGTGTTGTCTTACCAGCTGAATGTCTATCATCCTTTTCTTGTCATTTCTAGAGATCGTGTCTACTTGGATTGCTGAAATTGCAAGTGAGTTTGATCGGCATAAGTCAGGTAACTTCGAGAGAAGTGTATATGCAAAACTTAAGCACGAAAAAATCTGAGTGCTTTGATACTAATGATCTAGGTTGTGTCGAGGAAGCATGAGGGGGACAACAGTTTGACTAAATGAGTCGGCTCTGTTATGGCACAAGAAATTAAGAATAAGAAAAATGAGAAAAAGCAGGATTACACAGCACAGATAAACACAAATACATACAGAAAATATGTAGGAATGCGAACTATTCTTCTATTACTTGCAAACATATCAAAAAATGATTGATTCTCTTTGTATGTTACAATATTATACATGATTATATAGAATTCTGAGATGCATGGGTGCCTTCCTGTTACGTTCAATTACATAGAAGAAGTTAGAACAGTTCAACAGTTCAACCGTTACATTCGACTGGAAGACAGAGAGACAATCTGTCGAAGTTCGACAGTCACTAGTCGCATGCCGACGCTGCTTGTCGATGTCATGAACTGTGAGGTTGCTGAACATGTCAAAGGTGCGGAACATGTTGCAGTATGTTGAAGTTGAGACTCGTTGAAGTTGTGTCGAAATCGAAACCTGTCGAAGTCATGTCAAGTCAAAACTTGTCGAACTTGTATCGACATCAATGACTGTCGTAGTCGATGTTATCATCCAACAAGAAATGCCAACTGCGATGTGGATCAAATGATGAAATATTAGGCATCATGACAAGAACTACCTCATTATTTCTGATACATTATACAGATGCGGGGTAGATTCAATCTTACGTCGTTATTTGACCTTCGATGAAGTCGAGTCAATATTGAATTATGCTCACAATGGAGCTTGTGGCGGTCATATTTACAGGATGGAAACAACTCAAAAGATACTGCGTGTTGTGTATTTTTTTCCCACCATCTTTAAATATTGTGTGGAATTCGTGAAACACTATCGTCCATAGTAGTTTTTTAGAAAGAAAATGCAAGCACATTCAGCTCCTCTTCACCTTGTTATTAGAGCGGGTCCCCTCACCAAATGGGGGATTGATTATATGACTTGTTATCCAGTTTCTGATGGAGGACATCAACATATCATCATTGTAGTCGACTACTTTATGAAGTGGGCCGAGGAAATTCCTATTGTGAAAGAATATGGAGAAACTGCAACATATTTCGTCTTCAATCAGATCATTTCCAGGTTTGGCATACCTAAGGATGTCGTCACTGATCATGGACAACATTTCCAGAACTACATCATGATTGACTTGACCACCATGCGAGTTTTTCAACAAGATCATTCGTATCTATTTTATCTGCAAGAGAACGGACAAGTTGAAGTAGTCAATAAAACTTTGAAAACTATTATTCAACATACTGTTAATGCCTGTCAGTCAAATTGGCTCATCATGTTTTATCCAGATATTTGGGAAAATCGTTCCAATATCAAGAGTGCTACTAGTTTTTCACCAATCCAACTTGTTCACAAAGTGGAGGAAGTTACATCGATTGAATGTGAGATTCCATATTTGAATTTCTCTATTCAATTATTACTCGAAACTTCGGCTTTAGAAGAATGGTTTATTTACCTAGAACATTTGGATGAAAAACGTCGTGATTCGCTTACTACAAATGAAGCTCACAAGAACTGGGTTAAACACCAATAAGACAATTCTGTCAAACCTTGCGTTTTCTTTGAAGGAGACCTTGTTTTGGTTTATGACCAGGACAAGGATCCCTTGGGGGTAGGAAAGTTCAAATCTATGTGGCTCGGGCCCTATATCGTTTCTAAATTTTTTAGAAAAGGTTCATACAATATGATTGATTATGATGGTTTTAAGCTGCCTGAGCTTAGAAATGGGCTCTACTTGAAGAAGTACTACATGTAGGCCTGTATTATTTTTCTTGTATTATAGCTATACATTTTTGTAGAGTTAATTCTTTTTAGTTTTGCTTATGTGTCTTTTGGATTGTGTTTTCAGATGAGAAATGAGTGTTTTCAAGGATTCGATGATGGCGCAAGTCGTCACACTCATAAATTGGCTTTAGTTGCTTGGGTAATCTATTCCCCCACAATCCAACTTGTTTCCTCGAGAGATGCTTATTAATTTGGGCCCTACGAAGAACAATATAGCTGAGTACAGTGTGGTTATTGAAATTCTTCGAGATGATATTCACCATGGTATTTTGTGTTTAGAGGTAAGACTTGATTCGCAGTTAGTTGTGCATCAATTAGCGGGTGAGTATCATGTTAGAGATCCTACTTTTCTACGTCAGTTTTTGCGAGTTAGATTACTCGAGCAATATTTTAATTATATTTCATAGATCAACACATATCAAGGAATCACAATACATTAGATGATGCATATGCAAATTACATACTTGATTAACATTTGTAGCATACACAATAACATTAAACATTGATAAACATAAGACAAACATGTATATAAACCGGTATTGTATATATATATCAGGTTCAAAAAATAATATGAGCTTGAGTCACTATCTGTTGCATTGTCATAATATACAAAAATAGGCATAATAGCCTCAAAATAATATGTCACTCTCTCTATAACAAATGACTAGCCTGGCTACTTTCCTAGGAAACTGGATCCGTCCTGGAGGCACTCCTACTACATGTTCCTCCATCTCGAGCGACATTCACTCTATCTTGTATGTAAGAATATCGTGAGTCATCTGAATCATATTCCCCTCAATGCTCCTCAGCATAGTATCTGCACCACCTGGCTCGGTTGGTCATGTGTATACTATAGGATTCCCAACAGGTCACTTTGGCCCCACACATATGCATAAGTTATATATTATTAGTATTCACGGTCATCATAAAAATTATATATACAAAAATCTTAAAAATTAAATAATTTTTCAAAACAAAAACACATTTTGGTACCAATCTCTCGCCAAGATGCTCCTGGAGGCAGCATAAGCTCGGTGTCACCTCGGAATCCATTCCAGCATAAGGAAACTACTCTAGATCTGGTACCTGGCGGCTCCACCACCGTAGATAATCCTCGTCGGAGTATGATAAAATCGTCTTTCCACCACCCTAACATAGGAATATGTTTCCCCACCAATTCATCAGTGGCTCGCGGGGGTTCAGAACTGGTAGGGCCATCCCCGAACTAAGAGAAGGGACTCTCTCGAAGAAAAAGGTGCATAGTATACCACTATGCTGAAAGTTCTTTTTCTTCCCTGTCGTGCATTATGTAAGCAGGTGCTTCATGTTCACCAGTAGACCTGAGCACCATTCAAATATAACATTGCGTAGACATTCTACACCTATATTCATGTAGTTCTGTGAGGCCAAGTGTTGTGCTGCACTTCCCTCGATCCTGTTTAT
Source organism: Larix kaempferi (assembly GCA_027924585.1). Lineage (NCBI taxonomy): Eukaryota > Viridiplantae > Streptophyta > Pinopsida > Pinales > Pinaceae > Larix > Larix kaempferi. The sequence continues at coordinate 209,039 of BSBM01001286.1, forward strand.
TGTAATCAAGATCACTTTCAATGGGAAACTTGAAATTTGAGCAATTAACACTTGGCTCCCACTTTTTTCAGTGTTGTCTATGCAGTAAGTGTTGATTTAATCCTAAATGGATAGAGCACCAACTCGTCTAAATGTCGCTTTGAGTTTCACCACCTCACCTCATCCAGATAGTCTGATTTTGAAGTATATATCATCAATCGTGATATCCAACATCTCTCCTTGGAGATTAAACATGCCATGATCGGCATCCCAATATCCCATGAGAATTTGGATAAGGTGTGTTTGTGCACGCATGTTTGTAGTATGGAGAAATTTTAAGATCCCAGGCCTCCTTAGCGCATTTCAAAGTAAGAGGATCCCCCATTGCAATCTTGTCCATGGCTTCATGCTCCCTCTCTCTCCAAGTTAAAACAATCCCGCATCACCAATTTCCATTCCATGCATTAGTTTGAAGTTTTTACTTTTGAACTGCGCTACCTGCGAGTTCACCTTTTCAATAGAGGTGGGTACCCACGATTCTCCCTGCAGTAAACCCACGCACATTTCACGTGCCCGTGACTTTTAATCAGCTAGATCCGTGGGTAGGCAGCCCTAGTTTTGAAACTTTCTTAAAAACCTCAAAACATCATTAAAAACGTAAAGTAATGGATTAAAATGATAGAGCAGGAAGAGATAGCTTACCTGCAAGTGACGTAGTTCGATTTTGCCTCCTGGATTTACCGCAATCGACGTTTGAAGTAAGAAAGTTTTTTCTCCTTTTCTCCAATGGTAAAATGGTTTGTGAGTTATGTTTATAATTTGGCACTATGTATACAAATTCTTTTCAAATTTTTACCCACTTTATATAGTTTCAAATTCTTTTTAAATTTTATTTAATTATAAATGACCTTTTTGAGTTGTTTTGATTAGGTAAATCTTTAAAAGGCGCTTCTCTCACTCTCCCCTTCAAAGGTGTTAGAAAAAGAGGTTTTTTTCTCTTGACATGTCAGTTTAGCTCACCACATTGGATCTATTTTGTCATCTTATGTCATTTTTAATCTCCTTTGTTCACTTTTGTCTACCATTTTCTGCTATCCATTGTCGTTGATTCTATCTTAAATACGTCCATCACTTGATATATCATGGAACTTATACATTGTACATTATTCTTTACTTAATATTAAGTTCCTCGTCCTTATGGATTTTTTCATGTTCTTGTTATACTTTTTGAAAATTAACAATATTACCGAGCATACTTGTCTTGTTCATACTCGTTAAAGGCTTTGAATAGATATCCACTTAGGTATAATTTTACCCCTTTTTTGGACCTTTATGGATTAATTATGAAAAAAGGTATACTATGGTATTTTCAACTAGAAGAGTCCTCTCTCGCATAATTTTACACTTTTTTGGACGAGAAGGCTAAATTTATGAAAAAGCACATTATGGAGGTCCTGTTTAAGTTTTTAAGACTGCTTAAATATGAAAACACTGGCGAGCATGAACAGATCCGGGATCGATATTAAAATCCATGGATCAGTACCTTATCGAGTATTATTCTATCTTTTCTTCAAACTCGTTAAAACATGAAGAAAGTCCTGAGTATTCCTCCCATGGAATCATTAAATTACACATGGTTGGACTCGTATCAAGCATTCTTCTCCTTGTCTTCAAGCTTGTTTTAAAAAAAAATGAAGATGGATTATTAAGCTTACTTTCTTGGACTCATTAAAATTTCATAAGAGAGACAGTATCGAGCTTTCTTTTCAACCTTTTCATGCTTGTTAAACTAAGAAAAGACATTTATAAAAAGAGAGGGAAGGGAACTTTTTGTTATTCATCCATTATTTGGAAGTCAGTCTTAACCGTCCTTGAACACACCACTTTTATAAGTCACTGGGTTTTAGTTTTGGATTTAGGATTTAACTTGATTCCATATTTGTGTCCTCCACCGATTGGTTACTCTTCCAATCATATGGAGAGTTTTTTATGTCTCATACATAGAGAACTTATATCATGTTTCCTGTGTTAGACCAAAGCTGCTTAATTTACTTCCTTTGGTGCCCAATGTTCAAAGATTATCCTTGTGTCGGCCTTTCTGCAGTTCATATTGACTCCTCATGTCGGAAATCCCTATATTAGTTTTGTTTCAACTCAATATTTTAGTGTTCCTTGTGTGAGATGATGAAGGATACATAAATGCTTTCATTTTCATGGGTCTTTTCTTATCGACACCAGCACATTTTTCTCTGGGAAGAAGACTTAGAGTTTCATGTTTAGTACCTTGAGATTTGTAGTCATTAATGGCATATTATCTCGCTATTGAGTTATGGGAATACATCAATGTAACTTGCTCGACATATTCTTCAAGTGTTCGACTCCAAGAACTCTTATTCAAACTTCTAAGGATGTACTAGGTACCTTGGACCCCATTTTCATTATTGGTGGGTGTCTTCGCGTTTGTTAATGGTTTTCATCATTGGTCGGTAATCAAACGAAATCCTCCATGTTCGAATTCAACTCCTTTTATTCTCATGGTTTAGAGTTTCTACTATTGATGGTTGGTTTTTGTTGAGGTATTAAAAAAACCCACCTATACTATTTTAGACATAGAATAAATTAGTTAATCATTTATGATTAATTTCCTGAGTTTTGACTAGGTAAAATAGGCCAGTTTTGTCTTTTAGTGGACCACTTTCCATACTAAGTCACGAGGGCGCACTTGAGAAGATTCTGGATAATATTTCATTGGATTTTGTCTTATTTCTTTCCATTTCTGGTTTAGAAGGTGCTTTAATGATTTAGTGAGCTTTGACCTTTTTTTCTGCTTTCTAGTGGAAAAGGTAAAACTAGTTGACTTAGAAACTTTCGCCACTTGACTAATTCGACCTCCACACATATATTATCTCCTAAATCCATCAATACATTCTATTTACCTCACTCATGAGCTTCCATACCATACTTAGCAAATTTGTGAGCCTCTAGGACAATTTTGGAAACTGCTTTTGCCACCTAGGGGGTTTTTTTCCTTATCTAAGCCTTTTCTTTTTTCTCTTTCCAAATTTCCTCCAAGGAATTCGATTTTCTCCATGGAAGATGTATTATATATTTTTATCATATTGATGAATATAATACAGAGTGATTCCTACCATTTATCTTCTCTATTCTTCCTCTCTGATTGTCTGAAATATTCCATGTGAAATTGTCTTATGAATCTAGATCTTAGCAATTGAAAATATCACATGGTATCAAGGATAGATTTATTCAAAAAAATTTCCAAGAGTGGTTTTTGCAGGTATTTCCATCACCAGGAGCGCATCAGTATGGATCAAAATCAAGCTAAAGTTGTGACTCTGACTCCCTTCAACTACTTTGACTGGAAGACGCATATGATCATCCAGCTTTGATGCAAAGGATTGTATAGAGTCACTATAAGGCTTGAAACCGAGCCAGGAGCTATTGCATTAAAATACAAATGGTTCAATAAGCTTGATGAATCTTATGGGTTACTTTGTATCTCTATATCCATATATTCTATTCCATATTGACTCTCTATCCACTACAAATAAGAAGGATGAGCAGTTAATCCTTACCATTCTATCAAAATTGAGATCAGAATACTCAGTATTTGTGTCTACTTTTCATACCACAAGACTTATAGTTCCCAACTGGAAGATGCCAAGCTTGGATGTTGTTAGCACCATATTTGTGCTACGCATTTGAAGAGGTCCAGGCCTATGGAGACATGAACAAAGTCTCACTTCCTTAGGCCACATGCCCAATGAGGATGAAAATCAAGCAAAATTCAAGCATTGGCCCCTAAGACTAAGATGAAATAATACTAAACAATGCTAAGTTCAAAATTGAAATGTAAATGAAAGGATCGGCATCAGCACCTAAGTCCCGAAATTCGAATTGCAAAAGAAAAATGAAATATTAAACACAATGTATTTTTATGTGAAGGCATGGGGGTTTTTCACTGAAAATGACTGTTTTAGTCATCATTTTGCAACAATGTTTTCCACCAAACCGGAGGGAATTTCGGGAAACGGAGAGAGGTTTATCTCCAAAATGGGACCATCTACAATAACCTCTCTCAGAATTTGCACAAGTAATATGGTTTGGGAGAATCAAATTTTTTTTCAAAGGGTAATTTTCCATAAATTATGTCTTCCCCCTGAGTCATCAACTTCAAAGCCAGATCTCGGCTAGCTGGAGGAGAATTGGGGGAAACGAGGACATGGGTTTTGTCAAGCACGAGCCCAATTACAAAAAAACTTATTATGTTTTTTAACATGTGTCTTCATTTGGGTTATACAACCGGGGGACCGAAGGCCCTATTCAGCAGTCCGCTGCCTAAACTGAGCAAAGTTTGTTGAAACCGACTTCTGGGTGGTTGAATCTCTTTGAGTAGGTGTCAAATATTGTTGTAACGACTTCTTACTAAGATAGATCGATCCTAGGGACGAATATATCTATAAAGTAAATGTAATAGAAGTAGAAAAGTTTGGAAAATCATTTGGATGGGGCCTCGGGGAGCTCGACTCTATTTTTGAAGCATTTTCTTGAATATATTTGCAGTATCTGAAGCGGGATTTCGACTAAGATTCCTGTATCATTCTCCTTGCAGTTTGTTCTTTCTTTCTCTTATGTGAATGTGTTTCTTTCTCTGTTAATTCATATTGTCTTGTTGATTCATGCTTGGAAAAGTGTAGCATTAGGGTGGAATTCATATTGGTATGCTCTGCTCTTTTCATTTCAAGCGTCCACAACCATGTTTCTTCTAAAGTTGATATAGAATTCATAGATGTATGCTCTATATTGGTGGATTGTTTATTTGTTCTTCTTAATAATCAAATTAAAAGATTTTTTACTGTGAATGGTTGGTTACCTTGCCTCTATTTTAATATGCCATGTAGTAGCATTGTTTTATGTTCTAGATGTTATTTTGACTCCATTGCCCAATAGTTTTCCTTATGATTTTCTCTCCAAAAAATTTAAACAATTGTTCTAGCAGAAATCTGATCTTCTGTATGTTGTAATTGAATATCTTGAATGATGAATGCTTGTGTATGTTTTCACTGTTGACACCTTTGATTATTCCATTTTTTCAGGAGCTTATAGAGAGATCCCTCCCTGTTTGTGTTGGCTCAGTAGCATAAGCTAAAGATTGGTTAGTGGTTACCCCGAATTGCCTTCTCTCACAACCTTGGGGGTTAATTTGGGTGTTAACAAATTGGCGCCGCTGCTGGGGAGCGATTGTCTTATCATCCCTGGGAGAGCGACAGAGTTCAGATCTGAATGCTGATGGTGAACATCAATCAGACATTGAGAAGGTTGTATCATCCAACTGGCGACTCCACTCATCAATATTCCAGTATGAAGGGGACTCCACTGGGAGGATCGGTGACTCCATATCAGAATGTTGAAGGTTTCATGGCGACTCCACTGCTAGAGAGTTTCAAATGTTGAAGTGTTGATTCAGTTTCCTAATCAAATCAAATGACAGGGTATGTGGCAAATCCTGCTTTTGTTGATGGTTTTAAAGAATCTTTTGATATGTTTGATGATGGCCAAATTGAAGAAGCCTTCTCTGAATTCTTATCCATATATTTGAAGTCATGTAAATGTTCCTCCAAGGATAAGACTTGTTTCTTGAAAGAGTTTGCTGAAAAAATCAATGGAGAGCTTGAATCCCTAGAAAGTCAAATTCAGTCCCAAGATCTTCATTTGTCTTTTGAAAAGCCTTCTCAGCCTCCTCTAAATGCTAGTATTGGGGAATTTCTCATGTCCAAAGATGAGTTTTATGACCCAAAACCATATATGCAAGTAGAAGACACATACGGGGAGTCAATGTGTGATGACCAAGTTCGGATTAGCTGTGGGAGGCAACCAAACATCCATAATTTCTATGACCCTGTTAGTGAATACATGGAAAGATTCTTCAGTTTGAATTCACAACCATGTTTCCAGTTTGAAAATGAAGAAGAATCATTGCTTTCCTATGCTGCTATATCCTCTGTCATTGACTGATTTCAAGCATGGTGAAGGAGTTAGATTGTTCGGGCATCTAATGAGTTGGCTTCATTGGCATTTCTGCATTATTTGATTGAGCAGAGAGTTTGATAGATTAGAGTAGGCAAGTAGTTTGAATAATCTCACAATGAGCATCTTTTTCAACAATTTTCTGAATGTACAATCTAAGTTTGAGTTTGATTTCAAGCTTCTTCAGTTTCAATACTTTTCGGTTCAATTTGCAGTATGTATAGTTAGTTTCGATTCTCAGTTCAAAAAATTAGTGTGTTTTTCAGCTTAAGATTTCAGTTCAGTTTCCAGTTTTCAGCATGAACATACTTTCAGCATGCACTGTCATGTGTCGGCTTCAAAGTTCAGTTCAGAAATTTCATTATGTCATTAGAGTAAAGAAAATCTAGCTGAAGAAAAAGACCTTCATAATTTGGCAAAAGAGAAAAATAGACTTCTTAACCTGTGGTGGCTTCATATATTTGAGCTAATCCTTTGAGTTTTTATGAGAAATCTAAAGGATTTTGAGTTTTTCATAAAGGTGATATATAGCCAGAATTTTGATTTCTATGGTGACAGGTTTTAAAGTTTTTATATTTGGGCAAAATTTTAGTTTTTATATTTGGGCAAAATTTTAAATTGTTTACGAAGGCCAGGCCTTTCAATCCCAACATTTTAGCATCACCTGCCAAGTTCATGGGGACAACCGCACATCGATGCACCCAAGCGCAGAGTTTGTCCAACAGCCTCACCTTCCTTTCGTCACTTCTTACAAATTGAAGGTAATGGTGTATGTAAAGTGCATTGAAACCCGTCGTTCCTTGCATGTGGGATATTTCCCATGGATAGAAAATAAAAAAGCACGCTCGGTCAATTGAACTCCATCGTTTGATTTTATCGAGTTTTTATCCATTTCTTCAGAATGTGATGCACAGGGATGAATATTCTCTCTACACCTTCATCAAAGCAAGGTAGCACACCTTCTGGCGCCAGCAGTCCACGGCCAGAATATCTGAAATCGGTTTTTAATGCATAGTCAGAATTGCTTAAGCTTCAGGAGGTTGGAGAATCTAGCATTGTGGAGGGAGCCACTGTGTAAAAGCAATCTGCCATGCGCTAGATCCAGAAATGTGGTATCATGATCACGATATGATCACATCTTTGCACAGTCATGGAATTGAGCATGTGACTTGGGCAGGAGAAGAGGCTGTCGTTTCAATAAAAATGAGCAACTGCAAGGATATGATCGTTGTAAGAATACCCTACATGCATAATCGTGAAGGATCTGTAGATGTTGAGTGAAGCACATGCCCATATTTGTCTGATGATATAAGTATGCAACTGATCTGGTGTTTTAAGGAAGAAAAACTCATAGTTATTAGCATTGAAGTATGATCTGAAGCAAATGGAAGGCGCCATGCGCAGTGCTAAAGAACTCAATACCTCATTTATAGAATCCCGTGATAAACCATTCCAGAGGTTCTGAAATTAGCCAAATGATTCGCACCGCCTGGGCACGCAGAGAAATAGTTCCATAATAATGGGGGATAGAGGTGACAGAAGTAGTGAAGAAAGGGGTGCACCCGTGTCGAGGGTGACTATCATCTGGGTCTCCGCACTCGCAGCCTTTTCCTGTATCTACATGGTTCCTGCCGAAACATTTGTTGAAGCTACAAAATAGAAGAGACCGGAACTGTTTTCTGCTCCCACATTTTCCCAGCTTCATGCACTTGTATATTTTTCTTTAACGCTACCGAAGAGCAAGCTCTGAATGCTGATGAGAATGCAACATCGAGAAGAGTGGTTTCAGTTTTACAAAGGAAAAAGTCGGAAGAAAGTGCCGAGATCTTTTATTGATCACACTGAAGATCAATGCTTGCATCGTCAGCAAAAAGCTCTCAATCCAAAACTTGTGAAGGGTCCTTAGAAGAAAGCAGAAGATGAAAGATCGTGGAGTTTTTCAATAAGTATGGTTGCTGGCGCGTTGGACGAATGCATGCAGTCAGGCACGCTCCAAGCTTGCTACTCCTCCAGAAAAATCACAAGCTGGAGAGGTTCGGGAAAAATAGACAGGGTTAAAATGAATGAAAAGGGGATTTATAAAATTTGAAATAGCTAAGCTTCTCTTGATCTGGCACCACGTGTAGGTTTTCACTTAAAGGTAGAGATCGACGGCTCTTGTTATATCTCACTCACTACATGCTCGGGAGATAAATTAGTGAGTAGTGTGATGGATGTGACCAGAGAGTCACGTGTCGTTTGGTGAGTAGTATTGCATGTATCAAATGGTATTATAAACAAGTTAAAGGGCCACGCGATACCACCTCTACGGCTATGAAAACTACTTTCGGGATTATAAAGGGAAGTTTCCCACTCTTGACAGCTTTGATTTCAAGGAATATAATATGAAGCGACTCTATCCATTCGTGCACGTAAGGACAAGGATGGAAAGGGCTGCACAGCTTCTGTCGCCAGTTGGAGGCTTGGACTAGGGTTGGCCCAAGCTCCAGCCAACGCAACATTATGACAGGTGCTAGCATTGACAAAGTATGAGACCCAGAAATCGGTAGTAGCTTGCAGGTAGGAGTTGTATTCCGAGTGAAGTATACAACAGTGTCGCCGTCCACATATTTCAGCACAAACAAATTTACCACTTCCTTCCCACAAATAATTAACGAGTGGTATGCTATTGCCAAGATTGCCGGGATAAAGATGTGCCAGGCTTATCCTCTCTAGCACAAATGGGATGTGATTTCTGGCATGCCCACTAATAGGTATGGTCCAAGTGATGATTTTTATCCTGAAAATTCTCATGTTTTGTCTGCTTTGATTCGTCGGTTTCATGAAGCGAAAGTCTCTGGAGCAAAAGAGGTGGTTGTTTGAGGCACTGGTTCACCTCTACGTGAATTTCTACGTGTGGTGATGCATTCTGGTGGAAGCTTGTTCCAAGAATATCTACTTATTCTACTTATTCCTAGCATGCTAGCAAGGGCCACCACTTCTCTGTAAACAAAGGCCGTGAGGTTCCTATATCCGAGAAAATTATTTGTTACTCCTTTCATTGTCGACCCATCATGAGATATGTCCCATTTAATGTGCAAAGATAAGATCTACCTTACACCAAGATCTTGTCTTTAGGTTTTATCCAAGCAAATAAATGCACATATTATATCCTTATGTAATGAATAAATGATGGTGGAGTTACGTGTTTCAAGAAAGGTGGCGAATTGATTTATTTGGGACACAAGGTTTGAAAATGTAATGGCTGACAGAAGAGCAAATTGAACACGTGGTTTGAATGTGAGCAGGGAATAGGAAGAATTGAAGGCAACTGTCAATGGTATTTATTGGAGCACGAAAAATGTCAGAAATTAGCATAAGCCTGGCGGCTTTGGTTGGAATTGGGGTCTCCTTCGATGCCAACCATTCAGCAAGTGCCTCAACTACCTAAAAGCATAAAACAACAAACGACATCTATCAGCAAGAAAATCAGCCATCTAATCCACTACATAAAATCTAAGATTATTCATCTACACCATTGAGTAATGCCTCTCTTGCTACACCAGCATTATCCAAGGAAAAGCCCATAGTTTCTTTAATCTGATTCCTCTCCACGGTCAAAGCTCACAGCATGCCTTCGAATTGATCTCTTTGATTGTCAGTTAAGAAGCACTCTCAAAGGGACAAAGCCCAGTATCAAATTGCATTAAAACAAAATTTTGCTCAATAAGAAACAAAAAGAATATTCAATGGCTTGGATAAAAAGAATATTCAATGGCCTGGATAAGTGTTGATTGGTATTGACACAAGTGCTAGATATGAAGAAAATTGAATTCTAGGTTAGGTGAGTGAATTATAAGTATTATGTAGGTACAAGTGGTGGCTATTTTCGCACAATTTGTTGAAGTTTCCAGCTGTTACAATGGGATCCCAAACTCCTGATCGGGTATCTAGTTGAGATAATCTAGACTTTGTTCAGTCTGCTTCACACATAAGAGAAGAAGTATGATCGAGAGATACTATGGAAATTGATATTGGATTCAATGCTTCTTGTCCTCTATGAACATGGCCATTATAATGAACTTGACAGGTGTTTCAAGTAGAGTATCAGGTGTCAGTTGCAACAGCAGAGCAAGTTTGTCTTAAGTGGAGAGGATTGTTTCAGTTGCAGGTCACAAAGTTCAATTGCAGGTTGGATTGCAGTTTCAGTTCGGGATTGGGAGCCACCCAATGTATCAGGCACTTGGTCTACGGGTTCTTTGCTACCTCGCAGGGAGGATAGCATCCCCGGTTGGAGCCAGTTGTTAGCACCATATTTGTGCTAAGCATTTGAAGAGGTCCATACCTATGGAGACATGAACAAAGTCTCATTTCCTTAAGCCACATGCCTAATGAGGGTGAAAATCAAGTAAAGTTCAAGAATTGGCCCCTAAGACTAAGATGAAATAATACTAAACAATGCTAAGTTCAAAATTGAAATGTAAATGAAAGGATTGGCATTAGCACCTAAGCCCCGAAATTCGAATTGCAAAAGAAAAATCAAATACTAAACACAATGTATTTATATGTGAAGGCATGGGGGTTTTCACCGAAAATGATTGTTTTAGTCATCATTTTGCAGCAATTGTTTCCACCAAACCGGAGGGAAGTTCGGGAAACGGAGAGAGGTTTATCTCCAGAACAGGCCCATATTCAATAACCGCTCTCATAATTTGCACAATTGTTATGGTTTGAGAGAATCGAAATATTTTTAAGAGGGTAATTTTCCATAAATTACATCTTCCGCCTGAGTCATCAACTTCAAAGCCAGATCTCGGCCAGCTGGAGGAGAATGGGGGGAAACGAGGACATGGATTTTGTCAAGCATGAGCCCGACTACAAAATATCCTTCATTTTGTTAACATGTGTCTTCATTTGGGTTATACAGCCGGGGGACCGAAGGCCATCTTCAGTAGTGCATGGCCAAAACTGAGCAAAGTTTGTTGAAACCGACTTCTGGGTGGTTGAATCTCTTTGAGCAGGTGTCAAATGTTGTTGTAACAGCTTCTTACTGAGATATCTCGACCCTAGGGACGAATAGATGTATAAATTGAATGTAATAGAAGTAGAATAGGTTGGAAAATCATTTGGCTGGGGCCTGGGGGAGCTTGGCTATGTTTTTGAAGCATTTTCTTGAATATATTTGTAGTATCTGAAGTTGGATTTCGACTGAGATTCATGTGTCATTCTCCTTGCAGTCTGTTCTTTATTTCTCTTATGTCAATGTGTTTCTTTCTCTGTTAATTCATATTGTCTTGCTGATTCATGCTTGGAAAAGTGTAGCATTAGGGTGGAATTCATATTGGTATGCTCTGCTATTTTCATTCCAAGCATCCACAACCAATTTTCTTCTAAAGCTGATATAGAATTCATAGATGTATGCTCTATATTGGTGGACTGTTCATTTGTTCTTCTTAATCATCAAGTTAAAAGCTCTTTGACTGTGAATGGGTGGTTACCTTGCCTCTGTTTTAATATGCCATGCAACAACACTGTTTTATGTTCTAGATGTTATTTTGACTCCATTACCCAATAATTCTCCTTATGATTTTCTCTCCAAACAATTTAAACAATTGTTCCAGCAGAAATTTGATCTTCTGTATGTTGTAATTGAATATCTTTAATGATGAATGCTGGTGTATGTTTTCACTATTTACACCTTTGATTATTCCAGTTTTTCATGAGCTTATAGAGAGAGCCCTCTCTATTTGTGGTGGGTCAGTAGCACAAGCTAAAGATTGGTTAGTGGTTACCCCGAATTTCCTTCTCTCACAACCTTGGGGGTTAATTTGGGTGTTAACAGATGCATTCATTGATTCACTAACTAAGGAGAAGGACAAGCTAGTACAAATGATGGATCTAACACCCTCAAAGGACTTTCCACTTACTTCTCATGGAGCAAAGAGTTTCAAGAATGACAAATCCAAACAAAACATGTTGTCAGATGAAGAGGATCGCAATGAAGATTCCAAATCCAAGAAGATAAAGAAGAAGAACCCAAGTGTTCTTATTGCTGAAAAGGAACTCATCCCGAGTAATATGGTTTCAAAAATAAATTGGACATCATGACCAAGATGCTTGAAGAGCATAACATAGATGTTCCTAACTTTACAAAGAAAGATCAAGGCAAGCTTGTTGTAGAACAAGAACACTGTTTCCAATCCTCTCCCAAAGGTAATCATGCTTATTATTTGAGTACTAGAGTGAAAGATAATTCTAATGTATCTGATTTTGATTCATATTCTGATATATCAGAATCATAAAATGCCACCTCTTCCTTGGTACAATCTTCAATCAGTTCACCGAAGTCTACTCTCAAAACTAGTCATTTTTTACTAGCTTCTGACTTGTCTTCTGAAAGGTCTTTTCACCTCCATTCAAATATTTTAGATTATGATTTTTAAGATTATATAAAGTATGATATGTAGTTCATGACATATCCCACACCATTTTCCCAACCATTGGATGCACAAAAGACCCTACAACCCCCAAGTTCTCCAATTAGGAAACTACACACTTCCAAGTTTTCCTACATTGTGTCACTTGCCTCTGTTGCTATTATGTATTTTATATATTTAATTTGTTGGAAATACATGTATTTGACCATCATTGGAATGATATTACACACATATGGACCTTACCATATCACTCATGGTTCAAAATTCAAGTCCTCACACTCTCCAGGCTCGCTCAGTTGTCAGGGTGACCTAGTTTCTCACACTTTTCCTACTGAAACTCTGTTTGATCATGGAGACTCAACATATTTATTAGTTTATGCTCCATATGAATCAAATTATGATATTTCATAGCTGCATGATATCCTATACAATATCATAAAGGTCCTACATCAATTTTAGAAGAAGGTACAAGAACTAGTGCACCACATTGCACTTACAAAAGAAATTGATCATGTTGAGTTCATTGTTTTTTCTTGGGAAGGAGTATGGATAGATATTCTTTCCATCATTGATTATGTTTTCAGATCTGAATATATATGTTGAAACAGAAAGACAAATTCATTTTATGATCCTCCATCATCAGAATATGAGCTTCATGGAGATTCTACACATGATTCTTGCCCACACCACATTGATGCATTGATGCATGATCATGACATCCACAATCTATTCATCAAGATTTTACTCAGAATCATCCCATTTAGCTCATTCAGCTCACTCACCCTCCAAATGAGAAACAATACAGTATGAAGACATCCAAGCATGTCCATTTTTTGTTAATTTTTAAGCATCAATTCAATATACTCTAGGATCTTTACTAAGAGAATAACATGTACAACATATGAATCATAAGAAGCAAACACAAGAGACAATAGACACACAAAGTTTCCTTGGGGAAAACCATAAAGGTGAAAAACCCCAATAACTTTCTCAGAGATAGATAGAGCAATGATACAAAACCCAAGCATAAGAGATAGTCTCCTAACAATAGCTTCTCCTCCTCTCTAGTGCGCCACTCTCCAATGAGTGTATAACTGAGAAAGTGAATGATCAAATAGAGTGCCTCCCGCACTCTATTTATACTTGACTTGACTTGCCTAATAACCTTTACTAGGTCGGCCTGAACTTAACCACTTAACATAATGCTGACAGGGCCAACCCACAATAGGGTGGTCTAATAACCCTTTAACCCACATGCCTTATACAGGGCCGACCCCATCAAGGTGGTCTAATAACCCATCAAGTATAAGTTACGACACTTAAAATATAAATGACGACACTTTCTATAGAGGAATAATAACATATCTATAGGAATACAATATACATATATGAAATACATTCCGAAGTTACATATACATCAACACTCCCTCTTAACTATGAAGGTATTTCTCGACACAGATCTGCTAGCACAAGTCTTCTTCTCTGGATCATCATCAATGGATCATCGTCATTGAATCATCATCATCATCACTGCTACTGATATCTCAATCAATCTCAAATCTACTCGTCGTAGGAAGTTCCATCCCTTTTTCATGCTGGATGTATCACATCTACAGAGCTAGCCCTTTTCCATGCTGGATGTATCACATCTACAGAGCCATCCCTTTTTCATGATGGATGTATCACATCTACAGAGCCAGCCCTTTTTCATGGTGGATGTAGGCCTAGGCTCCATGTAGGTCTTCATAATCTCTGCGAGCAAGCCATCAAGTAAGTACACCTCAACACTTATTACACTGCCTCTGCAAAACCTGCAAGATCTCGAAGGACTGATTACACTGCCTTTGCAAAACCTACAAGAGCATCTCAGGACCAATTATATGCCTCTGCAAAAACTGTGTAGTACCATACTGTCACCTCATCGTCTTCATATCACCTCATAGTCCACGAAGCACAACCCAGATGCACATCACACAACACTTACATTCACCGGCATGGGAAGACACACTTCAACCATTCGTGAAAGGCTCAGCACTTATATCTATGCCATGGGGAGACACACTTCAACCATGCGAGAATGGCATCGCACTTATATCCATAGCCATGGGAAGACACACTTCAACCATGATAGGAATGGCATGGCACTTATATCGCAGCCATGGGAAGACACACTTCAACCATGCTCGAATGGAACAGCACTTATATCACAGCCGTGGGAAGGCACACTTCAACCATGCTCAAATGGAATAGATTTTACATCAACGACCATGGGAATACACACTTCGACCATGTCAGAATGGCCCCAACCCTTATATCTCATCCATGGGAAGACACACTTCAACCATGCTAGAATGGCTCATGTGCATCTGTGTCTCCGGACTCATCACTTCCCCTTGGAAGGAATATCGATCTGAAGTACACCAAGTCTCTCTCTGAAGTACTCAAACTTCACCTTGGTCAGTGGCTTTGTCAACACATCGGCTATCTACTCGTCTGTCGCAACATACAGGAACTTCACTGCTCCTCTCTGCACCATATCCTTGATATAGTGATATTTGATCTCAGTGTGCTTCGACCTGTCATGGAACACCGGGTTCTCAGACAGCTTCACACAACTATGGTTGTCACAAAAGATACCAGTAGCACCCAACGGGAGATCAAATAACTCGGACAGTAGCTTCCTCAGCCATACTACCTCACAACTAGCCGAACAAGCTGCAACATACTCTGCTTTGTCTATACTCAGTGCTACACAGGACTGCTTCCTGCTAAACCAAGAGATCATACCTGATCCCATACAGGAGCAACACCCTCAAATGCTCTTCCTATATGCAGCACTGCCTGCCCAATCTGAATCAACATAACCCTCCAGGTTAACCTTTTGACTCGCATCATACTTGAGCCTATAATCAACCGTACCCTTCAGGTCCCTCAGAATATGCTTTACAGCAACTAGGTGAACACCTCTGGGATCCATCAGGAACTGGCTCAATGTGTTCACCGCAAAGCAAATAGTTGGTCTTGTGTTTTTCAGGTACATCAAGGACCCAATCATTTGACGATACACCGTGACATCAACCGGCTCAGATGAAGCATCACATAGAAGCTTCAGGTTCGATTCCCTAGATGTGGCCATGGCCTTGCAGTCCATCATCCTGAACCTCTTCAAGATCTCTACTGCATACTTCCCTTGTCCAAGGAAGATTCCATCTGCAATCTGCCACACCTCCATGTCGAGAAAGTAATGCATCATACCCAAGTCCTTCATCTCGAACTCGGCAGCAAGCTTCCTCTTCGTGTCATAAATCAACCTATCCACATATAGTAGTAGTATGACTGGATTGCCTTCCTCAACCTTGTAGTAAAGGTTGGAATCCGCCTTACTCTTGGTAAATTCCAAACTGGATAGAAAGTTGTCTATCCTCCCAGGGCGCTATTATATGCTTATTGCACAACCTGTCCATAGCCATGGAGTATCATCCTGATACTCATCATACATCATCCTGATGTACATCAGCACATGATCAACCTAATCATCATCATAGCATCGTCTTGATGCATATCATCACATAGCGCTTACATCCACAGCCATGGGAAGGATCCTCCTATCACCATTCTTGGAATGGCTTCTACAAATGTGTCCCGTCACTTCTTCCTCGAAGTATCTTCAATATATAGTTGTCTTGAACTTCGTTGCTTGGAACACATGTTGTAATCTTTCTTTTGTAGGTGATTGTACACGATCTTTCCTACGAGACAAGTTAGATTGCATGATTAGAAACATCTCATAGTTTTCAGAACAAATTATTACACATAAATAAATATGTCATATAGTCATGCAATTAATTTAGCCAATGCTTCAATACAACATTTATCCATATCCCGTAACTTTCTAGATGCCGTCCAATCCCTACTAGAACATTTAAGAGTGTGCACAACTCCCAACATGTCAGCAAAGAGGTTTCATTCTAGATAAGTAGCAATGGAATGTTGTACAGTGCCATAGGCCACTTACCCATCACATGCATATTAGTAGTATATTGTTCATTAATGCAATTTTTCTAATATGCATAGTACACAAGCTAAGTCTGAGAACATAAGTATATACATCATTGAATAATATTATTTGAACAATCAAACATACAAGAAATGACAATTCAAATACTTATCTTTGTTTGTTTGTTGGGTGGACTCCCTCTCAATCTTTGCTTCCTTGCAGGAACTACTGGAGTGTGCTCCCTCTTGATCTTTGCTTCCTGGATTACCTGTCCTTGAACTTATATCCATCCTCAATCACTATGCATGCTTACTAGTATCATCATTGTGTTATCCTCGAGATCTCATACATAATCATACATTCATTAGTATAATCTTAATACTATCAAAATGCAATAATCATAAACATGTATAGTCATGATCATTTCAAACATAAATAATAAGCATTAGTATTCAAGGTTTTAGGGGGTACTTCTTTTACTTATGGACATTCTTATTTGACCATAGGACTCTTCTGGTTAGTCATATCATCAATCAAAGTAAGAAACATAATATGCATAAACCCTAGATTACTCAAACTTATAACTTCATGAATAATCATTATCAATCATACAAAAGTATAATATCCTTACATAAGGTAGGATTCTAACTTGATATAGGAAAAACATACCTGGTCATCATATTTGCTAGTTATGTCTAGCAATGTTTTTCTTGTTCTCTCCAATGACCTGCATAACTCATAAGTTAACCATTGTAGAACCAAATTATACATAACTCTATGTGATCCCTAACTATGGATGAGTCTTTTCCTTCATGTCACTATGGTCTTGATCTAGGACTTGATTTGTACCTTCATGTTGGCAGATAACATTCTCCTCATATAGCACCACAATACATTAGTACAATCATAAGTGTCATAACCCTAATCAGTGAATGTCTTCTATCACGTATTCATACTTTTACTAGGGTGATAAGCCAAGTCTAAAATTAGACAAGATTATTACTAAACTCAATAACATGAAGACAATCATATTATAAACTTAATCATGAACAAATTTCAAAACATACCTGTAAGTCATACCTGTTAGATTGGTTATAGTAGCAGTTGTTGTTGTTCCTTTTGTTCATAGGACAATTTGAGGAAAAGTGTCCTCTCCTTGGTATGTGTTGTGAGAGCTTGATCTTCATTCCCCATCTTTTCTTCTCGAGCTATAATACGAGCTTCTTCCTGTGAGCATTCTTCTCACAGCCCGCTGAAAGAGATAAGTTTCTTCCTAGCATAAATTCCTTGGATGAAGGAATCCCATGACCTAGGAAGGCCATTAAGAGTGGTCATTACCAATTCTCCATTCTCTACAGCTCCAAGTTGTTCTTTTATCTGGGAGACCCTTGAAGAGTAAGACTGCATGGTCTCTGCATTCTGGATCTGGATGTTCTTTAGGTTATTCCTTAATGTCATCTTCCGATTTATGTTCTTCCCTTCAAATAGCTTGGTCAAGGAATCAAACATCTTCTTAGGTGTCCTTAGGGAAGACACATGGGGTATGGGATGGTCCTTAATAGAATCAACAATGATTTTCTTGGCTTTGACCAAGATCTTGTTGTGTGAAGCCTTAGCCTTATCTCCCTCTGGAACTGGAACCTCTTCACTTATATAAGTGTCCAACTCATTTTCTTCTAGGACTAGCCCAATCCTATACTTCCATGCTCGGAAGTTATCCACCCCTTCAAGCTTGATCTCAAGCTTGGTGTGGTGAGACATCTTAAAGAGTACTTCAAATGGGAATATAAAAGATTTAGGTCTTACCACTTGATTTGCTGAAAACTGGATCTGGAGCTGGATTAGGGTTTGTCAAAGAAACCCTAAAAATTCAAACTTTGAATTTTAAACTTCTGAAAGGATAGAAATATGCTCCTTGATGATTTGATCAAGCTGGTATACTAAGAATTTGAAAACTTCAAAGTTTCACCACTCAAATTTGCTTTTCAGACTTCTGGATTCACTAGGGAGGACCCTGAATTAGGGTTTTATTTTCCCAGATCTTCACCCATCCAAAAAGTTTGATCTTGGTCTCTAAAATTCGATTTTTCAAAGGAGCTTCCAGCCATGGTCTCAGATTTAAAAAATTCTAACTTTTGCATAAACCCTAATTTTTGGCTTCACTAGACACGACCCCAAACTAGGGTTTGATTTTCCCGAAGCTTCACCCAACCAAAAAGTTCGATATTGGTCTCTAAACTTTGATTTTTTAGAGGAGCTTCCAGCCATGGTCTCAGATTTCAAAAATTCCAACTTTTGCAGAAACCCTAATTTTTGGCTTCACTCGAGAGGACCCCAAACTAGGGTTTGATTTTCCCGGACCTTCACCCGACCAAAAAGTTCGATCCAAAGCTCTAAACTTTGATTTTTCCAAGGAGCTTCCAGCCATGGTCTCAGATTTTAGAAATTCCACTTTTTGTGGAAACCCTAATTTTTAGGTCAAAATCCAAAAATGCTCAGAATTGAATTCTGTTTCGACAGAAAGATGTGCCTTGATGAGGAGAGTCAATATAGCCTCCTTCCTTTCAATATCTATGGAGATAAACTCAAAAAACCAGAAGCCCTAGCTTTCGCAACTGCATAGTGTCTTCTTCTCAAGTTAGCTCTCATACCATGTTAATTTTTTAGCATCAATTCATTAATATACTCTAGGATATTTACTGAGTGAATAACATGTACAACATATCAATCACAAGAAGCAAACACAAGAGACAATATACACACAGAGTTTCCTTGAGGAAAACCATAAAGGTGAAAAACCCCAATAACTTCCTCAGAGATAGATAGAGCAATGATACAAAACCCAAGCATAAGAGATAGTCTCCTAGCAGCAGCTTCTCCTCCTCTCTAGTGCTCCACTCTCCAATGAGTGTATAAGTGAGAAAGTGAATGATCAAATAGAGTGCCTCCCGCACTCTATTTATACTTGACATGACTTGCCTAATAACCTTTACTAGGTTGGCCTCAACTTAACCACTTAACATAACGCTGACAGGGCCGACCCACAATAGGGTGGTCTAATAACCCTTTAACCCACATGACTTATACAGGGCCGACCCCATCAAGGTGGTCTAATAACCCATCAAGTATAAGTTACGACACTTACAATATAAATGACAACACTTCTGTATAGAGGAATAATAACATCTCTATAGGAATACAATATACATATATGAAATACACTCTGAAGTTACATATACATCAACATTTTTGAGGGGGGGGTTTGTTCCCATGAGGTTTTCCCTTTTTCCTCGTTTTACATGGACTTGTTATTTTTGTATTGGGGTGACCATAAGCCTTGTTCCTTCGGCCCTATATTTATGATATTTTTCTTATTTCCATCACATAAAGCTAGGCTTAAGAGGGGGTGTTGGAGTATTAAAAAATCCCACCTATACCATTTTAGACTTAGAATAAATTAATTAATCATTTATGATTAATTTTCTGAGTTTTGACTAGGTAAAATAGGCCATTTTTGTCTTTTAATAGACCACTTGCCATCCTAAGTAACTAGGGCTCACTTGAGAAGATTCTGGATAAGATTTCATTGGATTTTGACTGATTTCTTTTCATTTCTGGTTTACAAGGTGCTTTCTTGATTCTGTTAGCTTTGTCCTGTTTTTTCTGCTTTCTAGTGGAAAAGGTAAAGCTAGTTGACTTAGAAAATTTTTCCACTTGACCAATTCAACCTCCACATCATATATTCTCTCCTGAAGCCATAAATACATTCGATTTACCTCACTAAGGAGCTTCCATACCATACTTAGCAAATTCGTGAGCCTCTAGGATAGTTTTGGAAACTGCTTTTGACACCTAGGGTTTTTTTGGCCTTATCTAAGCCTTTTCATTTTGCTCTTTCCAAATTGCCTCCAAGGCATTCAATTTTATCCATGGAATATTTATTATATATTGTTATCATATTGATGAATAAAATACATAGTGGTTTCTACAATTTATCTTCTTTATTCTTCCTCTCTCATTGTCTGAAATATTCCATGTGAAATTGTCTTATGAATCTAAATCTTAGAAATTGAAAATATCATAGTTTGAAGACCTTGGGTTTATGATATAGTTCATTTATTATCACCCAAGTTGCGCAAGACCGAGCTCTATTTGGGTTGGCTCATCATGAGACATAGATCCAGTTCGTTGCTATGGCTATGATCTTCTATTGACATGGATCCATGCTTGTATTTCAGTGGACATGCTGTATACATCATTTCAGTTATGTATTGGAGACCATGTTCTAACATTCTGAACACCTCATGATATCAAGATTGTAATTGATCATTGAACTTGTTTCTGTTTCATGTACTTTTTGTGACCTTGTTCCTGTGGTTCCTATACTCCTCCACTTCTAGGTTTGTAATGTATTTTGGCCATCATCTTTCCCTATGACCTCATACATTAGGGGGCATATGTTATCATCTAAAATTGCACTTCTCCATCCGTGACTAAATTTCCTTGTCGGTCACACAAAAGGACATTATGGATGGAAAAGCCTATTTGATCATAGATGCTTTGACCTTATACTTTGTAATGTTCTCCTAAAAAAAACTATTTTTTGTGACAATATCGAAGACATAACCGTGACTCTACCATCATCAATCTCGCGGGTCACTCGCGACAGTCAATATATCCAACCCATGACTATCATCCTAGAAGTTGTATTCACGAGTTACTGGACATAATACTTGGGAGACATTCGTTGGTTCTTAAGAGTGACAGTCGCGGGTATCTGTAAATCACGATAAAAAATATTTAAAGATGATTAGGGATTAGTTAAGGGAAGTTATTCTAACTACACTAACCTCCCCAACAATTTTCCCTTTCAAGTCTATCCTCCGAGCCTTGCTATAAATACAAGGGGAGGACCTTGAGAAGAAAGAACCAATTTTTGATAAATAAATGCTGGAGAACTTTTTTTTTTTTTAAACCATGGGAACAACAACCTCCCAAGGTTATATCCAACAGCCCGCAAGCCAAATATACTGAAAACTTGTGACTCAGCAGGGGCCGAGACGCCCTGGGACCCTTTATCCCAGGGGAGAGCCTCTATCCCAAGGGTCTCCTACCCTTCAAGCCTTATCACAATGGGACAATGAGAAAACCTACCCCCTACCGGTTTTGAACCTCTGACCTCCACGAAGATAACACATGTTCTTAACCATTAGGCCCACTTAGGTGCTCTAAATGCTAGAGAAAGCTCTACTCAAGGAAGAGGAGCAGGAACCCAGGGCTAGTTGCGGTGTAGGTTTGGATGATTACCTTTAATGCTATAGTACAGAAAGTTCCTTTCCCATATATTTGTCCATGTTAATGAATGTTTGTTTTGAATAATTCTTTTTTGTTATACATGAGTTTCATATAAAACATTTCATTCTTATTTGGGTCATAAGATTTGAGAAAGGTATTTGTTATTGCAGATGACGTCTCTGGAGCAGTGAAATGGGAGTTTGAATTTTGGGAGCTTGGATCAAACGCTAGTCTTTCAGGTATGTAATTCCAAATTCATATCTCATCTCTTTGCATTTAAAAGAATGTTTGATTATTGTATCTCTATGCTTTCCTATCTTTGTAACTAGTTAAGATGTACGTTGATGATCTCTGTAATTCCCAATCATAGGTAGTTTTTACCGCACAAAAATCATTGTTAGAAACATCATATTCATCATCATCATCAACAACATCATCACCATCTTCATCATAATCATCGTAATCGTCATGATCATCACATGAAATCATCATCAACATCATCAACAATAACAACATTGTCATCATCATCATCATCATCATCACCACCACCACCACCACCATCCCCATCATAATCATGATCATCATCATGATCATCATTTTCATCATCATCAACATCATCATTGTCAGCAACATCATTATCATCATCATCATCACTTTGCTTCTACATGACACCCTATATAAGCATTTCATTACTTGATTATGAGCATACAAGGTTAAGTTTTATTAAAATATCACAAGGATATTCTTCTCACAATATCTATCTATCCTATTTTCAAATCCATTTAGTGTAAACATTTGGTAGGAGGATTTGGCTTGCATTTTCATTAAACTAGGTAGACATTTCATAAATACAAGACACCCATTAAGACTTTCTTCAAAGCAGGCACTTTTTGAACCCAAATTGGAAATCTATATATACAAGAAGGTGGAAAATAGTAATCCACACCAATTCCAACTTAAATCACTCAAAAAGACCCAATAATTAGGGTTTAATGAAGTGCCTAAATATGTGTCCAAAAAGGAAAAATTGCCATCTTGTAAGATTCATTATGGGAAAATGGCCCATTAATTTAGATATCTGAAATAGGTTTTTGTAAACAATGTAACTAGATTTAGGTCTGAGGTTTCACTTGCAATTATTTACCAGTGTAAATACTGTGGCATGCATTTTACTAATCCCATTTTTGCAAATTTACATTTTTTTTATATAACACCCTATATAAGTAGTTCATAGCTTCACTCCGAGGATACAAAGTTAGTTTTTTACAAAAGTAGCACAATGATATTCTTCTCACAATATATATCTATCTATCCTATTTGCAAATCCATTTAGTGTAAACATTTGGTAGAAGGCTTTGGCTTGCATTTTATTAAACTAGTCATTCATTTCATAAATACAATACATCCATGAAGAGTTTCTTCAAAGAAGGCACTTCTTGAACCCAAATTGGAAAGATAGATGCACAAGAAGGTGGAAAATAGTAATCGACGCCACTTCCAATTTAAATCACTCAAAAAGACCCAATAATGGGGATTGGGCATGTATTTTACTTAAGTGGATAAAGATGGATCCAAAAAAAAAACTTCCATCATGGACGATTCATTGGGGGCAAGTGGCACATTATTTTAAGAATATGAATGATGTTTTTATGAATAATGTAACTAGCTTAATACCTATGGTTTTACTTTCAATTATTGATTAATGTACAGAGTGTGGAGTTCATTTTACTAAGAAGTTCATAGCTTGAATCTAACCATAATTTGTTTGAAAATTTTATATCTTGCTAGATTCATTCTGCGAAAATGACCCATCATTCTAGTAATCTGAAAGATCATTTTCGAAACAATGTATCTAGCTTCATCCCTATGGTTTTACTTTCAATTATTGACCATTGTACTTACTATGGCATGCATTTTAGTAAGAATTTCATAGCTTGAATCTGAGAATAAGTTGCTTGAAAAACTACCATCAACTTGGCAGATTCATTGTCAGAAAATGACCCATCATTTTAGGAAACTGAAAGAGGTTTTTGTGAACAATTTAACTAGCTTCAGGACTATGTTTTTACTTTCAATTATAGACCAATGTACAAGTTGTGGAAGGAATTTCACAAGTAGTTCATATCTTGACTCTAAGCATAAGTTGTTTGTAAAAATTCCATTTAGTAGATTTTGTAATGTCCCTCAAAATGCGAAAATCCTCACAACAGATCTAAGAGATGATGTATACCTCACAATGAAAGAATTTAGGAATAAGATTAAGAGTGGTCAATGCAGTAAAATGAGCAACAGAATAATAATACAGTAGAGCTTTGATTGAAGCAGAATAACTTCACACACACTAATTCATTAATCACAATATGGACAAATAAGTAGTACAATGCATGAGGATTCGAATGCCAAGGTGGAAATTTGAATTAGCCTTCATGGAGTGATCAAAATATTACTGGAGTGTCATCGGAGCACAACTAGAAGTCTATCTCATCATCAGTCGAGTCATCAATTCTGAAGTAACTGTCAACCATTAGTCAAATTGAGTCTAACTGAGTGTGGTAGGTGTAAATGGAACTAACTGAATGAAGGAGGCTCAGTGGAGGGCACATGACGAGCTAACTGGAGTTAGAATGGCCAGTCTAGTCTCATCAGAGGTCTATCGGAGTGATAACAGCAGTTAGGAGTCAGTCTAGCCTTAAATCAAGGCAAGACAGGTGGCTAACTGAAGTGAACTAGAGTGGTAGGTGAGAAAAGGCACCCTTCTCAAGTGGAAAGTAAGAAGTGGGCACATCACTGGCTAGGAGGGCTCAATCTGAGTGGAAATAATCTCCCGAGTGTTGGAAGACTAGGGAGTAGGTGCTGGAGGTGTCAAACTGATGACTGGGCAGCATGCAAAATGCATGTTGCATGCAAGACTAAAAAATCAAAGGATGAAAATGCTGGTAGGACTAGGATGGAGTATAGGAATATCCTAACACCCCCCCTTAATCCATCCTTGGCCCTGGTAACTGAGACCAAATGTCACCCAATACAAATGAATACTAATAACAGTTAATAAACTGAGGAAATGGGGAAACCTCATGGGAAAAATACCCCTCCTCAAAATAGATTGTAAGGCACACACAAAAATAAATGCTCCAAACTCAAGCAGGTGTGATGCTTGGTCATATGTCTGGAGGTATCTTCTTCTTGGGAAGAAGTGGATCATGCTCAAAAGGCATGTGCTTGTACTTGCTCTTTAGATCGAATGTGATGAGAACAAATCCAAAAGTATGAGGATGATCCTTAAACCTGTGATTCGAATCAGCTGAGGTAGGATCAAATCTATGAATGTGCAGATAGTCTTTTGTCTTCTCCTTCGAACCATCATGGGTGAGATTATGCCAAAAAGAACCATCACATGATTGCTTGAAATCCAAATCAGATTTAAGACTTGAATAATAGTTTCTTGATATCTCCTTTGAACTAGTAGGGGTGAGATAAAAACCATCATATGCATGAGAAATTATCCCAAGTAGTGATTGCTTAGAATCCAAATTAGATTCAAGACTTGAATCATGGTTTCTTGAGATCTCCTTTGAACCATTAGAGGTGAGATCAAAACCAGTAAGTGCATGAGAAATTATCCCAAGCGAATGGCAATGGCCATTATCTTCAATAACCTTCTGAAAGCATGAAATAATGATCATATAGTAGTACATAAGAGCTGAGTGATCAAGGAGAGCGAATGCATTACCTCTAATGTTTGATTTGACCTCCGAAACATTCAATAGATCATGATGCAAACCAACAGACTTTGGTGCAAGAGAGGATTTAGGACCTTCTGCAATTGCTAGAGTGTGAGCTGGCACAGAATTCGAAATAGAAGAAATTTGGAGCATGAGTGTAGAATCTGCAAGTTCTTCTTCTTTGTGGACAACTTCAATATGAGATATGTTTGATACTGGTTCATGATCAATGAGATCATCAAGGAGGGTGAATGCATCACTTTGATTTCTCTCGAAAGGGTTGGGAACGATCCCTTCATTCTGCATGCCAAATATTTCATCCAAGTGGGCCCATAGCTCTTTTGGAGATGAAACATCAGGGAGGTCATAGAACATGCATCGAGACATAGCATAACCCATGGTTGCACAAGCTATTTCACCTTCATTTAACCAGTCATACTCTTCTTTAGAGGATTCGAACTCTCTTTCAAAACAATAATCAAAGAGACAATGTCTCTTCAAATGTGCTATCATTTGTGGTTTCCATTCATCATAGTTGAATGGAGAAAGAGGAGTAATTCCTAATGAATACATAGAAGTTGTTTCAGAAGACCTACAAAAACAATAGAAAAGTCTACAACTGCTACTACTGCACTCGAAATCTTGATAATAACCTGCAAAAAAATCTCATGAATGGAGATAAACAATACTCGCAACATGCTTTGATACCATGTGAAAATCCTCACAGCAGATCTAAGAGATGATGTATACCTCACAATGAAAGAATTTAGGAATAAGATCAAGAGTTGTCAATGCAGTAAAATGAGCAACAGAATAATAATACAATAGAACTCGGATAGAAGCAAAATAACTTCACACACACTAATTCATTAATCACAATATGGAAAAATAAGTAGTACAATGCATGAGGATTCAAATGCCAAGGTGGCAATTCGAATTAGCCTTCATGGAGTGATCAAAAGATCACTGGAGTGTCATCGGAGCACAACTAGAATTCTATCTCATCATCAGTGGAGTCATCAATGCTCAAGTAATTGTCCACCATCAATCAAACTAAGTCTAACTGAGTGTGGTAGGTGTAACTGAGTGTGACTGAAACTAACTGAATTAAGGAGGCATAGTGGAGGGCTCATGAGGAGCTAACTGGAGTCAGAATGGTCAGTCTAGTCTCATTGGAGGTCTATCGGAGTGATAACAGCAGTTAGGAGTCAGTCTAGCCTTAAATGAAGGCACAATAGATGGCTAACTGAAGTGAACTAGAGTGGTAGGTGAGAAAAGGAGCCCTTCTCAAGTGGAAGGTGAGAAGTTGGCACATCACTGGCTAGGAGGGCTCAATCTGAGTGGAAATAAGCTCCTGAGTGCTAGAAGACTAGGGACTAGGTGCTGGAGGTGTCAACTTGATGACTGGGCAGCATGTGGATCCATACAATGCATGCAAGACTAAAAATGCAAAGGATGAAAATGCCGGTAGGACTAGGATGGAGTATAGGAATATCCTAACACAAAATGCACTCTAAAGAAAAATTCTTTAAGGGTCTTTGTAACGTCGTAACTTACATGTGGACATTAATCATTGAAATTGCATTTGATATTTATATATCCTAACTTCAATGCTAAGATTTTCTTCATGTTTACTTCTAAAGGGTTTTCTATTGGCTCCCCATACTAAGGCTTTTTTTAAATAGTTTCCCCTTTACAAATTTTGGGCAAGGATATTTTTGCATATGTATTCGATCTCAAGTATATAATCCTACTTTTATCTTACATGTATTATAGATTTCGACCATATTTTCCAATATCTATACGTTTATACATTTCCATAATATAATCTTCTTACTTTATAAGTCTTTATGTTGACAAAATCCTAATGCATCCTAAAACCTATAAGAACATAATTTCATGGACTAGAATTGTAGATTTCTTTCATAACACAGATCTTAGCATGTTAATACTTATGGATAAATTCAATAGAGTTTAATACATAATTAAATAGTTGAATGCTAAACCATACTAAGGCTTTTTTTAAATAGTTTCCCCTTTACAAATTTTGGGCAAGGATATTTTTGCATATGTATTCGATCTCAAGTATATAATCCTACTTTTATCTTACATGTATTATAGATTTCGACCATATTTTCCAATATCTATACGTTTATACATTTCCATAATATAATCTTCTTACTTTATAAGTCTTTATGTTGACAAAATCCTAATGCATCCTAAAACCTATAAGAACATAATTTCATGGACTAGAATTGTAGATTTCTTTCATAACACAAATCTTAGCATGTTAATACTTACGGATAAATTCAATAGAGTTTAATACATAATTAAATAGTTGAATGCTAAACCTAACAACACAATGCTCCAATATAATTTCTTACTACTATAACATTCATGAACTGGTTACATCCTAATTGACCCGTCAATTTCACATATGATATCCTTACCATTATTATCACCCTTAATTATTTACATCATAATAACCACAATAAAAAAATAGTGATATTGTACTAATACAATGGAAATATAATATCATCAAAATTCTTTCATTAACATATCATTAATTTCAGGTCTTTATAATTTCAATTGTCTGAGTTTAACACCCATATGACAAATTGTAAGGACAAATCTTCTACCACATAATCTTATACTTAATTATATGAATATAATCTTAAATTGGAAACCATCTAGGATTTTAACGCTTTCTTCATATATTTAAGGAAAAATGACTATGTGTTCTCATTAAAGGTTAGGTCTACTAACTCTCTCCATACCGTAAACTCTAAGGTATATCCCTTGACATAATTTTTCCAAGTAAAGGGGTCACGCAGCCAATATGATACACCCTGGACATGTTTCTAATCTACAGTGAACAGGGTTCTAAACGCAGCACGCACAGACCACGCCCGACGAGAATGGTTGTTTAACACTTAGTTGTAAGTTTTTGACAAAATATTTATTAAAAAAATATCAATCCAACTATTTAATGAATACTCAGTCAAACTAGAAGTTAACACGCTGTCTACACGGGTCTATCCACCAATCCAGCACATAGCCAAAGCAGATTTAACAGGTAAAATATTCGGTCAAAGCGTGAGCTTGCGTTTCTGCCAGCGGTAGAGGGTGCTTGTTTATGCGCCAACTACTGCCAACGCAGTCTTCTACCAAACTGCGTTATCAGCTGCACTATCAATGGTGTTTATTGACTAATGTCGATAAGTCAGTTTTGACCCAAGAGAAAGGATGCACTTGCCAAAAAGTATACGAATTGTTCTCACCAGAATAGAAAACGTAAGGAGGGGTGATGCGCCCTTCATCCAGCGATACACCGAGTCTCGCGTGCTGGCTATGAGAAGATGGTTGGAAATCCTCTGACGGTGGATCTTTTATGGAGGGTCAGGATTCCTCTCGGAAGAGCTGTTACATAAGGGAAAATCAACACTAATCTCATAGGATGATAGGCATGCCAAAGACAAACTGACATCACCAAAATTTCATCACAACAACTCATTGTTGGATTCTTCCATACACAGCCATTAAATGAATCTTTATGCGCAAAGATTTAATCCAGGGTTGGATTTATGTATGCAGTTGTAAATTAATTTAGTGGATGAAAAATTGATAAAATTATAGAGATCCAAATCCTAAGTAAAATTAAATAAAAAATTACATAGATCAGGTGTGATGCCTGCTCCTGGGATTCATATGTCCAATCTCTTGGATCTGCTGGTGTGATTTTATCTGAAAAGGCAGATATTTTGAAATGGAATGGAAACAAAAAATCAGGTTGTGTCACAGCAAAGTCGGCATATGACAGAATGATGCAGGGTCTCTACATCTTTCCACAGCATTGGTGGTATAAGAAGATTTGGACATGGAAGATGGGTTTAAAACACAAATGTTTTTTATGGCATGTTCTTCAAGGCACCCTGAAAACCTGGGACAATCTTACTAAGCGTGGCTGGTATGGACCTAATCGGTGCATCTTATGCAAGGACAGTGCTGAATCTATTGACCATTTGTTTATTTATTGCTCCTTTGGGAAACAAGTTTGGGATTTTTGTTGTACAAAGCTAGCTGCTTCTCATTTATTGGAGGAAGTTGGTTTTGGTGAGGCTTTACTAAGATGGTCCCGGAGATCTTTGGACACAATGCAGATCCCTATTTTCATTTCTTGGGCACTTTGGTTCACCAGGAATTCCTCTATCTTTCAAGATATGGAACCTGATATATCCTCCTGTGGTTTCCTGGCTTTGAAGTTACTACAACATTATCCTGTAAATTCCACAAGTTCTGTTGAGAGAAGTATTGGACAGTTCACTTTTATTGTCAATCAGCCAATTCTCTTCTTTGATGGGGCTGCTCAGAATGGGTACTGCGCAGCAGGAGGTGTTATTTATTTGAATAAGGAACACTTTTTTACTTTCCGCCTCAATTGTGGACTGGGCAGCAACACGAAAGCAGAATTGCTCGCACTATGGTGTGTTCTAAGATGCGCAAACAGTTTTGGACTTGTTAACATCAGGGTTTTTGGTGACTCAAGGGTCACAATAAAGTGGGCATCTAATGAATTTGAACTAAATGTTATTGACCTTTCACACTGGTGTGAGAGGACGAGGATGGAGATTGACAAGCAGGATAATATTATATTTGAACACATCTACCGTGAATTCAATACCCAGGCTGACTCACTTTCAAAACAGGCATTCCTGGGCTCTGAAGGTTTTTTGGTTTGGGAAGAATGGATGGATTCCAGTCTACTGGAATGTGGGGAGATTTTCTTTTTGTAGGATACCTTTTGGACAGTATATGTTGCGGATATATTTTGTCAGTCATATTTTATGATCCGATGTATAGCACCTTTTTTGAATATATTTGATGATGTATATGGAAGAAAAAAGCCATAGAGGGCTGAAACTACCTTTCGCAGGAGAGGTGACAATATTTTGTACTATTTGATTTTAAGAATAACAATAGTACGTTTTTTTTCGGTTGAAAAAAAAAAATATAAAAAAAAGAAACTGTTATAACTATACGTAGAATCTAAGTAAAAATCCAAATAGATTTTACTTTTACGGAATCGATGCCATAATCGCTCATAAACAAAAAAAAAATAATACCCATGAACAAACATACTACCTTGAATAGTAACATATATGCAATGAAACGGTATCCAACAAAAATAAAATAAAGGAAAATAACAAATAACAATAAAAGAAAACTAAGACCTCTAAGACTCATGGCAGAAATCAAGAAGAAGAACCATACACTTTACCATTCATAATAACTATAAAAATCAAACCAAATCATCAAACTAAACTAATACTCGATAAAACTTATGTTCATGAACAAACCAGAAAAAAAATTATTATCTCATCAATTAACTAAACTCTATATTCAAACCTTAATTTTAAACAAGTAACTAATATTTAATTTAGGCAAATAACTAAACTTTTATGAAAACGAAATACTTTGCTTAAAATAAATAAGAAAAGACATTTATCTTCTATAATTAGAATGGGCGACCGGAAGCTTGACTTCAATGTTCCTCCTTTCCAACTAACCTCAGTCCAACGTAGTCCAACGTAGGTGCTTGACTTCAACGTTCCTCCCTTCCAACTTACCTCAGTCGAGCATAGGTTTTCACACCGAGAGGCCACCCTCGAGCTTGGCACGAATCCACTAGGGAGTAAGGTTAATGCTCTCTTTCCTTTATTCGATTTTTAGTTATCTTTCCTTTCCTTCTTGCCTTCGAATATGAAGAAGAAGAAGGAGAAGAACCCCCTTTACCAACACCATAGTGCTCTCTTATAGTCAAATTTAGGTTTGTACTACCTAGACAAGTTCTTGTTAGAACTTGAGTTATTTAATTTTTAGTTAATCTTAACCGCTCGACTTACTCAATCGATTTTCAGCTAATTACTTAACTGATTGTAATTAATTTACTTTACATAATTATCTTATCTAAACATAATTAGATACCTGAACTTTATCATTTAAATTAGTTTAATTGATGTTTAACTTAGCTAACATTAACTTAGTTATCTTTAACTCATTGATTTACTTAGTCAATCTTTAGTTAATTCGGTAATTGATATTAATAGGTGAGAGTTATCCATGCACTCATGCATAAAGTACTAGTTGACCTTTTCTTGTTTGGTAGATACTCTTTTATAGATTTTTTATTTTTTCTAAAGCTTTTACTTTTAATCGAGGTCAATGAGTCTTTCTTTATTCTTGCTCCGTTTATTTATTATATTTGCAATAATATGGGTTAGCTTTATGCAAATAGTTAGGCCAAGGTTGATTATTACTTCCTTCCGGCGATTAGAATTTTCTCCAGCGTCCTTATCTAGGACTAATTATTAACATAATTTTAAACATAAGCGTTTGCTTGGTGAACATCTGAGTTCACTTTAAGTGCTTATGACATTAGGATTACCATTTTCATCAAAACTCATGGTTGTCAATCCATTCACCCTCTCCCCCTAGTAGATTCCATGCCCCAATCATTTTGTTGCGTCAAGCCTTCAGTCGTTTAAGTCTACAAATTCACTTAACTCTTAGGAAAAAACATAATCATACTTACAAATTTTTACCTGTGGAGCTCTTTCCATGAGCTCCTTGTCATTGGCGGGTATGCAGTTGTACTTTCTGTTGCAAAAACCCTAAGGGAGAAAGCAGGATATTACAGATTCATTGTGTACTAATAGCTCGTTATTTTAGGAAATTAAAAGAGAGTTTTGTGAACAATGTAAGTAGCTTCAGTCTTGTGTTTTTACTTTAAATTATTGACCAATGTACATATTGTGGAGGGCATTTTACTAAGCATTTCATAGCTTGACTATGAGCATAATTTGTTTGAATAACTGTCATCTTGGAAGATGCATTGTTGGAAAATGACGTGACATTTTAGGAATCTGAAAGAGGTTTTTGTGAATAATGTACCTAACTTCATCCTTGTGGTTTTACTTTCAATTACTGATGAATGTAAATACCATGGAATTCATTTTACTAAGTAGTTCATAGCTTGAATATGAGCATAAGGTGTTTGAAAAACTGTTATCTTGGCATATTCATTCTGGGCAAATGACCCATCATTTTATGAAACTAAAAGAGGTTTGTGTGAACAATGTAACTAGATTTAGGATTGTGTTTATACTTTCAATTATTTATTAATATACAGACTCTGGTGATCATTTTACTAATAATTTCATAAATTGACTCTTACCATAATTTTGGAAAATTTCCATCTTGGAAGATTCATTGTGGGAAAATGAATGATTATTTTAGGAATATGAAAGAGGTTTTTGAGAATAATGTAACCATATTTAGGCCCGTGGTTTGAATTTTACTAATCCCATAATTTCAAATTGACACTTTTGTTTTTACATAACACCCTGTATAAGTAGTCCATGGCTTGACTATGAGCATAAGTTCTTTGAAAAGCTGTTATCTTGGAATATTCATTGGGCACAAATGATACATCATTTTAGAAATCTTAATGAGGTTTTTGTTAACAATGTAACTAGCTTTGGACATGTCGTATTACTTTCCATTATTTAAAGGGTTAGTTTAAATGTAAAGGATGATGACCTTAACTTGGTTGTTTAGAGTTTGAGATTTAAAAAAAATGAATTTAATAAACTTAGCAACATTGTCACACTTGGTCATTGAATGAAAACTTTAATAGATAAGTTTGAAGAACAAAATGTTCTAGCCAATTCATATTGTAAGACATTTTTCTTTTCTAAACAAAACCAATATGTTTACATGCCCATTTCTCAAATTGATGCTTATGATGAAGGGTCACCATTGAAGTTTGACCAACCTAAAAATTGTATTGACTTCATCAAACATGTTGTTTTTTCACCCTTTATAGTGTTGTCTTCTATAAATCCTATTAGCTTGACCAACAATTTTTTTGACCTTAGCCTTTATGGTACTTTTGTCTCGCCATACATGGAATTTTGGTCCATTTGCAAATTTCATTAGCCTCAACAACTATAGATTTTTCATCACCCTTTAGGATCCTTCTACCTCACAATGAATGTAAGGATCATAACATAACAACCTCCTCTCAATATGGTACATGGGTCTTTCTTTTCACCAACGAAGTCATCGAATTTATTGATCTAACCTCTCTTTGGATGGCATTAGCTAACAAACTATACCAATTGAGTTTCTCGAGGACACGAGCCTCTGAGAATACATTGGTTAGCCATATATCCATGCCATACGGATCCCAACTTTACCAATTTGCATCAATAGTCAAATCCATATCTTTTACAGTGATTAAAGTTGGGACTCATTACCCATACACATGTCAATAAAGGATGCAATTTCTCATTAATTATAACATCTATTTTAAACCATATATCACCATCATCATACTTTCCATTCATATGCATTGTAAAACAATAAGATACCAAATTTAGCCAACAAGATCAAGGTTTCACAACTTTTAGAATATTTACCCTGAACCACATCATTATTGGTAATTTTCGTACAATTGTACTACTAAGTTACAATTATAGCAAGTTCACATATAATAATATAGATACATCAAGATAGAGTGAATAATAAATGTACTCATTATTTTATGCCACAACAAAATAAATCATTTGGGACACCAAGATACATACTATCGTTTTTTAATTCTATTTCTCCACGACATCGCTTAAGTGATGTTAGTCTGATGCTAGTGTTATGCCATCGATGTTAACCAAATGTCCATGGCACAATACTAAAATTGGAATAGCATCTCTTAAGCAATGTCATGGAAAAATAGAATTAAAAAAAATGAATAGTATATATTTTGGTGGGCCATGGCTAGTGTAGCTAGGGTTTTACCCCTAGCTTGTGCAAATGAGCACCTACTAAGGAGAATGGACTCCTTAGTAGCAG
This sequence comes from Larix kaempferi, assembly GCA_027924585.1. Taxonomy (NCBI): domain Eukaryota; kingdom Viridiplantae; phylum Streptophyta; class Pinopsida; order Pinales; family Pinaceae; genus Larix; species Larix kaempferi. Next base: position 243,403 of record BSBM01001286.1, read on the forward strand.
TTCAGTAAATGTAAATTATTAAGCTAAAACAGAAATGAAAAAACTACTCTAAAACATGTGCATGAAACATAAACAACAAATTTAAATAATGGTTTTGTATTGATATTACCTCCAATGTGGAGGTTGATGAAGCCCTTGCAATGTCCAAGAGGGTTGCTCCAAGCTCCAATGTGCTCCTTCTCTTTCTCCAATGGTGGGAATGGGCCAAAAGTGGCTCTCAAGGTGAAAGTAGTTCAATGGTGAACTAGGGTTTCGAGAGAGATTTTGGCAGAGTAAGGGTATACTTGATTGTGGATGTGAAATAAGGGATCTCCATCACCTATTTATAGTTTTTTTGTGGTGGAGTGCTGACCCATGGTTTTAGGAAACACATGGTTTAGGGCAGCTGTATAGGGTTTTTTCCTCCTTTTCCTCATTATTTTATATTTTTTATTCCCTTTTTAGGGGATTTTTGCTATTTTTTGAGGAAAAGGGGGTTTTTTAGCCTTTTTGAGGCTATTTTGATGGTTTTGTGGCCTTTTGGAGGCATTTTAGGCCCTTTGGAGGCTTTTTAATGGGATTTTTTGGGATTTTAAGGGAAATATGGTAGGAAAATGGACAAATGAGCCATATAATGTGGTAGATGAGGTAGTGAACACTTTTTGGGTGTTAACAGATTGCCCCCTGATGTGCGAGGGAAGGAGCTCATCGTATGGCCGATGGACATCATAAGTCATGAATGGTTTTCCTGGGGTGATGGAAAGAAGAGAAGAAACAAACTGAAGCCCGGAACAACGATCCCGAACAACTACAAGAACTAAAAGTACATAACCTCAATAATGGATGAGGAATCATCTGATCATGTGGACGAGGTGGGCATACCCATGCTCGTATCAGGATATAACATAATAACAATGGGGTCCAAAAAATGGGGACCTGAAATATACATGACCTCAAATACTGACTGAGGAATAATCTCAATCTATGGACGAGGCGGGCATACCCATGCTCGTATCAAGATACATAAACATAACTGTGAGGCCCGAAAAAGGGGGACCTGTAAGATACATAACCACTGTGTACATCATAAGAGTCCAGAGGGGACACAAAGCTGGGACATACTGCTGGGTTGATCATGTGGGAACTGAAGAACTGGTGCACTGGAACATCAACAGTGCTGCTGACTGGGGTACCAGAGGAACTGATGAGCTGCTAGACCATAATGACTGGGAGCAATAACCTCGATGGTACACTGAGCTGGAACTGAAATGGGTACTCAAGGAAGCATATAGCTGGATGGCTTCCGAATACAATCGCCAACGCAGCCCGGACATCCACGGGAACATATAACTGGTCGTTTCGAAGTGACTCACCAATGTGCTAGAGTCGGGGGAAATCCGGGGTCTTCGACACATAATGTAAAGGATGTAACCCTACGCGATTCTCAACGATGCGATCAAGGTGCTGAAGTCGAGCATGTGAGAAACAACCACTCGGAGAGGCAATGATGACTCCTCTCAGAATGGTCCGTAGGCACTTACCACAGATGGTGATAAGTCCAAGGCGTAGGGACCTCTGGGCCTATCCTCTGGAATAGAGGTGCTGTCGTCGACAGAGGGAGACCTGCAACTATCAAGGCAATGATGTTTCCTTGACAGGAGCGCGAGGTGGAGAACCGAAATGTGATAGTACTGAGGGCAGGACTGACAAACTGGGGGTGACAACTCGGCAAGTAGAGTGGGTGGACTCAAACTTTCTTTGTTCAGAGTATGATAATGGGAATGATCTGGTAGCATATGAAACTGACTGAGGGGAAAGGGATCATAGCTGTAATGGATCTGGGAGGGTAACTGGGCTGAGGGAGACTCAAGCTGGTATAAAATGGCAGGAGATTGCAGAATACTCTGAACAAAGGCGCCCTGATTGGGGGTGCTGCCGAGATGATCGATCATAGTGCCAGGAGGCACGGGAGGGGACTTCTTCACGGGTTAAGGAACTAGAAGAAGTGTGTGTAAAATGATACTGTCGTGTGGATTTATATGAGCCCAGGACAGTTCATGCTCGCGGTTGCTTTCAATTTTAAGGAGTCTGAAAGCGATAAGAAGACTCTGAAGTAATGGAATGGTACTGTCGTGTGGATTTTATAAGCCCAGGACAGTTCATGCTCGTGGTTGCTTTCAATTTTAGAGAGTCGGAAAGCAAATAAGAAGACTCCAGGGGGTTGATTTTTCGTAGATTTAGTCTCCAAGGCCCAAAGAAGCATAAAAGGATGCAATGAAGAACTCTTCTAGCCGGTGTGACTAGAGTATTCCTTTTTCGTAATTAGTCTACCAGGTCCGGAAAAGGGTTAAACTTATACCAGATAGATGCCCTTTCAGGTACTTTAACGAGCATGAAAGGAAGCAAGATTGCTCGGCGATCTTTTCATTCTTTTAGGAGTCAGAAAAGAGCTTAACGTAAACTCCCTAAGTGCCTTTTTCGTAAAGGACTTGTCCGGCCCGAAAAAGGGATAAAATTATACCGAACAAAAGGAATGTCCAGGCAAGGAGGAAGTGTTCAATCAAGGATCAGGAATGATGACCAAGAACGAGGGTAGGGGGGAACACTGGTGGGCCTCCTTGCGAGATGAATGGAATGGTGTCAAAATAATGAAACATTTGCAGTATGACAGGAGTGAAGGGCTCATGTAACAATGTGGAACAATCCGATGGCGGCCGATGTGGCACGCAAACCGAGGCAGCACGGTGTCGGGACACAATGTTGAAATTGTACTAGGTGAGAGCGAGAAATGGTCTCAAGCATCATCACGAGCTCGAAAAAATGAATCCAGCGATATAAAGGGTGTCAAAAATGGGTAACGGACGATGTGGCACGCACACCGAGGCGACGAGGGCGTTTTGGAAAAATACCTGAAAAATCGGGGGGTGAGAGCGAGAAATGATCTCAAGCATCATCACCAGCTCGGAATAATGAATCCGATGATATAAAATATGTGAAAAATGGAGAACGGCCGATGTGGCACGCAAATCGAGGCGACTAGTGGCGTCTAAAAAAATGGGCAAAAAATGACAGAACAAAAATAATGCAACGAGGTGACCATCTTGACAGTCTCATCGTGCTGATTCCAGTGGTGGAAACGGTGTGAAAAACAGACTCCGTATGGGGTCAGAATGGCCAAAACAAGAAAAAGTCAACTGACTATAAATAGTGATGGGTCCAACATGACATGTGTCATTTGTACGGTTTGACTTTGACTTGTGATCAGAGTGGACCAGAGCTTAGGTGGCATTTCTGGACGATCCTACCGGTCGTTTCAGATCCGGGAGATATAGGTATTCCGTCAAACTCATACCTGCATGTTTTTTAGGGTCGGGGGTTAGGTAGTGGGTCCCAGGGCTTATTTGTACGGACCACGTGGGGTGGACCGCAGGTTACGGGGTCGAAACCGCGGTTGGCAACCGCAAGTTTCGGGGTGAACCACGCGGTTGGAGACCGCGTGTTCCTCCTTAGAACTCGTGGTACTAGACCGCGTATCCAACGGTGACGACTGGGTGTAACGGAGCAGGAGGTGTCCGGGCCTTGGGGGAAAAAAGTTGGCAGTTATGGCAGTGTTTGACCGTAGTGATGCAGTCGGTGAAAAGTGTGGGCCAGAAGTATCCGGCGCGGATGACCTTTTGGGCAGTGGCCATCCCTGAGAAATGGCCTCCGCAGGCACCGCTATGACAGTCATTAAGGACGTGTTCAGCTTCCTCGTGTGTAAGGCAACGACGAAGAATTGTGTCAACCCCGCGCCGGTAAAGAACATCGCCTAAGAGGAGATATCGAGAGGCCTGGTCACGGATGCGATGGCATCCATTACGGGTAACTTTGGGTCTGAACTTCTGCGTGCGCAGGTATAACAAGATATCACTGTACCATGGGTCATCGGACGAGATAGTGAACAGGTGATTGTCGGGTAACTCATCGGAGATTGGTTTGGCCGGGAGAAGGGAAGGCAGATCCGTAATGAGCTGGGCAAGCGCGAGGGCTTTAGTGCTCTTAGGTGTTTTGAAGGTAAGGTCATATTCCTGGAGGATAATGACCCATTTAGCAACACGACCTTGCAGGAGCCGCCGGTTTAGAAGATATACCATGGGGTTAGAGTCGGCGACGACTGTGGTATGACTCATTAAGATATAGTGTCGCAATTTTTGGATGGAAAAGACCACTGCTAGGGCAAGTCTCTCCTCATATGGGTAACGTAGGGGTGGACCAGACAAGGTCTGGCTGACGTAGTAAATGACGTGCTCCTAGTGAGAAGCGTCTTCTTGAACCAAGACTCCAGATACGGCATGCTCGGATGCCGAAACGTAAAGGATGAAGTCTTGTGTGAAATCCGGAGGGGAAATCAGAGGAGCTTGTGTGAGAGCCTTCTTGAGGGCTTCGAATGCAGCTTCTGCTTGCTCATCCCAGACGAAGGGTATGTGGGTACGGAGCAGGCGCAAGAAACCGTGAACGGTAGTGGCATAATCAGGAATGAAGCGTCGAAGGAAGTTGGATCGCCCCTGCAGACTTTGGAGCTGCCGGAGCGTGCGAGGAGAGGGAAGGTCTAAGATGGCTTGGAATTTTAGAGGGTCAATAGTAACTCCTTTCTGGGAAACAATGAAACCCAACAATCGGCCTGCCGGAACGCAAAAGACACACTTGTGTGGGTTCAAGCGGATTTGGTATTTGCGACAACGCAGAAAAACTTGCCGAAGGTTGTTAAGGTGGTCTCATCGTTTCCGGGAACGAGCTATAAGGTCATCAAGGTAGACTAACAGGATATGGACCAAGTCGTGAAAGCAATAGGTCATGGCCCGCTGGAAAGTGGCACCAGCATTTTTGAGGCCGAAAGGCATGACGCGATAGGCAAAGGTGCCCCATGGGGTAGTAAAGGCAGTTTTGTACTGGTCTTCCTTACGGATCTGAATCTGATTATATCCGGAAAAACCATCCATGAAGGAGAGGACCTCATGCCCCGCACACGCATCTATGAGCTGGTCGATAAACGGCGTGGGGAAGTTGTCCTTGGGACAAGCACGATTTAAGTCACGGAAGTCAGTGCATACTCGGATGGTGCCTTGTTTTTTGTTAACGGGAACGGGGTTTGAAACCCAAGTGGTATAGGCAATAGGATAAATGAACCCTGCTTTGCGCAGCTTCTCAATCTCGGATTTGACAGCTGGGAGCTTTGAGGGATGAATGGGGCGCTGTTTCTGACGAATGGGGGGTAGATCAGGCCATGTGTCAATGTGGTTCTCTATAATGGCGGGGTCAAGACCAGGAATTTTGGTATAGGACCAGGAAAAGACATCACGGAATTTTCTGAAAAGGTTTATGTAGTCCTCAATCTCTTGTTTGCTGCAGAATGCTCCTAAAGTGATGAGTTCAGGGGCACGTCCTGGGGCAGCGATATCAACTTGGATGACAGGTGAAATGTTGGCCATGTTACCTTCCTCGAAGGCGTCAGGAGCAGGAATAGGGTCCTTGAACTAGTCGACCTTAGTGGGAAGGAAGTCTTTGGATTCAACCGCAAATTGGGTAGCGGTGCTAGAGGAAGATGCTTCTGGGATGAAGTAGGAACGATGATGCATATCATCCTAGGGATAATCCGGGGCGGTAAGGGCCTCAAGAATCTCCTCATCGGTACGGAAAGTTTGCATCGTCAAATCGGTTGACGAGGGGGTAGTGGTTGAAGAGATCATATAGATGGTATTAACCTCTCCAGAAGGGGAAGAGACCGGGGGGTAGATCTCCTCAATGGTGGGTGGTGCCGTCTCAAGATCCAGATTGTTCATCTCATAGAGAGCCGCTCTGTAATCCGGGAGATCGGGACAATGATGGGAGTAATGCCCGTAAACACCGCATATGGAACAGGGGTGGTTAGTGCGTAGGGACTTGTCTTTAGGCTTAGGAGTGGGGTTTAGTTCGACAGTTGGGATGTTGGGGTCATCGTCGAGCATCTGCATGTGTTTCTGTAGGGCTGGTAACTGTGGACACTGGTGAGTCACATGGCCCAACTCGTCGCACAACGAGCATTTGGGAGGAGCGCGAAACACTAGAGGGTTTTTGACTGTCTTGGGAGGTGGTACAGCAGTGTAAGGTTGTGGACCTCTGCCCCCAGTGGGTTTGGGAGTAGGAGGGGGAGTCGTGGAGGACGAAGGGGTAGAGACACTGGGAGGTGGCTGAGTGGTAGTAGCCATGGGTTGCACCGGTTGGAGGACGACGTCTGGTGTCGGCGGGAGAACGGGAGGTGAAAGATACCATACGGGTAATCCCAAAGTTAACCCAGGGAGGCTAAGGGTAGCCATGACCGGAGCGCTTACTACTCCCGATGGAGGGACTAGGAAGGGGATCGTATGGATAGGTGTAACACCAATGTGGCTAGGTATCAATGGTGGTTTTGGCAACAAGGGTGGTTGATTATTAGGTGGTTGGTTATCATGGGACAAGGTACATAAGTCAGACACGTCCGTGGGGGCTGATGGAGGCGGAATAGATTGGAAGGTGGAGGTCATCGGCGTGTCTGAGTAGACTCCAGGCCCCGTAGAGAAAACAAACGAGGTGGTGGCACGAGAAACAGGTTGTTCAACCATGGGGAGAACATTTTCAGGTGCCACAGGAGCACTGGGATCATAGTAGGTGAGCTGGTCATCCTTAACCACGCGTCCCTCATGGGGGAACATCATGGTGCGAAAGACGGAAGAGGAAACCGCCCACATGGCATACATGTAGCTGCGGTCAAGTAAAAGGTTATAATCTAATTGGGCATTGATTACCTCAATGTCAATGAGTACAGTTTTGCCACCTAACTGAACGGGGACATTGGCTAGGAGGCCTTGGGGCTGAGCTGAACAACCGTCGTAGGCGCGTAATGCAGTGGTGGACTGCTGGAGAGTGGGGGATCCCAACTTCTTCCACACGAACGTAGACATGACGCATGTGGAGGCACCTTCATCGATGATGCATCGATGGATGACAAGATTCAGAATGGAAACAAAAACTTGGAATGCTATGGTGGAAGGCAGGCGAGGTTCAGACTGGTCTAAATCAAATGCCATCAAATTCGAATCATTTGGGTCAATCCCCCCAATGGCAGAGAGTAAATTCTTGCGCTGGGAAGGGCAATTCTTCAAGACTTCTAACGCAAACATGGCTGCGGGAGATTGGGCTAGGTCATCTACAATGTTGTAGTTTGACACAGCGCGCGCATTGGGGTTATTGTTGATATGGCGAAGTGGGAAACAAGGGGCTTTGGGAGCGCCATCTAGTGGAGGTGGAGGTATACGTAACGCCTGATCAGTGGGATGGGCGTTAGTGGGTTTATCAGTGGGAGGTGCTTCAGTGGTGGAGCCATATTGGTTCCGACGGGTCTGAAGGTTGACGTCAGCGGATGACATCATCAACAGGTGGTGGGTACCTGAGTCAAACATGGGTTGATCAGGAGCAGCGTAAGTGATTTGTTGTTGGGGTTGCACGTTGGCTTGAGGGGGAGCCAACGGCTGAGTGTTCACGACGCCTTGTGTTGGTAAGGGGTTTTGCAGAACCAAAGGTGGCTGCTGAGGCTGAGGGGGGTTAGGTGGCGCCTGAGGAGCTGCATGCCCTTGGCGATGGGCATCATCAACCCAAAGTTGGCGAGCTTGCTCTAAGTGTGGGAAAGCATGCGTGTAGTGTCCATAGACCCCGCAAATAGAACAAGGGTGGTTCATTCGCAAATTGGGGTTTTTAGCCTGCTTGGGCGGGCGATCAGGGTTTTGATTAGCGGGGGCCGCATTGTTGTTGTCGGGGAGATTAGCCGGTTGACCGGCTTGGTCTGCAGGTTGGTTGTTCCCATGATTACGGCCCTTGCCGCGGTTCTGTTGGCCCTGGTTGCGTTGGTTGTTCTGGTTTTGCCGCGGGTTTTGTTGGGCATAAACTTTCCCTTGGGAAGCCGGTGGATTCTGAGGTTGTGCAGGTGCGGGAGCAGGCTGCGGGGGATGATATGCAGGTGGAGGCTGAGCAGGTGCAACAACTTGAGGGGGTTGCTGATATGGCTGCGGAGCAGGTTGTGGGTTTTCCGCAGGGGCTTCCTGTGGCGGATAATAAGCGGGTTGGGCTTGTGAAGGCGCAGGAGCTGGGGTAGCCTGCTGGTGGTAGTAAGGCTGAGGTGCGACTGGGGGAGCATAAGCAGGAGTCGCATGACCGAAGCCCTGAGGTGGACATGAGGGTCCATGGTAATGGTGATGTGGCATGGGAGCATACGAGTTGGTTTCTCCAGACTGTGAGGTAGCCCGTGAAAGGTCGGGGCCAGGGGTAGGGCGTGCAATGGAAAATGGTTGAGGATGCGAAGAAACACGGCCAATGATACCATAAGCAGCGTGGGATGCCCCCGGCGCATTGTGCTGGGAGGACTCGCCGTGAGGGGCGTCAGGTATAATGGTATAAAGGTAACCCAACTGGGCGTAAATGAGGTCGAACTGTTGGGCCTTAAGGATGGCCTCTTCTTCAGACTGGGGTCTTTCTGATGCCACATCCTTAGCAATAACAGGGAGAAGGGATTTGAGGAACCAATCTAGGAAGATACGGTCGTCTAGTTTGATCTTGCATAAGCTACGGCGTCGACGCCACTCATGGATGTGGTCCGTGATATGGGTAGCCGTGTTTTGTCTGCAGGATAGGAGGATCTCAACGCCCGCGTCATAGCGAACAGGAAACTGGAAGAACTGCAGGAAGGTCGAGGCAAGGGAAGCAAAGGTGGCATGGGTCCCATGAGGTTGCTCGATATACCACTTGGCTGCAGAGCCAATGAAGGTGCGTTGTAAGAGACGGAGGTGAACAGACTCATCCACTATGGAGTTAGAGGAACACCATAGGTGGAAAGACATGATATGGTTTTGTGGGTCCTCACCGGCCTTGCCCTCGAACTTAGGGATGTCAGAGGGGAGCTTGGTAGGCATATGAGGCCACGCAGGGTCGTGTCGAATAGGATCGTTGGTCAATCTGGCTAGGTCAGGTAGGTTGAGGCTAGCCATGAATGGCAAACTGGAAGAAGGATGTGACACAGTAGTGGGTTGGACCAGGTTGGGGCCAATGCCCCCAAGTGGAGGGACAGGATTTGGGATGGTGCCCCCAAGTGGGGGAACTAAGGTGGTGGAGGATGGTCCAGCACCACCATGGGTAGTGTGAGCCACTGATGTAGTGGGGATAGGGATTCCCGCTGTGGGAATAGGTACCGTGAGGGGAATGGTGGATGGGGGCCCCATGGAGGGCATACCCAAAACAGGTGTAGTAACTGGTGTAGTGGTGGATGTGCCACCAATGGTCCCTATAACAAAAGAAGTGGAAGTCGTGCCAGCCATGGGGCTAGTAGGGGCAGTGTAAATAGGGTTCTCAGACTCTTCGTCAGAATCGAAGGTAAAGTAAGGAGCGTCAATATCTGGTGACGGAGTCCTATGTCGCTGACGAGTGGAGTCAAGTGACAAGGCTCTAGATCTGTGATGAGTGGTATCAACGGATGATGATCGGAATCTATGACAGGTGGTGTCAAGAGAACCGTGCTGTGGGGGCTCGCCCCTGAGGCGCCGAGAATGTCTCGGGGACTCAATGGTGATGGATGGTGTCAAATCTCTGTGGGTTGAGGTGAGTAGAAAAATAGCTCAAAAAAGCCTAATGCAACCGAGTGTGCAGAAGGAGAGCTAAAAAACAAGGCACTCAGGCCAACAACCAACTCAAAACACCCACTGCAACAGCTGTGCTACAATAGGTGGAGTATCAACAAAGATGGTCAGAATACCAACAAGCAACAGGTTTCCTAAAAATAAAAAATGGTGGACTCACTAGACCAAAGGGAGGTAAAGGAGCATGCAAACACCTAACTAAAAGTATTCTGACTCAACTAAACATATCCTCTGCAAGGTGATGAAATCCAAGTCAGACAAGATGAGTAGAAAAGCCAAGTGGCTATGATATCCCCCTACCGGGAGGGACACCGGGTAGTCAATCCTAGAAGAATGGCAACTAAGATACCCCGTTCATGACACGTCCAGAAAGGTGAATCTGCCGTTTAGTCTGTTTACCGCAATACCCCTATACAGGGATATCCCGCGAACCGCGAAAGGTAGCCCTTCGGTTACTGAATGGAGTGCGGTATTCCACTCAGGCCTCCGAAACCAGTCTCCCGACTTCAACCCTCCTAAGGGAGAGGCCCTCTGATAAACTGGTCGTGACCGTGCCAAAAATTACTAGGGAATTTTGGTTCCCTATTTGGACAACAACTATGTCTCAAGTGAAAGTAACCGAGGGGTGTTATTGGAAGCCTATCCCCCCGATCCTACCTAACTACAATGATTCTTTTGTGTTCCCCAAGTGGGGTTAGAATGTTGGTTTAGTTAGGTACTTTTTAAGGCTCACTTGAATTATGTGACGGAGTGTGTGCTCGTGAGGTGATGAACCCAAAATAGAAGTGCCACAAGGGGGGCAACTTCCAACTGTCAATAATACTGAAATTGAAACTTTAACTTGCAAAATTTTCTGATTTAAAAATACTGAAATTTTAAAAGAATTCTGTAAAGGGAACATAAATTATGTTGCAGGAAGGCTGTAAGGAAGTGGGATTGCAGGTAGGACAGAGGGCTGTTCAGATGCAGGAAATATTGCAGCAAAAGGGGCTGGGCTCAAAACAGGAAAAATGCAGAAATCAGACCGCGGGTCTGTGGCGAATCAGAACAGGCAGACCGCGGGTTTGAGGGAAACAGACGCAGTCAGGTCGCGGCTTTCGGGCCAACAGACGCAGTTGGGACGCAGGAAATAGGGAAAAAAGACGCAGTCGGGTCGCGGCAAAAAGGCTAACAGATGCAGTCGAGACGCGGGAAAGAGGCTGAAAGTCGCAGTCAGGACGCGGGAAAATGGCCGACAGGCGCAGTCAGATTGCAGTAAACAGGCTGATTAGCCGCGGTCGGATCGCAAGTAACAGACTTGAATCCGTCGGCAGGGCGTCGGAAACAGTCTGAGAGCCGTGGTCGGGTCGCAGGTAAAGGCCTGAAATACGCGGTCGGGATGCGACTGCAGAGGGAAAAAACGCGATGTACGGCGGCCGAAAGGGACAGCCGAAAGGGAAAAATTTTTAAACGGAAACCAGAAATTCAAAATCTAGGGGAGTCGCCAAAACTATAGCTAGGTTTTTACCCCTAGCTTGTGTAAATGAGCACCTACTAAGGAGAATGGACTCCTTAGTAGAAGTTCAGTAAATGTAAATTATTAAGCTAAAACAGAAATGAAAAAACTACTCTAAAACATGTGCATGAAACATAAACAACAAATTTAAATAATGGTTTTGTATTGATATTACCTCCAATGTGGAGGTTGATGAAGCGCTTGCAATGTCCAAGAGGGTTGCTCCAAGCTCCAATGTGCTCCTTCTCTTTCTCCAATGGTGGGAATGGGCCAAAAGTGGCTCTCAAGGTGAAAGTAGTTCAATGGTGAACTAGGGTTTCGAGAGAGATTTTGGCAGAGTAAGGGTATACTTGATTGTGGATGTGAAATAAGGGATCTCCATCACCTATTTATAGTTTTTTTGTGGTGGAGTGCTGACCCATGGTTTTAGGAAACACATGGTTTAGGGCAGCTGTATAGGGTTTTTTCCTCCTTTTCCTCATTATTTTATATTTTTTATTCCCTTTTTAGGGGATTTTTGCTATTTTTGGAGGAAAAGGGGGTTTTTTAGCCTTTTTGAGGCTATTTTGATGGTTTTGTGGCCTTTTGGAGGCATTTTAGGCCCTTTGGAGGCTTTTTAATGGGATGTTTTGGGATTTTAAGGGAAATATGGTAGGAAAATGGACAAATGAGCCATATAATGTGGTAGATGAGGTAGTGAACACTTTTTGGGTGTTAACAGCTAGCTCTACCTAGATCATTCAACATCAAATCCAATCTATATTTGAAAGCATAAGCTCCTCTGAGATTATAAATTCATTATGGCATATCTCCTCTAGACAAAATGGGTAAGTAATTTTTATGTAATTAATGATGACGCAATAGGAAATAAAGGATAAGGACATGGTAACCCTAGCTTTAGGAATCTGAAAAACGTTTTTGTGAGCAATGTATCTAGATTAAGCCCCATGGTTTTACTTTCAATTATTGACCATTGTAAAGACTATGGCATACATTTTAATAATAATTTCATAACTTGAATCTGATCATAAGTTGTTTGAAAAACTGCCATTTTGGTAGATTCATTATGTGAAAATAACCCGACATTTTAGGAAACTAAAAGAGGTTTTTGTGAACAATGTAACTAGCTTTAGTCCTATGTTTTACTTTCAATTATTGAACAATGTACAATACATAGAGGGAATTTTACTAATTACTTCATAGCTTGACTCTAAGCATAATTTCTTTGAAAAAATGCCATCTTGGTAGATTTATTGGGAGAAAATGACCCATCATTTTGGAATCTAAAAGAGGTTTTTGTGAACAATGTATCTAGATTTAGTCTCGTGGTTTTACTTTCAATTATTGACTAATTTACACAAATTTACTCTGAGCATAATTTATTTGAAAAAATTCCATCTTGGCATATTCATTTGGGGTAAATGACACATCATTTTAGGAATCTGAAAGAGGATTTTGTGAACAATGTAACTAGATTCAGACATGTGGTTTTACTTTAAATTATTGATCAATGTATATACTATGGCATGCATTTTACTAAGTTGTTCATAGATTGACTCTGACTATAAGTTGTTTCAAAACTTGTCATATTGGTAGATTCATTGTCGGAAAATGACCCATCCTTTTACGAATCTGAAAGAGGATTTTATGAATAATGTATCTAGCTTCAGCCGTGTGGTTTTACTTTCAATTATAGACCAATGTAAATATTTTGGAATACATTTTAATAATTAGTTCATATCTTGAATATAAGCATGAGTTCATTGAAAAGATTCCATATTCGTAGATTTATTGGAAGAAGATGACCAATCATTTTGGAGTCTGAGAGATATTTTTGTGAACAATGTATCTATATTTAGCCCTGTTGTTTTACTTTCAATTATTGATCAATGTACAGACTATGGAGTGCATTTTACTAAACTTTGAAAAACTTCCATCTTAGCATATTCAATGCAGGAAAAGGACACATCATTTTAGGAATCTGAAAGAGGTTTTTGTGAACAAGGTGACTAGCTTCAGAATTGTTCTCTTACTTTCAATTATTGACCAATGCACTGAATCTAATGTGCATTCCCTAACCCCATTTTTGCAAATTTACATTTTTTTAAACATAACACCCTGTATAAATAGTCCATAGCTTGACACTAAACATAATTTCTTTGAAAAAAATCCATCTTGGCATATTCATTAGGAGAAAATGACACATCATTTTAGGAATCTAAAAGAGGATTTTGTGAACAATGTAACTAGCTTCAAACGTATGGTTTAAACTTTAAATTATTGATCAATGTATGTAGTATGGCTTGCATTTTACTAAGTAGTTCATAGATTGAATCTGACTATAAGGTGTTTGAAAACTTGTCATTTTAGAAGATTCATTGTGGTAAAATGACCCATCCTTTTAGGAATATTAAAGAGCTTTTATGAACAATGTATCTAGATTCATCCTTATGGTTTTACTTTCATTTACTAGCCAATGTGCAAACTGTGGCATGCATTTTACTAAGCAGTTCATATCTTGAACCTAAGGATAAGTTGTTTGAAAAAATACCATGTTGGTAGATTCATTGTGGGAAAATGTCCCATCATTGTAGGAAACTGAAAGAGGTTTTTGTGAACAATGTAACTAGATTCAAGTTTATGGTTTTACTTGAAATTATTGACCAATGTACAAACGGTGGTGATCATTTTACTAAGAAATTTATAGCTTGAATTTGAGCATAAGCTGTTTGAAAAATGCCATATTGGACAATTCATTGTGGGCAAATGATGCATCATTTTAGGAATCTGAAAGAGGTTTTTGTGACCAATGTAACTAGATTAAGTCCTATGGTTTAAATTTAAACTATTGACCAATATACATACTATGGCATGCATTTTCCGAATCCGATTTTTGTAAATTTACACTTTGTATTTTACATAACACCCTTTATAAGAAGTCCATAGCTTGACTCTAAGCATAGGTTATTTGAAAATTTTCCATCTTGGCAGATTCATTGGGGGAAAATGACACATCATTTTAAGAATCTAAAAGAGGTTTTTGTGAACAATGTAACTAGCTTCATATCTATTGTTTTACTTTAAATTATTGATAAATGTATAGGATGTGACGTGCATTTTACTAAGTAGTTCGTAGCTTGACTTTGACCATAAGTTATTTGAAAACTTTCCATCTTGGTAAATTCATTGTGGGAAAATGACCAATCATTTTAGGAATCTGAAAGAGGTTTTTATGAAAAATGTATCTAGATTCAACCCTATTGTTTTACTTTCAATTATTGACTAATGTATACACCATGGTGTGCATTTTACTAATCCATTCACAGCTTGAATCTGAGCATAATTTTTTTGAAAAACTTCCATCTTAGCAAATTCATTGTGGGAAAATGACCCACAATTTTAGGAAACTGAAAGAGGTTGTTGTGAGTAGTGTAACTAACTTTCGGCCTGTGGTTTTACTTGAAATTATTTCCCATTGTACAGACTATGGTGAGCATTTTACTAAGTAGTTCATAGGTTAAATCTAGCATAATTTGTTTGAAAAACAACCATCCTGGTAGATTCATTGTGGGGAAATGACACGTCATTTTAGGAATCTAAAAGAGGATTTTTTGAACAACGTAACTAGATTCAAGCCTATGTTTTTACTTCCAATTATTGACTAATGGAAATATTGTGGTGTGCAATTTACTAATCCCATTTTTGCAAATTTACACTTGATTTTTTACATAACACCCTATATAAGTAGTCCATAGCTTGACTTTGAGCATAACTTCTTTGAAAAAATACCATCTTGGTAGATTCATTTGGTCCAAATGACACATCATTTTAAGAATGTGAAAGAGGTTTTTGTGAACAATGTAAAATTGAGACTTATAAATCTAAAGATGAATTCTCCAACATATTTATATGCAGTAAGACACTTAAGGCTACCAGTTCATAAGATTCTCCTATACTTTTCCAATAGACCAACGAATTGTGTTGTCAATATCAAGAGTAGTATATGAAAAGAATATTCAAAAAGTGATCTCAGTGGTGATCATTACTAAATTTTGGATTATAGTTTCAATGGAACCCATTAGCAAGTTGGAACCCTTGGTACCATATGACTCCATTCTTTTAGTCTTTTAACTACAAATAATGATGTCTTGCAATCATTGTTCATGAAAACATAGGGAATAAATATTGGGTAGTAGTGCATCCAACAAATCAACGAAGACAAGTGTTAGGGATACCAAAGAGACAGAGATAACATTATTTCCACCATTAATGGAGGAGGCCAAAGTATTTGAATGAGTGGTGCATTTTATGGATTTCATAAATAGACATGGGTTATAAGATGATCTTCTAATAAGATATGTAGAGGTTGCATGTCCATAAGCATAGTTAGACATTTTTAATCCATAATGCCACAATTTTGAGTACTTCCAGCCATTTAACATTTAAAATAATAGGGATCACCTTCAAAATGTTATATCATGAACACCACCATTAGCCACCAAGGCACTCCAATTCAAAATTTCTTCTTCATTATCCACTTGGATAACCTAGTTTGATTCACAAGTTGGTCTATAACATCAACACTTAGATTTCATGTACAAAACAAAAAATTGAATTGTTATTGCAAGGAAAACAATAAAAAGAGAAACCCATCTCCCATAAAGTGTAATCTGCCTGAAGACAACGATGTTCATGATCAAGAATAAGAATATGTAGCTAGAGATATGGAGGAATAAGTGTACTTCGTGAAAGGGGGGAGTCAAGTTGATTGGAAAGTCACTTACTCACATCTCGATGATGATGACTATGTCGATGATGACTTAGCTCTAGATGGTGAATATGTTGTTTTGGACAATCCTTGTAATGATTTTGAAGGGTTGGATACAAATTATGATATTTATGATTCAGATGTTGACTTGTACGAAGTTCAAGATCAATCTAATATGAAATTGTAATAGAAATTTTTCAATGGAACTTTTCTTAACAATATTAATAGAATTAACAAAACATAATAGAGAATAATATTCCATGATATTGATCCATTTAGATATATAATAACACAAATTTCCATTGAATTTATTCCATCTGAATCATAAATATCATAATTTGTATCCAACCCTTAAAAATCATTATAAGGATTGTTCAAAACAACATATGCACCATCTAGCGCTAGGCCATCATTGACTCTGTCATCATCATCGAGATGTGATTCAATGACTTTCCGATCAAATCGATTACCCCCTTTGACTAAATACACTTATTCCCCCATCTCTCTAGCTACATATTCTTATTCTTGGTCATGAACATCTTTATCTTCAGGCAAAGTATACTTTATGGTACATCCTCTTGGATCAAATATAACAACAAAAGACCAATCTAATCTACCTAGTACCTCTGAAAAAATACTTGCTCACATTGAATTGGAAGTACATAGGGCTCTTTATTTGGCTCGTACCTATTAGTATTAATCATGGTAAATCCATTTTCATCATCAATAACAATTTTTTTATCACCTTGCAACAACAATCTATACCACCTCACCTTAAAGAGAACCACTTTGAATGATTTAAAGTCTATATCCAATATGTCTTCCAAAAATCTGTAATACCTCAAATGTGGTGTGACCAGATGTCTATCACCCCTATGGGAAATATTAGTAACATGCAAAATTGCAGTTATACCACTATCGCATGTTTTCCTCTTGTCATCCAATTGTTTAGTGCGATATTTTATGTCATTGTAGCACATAGAATTATGATATTTCACCTAAATTCTGAACATGTTATAAATGGATTGTCAGGAATTAGTAAGTATATGTATAAGGTAATTTGTGCGAAAAAAATAAATATAGGATTTGAAATATAAAAATAAAATTCTAATATTGCTTACATTTGTATCTTTTGCACCATACACCATATTATATGTCAATTCCGTTCTTGGTTAAATCTGTATCATGATCCAAATAAGATTTTTTTATCAATTCTACCACCATATTCCATGATAAGGCACTATAAAATTATTTACATCATCATATCCATCTCTTCATCCAATCAATATTATTGGCAATGTATAAATGAATTGTATTCCACTCTATCTACCTAAAACAATCACAAAAAAAATTACTTAAACAACCAAGCTACTAACCAATATCCTAGAAGCATGTATAGAGATATTAAATACAATACAATATTTTGAATTTCAATTTTCTCCATACACCTTTCCCCAACAACACCTGTTAGCTGCTTTCTGGACAGACCTAGGTTTTTAGGATGCACAAAAACAAACACCCCTTGGCGCACTGGCCCTCTCGGCAACAAGCTGCGCAGCAGCCCGAAGTCTCACCCGAAGTGGCTATGGGGTGGCTAAGGAATCAGGATTCCTTAACCTAGGCGATGTGGAGACTATAATCTTCTCCCTTCTCTTCCAAGAGGATTCCTCAAAACGGAACGTCTTACTCTTCCTCAAACCCTTCAGCGCGACAACGCTGAAACTCTTACCAGCCTAGCTGCGCGGTATCTCCGCACCTGCGAATGAGGCGTTTACCCGCTACGTCTGACTATGTATCATCCCTGGCCTTGCGCCACAGCGCAGTAACACACTCCTCAAGCGCTGCAGGGATAGCGTTCTTGCAGGCCCCGTCGACGCTGCACGAGTATAACTTCTAAGGGAGCTTCACGGACTTACTTTACATGTTCATTCATAAAGATAACGAAACATTCATGTAAACATAGATAGTAAAACACAGACATGCATTCACGCAAAATATCACCATAACAACTAGAATTATGTGGTTCGCCTCCATGGGAAAATCACATTCACGGGAACTGTATTCTATATTAACTCAAAATGGGAATTACACAGTACGCTGTGCACACAGCTACAGCCTTAGATCTTTCTGGGAAACTCCACGCACACAGCTGGGAGCCCTTCTCTTAGATCTATTCTCTTCTTCTACAGAGATTACAATGACTCAGACATCAACTTGGACTGTCTGTAAACTCAGAGACTAGCTCTACTGCTGTCCAAGACTAACTCTCTTACCTTCTAGCCAATTCATCTAACTTCTAACTCATCCAATATCTAGCATCTAAACTTCTTCCCTTACAATTACACATATATATAGGTGGCCCCGAGGGTCACACCTTTACAAAACTGTGGGCCTTTCCCAGCAGTAATCCCCAAAAACCCTAACAGCGGACATGTCTAGGTGTACTGTAGGCGCCACTTGCAGTCATGTTGCCGCTTCCTGTAGACTCCGTGATTTTCGGCGTAGATTGCGGGTATGGGCGCCGCTTCATCGTTCATTGCTCCTTGTCCTTCACCTTCAATGCTTTGGTCCATTGCTCTTCCTTGGTCACAGCAACCATAACTTCTGTACTTAGCCTTAATGAGGGTAGCTGAGCCCTCTATTCTGTTGCTTCATTTATTGTGGTAGCTGAGCTTTCTACTCGGCCACATTCACTCTCCTTTGATGTGTGCACGCGAGCTCCATGATTTCCGGCCCGTAATCTACGCTGAGCTCGTCCATCTAGCACCGTAGTGCGCACTGTTCACTTCTGCCCAAAATTGGTGCTTTTACTCAAAACTAGCATTTTTTCCCTTCAACACTTGTGCTTTTTCCTCAAAATTCACAGCTTTACTATAGCTGCGGCCTATGCTCCAACAGGCCCCTAACACTTACTTGTGGCTCGTCTATGAGCCACTTACACTAGCGTGTGGTCGCTTTACTTGCGCATCTGCCTTTGCTTGGGTCGCAGCAAATGCTTGCTTCCACTGCGCAATAGCGGAGTCCATTTCATCCACGCACTCCGCAGCTGTCTGTACCATGTCTGAACTTGATTCTTCTTCAGTTATGCCATCAACCAACTGTTGAGATTCAGCAAATTCTTTGATCTTTGCCTCGGCTTGGGTAGCAAGTTCAGCATACTCATCCATAAATCGTTGTATGTTGTTGGTGAGATTAGCATCTTCATTTTTGAGCTTGTGCAGTTATTGTTGTACTTTGTGCACTTCGCTCATTTTCCTCATTTTGGCTAAGCCTTCTAAGGCCTTAGCTTCTTCACTCAGAACAGTTAGGGACTGTTCTACTGCTTGCACCTATTCCAAAAGGCCGTCTTTGAAAGGGAGCTTCTCAAGCTCAGCCCAAGCCTCCATAGCTTGCGTCATTAAGTTCTGGGCTTCATCTGCTCTACACTTCATTTGTGTGGAAGCTATGCGCAGTGCTTCAAATTGTTCCTTCCTATCATCTCTAGGAGGTGCTGCGACACGAGCTTCCAACTCAGCGATCTGTGCTCTATGGTCCTCAACCATAGAAACTATTTCCTGCTCTAGGGCTTTCACCCTTCCGCCAATAATTTGCACTTTCTCAACCAGAGGGAGGTCTGGTTGAATCTGGCAGGCTGGCATCTCCTGGGTGATTTCATCAACTACATTTCTTATCCCAGTGTCTTGTGCCTCGTAAAGTGCAAGCTGCTCAGAGATGTTCTTATAGCCTGCCTTCAGCTCTATTTCCTGCGATTGCAGTCTTTGGTTTGCATGGAATGTGGAGAGCTCTCTAGCTCTCAGCTCAATATAGACCTGCTCTTGTACTAACTGCAAAGTTTCTATCAGAATCAATGACAAATTTATCTCAATAAGGCCAACCGTGTTTACCTGGGTTGCAGCCAAAGGATCCGGGAATGTCATACTTGTAGGCGGGATGTGAACGACAGTATGCCTGTCTGCAAGTACTTCAACCCGCTCGGTGCTTGTAGATGCCTGCGGCACCTGTGAACCAGATGCTGGCGCATGGGTCTATGCAACTCTTCTTGTGAGACCTTTCAATTCCATGAGCTGCAGGTCCAGAGCATTTCTGATGTGAGCTTGAGAGGTCCGTATCTCGCGAAATTGCTCCTTCAGGTACTAATCGAACCCCGAGGCAAGGGTCTTAGAGGGGTGCGACATCTTTTGCTTCTTGGAAGCTGGTTCTGGAAAACCTTCATCATTTCTTTGCTTAGTCATTTCCTTGCCCTTATCTTTCTCTTACGCATCAGGGGGTGGCGTCGCGGCAGCAACTTCAGCAGCCCTCTTCCATTCGCCTGACCAGGAATTCACAGTTTCTTTGACATCCTGAGTAGTCATACGGTAGAGACCTACGGCCCATTCTTCCTGAATTCCGCGAGGGCGGAAGTAAATTTCATGCAAGTTGGTAGAAAAGACCAACTTCGTTCCATGGATTTGTGCTGTCTCCTCAGTCAGCCTCGACATCTCCTGGATGGTGTCCTTGAGGAGATGATAATATTCATAGAACATGGCACGGATCATCTTGTGCTTCGCGGGATTACTAGAATCCCAGAGGTTGACATAGCGCATCCTTGCAACCTCTCCTGCGCGGCGCGGAAGGAACTGACTGTTGGGGGGCTCCTTCCACCCGATAAAGGTGCATAAAATCAAAAGCCAAGAAAAATGGAACAACTGACCGGGGGTGTCCTGAACGTTTCGGCAGTCGTCCAAGAAAGAATTCAGGAGGAAGAGAGACCAGTTTTACTACTCTCCCTCCGCAGTTGCGATTGCGAGCTCTACAATAGCTCTAGTGACTTCTTTAGGTATGCACTTCATTAGAAGTCTTCCTGCAAGCAGACTGCCTGTGAATCTAAGTGCTTCATCTTCAGCTATAGTGAGGTCATAACCCCGACCTCCTCTCAGCAACTTGTATTTCTGCACCAGCTGTGCAACCAACTTTCTGTCCTTCTCTTTACCAATAAAATGAACATTGGGGTCCTTACCAACCTTAGATAGGCCAGTAATACTATGAATCAAGTCCACATTCAAATCGATTGGCCTCCCCAGCCAAAGATAACCACCATGAACACAGGATAGCAGGGCCTTAACAACTGCATTTACTTCATTGCTACGCCCGAAGTGCGGTAGCTTCAACAGGTTCAACAGTCCAGGCCTCTCTAGATTTGCTGCAAATTCCTTCGGGATGAATTCATCAACCTTTCTAGCGGGATTATGGACTACCGTCAGATAGCGATCCGGCGTGAACTGAGGATACGTTCTGTAGTCTCCCAAGTTGAAGTCAGAAAACCTAACCAGTGGAAGGTGTCCAAGCAGGGACCCTTCTTCTCACACGATTTTCGCCATTGGTGGCAGCGGAATCGGATACTTGGCATTCTTGGGAATGTGTACCTCGGGTGCATCATCTGGACGCGGAGAAATGTAGTTAACCAGAGTGGCCAAGGGCTCTGAAACGGGTTCGTCCGGCTGTTGCTGCTGAGACGCCCTTGTGCCCGGGGATTGTCTGGGATCAATCCAACCAGGATGCATGTAAGCCGAGGTCATCACCGGGGTAGCCATGCCAAAATCTAAGCCTCTGCGCTTGAATTGACGAACAACTTCTTCAGTTGATAGGTTCTCCGTCATGAACCGGTATACACAACAAGCATTTGAACAGACAAATGGAGGAATAGAGTAGGATACGAACGCTGAACACAAAGTGAGCAGTCTGCACGACACGACTCTGAAAACAATGACTTAGATTCTCAAACAAGACACTATACAACTAGAGGAAAGTAACTCGAACATATACGAGTGTGGGGTGTTTATAGCTAAAGGCGGTAGTAGATGCGGACAAGCGGGGCTAATGACCGTAGGCGCCTATGCATGAGTTGAAAACCCCCCTACCCCCGCGCCTCTGCGGTGCATTAATTGCGATGGATGGGCTCTGACATCCTTTCGGGAGATGAGCTAAGGCCTTCAGCTCATGACTTAAATGCGAATCTTAGGGAGATCAAGCTAAATCTGTCAGAGCAATTACAATTAATTGGCGATCTTATCTTCCATTAATATTCAGACGCGGCTATAGGACTACCGTAATTCAAATTTTCGGTGGGTCACTTCAGCATAGGTAACTTTGCACATTGAGGGCTCCATGGCGAGGAGAACTCCTCGAGCGGAAAATTGATAACAGGGAACTCCGCAAGAGCGACGGTTTGACAACCCAGGGAAAAACTTTGCAAGAGCGCAAATAGGCTCCCTCCAAACAGGCTTTATTGACATGCGCGGATGTTTCAAGGAACTGCGCGGGAAGCTGGAGACTGAAAGTGTCTCACGATTTCCGTGTATACTGTGATAAGTGCGATGCGTCTTTCAACTACACTGGGCATCTGCACTACTTTAGCAGTTAATTAAGTCGACAGGGCGGAGTGGCCGTGGCGATAAAGCTTGAGCCGACTCCCATTAATCATTGTGGGCAGCAATTCTCCATTAAGCTTCGCAAGCTGAACTGCTCCTCCTTCTGTTATCTTTGTCACCTGAAAGGGCCTAACCAATGTACACAAAACTTGCCTGGAAACTTGATGAATTTACTATCATAGAGGAGTACCAAGTCTCCTTCTTGAAAGACTTTATTCCTAATATGCCTGTCATGCCAAGCTTTCTGTCTTGCCTTCTGCACTTGTTGATGGACTCCAGCGAAAAGTCTATCTTCTTCTAAGGTAAGCAATTGTGAGAGTCTTTCACTCATAGCATCAGTATCTGCCATTTCTATAATTTGCACAATTCTGAGGCTGGGAACAATGTATTCCATGGGCATAACGGCTTCTTGTCCATACACCAAACTAAAAGGTGTGTGACCTGTTAATTTCTTGCATGTGGTTTTGTAAGCCCATAACATAGTTGTGACTCTAAGGTCCCAATCATCTCTTTGTTGATTACAGATCTTTGTTAGGGCATTCTCGAGAATCTTATTGAATGCCTCCATCGTACCATTAGCTTGAGGGTGGTAGGGTGTACTCTTATGGTGACTAATGTGGAATTCTTCAGTAAGGGCCTCTATAGTCTCATTTAGGAAATGTGTGCCCTGATCACTCATTAGAATCAGTGGACTTCCAAATCTAGTGACAATATTCTCAAAAATGAATTGCGCGGCAGTGACAGCATCGCAATTCTTAACTGGCTTGGCCTCAGCCCATATGGTGAGGTATTCAGTAGCTGTGATGATGTATCTTGCGCCGGTTCTCTTTCCTGGTGGCTTGATAGGTCCCACAAAATCAATGGCCCACTTATCAAAAGCATGCACTGTTATCTGGGGTCTTAGCGGCATTTCATCTCTTCTTGAAGGTTTTCCTATTCGCTGGCACACATCGCAAAATTTGCATAATTCCTTAGTATCCTTGTGCAATGTTGGCCACCAAAGACCTGTGGCTAAGACCTTCTGCGCAATCGGCTTTCCTGCGAAATGGCCTCCTGCGGTCCCTGAGTGCGCTTCTGCGATTATGGAGTTCTTCTCATGCGGTAAGATACATCTGCACAAGACTTCATTGGGGCCCAACTTATAGAGCTGGCCTGCTATCAAAGTGAAGTCTGTGGATTTGAAAACAAGTTGCTTGTTCTGCTGGATTGTAAACTGAACTGGCGCTTTCCCGGTAGTGAGAAACTCAAGAATATCAGAATAATACTCATCGGTTGCTTGAACAGAAAACAACTGCGCATCAGGCAGATTGTCCTCCAGATTTGTAGGTTCCTCCCCTGACTCTATGCTAGATAAATGGTCAGGTCCTGCGTTCAATCTACCTGGCTTCACAATAACCTCGAAATCATACTCCTGGAAGAGCAGTAGCCATCTGCAAATTCTTCCCCCTAACACTGGCTTATTGACCAAGTATTTCAAAGCAGAATGGTCAGTATACATTTTAAAATGAGTGCCCAATAGATAGTGTCTGAACTTCTGTAAGGTATAGACCATAGCTAGTCCTTCTCTTTCTGTAGTGGTGTAGTTCTTCTCAGTTGTTGACAGTTTTCTGCTAGAATAATCAATGGGGTGGTCAATACCTCCTTCTTTCGGTTGTGTCAGCACAACCCCCAATGCTATGGAAGAAGCATCTACATGAACATGAAAGGGTTTTCTCTAGTCTGGGAAAACTAGAATAGGTGCTGTGACCATCTTTTCTTAAGTGTATCCAAGATCTATTGGCATTCTTCTGTCCATTGGAATTTCGAATCCTTTTTCAGCAATCTCTCCATAGGCGCAGTTATTTTTGCATAACCCTTGATAAATTTCCTGTAGTACCCTGTATGTCCCAATGTAGTGCGCAATTGTTTGACTGAGTTGGCCGCAGGTAAGTTAGCAATGATGGAAACCTTTGCAGGATCCATCAGGAGTCCTTGTCTGCATACAATATGACCCAACAGAATACCAAAAGGAGCACAAAAAATACATTTTTTCAAGTTAAGGGAAATCTGATACTGTCTACATTTTTCTAACATCATCCGCAGATTCCCTATATGGTTCTTTAGTAAACCAAACACAGTCTAGTCATCAAAATAGACTTCTAGAAACTTGTGAATGATTTCTTTAAAAACAGCAACAACGACTCTAGAGAAGATAGCAGGAGCGTTTTTAAGACCAAAGGGTATTACCGTATACTAGAATGAGCCCCATTCAGTTGCAAAAGTGGTCTTATGGCGGTCTTCTGGATGGATTCTGATCTGATGGTATCCCGAAAAGCAATCAGTGAAGGAGTAAGCCTCTTGTCCTCCAACATTATCAAGCACTTCGTCTGTAAAGGGCGTAGGAAATGGATCATGCACTGATGCGCCGTTCAGCTTGCGCAAGTCCACATAGATTCTTATTTCACCTTTTATCTTTTTCTCTTGTACCACCATAGGACTAATCCAATCACTTTCCTCTACTAGCTCAATGATACCTGCTGCGAGCATCTTATCAATTTCTTCTCTAACCTTTTCTTTATATCGCGGGTTCAACCTGTACGGGCGCTATTTTACTGGCTTGGCGTCTGCTTTCAAAGGTATGCGCATAACTCCTAAATCTCCTAATATGCCTTTCATTTCTGTAAACTTGGTAGGAAAGATATCCTGGTAATCACGTAGTAAATCTGCAATATGGCCAACAGTTTCATCATCCCAATAATCTCCTATAGAAGCAAACTTGGGTTCGGCTTCTGTACCAATGTTAATCTTCTTAAGCTTGATGTGTTCTGTAATGGCAGGGATATCAAGCTGAGGGCCTTCGACCTTGCGCGTCCCTTCTGATTCTGGAATATTGATGTTGCGAGGATCATCTTCCTCTTCACCAGTGGTGAAATTAAAGCATTCCAGGGCATGTTCCATCTGGACAACCCAATCTGGTTGAGAATATTCTGGTAATGGACATTGTTCAAATACCTTCTTTTTAATACACTTTAAAGCCTGGTCGATGCTTGGATGTTCTAACTCAAAGCTGAAGGTAAGTTGAAAACTTTCCATCATAAGAGGCCAAGTGATAGTGCCTCTGCGCAATTCTGTTTCAGTGTACCGGTTCCTTGGAACTATATCCAACGTGTGGATGAATAGGTGAACCCACTCGTCCTCTGGATTATTTGACCATTGCTGAATACATGCTTCAACGTGTGACCTAGGGTCACTCTGTCCATCATATTTGTGCAACGCTTCTGCTGTAGTTTCCTGAAATCTGTGCAGTATCAATCTGCGACAGTCTTTCCATGTGTCAATATTTTTTTTATGCGCACCCCACCATCTTGCGGGTGTAGCGCGCAGTGCTACATTCAATGCTTGTATGCGCTGCTCATGTGGGATTTGTTGTTCATATGTATGTATGAATTCACTTACTTCAGTTAAACCATCAAATATTGGAGTGTTATTCAATTCTATGCCAATCCATCAAATGGATTTAGTCATCATGGAACAACGCCTTGCAGAAACCTCATGTAAGCGATTCTGCCAGTTTTCCAGTCCTGCTCCTGAATCTGATGTGCACGAGCTATCACATCGCCAGCTGATATGGCCGTTTGTTGTGGGATTGACATAGTCACTATGACTAGCAGTCATCTGATACAAACTTTCAATGTGGCGCACTTCTTCTTCTGCTCGAATGGGTTCAATATACCATGGTCCTTGAAGGGGATCAAGTGGTGCAATGACCCTAATCTGGTCATCCTCAAAGGTCATCTATCTTTTCTTCAAATTAATGATAAGCAGATTATCAAATGCCCAGTCTATGCCTAAAAGTGCTGGGTAAGGTCTACTGTCATCCAGAATTTTGATTACTTCAAAGTCTGCAGAACTTCTTACTCCCTCAATATCAATGGGTACATTGGGTCATCTGCCCAATGGAGAAACTCATTGCTGATTTGCTAGTCTCAGATGGATAGGAGATCTGATAAGCTATGGACTACCCATCTGTTCCCATGTCTGCATGGTGAGAACATTAACTTCTGAACCTAAATCCAAAATGACGTCATCCATTTCAAATGCTCCAATCTACGATGTGAGTCTCATCTCTCTTCCAGTTCTAATATGACTCCCAATCTGAAGAACAACACGCCGCGGGGTATTCATCGAAGCAGATTATTGACACTGATCCAACAGGTGTTGGAGTTCCATAGTTGCTTTTTCATTGCGCAACAACTTTAAACAGCTTCTCAGGAAAGCATGAACACTACCTAGTGCATCCTCCTCATCAGGCCTTCCCGATGTGGTAGCCTGTTCTTGTACCAGGTTCTCTTGTCTTAGCACTTGCGGTCTAATATCTTTGTGCGATATTGCGACAGAACTTGAAGCTCGGGGATCTGAGAAATACTCTTGAGCTTGCTTGAATGCTTCTTTTTGCTTCTGCAGGTCGAGTGGAGATGGTTTAATATTAGCGCGGCGCACCCATTGCGTCGTTGGATTTCCAGTTCCTGACTCTAGTGTACCAGTGGTTGCTCCACTGTGCGTCACTATATTAACTGTAGGATCTGGTTCTCTTTTTTCTACTGCAATCAACTGAATATTCTGGTTAACCTGTGGCATCTTTGCTTGCATCTTAGCCATCAACTGAGGGCATTCTTCAATCACATGATCATACGATTTACAGTATCTGCAGGTGGTTGTAGGGTTTTGGAAATCCCTTGCATAATGACCTGGAGCTCCACAGTTATAGCAAGTGATCTGTCCTCGTCCACGACCAAAACCTTCTGCGCATCCTCGGCCCCTATAATTTCCTCCTCAGCCTTCGCGAGGTGGTTCATACTGCGGACCTGCTGTGGGTCCTTGTGCCTCTGACTGTACTCTATAAACATCATGTTTCCTTTCCATCATAAGGTCATATGCTCTGCAATTGTTCTCATCATGGCCTACTGATTTACAGAAATTGCAATATAGATTCTTTGGAGTTTGTACATATTTTTGTAATAAGTGACATTCTTGTGGTCTGTGACCTCTAGTTCTACAGATTTCACACCAAGGCCCCTGAGCCTGTGGTAAAGGGTTAGGTGCTCCAGTCGCAATATACTCTGTGAAAACGGGACAATGGTCCTTTGAATGACCTTGTGCTCTACATTTTGTACACCAAATTTCTTCTTTAACATCCTTGCCTTTCTTAATATCATGCACTTGCAAGGTTAGGTTTGCTAGCTGGTTCTGCAACTGCGCAATATCATTGCTTGTTCTAGCAATTGGTGAAGCTTCTAGTTTCATAGCCATCTCTAGAGCTTGTTCCTGAGTACTGAGATTCTGTTGCATAAGAGGAAGTCTAATATGAGGAAGCAGCGCAACAATGAACCATTCCTTATGCTGTTGCGGTGCAAACTCAAAGCTTACTTGATCTATCAAGGCTTTGAACTTCTGTTCAAAGTCCCAGACTGACTCTGTGGGTAACTGTTTTATGTCTTTGAGCTCGGTTATGCACTGTGATTCTGATTTAGGTTTCTTGAATTCTCTAATCATAGCATTTCTTACATCAGCAAGCTTCCTATTCTGTGCTGCTGAGTATTTCATGAACCAGGTTAAGGCTCTTTCTCTTAGTGTGGTTGCTAACTGAACCAGCTTAACAGCATCATCATTAATTTGCTTAATCGTCCAAATGGCTTCACATAAGAACCAGTGCTGCTCAGGGTCTTCTAGCCCTGTTCCCCTAAAGGTTGGTATCTTCATGTCATCTCCCATCCTTCTTGCGCTAGGTTGATGTGGAGGTGCTGTAGCACTACCTCTAGGATGGTTAAACAAAGGTGGGGCTGAGGTACTAGAAGTACCGTGTGGGCTACTAGAAGGTGTTACTGCGGGGTTATATTGAGCCCCGTCTGGATTTTGCGGTGTAAAAGGGTGATAAGGGATATGAGCACTCCCTTGTCTCTCTATATGGCTCGCTCTAGGAGCTCGACTATCTTCTGGGATACACTCAAAAGAATGTTGGTCAAGGTCTACTTTATACCGTTTTCCACTACGAGTGCAACCAATAACTTCAAGATCACTATCAAAATCTGCGGACATTACTTGTCTATGCTATTCATCGGAAGCTATGCATAGTTTTCCTTTTTCATACAAGAGAATTTTAATCCATAAGTTCAGAGAATTTAAGAACTTACCCCTGTATGCTTGGAAGAAGCTCCTCTCAGCTTCGCTGAAGCTCTTTCTCGTATCTACTGCAAACTCGGTGATGAAGCCTTCCAACAGACTGTTCAACCAAAATTCTACTGCACGGGACACAGAATTATCTACCCGCTTCAAAATGCTAACTAGCTCAGGCGTCCAAACGACGGGTTGATCAACATGCACAGTGGGTCCAGTATCTGCTAGCTTGGCTACCCACACGTGCAACTCAAGTGCAAATGTTACGAAGAAAATTTCGTGAAGGTCAGTATAAATATGCTTCTGCAACCAGTCTTCTGTCTGAAACCTAGAGCTTCTATTTTCTCGTTCAGCGAACTCTCTAGCCTTTGAATCAAACCAGTCTTGAATTTCTTTAGCTGTAGGATTCTAGTACCACATTGCCTTCAAGATAATAGGGTTAAATCCGGCAATGGAAGCATTTGTTAGCTTACAAATGGCTACTAGAAGTCGACACTCAGCTCAACTTCTTCAACCTTAGACATCCCGACTTTAAAGCATCACACATCCTTAGCGCGGCAACGGAACCATTTGTTGGCTCCCTTTCTCTCTAGGTTGCGCATCAATCTCGCACGTCGCCGAAATAACAAGTCTCAAGGCAACGGAACCATTTGTTGGCTCCCTTTCTCTCTAGGTTGCGCATCAATCTCGCACGTCGCTGGAATAACAAGTCTCAAGGCAACGAAACCATTTGTTGGCTGCTTTCTGGACAGACCCGGGTTTTCAGGATGCGCAGCAACAAACACCCCTTGGCGCACTGGCCCTCTCGGCAACGAGCTGCATAGCAGCTCGAAGTCTCACCCGAAGTGGCTATGGGGGGGCTAAGGAATCAGGCTTCCTTAACCTAGGCAATGTGGAGACTATAATCTTCTCCCTTCTCTTCCGGGAGGATTCCTCAGAACGAAACATCTTACTCTTCCGCAGACCCTTCAGCGCGACAGCGCTGAAACTCTTACCAACCTAGCTGCGCCGTATCTCCGCACCTGCGAATGAGGCGTTTACCTGCTACGTCTGACTACGTATCATCCCTGGCCTTGCGCCACAACGCAGTAACACACTCCTCAAGCACTGTAGCGATAGCGTTGTTGCAGGCCCCGTCGACGCTGCACGAGTATAACTTCTAAGGGAGTTTCACGGACTTACTTTACATGTTCATTCATAAAGATAACGAAACATTCATGTAAACATAGATAGTAAAACACAGACATGCATTCACGCAAAATATCACCATAACAACCAGAATTATGTGGTTCGCCTCCATGGGAAAATCACATTCACGGGAACTGTATTCTATATTAACTCAAAATGGGAATTACACAGTACGTTGCGCACACAGCTGCAGCCTTAGATCTTTCTGGGAAACTCCACGCACACAGCTGGGAGCCCTTCTCTTAGATCTATTCTCTTCTTCTAGAGAGATTACAATGACTCAGACATCAACTTGGACTGTCTGTAAACTCAGAGACTAGCTCTACTGCTGTCCAAGACTAACTCTCTTACCTTCTAGCCAATTCATCTAACTTCTAACTCATCCAATATCTAACATCTAAACTTCTTCCCTTTACAATTACACATATATATAGGTGGCCCTGAGGGTCGCACCTTTACAAAACTGTGGGCCTTTCCCAGCAGTAATCCCCAAAAACCCTAACCGTGGACATGGCTAGGTGTACTGTAGGCACCGCTTGCAGTCATGTCTCCGCTTCCTGCAGACTCCGTGATTTCTGGCGCAGATTGCGGGTATGGGCGCCGCTTCATCATTCACTGCTCCTTGTCCTTCGCCTTCAATGCTTTGGTCCGTTGCTCTTCCTTGGTCACAACAACCATAACTTATGTACTTAGCCTTAATGAGGGTGGCTGAGCCCTCTATTCCGGCGTTTCATTTATTGTAGTAGCTGAGCCCTCTATTCCGTCGTTTCATTTATTGTGGTAGCTGAGCTTTCTACTCGGCCACATTCACTCTCCTTTGACATGTGCGCACAAACTCCGCGATTTCCAGCCCGTAATCTACGCTGAGCTCGTCCATTTGGCGTCGTACTACGCACTGTTCACTTCTGCCCAAAATTGGTGCTTTTACTCAAAACTAGCATTTTTTCCCTTCAACACTTGTGCTTTTTCCTCAAAATTCGCAGCTTTACTATAGTTGCGGCCTATGCTCCAACAACACCCCCCCTTTAAATTTGCTGGTGGAATTTGCATGCCAAAGGAGTGTGGTAGAGAATTCTCCCTACAAATAGGTAGAACTTTGTTGGGCTCCAGAATTGTCTTTTATAATGATTATATTTATATTAATTTGCTGGCCTATTTACTGAAATTTGATACAACTATCCTTAAAATGGACTATCTTTTATTGTATTTCATCAATTAAATCACTTAAACTTAAATGAAGCATAATATGTTATTTTTAATGTATTAAATGCAATATTGTGCAAATGATAAGCATTTCGGTACTCCATCTCACCATTCATCTTACCCTTCACAAATAAGTAAAGATTAATTAGTTAAATGTTAAAGGAGTTATTATTATTATACTAATCAATTTTCAGTAGAATTTGTTTAATTCAAATACTCATACATAATTATTATTATTATAAGTTAAACTAATTTACATTATTTTAAATTTATACAAATAAATTTAAAAAGTAATGAAAAATAAGCATTATCTTACCTTAAACCTATGTATATACCAATTCGTTTTAATAAAATTTGTTTTAAATATAAAAGTACTCAAAATTGTTATCACGGTCTGGAAAACTATTTAATATAGAATCCGTATTAAGTGGCTTTTGAATTCCATATGCTACATTAAAACCATGAAAGGGATAAAATGAAATAAAATTATTTAAAATCCTTTTAAAGTGATTATTATCACACTATAACGAATTGATTGTTTGATAATATGTAGAAGGCGCTTAAAGGATTTTTACATGTAGAAACAAAGGATTAAGGGAGAAGACTATTCAACGCAATAAAGAATGGATCGACGAGTCTTTTTAATGCAAACTCACGTGAAGGAGGCAAGCACCAGCAATCTAGCATACAGTTCCGGAACCCTTGAAGCCAACATACCAATAAATAATCACTTCAACAACCGAGCATTAATTCTGAACTAGTTACAGTTGCAAGGTATACTTTATTCGCACCCACCGAGGTATTTCTGTCATAATCATTTCAGGAGGCATATTTCGGGAGCACATTGTGAGCAAACCGTAAAGAATTTGGAGAAACGGTTTCCCAAATGGGTGGATTTACCCCTACTCGCGGACAGTTTTCCAAATGGCTAAACAGAGAGAGAAAAATGTTGCCGAGTGGACCTGATGTTTCCAGAATTAGGGTTACGCAGTTTTCTCAGTTTAACAATTTGTTCAACGGGCAAGAGCTTTGGAGTTTGATTCTATCCGTGAGCTCATTATTTTCTTGTATAAATAGAGATGCATATGGCTGAAAATGACAATAATCAGATAGTGAAGATCTGATTTTGTAATTAAGGTGTTGGAGTTCAGTCTCTCTTTTTAATGAAGAATTGGTTTAGGGAAACCAAATCCATGTACAGATAGTTCGTGTGTGGAATCCTCGAGGCTGGCCATCCTATGGATTGTATTTCTTTTCCCTTCCTTTGCAATCTTTTGTTCAATAATGTAGATCTACTTTAATGAGCTCAGTCTATTTTGATGAACTTTCTGAATCAAACCGTTGCCTACTTTTATTGTTTTTATATCATTTCGAATTAATTGTGTGAACGTAGGTCTGAATGCAGGTTGGACGGATTTGTTTTCAGGTAGTCAATATTCTCATTAGATTCCATCTGCGCTTTTATTATGCAAATTCCAGCAGACTTCTTTTAAATTTAATGTTTGATGTTTTAGCTAAACTTTCCCGTTGAATTTTATTTAAGAAGTCCTCACAAAACAAAATAACGAACTCTTGCCATGCGTATCCTATTATTCCGAACGCTCCAATTCATTCATATGAAATCATTCTTGAACTCCTTCTTTGAATTTATTTGTATAAAGTTCAAGCCATTGAAGGTCTTATTTGGTTGATTCCTCGGCTCGATTACATAGTATCGAATTAAAATTTGTATGATCATTGCTTTCAAATAAGAATTTGATCAACGGGTTATTTCCATGCTAGTTCATATCATTACTTTAAAGGTTTCCATTCTGAGCGTTGGTTCATATCATTTGGAATTAGAGGCGGCATTATAATATGCACATATAACTATAAAGGAATATTAAATTATTAAAGATATTAAGTGTTGCTTTCTCTCTTACGTTCATATTGTAATGAATTTGTAAATTTGTAGGGTAATAAAGGTTGTAGTTTTTTTAATTAAAAATGTAATTTAGATTGTAAATTTTGTAGTTTTCTCTTTAACATGTAAAT
Source organism: Larix kaempferi (assembly GCA_027924585.1). Classification (NCBI taxonomy): domain Eukaryota; kingdom Viridiplantae; phylum Streptophyta; class Pinopsida; order Pinales; family Pinaceae; genus Larix; species Larix kaempferi. The sequence goes on from BSBM01001286.1 coordinate 276,307, forward strand.
TTATAATATTTTGTAGAATTTCATTTGTAGTCTTTTCATAAAGTTTTGTGACAATTTGAAATTTGTATTATATAAGCTAGTTTATTAATTAAAGAGTTTTTTAGAATTTAGTGTATTAGTTGGATAATTCACAGAATTTAATTTGTTAATTAAATAAATTGGATTTTGTTTTATGATTTGTATCATTTGATTTATACTTAGTTTGTAGATGGTTTACAATTTGTATTCTTGGTGTGGTTTTATTAGCATAGGTACTCAAGATTTTGAAGTTTTCATAGATAGATTGTTTTGATTTTGATATTTTAATTAAATGTTAATTAGATGTGGAATTAATTAGATAGGTGTTATATTTATTTTATTAGTTAATTAAATAGGTTATTTTACTCCATTTAGAATTGAGTTTATAAAATTAGTTTTTAAATGCATTTAAATTAGTTTTTCATTATAAGCTTTGATTTAGTGTGTAATTGAGAAATAGTTCATAATTTGCAATTAGTTTGTTTACAGTTTGAAATTAATGATTAGTTTGTAGGTTAGCACAATTTGCAATTTAAAATAGGAATATAGAATTTACATTCGTAGTTCATAGTTCGTTTTTTATTGAAGTATGTTTATCAACATAACGTAGGTTAGACTAGATTAGGTTAACCTTAAACCTTGCACATACAGTGCTTGTACCTCAAAGCTTACAAGCCCCGGGTTGACAATTTAAATATTGGAAATTAATTAACACATAATCTTACCAACAAACTTCTCTTGGATTATGAAGTGGTTCCCTATTCCCCATTCCAAGATAGAAGTACAAACAAGTTGACACTAACATCCTCCTAGACCTAATTCATACACAATCAAATAAGGTATGGAAGAAACAAATGAGAAAGATGAACTACCTCACTTTCAATGGTTATCCTTGTTGCTCCTAGGTTGATCCAACTCCTAGATACGAGATTTAGAATTATGGGCCTATTCACAAGCACAAGACAATACCTTCTCCAAGGAATCAAGTGTATAAAGAAATATTTAACTATCAAATGATAGCCACATTCATACATTCACCATGAAAGACATGAAATTGGGAGTAATAGGTCAAGTTTGTATTGATAGGAAAGCCATAAATAAATACATACGAATTATACCTGACGCAATAGTAGCATATCCCCCAATATCTACTTCTAAACCCCTTGATAATCATATGTAAGCATAAGGATGGCATCTTCAAGATTTCTTTCCATGTCCCAAATCCAAAGAATGAGATCAATTTATAGGATTTGGGAGGCCAAACTACTTGGAGAAATGATTGGATCAAGGGAGGATATGCTGGATCATGAGAGATTAGGATTACTTAGAATTGATAAGGGATTGGTACTCGAATGATAGGCTTATCCCTTCAAAATCTCATCCAAATCATGCTCCTTGATTCATGCCAAGTGGTTGATGAAAAATTATTGCTCCCCCAAAGAAGGCCACAGAGTGATAAAATGTGGAAATATTGCTCCCCTAACACTAGGATTTTGGAATTATCACTGCATGAAAAAGGGGAGGGGGTGATAATTTCCTTCCAAGGTTGAAACTAGGATTTAGGAAAGTGGATTTCGGCCCCCAAATGATAGGATTCTCTCCCAAATGTTTCCAGGGAGTGAACTAACCACGTGATGAAGGATCCTCACACACCTAGGGAGCATAAAAATCATGATTCTCATGGTGCTGAAGCATGGAAAAGAAGCATGACACATGAAGGTGACAATTTGAGGTGTAAAAGGTGCCCACTAAAGTGTGAGGTCAAAAGGGATCTGATGGCTAAAAATCTTTACCAAGATATAGGTGAAAAGGGTGTTGGAAGAGGAGAGTTGGACAAACGTTGGAAACCAATATCAACAGTATATCAATATCATCCTCGAGGTAGGCATACCCATACTCGAAATAAAATGACTTAATAATGACATAGCCATGGAACAATACAAAGTGGATTTGTGTGACCGCCTACATATCAGTAACATCATCATTTCCATTCTAGAGCCTACTCAAAAAATCTCCATCACAACTTGGGTAGAGTACATAACAAAGGTCCCCATAGTCTTCGTCTCAATATCAAACTGGTACGATTCTAACCATGCAAATAGATGTCTTGAATTCGAACATGGTAGAAACCAATTGATTACTGGTCATTGATGTAAACCGTTAACAAGTGTGATGGAAATCACCAATAATGGAAATGACTCCCAAGGTACCCTAGTACATTCCAATGAATGTGAGTAAATGAGCTGAAGTAAAAAATTCATGGAATCATTCAATCATAGGTCAATGATGTAAACCTACTATTGAAAAAAAGGAAGCTTTCCATTGAGGCATGCAGGTCCCAAGGTACTAATTGGTTTCTAAGTCTAACTCCTGGATGATGTGTTGAAGTCAACAGGAACTGACTCATCCGAGGAGGGCCATGATATATCCCACATCATTTACACAAAAATGACACATGTAAGTGATGTAAGTGGTATATCAAATTAGCATGAATTGAAACAAGGATGAAGGGTGATAGGATTGCAGAAAAGGATGACTCAGGATAACTTCCCTTGAACATTAGATGACACAGAAAATGACTTGGAAGCATTGACTCAATGAGATAGAGACAAAACATAATTCGAAAATGACTAAGGAATTCTCTGGATAGACCAAAGGAGTAGGATGACTCATGGATTTGGTATAACTCAGAGGCAAGTAGATTACCCAACTGTAGGACAATGTAGAGGCCCCATTTTCAGGTCCTACTTAGAACAATTTTCTAAGGATTAAAAACATAATATAAACATTACGATGCTTTAATAAACTTGAGAACGAACAAGTAAACTCCAAAACACAAAACCTATTACTGTAGGTAGAATCTGTTGTTGGAGGAGAGGTCGTCGTCTTCAACCCAATCCCGCTCGTGGAAGTGCCGAATACGTCTTCGGTTGAAAACACACAAGTAAAGACTCATTTAACCATAGGAAAATCAATCATTAGCTTTGCCACCCAACTGTAGGCTTACGCAATCAGTCGCATAACCACCCTTGAGCCTTGGGGTCGTAAGAACATATGAGCCTTGACCTTCCGATGGGATCTACCAACCCCCAAACAGGCTATCAACCAAACTCTAAGGAATCAAAATCAATGAAAACTTCTATTATGAAGTCCATCCAGCACTAGGGAGCAAGAGAGAGTCTCTCCTTCTCCTCCCCTTTCTTTTATATCCCAAATATTGCATGACGTGTGTCCTCTCATGCAAAAATAACTTTTAATTTAATAATTCATTATTATTTATTCTCATACAACAAGTTTCACTCTCACATCAGTGTGCACCTAAATCCCTTAATTATCTCTTTGTTGTCTCCCTAGTCAAATTTTCTAATCCCTAAATCAGTTGGTGTAGGTGGAGTGGTCTCTATATGAGTGTTATTCTAGTTTTTATCCATAATTTATTAATTTTAATTTTATTTATAATTTTAATCTAATGCATATTCATTCTGACATAATGGGTACACATCTACCCCAATTTTCCCTTCTTATGAAATTTCATAAATTAAAATGCTCATTTATTTGATTTTCTAAAATTCTATATGCAACTTTTAACATGTATGCATTATTGTTTTTAAATGCGAGAAGGTGTGAGTAATAATTTTCCCTTCGTTGTCTAGGTACCTCCTCGATGGGTCCTTCCGACAACCTCTTTTTCTTCATGTGGGGAGTGATGTGTAGGGATCGGGGAATCGTTACCGCGATATCTCGAATAAACTTACTTGGAGACTAATGGTGGTTGACGGATAAGATCCTTCCTATCGCGCGCCCCTCAACACATCGTACACGACCAAATTGTTGTGGCCTTTCTTGGAGTTTGGTTGCTAGCGTGTCTGGGGGTTGGGAGATCCCATCAGAAGTTCAAGGATGATATTTTTTATGACCCTGAGGCTCGAGGGTGGCTATGCGACTGATTGCGTAATCCTATGGTTGGGTGGCGAAGCTAACGATTACTTATCCTATGGTTAAACGAGTCTTTACTTGTTGGTTTTCAACCGAATACCTAGTCAGCACTTTGACGATCAGGATTGGATTGAAGATGGTGACCTCTCCTCCAGCATCATATTCAACCTACAGTAACAGGTTCTTTGTTTTTGTGTTTACTTGTTCGTTCTCAAATTTATAAATTTTTTTGTTGATTATGCATAGGAATGGTTATATTATGTTTTTAAGCCTTAGAAAATTGTTCTAAGTAGGACCCGAAATTGGTCTCTCTACAGACAAGATGCAAATAGGTGCCATGTTCAAGGGTGGCAATAAATAGCTTCCATAATGTGAAACTATCCTATTTTTCCCAATTCCCCCCCATTACGATCGATGACTTCCTCTTTGTTTTTTAACAAGCTTGAGGAGGATAACAAGTGATCGATGTATCTCATCTGATATGATTTCCTCATCATATGTTTAGTGAACCTAAAGGAGGGGTTCGATCCCATATCGGCCCTTTAATGCATTATTTTATGAGTCCAAAGAAGGTAAAATCGATGATCTTTTCATGTTTAGAGAGTCTGAAAAGAATATAAAGAAGTGTCTGAGATGGTTCTTTTTCATAAATTTAGTCTCCTTTGTCTAAAAAAGGATAAAATGATATGAGGGAGAACTATTCTAGTCAATGGTTGACTAGGGTATACATTTTTCTTAATTATTCCATTAGACCAAAAAAAGGGGTAAACTCATACCAAATGGATGTTCTTTCAAATACTTTAATGAGAGTGAAAGAAAAAAAATTTGCTCGGTAAGCTTTTCATGTTTAGGGAGTCTAGAAAAGAGATTAAAGGAGACTCCATAGAGTTTATTTTTCATACGCAGTCTAACAAGGCCGAAAAAGGGATAAATTATCCATAGATAGACATATCTTCATGGTTTTAATGTGTTAAAAAAGAAAAATTGTGCTCATTTGTACAAAGTCGCTAGAACATAGAGAGATCATCCTCCTAAAATATTGTGATAAATTGTTATGTCTTGCAACCAATTGTGTTACAATCTCATCAAAATTCCTACATCAAATAAACAATAGCTTATAAAAAGAGGTGCCCCATGTGAACAAGGATAAAAGAACTATCTTGTATGAGAGTAAAAAGATAATTAGTGAAAATAATTTCATTTTTACCTCAACATTTTACCTTGAAGGACATTTTTCCCTCTTCGGAAGCTAATTTTCAGGTGCTGCTTCCAGGAGATCTAGGCCACTATTTTTCAATCCATCTAAATTAGGTTCGTCTTCTTACCTATCTCTTTCATTTCATGGTATTTTTCTTTAATTTCATGATTTTCTTTGGGGGTTTTGAGGGAATCTAGGGATTCAAAAATGCCCCTCCAAAATTATCACTCCCCCAGCAAATCGAGAGGGGCGATTATATGGATTCCCTCCATGACCAAAACACCATTGATGCACTAAGAAATTGTGGGTTGTTACATTGTTCAATAATAAACAATGCATAGAGTTACATGGGAAATTTACATACCACAAAAATGTGTAAGACCAGGTGCATCATGAATTGTCCATGTAATTATTCCATTGAGCTAAAATCACTTTTTAGCCTACAAGTTTGGATATGTTGTACATAATAATGTCGACCCATAATTTTAAAATTTAAACTATAAGAGGTTCAAGATATACATCCATATCTTTTACTTGGTGCTTACCTAGTAGTTATTTGAAAAGTAACATACATAATTAATAAGTTCTCAATTATGTAACAATGAAAAAAAAAAATTCCTTATATTGTGTTAACATTATTAAAAATAAGTACTCGGAACAATTAATGCCAAGATTACATGATCCCTTTTAATTGTCATCCACGGAGGAAGGTTATTGTTTATAACAAAAACTTGCCAAACTGAGTAATTGGTTCTAAGCTCTCCTAATGGATTGACAACATTAGCTACCAATGAAAGTATTACATTACATGGATCTTCTTTAAAATTGGCCATGTTTCCTCAATGTCTCTAGAACCATATCCAAGCATTCACATGACACCATCTTCACTTCTATTTCATGAATGGTAATCCAAAATTCTACAATGTTTTTACACTTGAACAACCATAGAAAATGTGAAATTATTGAGATATGGCAAAGAACTTTGCAGGGAACCTAATTTGTTACTTGATCAATATGATATCTACTAATTCCAGATTCAGGGAACTCGCTCTTTGATGCATGGTGTCTATAATATATGATATGATCATAGGACATGCATCAATTAAGTTATATTCCATTCCAAAATATTTTAGAATGATACACATTTCTATGTATGTGTGAGGTAAAGTATTTGACAGTTGTAGAAGAGTATCACCTCACAGTCTAAAAACATTAATGGAAAAATCGTAATTACTAGCTTATATATGAAAATGATAAATACAAGAACAAGCAATTGCAATTACAAATAGATAAATATGTTGGAATCGATTTAATACTAAGAGGGGGGGTGAATCAGTATTAGCGTAGTTATCAATAGTTTTTACCTTCTTTAATAGATTAGTATTAACTTAATCTTGATCTTTAGTTATGCAACCAATGTAAACAAAATCATTCATCCATATATTCTCCAAGACAAAGAACACACGGGATTTTTTACATGGAAACCCAATTGGGAGAAAACCATAGAATGCCCTTTTTTAATGAAAATAATACATTCAAGGAAGCACCAACTTTGTGTATTTACCAACACCAACTGGAAGGAGGCACTGACCCCCTGGTTGTATAGGAACTGACCTAAAGGAATCTCCAACTCCCTATGTTCTCCAGCAACAACTGGAAGGAGGCTACAACATCCTTCTCCTTACCTCCTCCTTCCACCTAGATATCCAATCTAAGGTTTTGAATTATTGAACTTACAACTCATGCACACTCCTGATCTTCTGATGTTAGTTATGTTGTAAGTTGCCTTCATATGCATACATCACTTAACTTCTCATTACTCTCAATTTTTCACTTCTTCCATTGTCTTACTTCATGTATTGTGTGATGTTAATCCTGCAGTCTACACTAAGATATACTCTGTTGATATGTTTTTGCATAACTGTACTCACCAACTGATACTGTGCTTTCAATTGATAATTTGTTTATCTAAGATAATGCACTAGTAACTGATGGAACTGTGCACTTATTGATGTGTCCATTTTGTTTAAGTGCCATAGTATTTTAGACAATCTACAAAATGCCGTGCATCAAGTGATTCATCCTTTCGATTTAATGCGCATGTCTCAGATCATCCTCATCATGACGTGCTTACTGGATCTTGTTTTTTCTTTGTAGTTGTGCATCATATGGAATCCTAAACTTGACACACTTCACTTTAGTTTATGTGCATCAACAAAAGTACATATGCACATCTTATGATATACTACGGTTTTGTTTCTATGCTATTTCCTTACTTACAACATCTGTGATTGTCTACTTGTTGTCTGCAATCCTGTCATTCAATATGCACGCGATTGCGCATACTTTTTTGTTTTTTCCTTTCAGTATTTGCGCATCCATCACAAATATACAACATTATTCTCCACACCATCAATATTTCTTTTTGCTACATGTGCATACTCGGCTCATCAATAGATCATGTTGTTATGTCCTCGAGCTGTTGATTCCCAGAATATAAATCTATATCTTCCACTTGAAACTCTATGAGCTCACCATTAATCTTACATAAAATCTCCAACGTTTATCTCTATTTATACATGTCCTAAATGGATTGCATGTCCACAAGTTGGTTGTGGCATCCCTTCTTCCATACTTCACAGATTATGATTTTTCCACATGTTATCTTATGTGCTTGATGTTTCATCTTTTGTGGGTCTTGCTCATCTATGGTACATGACTTAGTGGAACTTGCACCTTAGTGGTTTACTCTTGCACTCTTGATGTACCATTTCTTTGAGGTATGTGCGCATTCTTACTCTTCGACTTGATGAGTCTTTGACATTTGTTGTACCATCCCTTGTGGGTATTGCACAACTGATGTATTAATACTTTGCATAATATGCACATAAACTAACTTCTATTTGGTGGGACTTTGACTCTTCTGTATCATTACGTGTGGGACTTGCACACCTACTATATCATCGGCTTGTGGGATTTGCGCATAAACAACTTCAACTTGGTGGTACCTTGATCCTTCTATATCATTATGTGTGGGACTTGTGCATATGATGTATCATCGACTTGTGGGATTTGTACATAAACAAATTCATCTGCTTCACTCTTCTTGGAACTTGTGCACCCTTTACTAACTGAAATAATCTTCTAATTGGTAAGACTTGCGCGCTTTTAGGACTGTTCAACAAAAATTTGTTTCGTACTATTTGTGCACTCCCAATATTGGACAAAACAATGCTTTCACATTCCAGAGTATTTTCTCGACATGCTTGCTCACTTGTACCTTTGCTTGACCAAATCCTTGGCTGCTTTTGCACATGTACCTTTGTCTGACCAGTTCTTTGAATACTTCCTTGAGAGAGTATGACTTGGTGGACTTGATATCTGTACATATACCACATGTAGTAGGATACATTGCTTATGTACTTCCTTGAACTATATTTTCATGATGTATCTTCCTTAGACGCTTCTTAAAACTGATCATGCCCTATGTATCCTTGGACACACATCTTCATACTGGATGCAACTACTAGATATACTTCTTCAGACTGGAATCCATATCCTTCACCATCTTGCACATATACATCTTCAAAGTGGCTTCCACATACTTATTTAAGATGGCATAGGAATGTTGTATCCACTTTGACATCAATTCACATCGATGAATGAAACTAAATCAATTGACATCCTCTTTGACATTAGTTGACATCAATGACAACCAAAGTTTAACAATATCCCCCTTTGGCATTGATGTGAACACCTTATGAAGTTCTGTATGATATTCTTTGAATTGTATGCTTCATCTATACTTTGTCGTAGTGTTCCCCCATTGTATGTGCTCCCCCTAATTTCATTTTTCATTTTACTTCAGCACTTTCTGTTGTTAGTACGTGTTATGCTTTATGTTACTTCTGTATAGTCATCTCCAATGCCATTTCTCCAAGTGGTATACTGCATGTTCTTTTACATATTCTTCTTCTTCATTTTGTATATTCAATAATATGCTTCACGTTATTTCACTACTACTGGGTATTCATGTTATCTCTTCAGTTATCTTCATGTTGGTTCTTCTCTATTGCATTCAGCTTTATGCATAATCAATGTACAACCTGCTTCATACTTCATCTTCATGCATATTTTCTCCTCGGTTGCTTCAGTTCCTCTCATATTCATGCATTTACCCCCCTTTGAAATCAACGGAAAATAGGTTACATTACTCGTGCAATTATTGGTTCATCTTGTATTTTTTTTTCTGCAAGCCTCTACCTCAACTATTTTCCAATATGACTCCCCCTGTGTTCATTTCTTTTTTGCACTGATATCCTTTCATAATGATCTTTTATTGGTTTCTTAATACAGGTGTTACATTACTCTTTTATTTTGATGTCTTGTTCCTATTTTAACACTTCATCATCCTTTGCATAGTGGTTCAAGTCTTCCTCATTTCGTGCCAACGACGCAATGCCAAAAATAAATCCTTATTTGGTTTTGCACAATCCATTTCATTGATTTGAATGTTTCATCTATCACATTTACCGCGCTATCTCGTTTCCTTGTCGCATCCCTTGCCATGACAACCAAATATTTGGGACGTTTATCTACCATCTCAACATTAAAGCAGATATACTCAGTTTGTGTGAGAGCCATTGTGTGTCATCATCATACTTGAGATTTTGCGGAAACATAACTCCATTGCACGAACTAACAAAATCAAATTTATTTTTCCATACACCTTTCCATCACCTATTAAAGTTGACATTCAATTTCGGTGATTCCACCACCTTCTTCAACTTGCATGATATTGAATGCATATCTCATCAAATTAATTTCATGCATGCGAACGTCTTTCATTCAACTCTATAAGAGTTCCATGAACAATGCTTGGTTTCTCACTATTAGCACTTCTACATTTCCATGTTGCATCATCATTTGTTTCTTCTTAATTATTCCCATGGCCTCCTTCCAAAGAATGAATGCATCCCTTGAGAATGTGCGAATTGCAGTTGAGAATCAGCAGTTTGAGTTCTCACGCCTAAGAGTTGATATGGGAATTTAACAAGTGTGGATGGAGGAAACAAAGTTTAATCATCAATATGCTTGTCACAAGTGTGAAAGACATTTTGAGCAACTAATTCTCCTGACTCTGGGTCGACAATATGGAGTGCAAACAACAACATATTTTAGATGAATTGTCTTCACTTCTTCGTATTTTTTGCGCCAACATCAAAAAATTGAACGATCATCATTTGCCACTCTGCAGCTTATCCATTTGTGTCCTTCTTCAAAGTGTACGACGCTAGTATCGGTTGAATTGGAGCTTAGTATTACACACTAGCCAAATTCAACAATTGACCTCGAGCTACATCCGTACATTGCTTCAACATTTTTCATTTTTTTCATCTTTACTCGTCTTCTTATAAACATGTTGAATTTAAATATAATGAAAAGTTCAATTTTGCGTAGACTTATGTCTATCTTTCAACAATGCTTGTTTCTTCATGCAAAAATTTTCCTTTTTGTGTCTACACTACTAAATTCAAACAATTACTTTGTTCTTTACTGTATTACTCAGAAATAATTTAATGCATACATGTGTCTGAATTTTTCTACGACATTACAAACTTAACAGATAACCTCGTGAAACCATAATTAATACTGCGATAGAAACATTCTAGCCACACACCTAACTATCATAACCCTTGAATTCCCTAAGATGCATCATGTTGAAGTCAAGAGTCTCACTCAATCCTTATGGGATTATATAGAGAGGAAACAATTTCTTACTGCATTAGATGCACCTGGAGTGTCTGCATCTCCAGTGGACTTCTGAGGAGATTTTGTTACCCAAGTTTTGTTTTGCACACTTCTGTCTTGATTTTGCACTAGATATTTCTTACTATAGTCCTTTCGAATATGATTTCCTTTGTGAAATAAATTTTCATCTAGATAGTTCACTACTCTTTGACATACACAGCCTTATGTCCAAAACCATTACATGCATAGCATCTCACAATTTGACAATATTTTTCAATATGACCAAACCGACTACATATTTTTCCCTTCACCCTATTGATCCTTCTTTGGTTAGTATATTGAACAGAGTTGTAGTTGTTGAAGGAACCATTATACCTAAATGACTTAACATGATTGAGGCACTGTTCTTTGTCGCATACCTTATTTGAATCCTTTCCATAAAGGCCCATTTTGTCTTCTGGTGATCTCTGATTGTCCAGAATTTTGTTCAAGATTGATGTGTTGTTTTTGAACTTGTCTTTTACCTCATCATCAATGCTAGCCTTTTTGTTTTCTTGATGTGCGCAAATCACTGTGGGATATTGGACTTGTGTTTATCCCTTCATTTCAATCAATTTTTCTTCTAGAGAAAGTATGTTTATGTCCTTCTCCTCAAGTTGATTTGTCAGCATCTTGATTTTCTGTACTAATTCTTCCAAAGAACCTTTCAAAGCAACTTTCTCTTCCTAAATCACTTTAACCTTGTCTTGTGTGAAAATTAGTTGAATCTCATAGTTGGTTTACTTTTCATGAATTTGTACATCAAGAGATTCTTGAAATGGATTGTCCTATTCTTCATACTTCGACAATTAATCTTGCAAGAATTTATTATTCTTCCTTGACTTCTTTAAGTCATCCAAGGAACTAATCAATTCACCTTTCAATCAATGTCTACAAAATCTTCATTTTCTTCATATTAACTATCAATCTTGACCTCAGCAACGGACTTTGGAGGTGTAACTATGTTTGGAGGTGTTTTGAATGATCCACTAAAGAATTATTTGTCTAGTGATCATGGTTTGCTTTGCGCAACTGGAGTATTTTTTAAACTGCTCTTCTTCTTTTCATCATTGCTTTATTGTTCCACATGAGCCATGAAAAGTACTTCCTTTGGTTCTTCATCATAGTCGCTTCCTTCAGATGCAATGATTCCTTCTTGAGTGTATAGACTCTTCCTCTGTTTTGGAATACTTCTTTTATTTTAAGGTCTTCGTTGAGATCGCGTAGTTTTTCGACTATATGAACTAGATTCTTCATCACTGTCACTATCTTCATTCTCTTTGTAAGGACACTTAGAGGCATAATGACCTACTCCTCCAAATTTGAAACATTTGAAGGGAAACTTGTTCTTGTACTTACCTTGTCCTCTTTTCATCTTTTTGACAAAATTTGATTCCTCATCATCCGACTCATCACAACATTCTTTTTCGTGATCATGCTTATCCTTTCTAGTGGCTTTAAAAGTAGCTTCCTTTATGAGGGGAGTCCCTTTCTCAGTTCTCATCTCGTATGCAGTGAAAATCCCCTGAAGCTTGTCCTTCTTTAGGTATTCAAGATTAGCTCGGTCTTCTAGCACAAACACCTTCGTATCAAACCTTGAGGGTAAGGTTCTCAAAATTTTCTATACCACGTATTCTTCTTCTAAAGTAACCCCAAGACTTTGGATAGAATTAATTATCTCATATACTCTTAAGAAATTAGATTTAATGTTCTCATCATCTTTCATTCTCAAATATTCAAATAATCCAGAGTAGTTTTGCAGCTTTTCCTTCTTTACCTTTTTGTCTCCTTTATAGACACATATGAGCTTGTCCCAAATGTGCTTGGCTGAGGTGCAGTGCATAACCTTGAAGAATTCATTATCTGTCAAACCACATAGCAGTGTGTTTCTTTCTTTTTCATTGCTTTCATAGATTCTCCTTTGTGCTTGATTCATTGGTACACCTGCTGGGACATTGCAACCGTCAACAATATATTTCAAAATATCTTGTCCCATTGATTGCAACTATAATTCCATTATGAACTTCCAGAAGGTATAATTGGTGTTGTCAAACCTTGGTGCTCTGTTAGTGGAAAGACCTTCTTACTTTTCCATATTTGCGCAATGATCTATCTTCCATATTTTAATCTGTTAATGAATACACCCGCTTTGACACCAATTGTTGGAATCAATTTAATACTAAGAGGGGAGGTGAATTAGTATTAGCGTAGTTATCAACATCTTTTACCTTCTTTAACATATTAGTCTTAACTTAATATTGATATTTAGTTATGAATCCAATGTAAACTAAATCATTCATCCATATATGAACCAAGACAAAGAACACAGAACACAAAACACAAAGGATTTTTGACATTGAAACCCAATTGGGAGAAAACCACAGAATGCTCTTTTGTAATGAAAAGAATACATTCAAGGAAGCACCAATTTCTTGTATCTACCAACACCAACTGGAAGGAGTTACCGACCCCATGGTTTTATAGGCACCGACCTGAAGGAGTGAAATTCTAAATCAGAGAAGATCATGGAGATGAGTATACCTCAAAGAGAGAGAATGAGCAGAGAAATTGAGTTACAATGAAAATGGCAGTAAAAAAAAGCAGACAATTGAACATGCATGAGAACTCAGATAGGAACAGAATAATGTCACATGATTTAATAATCAGTATAATCAACAATGATGTTACAATATAGAGATTTCAAATCTCCTAGGATAATACGAGTCACAGTTTGTCTAGCATAGTAATTGTCACCTCAATCAGTGCTCTGGAAGTCCCAAACTTAGTTAAACTCAACCAATTATTAGTGAACTGATGATACAGTGAGTTAAATGACCAAGGAGGGTGCATCCATGAGTTTTTCATGAAAATCAATCAGAAAAGGACGTAGGAGGCCACAATTAGTGGTGATCGGAGCTCAAACTCCTAATTAGTTTCACCAACTCATGTGTAACTCAGTTAGACTGAACTAAGTCACTAAGTGGGCTCCTAAAATATAGGTAACTATCTCTCATGGTCGTAAAATCATGCATGCAGGGTGCATGAGGTGGCTAATGGGTACTAGATGACATTTGCACACCACTAGGGGGGAAATAACATCACTAAGTGCTAGAAAATGGTAAATAATGCAAGTAGTACAAGGATGGAGTATTAAAATATCCTAATAGAAGGAATATCCAACTCACTGTGTTCTCCAGATCCAACTGGAAGGAGGTTGCAACCTCCTTCTCCTTCCCCCACCCTACCACCTAGATATCCAATACACGGGGGGTTCACTAGTGAACTTGTTACATAGCACGATCGTTCACATGATATTAAAGAATACCCCTTATTTTACTAAATATTGGAAAATGCATCCTAAAATAATATTGTTGAACCCCTCTCTCAATATTCCTTTCCAATTAAGAAAGCCCCTAGTTTCGCCATATATTATTGGTATCCATTTTTATCAACCCATTTTTATCAACCCATTTTTAACACCCACTTTATAATATCATATTATCAAGTTGTAACAAACATGAGCCCTAACACATCTTAGTATAAGCAAACAAGATGCTAAATAAAATAATAGTATAATGCTAATAATGATCCCACTGCACTTAATAATTCATACATTAAAAAGCCCGGGGCAATAATTAATAATAATAACAGAGCTGCAAGATCAAGAGAGACGCCCGGAGCCCTCGGACTGCAGCCGCGACCTAGGGTTTCTGCCGTTCTTTGGTTCCTGAGATTGCATCCGCCATGGCTGTGCCTGGGGGAGGGTCCCCCCCTCCCTCCCCATCCATCTCTGCGGAAGAGGCCTTCAGACTCCTTACAAATCTGCGTGGTAAGAATCCAGTGGCCAATGCGATTCCCAAATTCATCAAAAAATTGGACGAAATTCCTGAAGTTGAGCTCCCATCCGAAAACGCCATTAAAACTGCTCTGGCCCTCTCATCTCGTGGAATGGTAGGCCAGTTCATGGGCCTATGGCCAATGGCGCGAACTACAGATGATTGGATACAACGGAATTGGAGGCCGCATCTGAAACACAGTGTAACATGCTACCCAGTAGGAAGAGGATTCTACATTTTTGAATTCATCTCAAAAGATGATAGAGACCTAATCTTCAGAAATGGCCCCTATTTCATGGGGGCTCAAGGACTCTACCTCAACAGATGGACCCCGGACTTTGATCCTAGCATTGATGTCCCAAAGGAGGTACCGGTCTGGGTAAGGCTTCCAAACCTGCCTGCTCATTGCTGGAACCCTGATGCACTGGAAAAAATTGGAAACCGCCTGGGAAGGTACATAGACAAAGCTGACCCAAAGGGGCAATATTCGTGTGCCCGAATCTGTGTGGAGGTTGATCTAGAAGCAGGTCTACCAGAAGCAATCAAAATATCCATTGGCCCCTAGAGTCATTTTCAAAAACTGGATTATGAGCAACTGCCATTTAAATGCAGGCTCTGCCATGAGCATGGACATTTTCAAAGAGCTTGCCCAAAAGCCCAATCCCAGGAGGAGAATGAGGGTTGGAAACAAGTCAAGAAATCAAAAACAGCAGCCAAGATCCCTGAAAAAAGATCCATGAATACAGGACAGAATCCACCGACAAAAGAACCCTTCAAAATCAAAGAGAAGGTATCGGGGGAAAAAGCAGTTGATCAGACCAATATCCCAACATCGAGCAAGGTAAACCACTCTCAGGACTCAGATATAGAAATAATCGGGCTGGTTGATACAAATACTAACCATGAAGATACTCTTGAAGCTGGAGAAATCCCCCAAGGGCATAACGAGGGAAAGCCATCCCAAGATCAAACAGACAACCAATCTACGGACTCCCCGAAACTTTTATCTGATCCAAAAACCCCAAAAGATCTGGATCACGAACCCACCAACCTGGACTCTGACTCAGGGGGATGCACAGATGAAGAGGCCTCAGATTCTAGTAGCTCACATGCTACTCCAAATCAGCCTGCCAAAGCTCTAGGCCGCAAATCCAAAAAAAAACACAGGGAAGAGAAAGCCATTCAAGATATAAACAAAGGAGCACAGCAAACCATTGATTCAATGATCACTAGATCAAAGCAAGGCAAGGGCCGCAAAAGGGCCCCCACTCCTAAAAAAGTTTAAATGCGATACGCCTCCTGGAACTGCAGAGGTCTAGGCACCAAAGCTAAGCAAGAAGCTATGAAGGACATTATAAAAATCAACAAGCCTGACATCCTCTTAATCCAGGAGACGAAACTGGAGGATTCAAGCCTCCATCAAGCTGCTCTCAATTTCTGGAAGAAAGGTCCGGGGAAAGCTATCAGTTCTAGAGGAGCCTCGGGAGGAATTGCCACACTCTGGGACGAGTCCAAATTCAACCTCATCAATGATCACTGCAGCACGCATTGGATCTACACCAAACTTCAGCATATTGACTCTGGAATACAAGTAAGTCTATTCAATCTTTATGTACCAAATCTGGCCCCCGACAAAGCCCATTGCTGGGAGTCACTGGAAACATTCCTCTCCTTGCACGACCCTAATAATATTATACTAGCAGGAGATCTCAATGTAACCCTGTCAGCTGATGAAAAGAAAGGAGGCTCCCCTATAAGAGACCAATCCAGAGAATGGGTTGAGGACCTTATAATGGGCTGGGACCTCTTAGATATCAAACCGTCGGTAGGAAATTTCACATGGACCAACAAAAGGCTGGGACCGGGCCATATAGCGGCTAGGCTTGACAGATTCCTAATCCATTCCGACTTCCTTATGCTAGGACTTTTAGCAACATCCAAAATCCTCCCTAACTGCATCTCGGATCACAAACCCATCCTGCTGGATTTATCTTCTGAAACTAATCTGGGCCCTATCCCTTTCTGTTTTATCCCTCTTTGTCTTCTCCAAGAGAACTTTCACCAAGTCGTCCACAACTCTTGGTCAGTCCCTATCCCTGGTTCTCCTTCTTACTCTTGGGAACAGAAAATTAAAAGACTGAAATCGGACTTTAAAGTCTGGGCGAAGAGTATCACCTCTCCCACCACCTGCAGAATAGAATCCCAAAAAGTTCTGGAAGACCTTCAACTCTCCCTGGAATCTATCACCCCCACCCCTCAGACCCAAGTCGCTGAAACTGAACTTCAAAAGCATTTTTATCAAGCGTGCAGGGTAGAAGAAGAATATTGGCGTCAAAAATCTAGGAGCCTGTGGCTTGAAGGTGGAGACAAAAACACCTCCTTCTTCCACAAACAAGCGGAGGCCTAAAAGAACTACAAAGCAGTCAAAGAGATCAGCTACCAAGGCTCCATTTTCAATAATTTCAAGGATATCAAACAAGCCGCATACAACACCTTCAAAGACCTTTTCTCGGCCCCAATCGATCAACCCCTGAATCCCCTGGATTACCCCTTTGATACCATCCCAACCCTGGTTCAAAACTCTGATAACATTTTTCTCACTGCTCCCATATCCATGAAGGAACTAAAATTAGCCCTCTTCAGAATGAAACCTGATAGTGCACCAGGCCCGGACGGCTTCACAGCAAGATTCTACACCAACTGCTGGGACCTGATAAAGCTGGATCTTCTGAGAATGGTTAGACATTCGCAAAAAACCAACAAAATAGGGGGAAGCACGAACTCTGCCTTCCTAACGCTGATTCCAAAAGATAAAGGGGCCACTCATTTTTCCAGATTCAGACCTATCTCCCTCTGCAATCTGAGCTACAAAATTGTAACCAAAATCATAGCTAATAGGCTCAAAAAAGTGTTGCCTCGAATAATCCCTGAAAACCAAGGAGGTTTCATAAAAGGTCGACAGATTCAAGACAATATTATGCTGGTCCAAGAGGCAATACACTCCAGCCATCAATCCAAAGAAGGAGGCATGGTGATCAAACTTGATTTAGCAAACGCCTTCGACAGAGTCAATCATAATTTCCTGCTCCTGGTCATGAAGAAACTGGGGTTCTCAGAACCCTTTGCAAATTGGATCCAAGGTTGTATTTGCTCCCCCTGTATAGCTACCCTGGTCAATGGACGCCCCACTGATTTCTTTCAAGCCACCCGAGGCCTTAGACAAGGCTGCCCACTTTCCCCATTGCTCTATACAATCCAAGCCTCTATCCTAAGCTTCCAACTGATAAAAGCCCAGCAACTGAATGTTCTCCCAGGTCTTCATATGGCAACTAATGTGAACAAGATCAACCATGCTCAATTTGCAGATGACACATTGCTGCTGGGCGTAGCTAGTACCCATGTTGCAAGGAGATTCAAACATGAGCTGGATATCTACAGACAGGTCTCCGGCAGTAAGATCAACTTCCAAAAAAGCAAGATCTATGGATGGAATTGCACTACAAGAGAGCTGGGGGATATTGCTCGAATCCTAGAAATGGAAGCAGTCCACGCATGGGAATCCATCACCTATCTGGGGGTTCCAATTGCTAAAGGCACTCCCAAAGAAAACCAATGGAATCCAATGCTGGACAAAATTAAAAATCGAATCCAAAACTGGGGCTTTAATTGGCTAAACCAGGCAGGAAAGACAGTCCTAATAAAATCTGTCCTGATGAGCATTCCGATTTACCAAAACTCCATCCTCCTCGCCCCTTCTCTGATCATAGGGAAAATGGAGAAACTAATCAGGAAATTCCTTTGGGAAGGAGGAAAAGGAAACAATCACAGACTTCACCTGGTAGGATGGGACAAAGTTCAAAAGCCTTACAAGGAAGGAGGTCTACAATTCAGAAGTATGGCTAGACAGAATATGGCCATGGGAGCAAAAATACTCTGGAAGCTTGTATCAGGCCGAGAGACTTGGAGCAAAAAAGTCTTAAGGAAAAAATACTTCCCAGGCTCTAGATTAAATTGCCTTGATAAGCCACCTCAAAATAAGAAAGGATCCCCAATCTTCACTCTCTGCAACAGGGTTCGGGATCATTTTGCTAGCCTCCTTTACTGGATCCCTGGTAATGGGAAAAAGATTAACATATGGAAGGACTCTATTATGGGAGACTAGCCCATTGGTGAAGCTAATGATATTGGAAACCTGAAAGCCTAGATGCAGCACAGAAACATAGTTACTCTTTGGGACATATCCAATTGGGAGGAGGAAGGAAAAAAAAGATGGATTGACTGGAATCTTGGCGAGGTCCCTGAAAACCTTTTAGGGGAAGCCGAGACCCTGTTACAATTGCTTCAAGGAAAAGCCCCCATCTCTGAGTCCGCCAAAGACAAAAGAGGTTGGGGCCACGAATCTGGTAGATATACAGCCGCTGAAGGATACAGATCATTCCAAACGGTGCATCATGCCCCCAATAATCCTGCTAAGTGGAATTTCATATGGAACTCACCCATCATTCCAAAAGTAGACCTCTTCTGCTGGACGGTTGCACATAACAACATCCTAACGGGAGACACGCTTAAGAGACGTGGATTGGAAGGACCTTCAAGATGTCCCCTGTGTCTTACTGATGAAGAAACAATAACACATATGTTGCTAATGTGCCCCTTCTCAAAAGAGGTCTGGCAGCAGGTTCTACTTCCAAGCCATGGGAACCTTGACAGATTTGGGAGCCTTCCTGATCTCTTCGTCAACTGGAGCAAAAACTCCCCTTTTGATCTTCATAAGAAAAACCGTCTCAAATCCATCTGGATGTGGATCCCAAAAGTTATATGCTGGAAGATCTGGCTGGAACGCAATAACCGAATATTTAGAGATAAAGCAACCACAAGTTCCAGGGTAACTACCACTTGCGTGGCCTTGTTGGGAGAAGCGGTGGATTCTAGAAGTATCTCTAACTCTAGAAGTCTTAGCCCTGTTGAGGCAAACTGGATAGCTAAATTTAAACTAAAAGAGACCTCTGATGCAATCTCAACTATCTCTCTCGAAAACTGGGAAATTCGAATGAGCGCTACTGAGTTCAAAAACTGGAGATCATCAATCAAGGAGTACTGCCTGTTCTTTGATGGGGCCTCTAAGGGAAACCCTGGAAAAGCCAGAGCGGGGGGAATCCTCATCAACAATCATAATGAAATCCTCTCTTCCTTTTCCTGGGGCATAGGGACGGACACCAATAACAATGCGGAAGCCCTGGCCCTCTGGCAAGGGCTAAAGCAAGCCATTGATAATGATATTCCCGAGCTCACCGTATTTGGAGACTCTAGGATTATAATTCAAGCCATGAACTTGAACAAGACACCACCTCAGCTTAATCTTTCTCGGGTCCTGCAAAGAATCTTCTTGCTTAGTTCCAAATTCAACAAAATCAACTATTATCATGTTCCCCATGATCTTAACAGATTGGCTGATTCAGAGGCCAACAGAGCCGTGCTCCTGGGCAGGAGTATTTTGTCGACTAATGACAGAGAATCATTTTGCTCCATCCCTTAAGTCATACAAGATCCTGACAAAGAATATTTGCTGGATTGCTAAGAAATTCGCTGATCAGTTTTGCGCGATGGTCAAGATTGCCATCGAGGAAAATCCCCATATCAGTCTGCTACTCCCGGACGGTGCCACTGTGACCCGTGACTATACAGATCGCCTTTTCTCCTACTTAAACAGCCCGACTGGGAACAGATTTCTCCATTGCGCCGTAGCTAGAAGCAGAAGCAAGAATACTAGGAATCGACTGAGCAGCACAACATGGCGTCGGTGGGCTCAACTTCAGGAGGGAAATCGGTGGAGGATAGACTGGACGATCTGCAACAGTCAATCGATCAACTTAAAGCAAAATCTGAGGAGAATGAAGGGCGACAGCAAGCCCATAATGCAGAAGATCTCAGAAAATGGCGAAAGTTTAACAAAGATCTACAGGGCATTAAGGAGGAAATTAAAGATTCCAAAGGAGAAGTCTCCTACTTCGAAGAGGTGGTCTACACCCACTTCAAGGACCAGGCCAATACTGAAGGGAACATCGGGAATCGAATTGTTGCACTGGAAGCTGCGGTCCAGAAGATTCTGGAAAAGCTTAATGGCGCTTAGACTCTGCTCAGAACTCTACTGTGATCTCTTTGTAATTCTCAATCCTACTTCCTGTTCCACAAACCAGCCCTCTGTAATCTTGCTTATTAACTCTGAAACTTCTGGGCAGCTTAAGCCTAAGAATTTTGTTATTTCAGATAGCGATAATTATGTATCCAAGCACACGGTGGCTGCTTCACCGATTTTTAATTAAAACTTCCCTATGTTTCAGTCTAAAAAAAATAATGATCCCACTAGGATTGTAGGGGAGACTGATCAATTTGTATCATTGGATATTGGAACACCCAAAGAAATAGTACTAGGGAAGGCAAAATGCATAAAATGTAACCTAGTCAATAGATCAACATAACAAAGAATGTAAAAGACCGCTAGTCCAAATGTTAGAACAATGCTTAGAAAAGATGAGAATTGCAAATGTTTCACACCACAACCTGCCAATCTACCAATTTTATATCATGTAAATATAAATATAGTCATAGAGAACTCATGTTTTCTATAAGCTTAATAAATTAAACTCCATAAAAATGCAAATTGAAACCCTTTTGTGGATGGATGCCCCTACCTTCCTATCAAAACAAACATAATTGATGTTTGAACCCAAATGAACATAGAAAATTTCCTTTTACTTTTCAATAACACCATATGATCATGTGCATAGCTTGGACTTGGGTCATTCACAAGATCCAATGAATTGCCTCCACTTCCTCTACATTTATTCTTGCAATCAAGTGAATTAACAACATTTACTTATCTTTTCTTGGGTTATATCTAGTTTTTTTAATCTTTAAAGGATATAGAAAAATATCCATTGTTAGGCTTCAAGCATGTAATAGTTATAAAGATACACAGATGGTGAAAATTATACGATACCATTTCATGGTAACAATAACACATAGGGTATGTAAATAAGACAAATTCCTTACTCACCTATGTTCATGTTAATTCCATATACAATATTAAGACAGATGCCTTCTTCACCTATGTTCATGTTAATTCCATATACAATATTAAGACACATGCCTTCTTCACCTATGTTCATGTTAATTCCATATACAATATTAAGACAGATGCCTTGCATATAAGAATTGAAATTACAATTATGAATGTGCTAGATATAACTTAAGCTAACAACTATTCCCAACTAGCAATGTGAAAATATTAAAGAAGAATATGAAAAGTTGAAAGGAATAATTAGTCAAGAAACATTGATCTAAATTTTCTTGGTTCCAGTGAGCTCAAAAAGATTGATCTCACTTTTCTTGGTTGTCGTTGAACAAGGTTTAATTGAATCTCAATGCCCACCTAAACCCCAACCTAAAAAATGAAGAGTTAAATCTTTTACTTTAATTCCTACAAAAAATACAATACAATTGTTCAAGTCTGGAACTCCCACATCTCTTAACTTAAAGATGAAAAACAATATAACATAAATTCAAACCAAGCCTAAATAAGCTATTAAATGAGGATTTTTCAAGGTCAATAATCCAAAGAGACTTCCATGGATATTATCATTGGTACAATATTATCATTTTTATGCAAAACTTAGGATCATAAGCAATATCAAATAAAAATAGAAGGTCCTTAAGTTTTAGGTGGGTATGAATTGATCCCATGATTTGGAGGTATGAATCCATCCCATGATTTGGAGGTTATTCCTCAGCACTCCCAAATAAAATAACCCCCAATATTTATATTACCATGTCAAATTAAAAACCCCCCTTGACCCCTTAATATAGGGAAATATATTTTTGAGGTTTTTAAGAGTATTCAACCCCCCAATATGAATGAACGTGATATAATATTGCCTCACTAGTGAACCGCCCATGATCCAATATAAGGTTTTGACTTCTTGAAATTCCAACTCACGCACACTCCTGATCTTATGATATTAGTTATGTTGTGAGCTACATTCATATGCATATGATTCACTTTCATTGTGCTGCATACATCACTTGACTTCTCATTACCCTAAATTATGCGCTTATGCCATTGTCTTACTTCATGTATTGTGTGTTGCTTATCCTGCATTCTGCACTAAGATATACTCAGTCGATATGTTGCTACACAACTGTACTCACCAACTGATACTGTTTTTTCAGTTGATATTTTTCTGCTCTAGGATAGTGCACCAGTAAAAGATGGAATTGTCCACTTACTCATGTGTCCATTATTTTTAAGTTCCATAGTATTTTAGAAAATCTACGACATGTCCTGCATCAAGTGATTTGTCCTTTCAGTTTAATGAGCATGTCTCAAATCATCCTCATCATTATGCGCTTACTGGATCCTGTTGTTTCTCTGTAGTTGCACATCATATGGACTTATCAACTTCACACACCTCACTTCAGTCTACGTGCATCAACAAAAGTACATCTGCGCATCTTATGATATACTTCGGTTATGTTTCTGCGCAACTTACTTACAACATCTCTGACTATCTGTGTGTTTTCTGCAATCCTGTCATTCAATCTTCATCCAGTCGTGCATACTTTTGTGTTTTTTCCTTTCAGTATTTGCGCATCCGTCATAGATCTACAACATCATTCTGTGCACCATCAATATTTATTTTTGTTGCATGTGCGCACTCGGCTCCTTTCTAGATCATGATCTTATGTCCTCAAGCCCTTGTTGCACTGAATAAAAATTTGTATCTTCCACTTGAAACTCTATGATCTCACCATCAAGATTACATCAAATATACAACTTGTATCTCTATTTATACATTTTCTTCACAGATTGTATGTCTACAAGTTGGTTGTGGCATCCCTTCTTCCATACTTCATGGATTATGCTTTTTCCACATGTTATCTTCTATGCTATTGATGTGTCATCCTGCGTGGGTCTTGCACATCCATGGTCCACAACTTAGTGGGACTTACACCTTAGTCGTGTACTCTTGCGTTCTTGATATATCATTGCTTTGAGGTATGTGTGCATTCTTTCTCTTCGACTTGATGAGTCTTTGAAATTTGTTGTACGATCCCTTGTGGGTATTGTGCACCTGATGTATTAATGTGTTGCAAAATATGCACATAAAATAACTTCTACTTGGTGGGACTTTGACCCTTCTGTATCATTACGTGTGGGACTTGCGCACGTGCTATATTGGCTTCTGTGGGATTTGTGCATAAACAACTTCAACTTGGTGGGACTTTGACCCTTCTATATCATTACGTGTGGGAATTCTGCACCTAATGTATTGTTGGCTTGTGGGATTTGTGCATAAAAAAATTCAACTCTAGCACCCTTCTTGGAACTTGTGTGCCCTTTACTAGTTGAAAGTATCTTATGATTAGTAATACTTTGGCGCTTTCAAGACTGCTCAACTAAAATTTGTTTCTTACTGTTTGCACACTCCCTATCTTGGACAAAACAATGCTTGCGCATTCCAGAGTCTTTTCTTTACGTGCTTTCACACTTGTACCTTTGCTTGACCAACTCCTTGGTTTCTTGTGCACATGTACCTTTGTCCAAGAAGTTCTTTGACTACTTCCTTCAGAGAGTATGACTTGGTGGACTTGATATATGTGAAAGTACCACATATAGTAGGATACATTTCTTATGTCCTTCTTGAACTGAATATGTATGATGTACCTTCCTTAGATGCTTCTTGAAACTAATCATGTCTGATGTATCCTTGGACACACATCTTCAGACTGGATGCAACTACTAGATATACTTCTTCACACTGGCATCCATATTCTTCACCATGTTGTGCATATACTTCTTCAAAGTGGCTTCCACATACCTATTTAAGCTAGCATAGGAATGTTGTATCCACTTTGACATCAGTTGACATCAATGACTCAAACTGAATCATCACATCCTCTTTTCCATTAGTTGACATCAATGACAACCAATGTTCAACAAAATATTGCATACCCTAACAACTACATCATTGTTTTGTTTGAAATAACATTCATGACCTTCAATTTGAATAGCAACAAAAGAGCAAAGAGAAGACTTGTCTTTAAGTTTTTGTAAAAGTTTTTTTTTCCTTATCAATAAGAGGTATGTCATAACTTTTCGTATATATCCTCGGAAGGTGAATTCTCATCCATGGAAACAAAATTTTCATGGATCAACCTATTTATCCCTTCATTCTCAATAATATTTGGTCATTTTCTTCCATTTTCTCAACCTCAATGTCACCACCCTCGACATCTCTAGTGTAAATTGAAATGACTGGATTGGCAAGCATTGGTTTCCTAGTCTATACAATAGTTATGGAAAAATATATCCAATTAGTATCTAAATAGACATCGGTAATAATGGTATTGCAAAATGAGAAAAACAATTTATATCTTGAAAGAGGATGATATTGTTTTCCAGGTTCCGTGTTCGCATAATCTAAGCAATGTTTCATGGTTGTTTTCCTAACAACTCTTCTTGTTTTTATTCCTCTGCATTGCATACAGGGGAAATAAATATTTCCATCATCTATTAAGTATTCAACATCAAAGGCTTGATTATGATCATTTGTATTACCATGGTTTCTTTTGTCATCGTATATAGAATTGATAGTTTCGTGCATAGCAACAACTTGTTTGGATCTACTAGTGAATCGGCAGACAACATTTTATGTCATTATTCTCTATGTCAATAAAGTACATTATTAATTGAATAATTAATGTCCATGAATGGAAACATTCATAATAACAAACATGAAGAACTTATCACAACAACAATAATAATCAAACCCCTGAAACTCAATAACACTATGAACATCAAGGAAACACTATAAGGAACACCACTTCCATTGAAGCAAGAAAATATTATGTTTCTAACAAGATGTGTAAGAGAAAGATTCACTCACAATAATGTGTTTTCCATTGGCAAGATGCAAGTTGCTTGTGACTATCACTTAATTTCCTTACGAGGAGAAGGAATAGGAGGTAAAAAAATTAAAATTTAGCACTAAAACCCAATAAAATATTTTATTCTAAAGATTGAAATAGAGCAAACTAGCATGTCCTAGAAACAAATAAAAAGGATAAGCTATTTAAAATTGGAATAAACCAACCCAAAAAAAGAAGAATTCTAAGAATTCTCACCCAATGGAGTTGCTATTTTTGTTAAAGAGATTTTCACATATAATGGTATATACTAATCGATTATGAGAGGGTTGAGGTATCACTAATAGAGCAAGGATATATTCTTTATCATTCTTTCCCCAAAAATTTCTTTATAACTGAAATGCAAGAAAAATGTAAGGTGAAAACTTGTTGAAATCGATTGCTCCTGGTCCTTGTCATTGCTTAATCAAGTGATTTTCCAACATTTGATAGTTTTTGATACTTGCACACAATTCCAAAAAGACAAACCTTCTCAAACCATTATATATTCTATAATTCAAACACAATAACCAAGATAATGAATAATAGTTACGAGAATTGTTGTAGGGGAGGGGAGAAGAGAATCTATAATGATATAATTAAATGATGACAAAAAGAATGTTATACATGATCTTGAAAAATCTTCACTTGAGTCTTTGTTCCTCTATACTCAACCATTAGTCAAACTCTAACTTAGGACAAAGACACAAGTCATATATTTATAGTGGAGCCAATAAGTGGGTCAACAAACTAGAAGAAAAAATATTAAACTTGGAGAACAATTAGAGCTTTCCCCAAGAAGAGGACTATATGCCTAATGATGTTTTCTCTCTATCACACTAGTGAACATGCTTTCATGAATTCTCACTTGATCTGGAAACAAATTTGCATAGAATTCCACCTCCCTTTGAAAAAATGAAAAAAACTGTGTTTATAAAACAACTAAAATGTAGAAAAATATCGATGATGCAATTTACCTCCTTTTCTACAATCTCTCCTCCTAGTCTCTACTTATCTCAGTCTCCCCTTCTCCTAATATCTGCTTCTCTCAATCTCTCCATCTCCCAATTTTCCTTAAATAATTTTTTTTTCATACCAAATGGTTTTTTAATGTCACTCACAAAAAAGGGGATAATAAAAACCAAAATAATAATAACAAATAGTATGTATGTAGCTTAACCGATGTATTAGTCAATAGCTCAAATTTATTTCGATGTCAAAAGGTGATTTTTTCTCAAACGTCGCTTAAGCAACATTTTTCAAAGCCAAACCCAAAATTTTGACTAAAATTTCAACCTTCAAGTTCATTTCAATGTTAGGAGGTGATTTTTTTCTCAAACATCAGTGGAAACTTTGAATTTGGGGTCCAAATGTAGTAGTTCCATGTTTTATTTTAATTTGACTAAAATACAAATTTGAATTTGAAGACTAAGTGTAAAATATGTTATTAGTTATTTTGAAATTGTGCAAATTAACAACTTCCCACTTGGCCTCGTTTGAAGGAATCTGTAAAAGTCAATGTTAAATAGTATTAATAAGATATTGGATAGTTCGAATGGCCATGTTATAACTTGATAAAAATTGACCCTGTAGGTTGGGAACACATACCTGTTTCTCAAGAGAGGAGAATGCCAAATTTCAAGGGATGGTTTTGAGGAACCAATCCCCTAAAATATAGGAGGGAATCCAAGACCAACCAATTTCCTAGGAGGGAATGTTGGGTCTTGAATAAGACCTAGGAAAATAATTATGTATATACATATGCATGAGGGAAGGGCATTGCTTAGTATGTAGGAGGAATTTTTTGTGTGAGCACCTTTGATGTGTTAGGCATTTGTCATGAGTTGTGAGATTTGTTGAGTTAAGCAAGAGCTGGTTCTAGTTTGAGTGGGTAAGAGATTTTGCTTGAAATAGAGTTCCTACAATGAAGAATAGGGTGTTATCCCTTATGGTGTCATGGTTTATGCTAGGGGTGATTGTTGAGAAAGAGGATTGGTTGTTCAATGATCTACAGCTGGGTGAAGCGTAGTTATTCCAACTATATTTTCTCTGTGACTCTTGCATTTCAAATATGTATTAGAAATTTAATTATTTTCTACCACTTTTATGTTTTAATCTATTTATTATTGTTAATATTTCTAGTTCAAATATATGCACAAATTTGTGCATTCTCCCTATTCTTCTAATGTTTAAGTACTTAAATCCTACAAGTTTATTAGTATAGTTAAGATATTAACTTTTCAAATTAATTCCATTTAGTTGTGTTAATTCGTGTAAAATAGTCATGTAGTTCATGTAGTTAAAATATTATTAGTTAAATTTATAATATGGTTACTTCTTATAGTTTGCGAGGATCTATAATTCATTTACTTTAATGCAATCCTAAGAGAATATTCAGTTGTAATGGTTATATTGCATAATAACTAGTTCCCGTGTTCCCATTTATCTTCTTCTACCTATATTCAAAAGGTCTTTGCATTCATATATCATTATTGTTTAGGTTAGAATTGTTATATAATTATTACAAACCTATAGCAAGAAACCATAGTTTATTAAGTATACAACTATTTATATTTAAGCAAACAAGTGTTAATTGGGATAACAATATGGTATTTC
Source organism: Larix kaempferi (assembly GCA_027924585.1). NCBI lineage: Eukaryota > Viridiplantae > Streptophyta > Pinopsida > Pinales > Pinaceae > Larix > Larix kaempferi. The sequence goes on from BSBM01001286.1 coordinate 304,666, forward strand.
ACAAATAAATCGTAGGTATAAAAAGATACATCACTCGTATATAAACACAATCGAAATACATTAACCTAGAAATTATCTCATTGCACTAGGTCATTACATATAAATTAGTGAATAACCCAGATAAAAGAACCACTTATAAAAAGGATTAAAAATATAAATGTACATCGTAAGTTGGCTGCGGTCATCTAAGCATGGGTTTGGCTTAAACCGGATGCATAGACTCTGTGCATGTACACAGGAAACACTTTAAAATAGTAAAATGAACTCAAAATTTCCCAATGGCTTGGACTGTAAAATATACCCCATTAATAAAAAGTAGTTAAACATATATCATTCAACCTAAAATACATCAAGAAATCCAATGGTTGAATCCCTATGCATCTGCTTTAAACAAAGCAAACATGGGTATGAGAGACCCATGTCGTTGAGCTTCACTAAGGTATATATCAATTAAATGAATAAAATAAAGTTTTAATATAGGATATAGATATGAACCATTATAACTATTAACGACGATGACTATCTAACCAGCCAAAAATTATACCTAGTTTCCAAATAGAAAATAAGTCATATTTCAATCAAAATCATGCTATGTAGGGTATTGCAAAGACCATAACACACAATCTTTGTGGGACTGAAGCATCATTAACCAATAAAAATAATAGTAATAACTAACAGGTTAAAAACATCATAAACCAAAGTTTATAGATTGTGGAAAGAACACATACACAAATAAACATTTACACGCATCAAGATTAAAATAACCAAAAATGTTATCCACCAGTGGGGGTAACTCTTGTTTCAAAAAATGTATCATGTTCACCCATAACCTTGTAATGAAAATTAGCAACTATTGATCGAAACCCTTGTTTTTATTTAAGCCAGAGAGTAATACAGTATTGGAGGCAAGGCCCCAATAAAATAGTAAATATGGAAACAACTAGAGATAAGAAATAGTGGGATAGACACTAGCTAAAATGCCATTCAAATGAAGGAGTAGAATAAATCCATTACAATAGTTCAACCATAATAGCATGATTCATGCTTTAGAACCCACGTTTTGGTGAAAAAATGGTGGAACTCAAAGTACCCGGTTAGGGTAGCTTCCTTGTAACACCCATCAAGGGTGGGCACTTATTCATCAAATAATTTAGAAATTTTAAAACTTCATTGGTGATTCACAAAACATAAATTAACATCATAAATCATGTAGCAATAGCATCATATAAGAAGTTTACAACATTATATAACAATTTAAAATGCATGAGTGTTCATACAAGCTCAAATGGTGGGTTTTTAACTATATAACTAAGGAGCATATAAGCATTGTGTAAACATAAAAACATTTAAACAATGTATAAGAATTTTAAAATCACAAGAAAATTACCTCGATATAAGAATGGTGACGAAGTCCAAACTAAGCAAGATTCCATCTTCTCCTCGAGATTCTTCCCTCTTCATTTCCGAAATAGGAACCACGGTTTTACGTCCAAGCCAACTAGGGGCCTAACCGTCTCCCTAGTCCCAGGAAGCCAATGATTGGTCCCATCCAAATGGCCTACTGTCCCTCCGTTCGCGAGACCCCCAAAGAATAGAACAATGATGCGCTATTAGGCTATGTATAAAATCTTCCAAGAGTTCTCAAACTCTTCCAACTCTTCCAAACTCCTCATGCCCCAAAATATCCAAAATTATCCTACCCTAGAAAAAATCTCCCCAAATATCCTTAAGAGAAAATAACCTCCCCCTTCCAATATCAAGTCTCCTATTTATATCAAAACTCCTCATCATCCTCCTCATCTATCAATAAATTCCCATAAAATAATAGTCAACAATCAATAAATTCATTTTCTAAAAAAAATAGAAATTTGATTTAAATAAATAAAATATTAATAAACATGGTTGCAAAGTCTCACTTGTCATGCTTCTACCTTAAATTCAACTATGACAACTCTTTTCTAAAAATATGCGCAATCCTATCTATCCATTTGTTTATATTATCCTCTCATACATAAGTCAAATAAGATATTTTCATATACTATATCATATTATGAGATATGTTATATTATATGTATATAATTATATATGTTATTAAATAATCCAATCAATTTATATAAATATAAAACATATTAAACAACTCAACAAACTCATACTTTCAACACACAAGTAATGCTTTGATCAATTCATCAACCAAGTTACTAATAGCCAATATAATCATATTAATTTATTCATCAATCGACCAATCATAGTAATGTACTCACGAATTGGCGTATGCATGGCCAGTTCACACGTCTTAAGTGTGGGTACTAATATTCACTTCTAATGCTCCTAATATATAATTATTACTTGCAAACAACATATAGAAGAACAATTAAACAATGCATCATTCATCATTCATAATCATTCATACAGAAGCAATAAAATAGAATTCGGTAGACATAATGATGAAATTGAGCATGTAATCATGAGTTATTTTCTTGCATATGTTAGATCAAGATTTACTTTTTACGTCTATTTACTTTTACTGTTTAATCTAAACTGCTACTACAAGTTAGTAGATGCACATTTGCACATGCTTGGGTGAAAACCCAAGCAACAGTTTTTGGCAACTCCGCTTTATTTCGAATCTTTAAATCTCTCTTTAGATCTAGATTTCTTATTATTTTTGTTGTTATTTAGCTTTATTGTTGTAGATATGGCCTGCTACTAAGCCCATAGCTTACTACCCTAGCCATTGGCCCTTTCTGCAGCCCACACCGTCCAAAATTTTAATTTTCGGCTTTCGTTTTCAATGACTTTTTTCGTCCCGAAAATCGCAGGTTTTTACACTCGCGGTTGCGATCCACATCGCGGGTTTTCTGTTGAAAACCGCAATTTTAAAAATCTTTTTTTCCCTCGACATCACGGGTTTTTTCCTGTTAGTCGTGATCCCCATCACAGGTTTTTGACCCATAGCCGTAATCCATATCGCGGGGTTTTGATCCACAGCCGCAATCCCATATCGCTACTTGTAGCCCTCTAGCTGTGACGTAGATCATGAGTTTTTCACAGATCGTTGCGATCCAGATCGTGGGTTTTGCTACAGACAACCGCGATTTCATCCTGAACCCAGCGATTTGCTATTTGAGTTTTCGTCACCCATTTCGACCCACTTTTTCCAACCATCTCCCCTACACTTTCACAGCCCATTGTCTTACTTGCTGCCTTTGAGATTCATTTTCTTTTTTTGTTATTTGCTTTACTACATCATTTTAAAAAAAAATCAATTTATTGAAAGAAAAAGTTTTAAAGCATTTTTCAGTTAAAAATTTCATATTTTGCAACTTGAAATCAGAATTTTAATTTGCTTGATATTTCGCCCAAGCGAGGCATTTTATTTTTGGTACATAACCACACCCACACACACTCTGTCACCATTAATCAAAGTGAGCCTTAAAATCCATTTAACTCAACCAACATTCTAACCCCACTTGGGGAACATCAAAAGAATATTGTAGTTAGGTAAGATTAAGGGAATAGGTATCCAAATAACACCCCTCACTCACTTTCATTTGAGAAATACTGGTTGACATTTAGGGTACCAAAATCCCTTAGTACTTATTGGCATGGTTATACACCAACTTGTCGGAAATGCCTCTCCCTTAGGAGGGTCGAAGTAGCAAGACTGGTTCTGGAGGCCTGAGTGGACTACCACAATCCATTCAGTCACCAAAGGATACCTACTCATTGTTCTCGGTGTACTACCCGTATGGGAGTACAATGGCGATAGAACAGGAGTTGCAGATTCACCTTTTTGGACGTGTCATGAACGAGGTATCTTAGTGGCCTTTCTTCTAGGATTGTCTACCGAGTGTCCCTCCTGGTAGGGGGATATCATTAGCCTTTGGGTCCATGTTTTGTATTGTCTGACTTGGATTTCATCACCTTGCAAAGGATACGTCTTGTTGGAACCATAATACCTTTTTATTTAGGTGCTTGCATGCTCTCCTACCTCCCCCTGGTTTAGTGAGTACACCATTTTTATTTTCTAGGAGCCGTTTGCTTGTTGGTATTTTGACCACATTTTTTTATTACTCCACCTACTATAGCACAACTATTATAGTAAGTGTTTTGAGTTTGGTTGTTTTCCTGAGTTCCATTGTTCTTTGTGCTCCCCCCCTGCACACACGGTTGCATTTGCATTAGGGTTTTTGAGTTTTTCACTCACCACCACCCAGTAGTTTTACTAGCCGACTATTACCATTGAGTCCCCGAGACGTTCTCAACACTTCCAGGGTGAACCCCCGCAGTACGGTTCGCTTGACACCACTTGTCATAGACGAAGAGCATTGTCACTTGACACCACTCGTCATAGATGAAGAGCATTGTCACTTGACTCCACACGTTATCAGCATAGAGCCCTGTCATCCGATTCTGATGCTCCTATTTTCACATCTGATTCTGAGGCAGAATCTAAAAACCCTACATACACAACACCAACTAGCCCCATGGATGGTATGACTTTTGACCCCTTCTTCATAGGGACTGTTGGTGGAACATCAACCACCCCCTCCACCATAATGGATACCACGGTAGCCACAAATACTCTAGGTATTCCCTCAATGCAACACACTCCTACTTTGGGTATGCCCTCTATGGGAATCACTCCTACAATGAGTATTCCCTCCACAGGACACACCTTAGGCATGCCTTCGATGGGACCTACAACTACCATCCCTGGTACTATATCAAACCCAACAGTTACCATACCTAATCCCAACCCAACTGTAACCCATGTTAGAATTGGAGGTGTAGGACCCTCCCATACCAACTCCACACCATTATTTGGGGGTCACATCCCCCTGATGGCTAATACCACCTTAAGAGGAAGTGGCCTAATTAATAATGTTACCAATAGCATGTATGCCCCACTGACCATGTCCAACTCAACTGCTAGTTTGCCATTTATGGCTAGTCTTAACCTACCAGACTTGGCAAGATTAACAAGTGATCCCATTAGACATGATCTCGCTTGGCCTAACATGCCCACTAAACTCTCATCCAACATCCCTAAGTTTGATGGGAAGGCTAGTGAGGACCCACAAAACCACATTATGTCTTTTCATCTATGGTGTTCCTCCAACTCCATAGTTGATGACTCTATTCGCCTACAATTGTTGCAAAGAAATTTCACTGGCTTGACAGCCAAATGGTATATCGAGTAGCCCCAGGGGACACACCCTACATTTACATCCATTGCCTCGACTTTCCTACAGTTCTTTCAACTATGCATCCACTATGATACGGGAGTGGAAATCCTACTATCTTGTAGACAGAACACGGCTACCCATATCACAAATCATATCCATGAGTGGCATAAGCGTCGTAGTCTATGCAAGATCAAGCTTGACGACTGTATTTTCCTGGATTGGTTCCTGAAATATATCCTTCCACTTATTGCTAAAGACGTGGCTTCTGAACGACCCCATTCGGAGAAGAAGCCATTGTAAAATCCCAACAATTCGATTTAATCTACGCTCAGTCGGGCTACCTATACACAATTTTACCTGACGCCCCCCCGAGGCGATCCATCCCGAAATGAAGCGTCGGGGGCATCCCATGCCGCCGATGGTATCATTGGTCATGTTGTATCACACAACCAACCCTTTTCGATTATGACTAATAATACTGGCCCCGAGCTTTCGCGGGCCACATCTCAATCCAAAGCCATAAACTCGTATGCTCCCATGGCACACACTAATCACAATCATGGACCCTCATGTCCACCACAGTGTTACGGGCACGCACCATCATCTTACACACCCCCTTCATATTATCACCAATAGGCCACTCATGCTCCTGTTCACTCACAAGCCCAATCGGCTTATTACCCCCTGCAAGCAGCACTTGCTGCCCCAACACTTCCAATAGCTCAAGGTTACCAACAACCACAATAAGCACCTAGACCACCTCCGAACCCTCCTGCTTACTATCCACTGCAGCCTACTCAAGCACCTGCGCAACCTAAAAATGCGCCTACTTCCCAAGGGCAAGTATATGCACAACAAAACCAACCCCAAAACCAGAATAACCAGCGTAATCAAGGAGGTCAACATAACCGCTGAAGTGTTGATATATTTGTAACTTCGGAAAATATTCTTCTATGTATTACATTTGTGCTTTATTGTATATCCCATAGAGATGTATTATTCCTCTTATTGGAAGTGTCGTCATTTGTATTTGTAAGTGTCGCAAGTTACATTGTAAGTGTTATCATTTGTATTGATGGGTTATTAGACCACCAGTGTGGGGTCGTCCCTAATTAGGTCATGTGGATGGGTTATTAGACTTGAGTAGCAAGTCGGCCGCAGTGAATTATTGGCAGGTCAAGTCAGTGTATAAATAGAGAGGTTGTGTCTCTCATTTGATTCATTCACTCACTTATCAAGCTCGCATAGCTAAGAGAGAAAGTGGCGCACAAGTGAAGGAGGAGGAGCATCTGCTAGAGATGTTTTATTGGGTTTGATCCTTGTAATATTGTATTGGGGTTTTTCACCTTCTTGGTTTTCCCCGGTGAAACTCTATGTCTCTTATGTGCTTGCATTATTGTGTTTGTGATTGATATGTTGTACATGTTATTCTCTTAGTGATCCTGAATGTTAATAGAATGAAATTATCAGAAAATTAACATGGTATCAGAGCTGACCTAAGAAGAAGGCATTGTGTAGCTACGGAAGCTAGGGATTCTTAATATTTGGGTTTCTCTCCACAGATCATCAAAGGAAGAAGGCTATATTGACTCTCCTTGGAAGGGCGCATCTTTCTGTCGAGACAGAATTCAATTCTGAGTTGTTTTAGTTTTTGGCCTAAAAATTAGGGTTTCTGCAAAAATTGGAATTTTTGAAATCCGAAACCACGGTTGGAAGCTCCTCTGAAAAATCAAAGTTTGGAGCTTTGGATCGAACTTTTTGGTTGGGTGAAGCTCCAGGAAATTCAAACCCTAGTTTGGGGTCGTGTCGAGTAAATCCGGAAATCTCTAAAGCAATTTTGAGGGGTGAAAATTTGCAGATTTCAAATTCTGAGTATACTAGCTTAACAAGCTCAGCAAGGTGCATCTTTCTATCCTTTCAGAAGTTTGAAATTCAAATTGTGAATTTTTAGGGTTTCTTTAACAAACCCTAATCCAGCTCCAGATCCAATTTTCAGCAAATCAAGTGGTAAGACCTAAAACTTTCTATTTCCATTTGAAGTACTCTTTAATATGTCTCACCACATCAAGCTTGAGGATAAGCTTGATGGAGCTGATAACTTTCGATCATTGAAGTATAGGATTGGGTTAATCCTACATGAAAATGATTTGGACACCTACATAAAAGAAGAGGTTCCAGTTCTAGAGGGAGATGAGGCTAATGCCTTATACAAGAAGGACTTGGTCAAGGCTAATAGAATCATTGTTTATTCTATAAAGGACCATCTCATACCCCATGTGTCTTCCCTAAAGACACCTAAGGATATGTTTGAATCCTTGACCAAATTGTTTGAAGGAAAGAACATAAATCGGAAGATGACTCTGCAGAACCAATTGAAAAGAAGTAAAGCTTCAGAATGCAGAGACCATTCAATCCTACTTTTCTAAAGTCTCTCAAATCAAGGAACAACTTGAATCTGTGGATGAATTAGTGGAGAATAGTGAAATTGTAATGACCACATTAAATGGCCTACTTAGGTTATGGGAATCCTTCATCCAAGGAATCTGTGCAAGAAGGAAATTGATCTCCTTCAGTAGACTATGGGAAGAATGTTCACAAGAAGAAGCTAGGCTTGTGGCCTGAGAAGAAAAGATGGGGAATGAAGATCAAGCCCTCAAAGTACACACTAAGGGAAGTAAGTTTAAGAGGGAGAAATCTCACAACAAGAAACACTCTCACTTCCATCAAAAGAAGAAAGATCTCTCTCATGTTCGATGCTTTAATTGTGATGAGAAAGGACACTTTGCTGAGAATGTCCCAAGAAAATAAAAGACTTCAACAACTTCAACAAGAAGAAGAAGGGCAACAAGAAGAGATATCATGGTCATGCTGCTGAGGATGGTGAACCACCCAAGAAGAAGGCTAGAGCAGAAAGTGATGACTCAGCAAGTGAAGATGAATATGTTCTAATCTTTGCTCTCATAGGTACTATCTCTCATGGATGTGATGATTGGCTTATTGATAGTGGGGCTTCCAAACACATGACTGGGTTCAAAGAATCCTTTGTAGATCTATCTGAACATGAGTCACCTCATAAAGTGAAACTTGGGGATGACTATCAATATCCTATCAAAGGAAGTGGTGAAGCCTCCTACAAACTAGACTCTGGGAAGTCTTTGAAGATGAAATATGTTCTATATGTACTTGGGCTCAAGAAGAATATCCTATCCATATCATCTTTGGATGCAAAAGGGATTAAAGTTGCATTTCTGGATGGCCAAGTACTCATGTGGCCAAAAGGTAAGACCATAGATGATGCAGTAGTGATTGGAGAGCAAGAGGACAGATTGTACAAATTAAAGGGACAACCTGAACATGCCATGGTACATGAATCCATGGAGCCAAGTGAAATTTGGCATATAAGGCTTGCACATGTACACTATAGAGTACTACCAGTTGCAAGCAAAGTGGTAGAAGGTCTTCCTGAAATCCAGTCTCAACATGAAGGTGTTTGCAAAGGATGTGCAAAAGGAAAGAACACAAAGAAGGCATTTCCAAGCAGCGAAAGCAAAGTAAAAGGAATCTTGGAGATTATCCACTCCGATGTATGCAGTTCGATGTCATCCAACTCTCTGAGTGGGTATGTATACTATGTTTCTTTCATTGATAATTTCTCTAGGAATACTTGGGTTTACTTCTTGAAGAATAAAGATGAAGTGTTTGATAAGTTCAAGGAATTCAAATCCTTGATAGAAAATAAGAAAATCAAGACCTTCAGATCCGACAATGGCGGAGAATTCACTTCAGGTGATTTTAAGAAACTATGCAGTGATTCAGGGATTAAGATGGAGTTGATTGCTCCCTATAATCCAAAACAAAATGGAGTTGCAGAAAGGAATAATAGAACTATCATGGAAGCAACACGGGAAATACTTCACGACCAGGATCTGCCTATGCATCTATGGGAAGAAGCAGCTAGGACAGCTGTATATGTGCAGAACAGAACACCTCACAAGATACTTGACAACAAGACACTAGAAAAAGTCTTCTCTGGTAAGAAACCTGAAGTTAGACATCTCAGGATATTTGGCTATCCAGTATACACACACATTCCAAAGGAAAAGAGGACAAAGTTAGATCCTTTAGGAAAGAAGGGCATCTTTGTGGGTTACAATGAAAGCTCGAAGGCTTTTAGAATATACTTTTCAGGGTTCAAGAAAATTGACATCAGCAGGGTAGTAACATTTGATGAAGACTCAGCATACATCAAATCAAGGAAGACACCTGTTGAAGACCATGAAGAACCAAAGGTAACCAGATTTCAAGACTGTTACACCTAAAATCTACTCATCATCTTGATTTAGTGTGTACATCCATGAAGTCACTTGGACTGATTGATAATTTGGGAGGATTGGTGCTCAGTTTGCACAACCTTTTGAGAGATCGTCACAGGTTTCACACTAGCAACATGCGACGTCGCAAGTTGCTCTTTAGCAAGGTGCGACGAGGTCTGTTAATGGGAAAAAATAGCCATTTCGAGATCCTTCTCGAAAATTGCCTATGTGGGGGCTTATCCCTGATCTCTTGAAGAGCTGGTACTCGACCCCTAACCTATTGGGAAGATCCCCTATCTCTCTCCTACCATCTCTCATCCTATCCTATCCATAACCTCATCCACTTAGTCCTATATATATGAGGCTCACTCCCATAGCAAAGGGAGGAAGACTATGGTATCTACATGCTGGTGAAATCTCTCTTGGACACTTTCACTCACCTCTTGGAGACTCTCATGCTTCCTTGGAAGGGCTTGGCAATTGGCTTGTGTGGAGAAGGGCTGCTACGTTAAGTCATTGGTTGTAGTTCTATATCTCTATCATGTACTCCTCTATTTGCAGTAATACAAATGCTTTCCACCAATATTGTCTCTTATGTATGATGATGTTGTGTTGTTTACCTGCTTAACTGTTTACATAGATCTCTTATTGTATAGATGCTCTTTACTCGTTTCTCTTTTCTGTGTCTTAACAGGTCTTGCAGCTTGGATCTGACGACCATGGGAGGTGGAGCAACATAGAAGGAGAAAGGATAGTGAATCAAAGAGGTAAGACATCTAGCACTTCATCCTTAAGTAGATCTAGGAAACACATTTGTATTCTATTTTATTTGTTCTAGACTTGCATTGAGCTAGGGAGATCCGGCTCGCCTTCGGTCGAGTGGATTGTCCATCGACAAATCTGGCGACCATACTGGGGAGTTTCCTTGTCTAGTAGTTGTTAATCTGAGTCACTTTCAGTTGATTGCTTGACACAAGCCTTGTTATCATTTTTGTCATTTTTCCTTCTTTGGAGTGATTCCATTGTCAGATCTTCAAATTGAAGATCCTGATCTTCTTCCTTTGAGTTTGTATAACCTAGTTTCACACCTGTTTGTGGTTCATCCTTGAGAGATTTGATTCATTTTTTAATCTAGAACTCGCCTGTCACACCTGGGCAGTGAAAACAGAGCGACACTATGTTTTCCTGAGCTTATGCCTATGACTGTAGCTTTCTCATTGTGACCCGTGCATTAGTGAACTGCGACGTTGTCACACCTTCCGTATAGGTAAACTGCGATGTCGCACTGTCTGCAAAGACAGACTGTGCTGATCAGCCAATGCTTGGCATGCAAGCATCCATTCCCTTGTTTGATAGTCTGAGCCTTGGTTTGGTGTATAAACTCTCTTATGTGCTGCATCATTCAGCCAAAGAACCCATTTGTGCTTTGTTTGGTCTGTTTGGATTGATCTTGGGTTCCATTTTGGACAAGTATGAAACTTTTTGTGTTGGGCATCTTTGTCCCCTCCACCTTCATCCTTTTCACTCTTGCATTCCCATCCTTCCACCCTTGATCTGATCAATACATTAGATCATCTCCCAGACCTCATCTAATTTTGTTTTGAGCTTTGCTTGCTTAGTTTGATTGCTGCTGTTTGATTTTGAGTCAAGTGTGCCTTTTTGCTTGGTTTGAGTGCTTGTCTTTTCTTGGATTTTCTGAGTGTATGAGTGCCGCAAGTAGCATTTTCTTTTCAGTTGTTTAGATCTGAAAGAAAAAGTCGTTTTAAAGTTCATTACTTTGATACACTCGTTGAAAGATCAAAAGTGTTTCTTTCGCATTGTTTCTCAAGAAAATTGTTGAAGAAAGATTGTTGTGCATTGGAATGTTTTTGGAAAAGTTGAATGGAAATATGATTGGTTGTGTTTTTCTTGAATTATGAATCATTCATCTTCTTGAAAAACTCAAGTACTTTCGATTTTTGCAAAAGGTGTTCCATGTTAAGGAAAGGTAGATGCATTTTTGTTTCTTGTTTCCTTTAGATCATTGAAAAGATAAAGTGAAAAGTTTGCATATTCCATTTCAGAATTCTTTCATTTCATTAATTAGCGTTGTTTTGATTTGAAAAGCAAAAGAAAAGAAAAGAGAAAATACTTTGATTTGGATAGTAGTGTTGTGTATTTTTTGTGAGTTTCGTTGAAAAAGAAAAGAGTACTTTCATTGTCAAATTTGTATGAATTGAGATTGTGTTGCATTGAGTTTGTTTTGGCAAAATCATTGGGAAAAACTTTCTCCTTACCATAGGTAGAATTCATCGAAAGAAAAGATCATTTCATGCATGTACCTAGGGCTTGCATTATGTTTCCGATTATGTACTCACCTCATGCATTCACCTAACCGTCCAAGATAAAATAAACGGTAGAACTAGGTAAAAAGTTTAGTAACTTGTGTGTAAGTTAGAGACGTGTTCCGACGTCGTTAAGCGTGGCAGCTGTCATTACTTGCCAGCACTGTAGTCTGGGGGTATTGTAGTCTTCCAAGTACATCGGTATATCGAGCTCCTTCACGTACCCACCAAGTACCATAATCCGTACTTGGCGTATATCGAAGGGTGTATCATGTACTCGACACGTATATCGGAAGGTCTCATGCCAACGGCTATGCATTAGACAGCACCACTACGGATTTGATCTCCCACGTACCTTGCGTATATCGGGAGACACCATTAAGATTCCTGAAACCAACCGAGTTAACCATTTGGCCATCTTGTCAAAGCAATACAACGAGAACAACACTCGGGGAGATTAGCACGCACGTCCTGTCCAGGTAGTCGGGTATGCAGGCAAGGGTACGAACCCAATCCTCCTTCTTGTGTCATACTATTGGACCTTGCAATATATCACGGTTTGCAATGCCTTGATAATCCTGTGAGGTTCCAAACTTTTGAATCCACTCTGTCACATAAGTTTGCTTGTTGCCTTAGTTTGAGTAGGTTTTCTTGGACTTCTTTTCTTTTAGAATACCTTTAGGAGAGAGAGACATTGTTTCGGCCTTTTTTGGTTGGTTTTCCTGAAACTCTAGCGGATTTTCCCTGGAGAAGGTCCCATAGGATCTTAAATTTGGCACCCGAATTTCCCCTTAATCCGGAGGTTATTTCGAGGGTAAGAATGGATCAGCGTAACGCGGTCGTAGTTACTGAAGTAGGGAACCCCACTTTCAATATTGGCGGACATTTGTTTCCACCAGATTCACCTGCCTCTCATCCCATGCAAGATGAAGAAGCACATACTCCCACTTCTCAAAACCTTCCTCCCATCATCTCGGGAGAACCTGGATCACTAGAATGGATAAGCCAACCCCAGAAGGACACTACAGCAGATGTTGGTCCATTAGCAGCTTACTAGACATCCTCTACAGAACACCCAGTGGCTCATTTTGCCATCTCATCCCCACCTAACTGGGCTACTCCAGAGTTCACTAGGCCTTACTATAGGCCAGACCCTGCCAAAATTTTCAGCCCCATCCATGAACGTTTGGAACAATTACGTCTCAAAGGAGATGATCTTTGAAGACAAAGTCTCGAGCGACACTCTGAAGAGTTCCATAATCGTCATTTCGAAATAAGACTTAACGATGGAAACATCCTAGTTCATTCGATATCTTTTGGATCATCGAAACAACCCCACCCCACGACCACTACTGAGACTGGTCAACCCTCACAAGAGTCCAGTCCCGCACATCAAGTGAACCAACTGGTGGAAGGACAACGGTCCAACACACCTGTCACTACCACGGTTACTTTACTAGTTCCTCCCCCACCTCAAAATTCGAGGGGAGGGTATTCCATTCCTATGGATTATCTTATTGGTAATGTTATTACCACGATAGCTAGTCAACAACCTACGTTGGTTCAACCTTTGAATAGTGGTCAGCCTATTGTGGCTGGGGGGAAACCCCCGTTTCCTAACCAAAACATTGGTGGAGTCCCCAACGAGCCTTCTGTTGGACATACCCAACCCGCTAGACCATCCACCACGGGATTATCTCATGTTGGAGGGCTGTCAAATGTAACCAAAACCTTATGGAGTCAAGCGTATCCAAGTTCTAATATCCCTGTGCCAGGTCAACCTAATCCCGGAAACGCATCATATGGGATACCTTATCCCGGGAATTCAAACACTCTATGGGGGCGACAACCTCCTTTACAGCACGAACCCCAACTGGTTATCCCTCAAGTACCACTACCCCTGATCGGACCTCCTCCTCCTCCTGTTGGAGGCGGCGCACCCCCACCGAACATTGGTGGAAGGCCACCCCATTTTTCCTACAATCCCCCCACCCTTTCGGTGGTGGCGGGAATGGTCCCCCACCCCCTCCAAGCGGAGGAGGTGGCGGATCGCCTTATCATGGTGGAGGAGGACATTTCCCTTTGGGTGGCGGAGGTGGTCCCCCACCCCCTCCAGGCGGAGGTGGCGGAGGACCTAATCCTTATGGTGGTGGCGGTGGTGGTGGAGATCCCCATACTTCCGGCAGCGGAGGTGGTGGAGGCCCCCATCCTCCTGGCGGCGGAAGTGGTCCACCCCCTCCTCCCGGTGGAGGCAGTGGTGGGCCACCTTATTACGGATATGGACCCCCACCTCCTCCCGGTGGTGGCGGCGGACCTTCACCCCCTCCTAGTGACGGAGGTGGACCCCCACCTTATTGGAACGGACCACCTTATGGTGGCGGACCTACTTGTGGTCTGGGCGGTACAACTCCCTACAGTCAGTTCTATCCGAGCACACCTTATGGTCAGTACAATCCATACACACCTTATCCGTATTTTCAATACGTACAGCCTAATCCACTGTAGCCCTTTTTGGCTACCTTGAATTTACCTGACCTGTCTCGGTTAACCAACGATCCTATTTATCATGGATCTAACTGGCCACCTATTCTGGTGAAACTTCCATCCGATATACCCAAGTTTGACAGCAAGCCGGGTGAAGACCCAAAAAACCACATAATGACATACCATTTATGGTGTTCATCGAATTCCTTAATGGACGATTCAATTCATTTTAGATTGTTTCAAAGGACTCTCACCGGTTCGGCTGCCAAGTGGTACATTGAGTTGCCACCAAACTCTTTTTCTTGATTTTGGCTCTCTTGCTATGAACTTTTTGACGCATATCCAGCTGCATATACGGTATGAGACTGGTACGGAGCTTTTAACCTTGCTCCGTCAGAATACCGCCACTCACATTTTGGATCATATCCACGAGTGGCGAAGAAGACGATGTCTCATTAAAGCTCCCATTCCAGATCATCTCCTAGCAGACTGGTTTACGAAGTCACTCCTTCCTGTCATAGCAAAAGATGTTGCCATGCGAGGTGCTATCACCGAAGAACAAGCCATCGCGAGTGCCCATTTGCTCGACTTAGTATACACTCAATCCATCACTCTGTTCAACATTTTTCCTGACACACCCCGGGACGTTAACGATCCCACAAAACCACATAAAGGACCCCAAGCTCATGGAATCATTGGTTCACTTAACACCCAGCCCGCTGCTAGCACTGTTAGATCATCCAACCCAACTCCGGCTGGCCACAGCACCACCAAGTCTACTACTCCTGCTGTAACTGAAGAGGTGAATTATGTTCAATCAAATTCATCTCAGAAGTTTAATGGTAAAAAGAAGAACAAAGGAAAATCCAAGAAATATTCTACCCAGCAGGACCCAAAGAGCACTCTCGAAGATACTAAGCAGAAATGGAAACTGAAATATTCTTGTTTATTGTGCAGAGATGACCATTTCTCCAAGGAGTGTCCCCATAGAGACGAAGTTCAAAAGTTTCTTAGGGGTAAGCTGACTCCCGCAATCCTCAATGATCCGTTTCCTGCTCAAAACCAACAGCTAGTTGCTCAAACCCCCTCAGCCCAGGGGGAATCATCCAATACCGCGCATGTTCTCATGTTGCGTAATGAGATGACCAATTTGAATACTCGCGTGCGATCCTATGAACAGGCCTCTTCGAAGGAACCCGCCGGAAGTAATACTGAAAAAGCTTTTGACTCGCTGCCTGATGTCACTGTACCTTCAACTTCTCTTACCACTAAGAAGC
Organism: Larix kaempferi; assembly: GCA_027924585.1. Classification (NCBI taxonomy): domain Eukaryota; kingdom Viridiplantae; phylum Streptophyta; class Pinopsida; order Pinales; family Pinaceae; genus Larix; species Larix kaempferi. Next base: position 320,253 of record BSBM01001286.1, read on the forward strand.
CATCTTTGGATTCGATATTGCATCCGCCCAAGAGCAGGATTCGAAGAGCTATTTTCAATCCTAATGCTCGCACGGCACAAAATTACAATATCGTCGAAGACTTGGCCCAAGGTCCTTGTGCCATGTCTACCTTGGAAGTTTTGGAGAATTGTCCCAATCAATGCAAAACTCTCTTCGCCGCCATTGGTGCAGTTAACCCGGATTCGTCGAACACCATCATGTTCCAATTTCACAACCTTAAGTCGAGGCTCTCACACCAGCTCGCATTCCAAGTTACTACGAACATTGCTGGGAATATGGTCCATGTAACCCTTCTAAACGAAGGTGCCTCTACCTCTGTCATGTCGATCACCTGCTGGATAGCCATCGGTTCTCTCGAATTGAATCACTCTCCTACCACGTTGAAAGCATTTGGCGGCCGTGGCTTTCAACCTCATGGGCTCTTATAATCTATTGTAGTTGAGTTGGGCAGAAAGACCGTAACCATTAATGTGGAAGTGGTCTCGGCCCCGTTAGATTATAATCTCTTGCTTGGTCGCAATTGGTTTTACACCATGCAGGCGGTAGCCTCTTCAGTCTTCCGCATAGTGCAATTCCCCCACCACGGATGAATTGTTACTATCGACCAACTTGATTTTTGTACACCAGATGCCACTACTCATCCTGGTGACCATATTCCTTCCATCAGACAAATGGCATAACAGTATGAGAGTGTAGGGGTTGGCCTATTGAAAGATTCATCACTCATGGGCGTTTATCCATCCATGGACCACCCTAATCATGTCGCGATGGTGAACATGATCTCTATAGAGATTTTATCTCACTCCAATGATGCTTGGCCTGTACCTGATGAAGCCACAACACATCTGTTTGGAGACTTGATGCCTCTTTCACCCGCTGAACGCATTTATGAGGCGATCCAAATAGCGTCGGAGGACCATTCGTCCATGGTTTCTCCTTCCTGTTCTCTACGACGGATGTCCTCTCTACCTGATCTCTTGCTTTCGACTTTTCATTCAGACGAGTCCATCATGGAAGTAATGAATGTAGATGACGGTCCATGGGATGATCTTCATCACAGGTCATCTTTTCTTCCACCATGGGAGTACATAGAGAATAACATACATACCCTCTTTTCATTGGATATATACCCATCCACTCATTTTCCCATCCTCACATGTTCTACAAACTCGGAGGGCAACTCGGCTAACACTGAGCCAACCACTGCGGTAGACATCTCGGTGAGACTAGGTATAGTGAAACACATTCGCATAGGCCAGAAATGTTCCCCTGAAGAAATTGCTATTAGCACGGCCTTGTTCAAGTAATTTCAAGATGTTTTGGCTTGGTCCTATGAGGAGATGCCTAGGATAGACCCCACAATTGTCTCTCACGAGATAAAAACCTATCCCGACATCAAGCATGTGCACCAAAAGTTGCGACCGGTACACCCCTGGAAAACTGCAGCAATAAAGGCAGAAATTTAGAAGCTCTTAAAGGTTGGCTTTATCTATCCCATCCCATTAACGGATTGGGTCTCGAATGTCGTCCCTGCGAACAAAAAGCAGGGCACCATTCATGTCTGTGTTGATTATCGGGACCTTAATCGGGTGTGTCCAAAAGACAACTAGCTGACCCCTTTCATTGACTAGATCATCGACAACTGTGCCGAAAGCGTTATCTTTTCATTTATGGATGGATTTTTCGGTTACAACCAAATCGAGATCAACCCAGCTGATCAGCATAAGATGACTTTCATCTGCCCATGGGGTACATTCGCTTATCGCAAGCTCCCATTCGGCCTTAAAAATGCTGGCGCCACGTTCCAGCGGGCTATGTCGTACGCTTTCCATGATATTAAGGACTTTGTGGAACCTTACTTGGACGATCTCCCTGCTCATTCAAAGCAGCGTGAGTTCCACATCGATCATCTGATGGCCTTATTCCTCAGATGTAGACGGTACAATATCCGTCTGAATCCTCATAAGTGCATTTTTTGCATCGATTCCAGGCACCTGTTAGGATTCATTGTCTCGAAAGATGGGATCCGCATCGATCCCTTGAAAGTGGAGGCCATCATCAACCTACCACCTCCTATTGATGTTATGGAACTTCAAAGTCTCCAAGGGAAGGCGACTTATCTACGATGCTTTGTCTATAATTTTGCGGAGAAGACTCAGGGATACATGAAACTGCTTAAGAAGGACGTCCCATTCATTTGGGACGACCAAGCTCAAAAATATTTTGACAGTATCAAACATGCTATCACGCATGATCCCGTGCTTCAACCGCCTAATTATTATCACGATTACATTTTGTATCTCGCCGCTTCTGCTACCACTATCGCCATGGTTTTGGTATAGGAAGATCAAAATGCTCAGGAACATGTGATATACTATGCAAGTAAGGGTCTCACTAACACCGAAACTAGATACTCACATGTCGAAAAACTAGCTTTCGCGGCAGTCATTGCCGTCTAGAAGTTTCGTCATTACATCTTTCTCCACACCACCACCATCATCGCTGATTCGAACCCCATGTACCATGTACTAACACGTCAAGTACTTAGGGGCAAGTATTCACGCTGGATTGTGATACTGCAAGAATTTGATCTTCTTTTCGAAAAGGCTAAGTCTAACAAGTCTTTGGTGTTTGCTGAGCTCATCTGTGACCTCCCCCATTCTGATGTAAAAGTAGAGCACAATGATTCATTTCTCGATGAAACATTGTTTCTCATCAGTACGTCTGACCCATGGTATGGAGATATCCTGTTATATCTTCAAACCCAACGCTTTGATCGTCAACTCTCTCGCGATGATCGGTGTAAGATATGCCACCACGCAAAGTATTACTTGATCATAACTGATACTTTGTATCGCCGTGGCATCGATTCCATTCTTCGACATTGTTTGATGCAAAGTATTCTGAATGACTGTCACACTGGGGCATGTGGCAGTCACCTCTTTGGGATGGCTACTACCCAGAAAATTTTGCGTGCAAGATATTACTGGCCTACTATCTTCAAAGATTGTATTGAGGCCATCAAGACGTGTCCTCCTTGCCAACATTTCCATACGAAGAAGCGCACGCATCCTGCCCCGTTACATCCGGTTATTGTCGTTGGCCCATTCGCAAAATGGGGCATATATTTTATGCATTGTAAGCCTACCTCGGCTGGGGGGCATAGTTACATCATCGTAGCTGTGGATTACTTTACGAAGTGGGTCGAGGCTCTACCTACATACCAAAATGACAACAAAACCGCCGCACTCTTCATGTTCAACCACGTAATAGCATGGTTTGGAGTTCCTCGGGCTATAGTCACTGATCATGGTTCTCACTTTCAGAACCATATGGTTGCTGAATTAAGTGACAGGTTGGGTTTTCGCCATGAAAACTCAACTCCCTACTACCCGCAATCCAATGGACAAGTCGAGGCCATTAACAAGGTCTTGAAAACTATGATCCAAATGATGGTAGGGACACAAAAGTCCAACTGGCACAATATGCTCTTCTCAGCATTATGGGCCTACCAAACTACCATTAAAACCGCCATAGGATTCACTCCTTTCCAATTGGTATATGGATTGGAGGTTGTTTTACCGATAGAGTGCGAAATTCCATCTCTTCAACTTGCTGTAGAACTTCTTCTTGACACTACTGTAGAGGAAGAACGACTCTTGTACTTAGCTAAGCTTGGCAAGTCCCGCCGCGATGCTGCTCTTGCTAATGAAGCATATAAGAAACGCATCAAGGCCCAATATGATAAGTCAGTCGAACCTCGTATCTTCAACGAGGGTGACCTGGTCCTCACTTATGACCAGAAGCACGATAAGCTAGGAGCTGGGAAGTTCGAGTCCATGTGGCATGGACCCTACGTCATTAAACATGTGTTGGAAAAAGGAGCATACGAGCTCGAAGATTGTGACAGCATCTCTTTGGGGGAACCCCGCAATGGGATTTACCTAAAGAGATACTATGCTTGATTTCTCATGCATAGAATGACTTGTATATACTGTACATGGCGTGTTTTTGTGTGGTGTCACGCATTTTATTTTTTGAGTGTCTTAGATCTTGTTTTCCACTCCTTACACCATGTTATGTCTGCATGTGCAAATGGCGACGTGTTATGGATTTGCGGACGGCACCAGTCGGCATACCCGTAACCTTGCTTCGGCAACCTGGGTACTTTATTCCCCTATAGGTGAGCTCATTAGCTCAGGAGGAAATTGTCTAGGGTTTGTGACCAACAATGCCGCAGAATATCAGGTTGTAATCGGAACCCTGACCGCCGCCATTTCCTTGGGTATGGACCACATTGTCATCCATATGGATTCTCAACTAGTGGTTTCTCATCTCAACCGGATTTACGCTATTCGTGATCCTACCCTACTCCATCTCTTTAGATGAGTCCATTTCTTGGAAAGGTCATTTGAATCCATTCAATACCTGCACATTCCACGAGAATTGAACACAGTTGCTAACTCGATGGCCAATTTCATCATGAATTGGTACATTGCACACACATAAAAATCATAATATGTAAAAGCATTCATAACATGTAAATAGAATGTACAGAAGCAAACATGTAAACGAGATCACATCACTAATCATTTCAAAGACACATAATGTATAAATTGCCGAAAATATATATAAATCACTCAAAAGTAGTGCTGGTACAAAATCTGAAGCATGCTAGCTGTGAGTCTCTACAAAAATCTGAAGCATCATAAGCTTTCAGTAAGTACAAAAATCTGAGGCTTCTAAAGCTATGAAGTACAAGTATAAAAGTGTCTCAGGAACCACGCCTGATCCACACACCCCTGACTCGCACAGCTCTCTGTCGCTGTGTAAGGAAGCAGTCCACAGTACGAGCCACCTTGCGGAGCAAGGCGTTGAAGCGCACAGATGCTCCAACTCCAAATCTCTGCATGGGCCTCAGGAGGTCATCGATAGTAGGCTCTGGAACTGCCACAGTCAGCTCTGACAAGTTCCGGTACACCTCCTCCATCTCCTCGATGGCGGCATGTGCACCGACAGGAATCACTACTTCCCCGCCTCTGTCTCTCCTTGCCAGAACGGAGAGACCCACTGGTTGTATAGGGCCAACATCTGCACACACAATGTACTTTTCAGCACTACATCAAAAAAATAATATAATCCACAAAACTTAAAAATACAAGGGTTATTTTTCTTACCAATATCACCCCATGCTGCACCCTTTGGCAGGGCCAAGTCGAGATCCTCCCGAAAGTCTGTGCCACTGTAAGGAAAGTCCTCCACCATGAGCATATGGCCCTCTAGCCAGCTGAGAAACTCAGGACCAAAAGTGATCATGGGACCCCCACCATGGCGAGTCATCAGAGCTACCCACCTGAGCATATGTGGATATCTCAGATCCCTGTCATCGACTATCACCTACGGGCGCAGGAGAGGAAACCATTCCAAGAGGAATGACACTATGATAGAACCATACCTGAACTGCTTGAACTCCCCTCACCGACACTTGGTCAGCTGAGCTCGGATGTTTGCGAGGAGACCCTTGCACCAGTTGAAGACCATGGGGGACATACAGTCCTCTGCATATAACATCTGGGTTCGAGTAGCTGTATGTGGAGCTTGGCTACCCGCCACCCTAGTAATAGTAAGTAGTACAGTCCTCAGTGGATGACTCACCACATCTTAGATGAGTATCTTCCCGCTGGAGAGACGAGCAGTAGCAACACAGTGTTGTGACACCATGTCCTCAACAGTACAGTCACTGGCTCGTGTCCCAGTGAGTTGTACCACATCCCCTCTTCAGGACAAACCAATCAAAAAGTATATGTCCTTAATGTCAATGTTGAGGATGTGCTCACCTATGACAAAGTATTATTGGGATGCATCCCAACTCTGAAGCATGTGTGTCAAGAATGGCACCTGGGCTCTCATCCCCTGTACCTGAAAGAATTTGAGCAACCCACAGTTTCGCAAAGTAGCCACACATTGTGGATCACTTGTGGCTTGCTCATCTTCCAACTCGTGTTCTCTTTCTCTCCACTCTAAAACCATCTCTGCTTGCTGGGAACCTGCCCAAAGCAGCATTTAAAGCATGTTAGGACTTTCTCCAACTGGAAACAACTTATTTTTTGGGATACATTTGATGTTTGGAATTGGAGTTTCCGCCGTCGCAGGTCACCATCAAATACAGTGCGACGTCATCGCAGGTCCTGTTTTTTAGACTTGCGATGACCTAGGCTCATTGCGAGTCCCGAAAGGGCCACTTGCGATGAGCAGAGGGCGCATTGGCCCCTCCCCAAACCATCAAAAAACTCAAAAAATGCATAAAAATGGAAAAACTAAACCACTACAAAGTTGTTGGCTAAGATTTAGGCCTACCTGGTCTAGACGGCTGGTGAAATGGCGGATCATAGCTCCCGGAATCGGCAATGGAAGTTTTGGCTCCAAATTGGTACTTCTCCACCCAAATTGGCAATTTGAATCATGTTTTTATTTTTGGCCTATATTTCTATTTATAAAATGAAATGGAATATTCCTTTTCGAATATTTTGATGCTTTTGGGCCATTTACTATAGTTTCGACCATTTTTCGTTATATTTGGGCTATTTGACACTTTTTCTAGTGTACAGGAGTCGTAAGAATGGTCTTTCATGATGCTTCTCGCTTTACCAATGGTAATTACAGGTATGAACACCCCTTCGTGTGTTTTGTCATTATTATTTTTTATTAGTTGCATTAATTGCATGAGGATGAGTTTACTCTTCGTTTGTTCTCGTACTCACCAAATCATGAGAACAAGTACCGAGTTATGATTTATCACTTTTTCGGGCTCGCTAAACTTCCACGGAAAAGGACACCCCCCAGAGTCCATAGTTAAGCTCTTTTCAAACTCCCTAAAATTGAAAAGATTGCCAAGCAAACTTGTCGCGTTCACGCTTGTTAAAGTATTTAAATGGTCATCTTCCTGGCGATAGTTTACCCCTTTTTCAGAACAGGAGGCACTAATTACGAAAAAGGAATACTCCAATCAATCATGACTGCAAGAGTCCTCTCCCATGTTGTTTTACCCTTTTTCGGGCGATGAGGCTAACTTTACGAAAAAGGACTGTTGGAGTCTTCTTTAGTTCTTTTCAGACTCTCTAAATATGAAATGACGACCGAGTTTTCCTTCTATGGACTCATTAAATTTTCACATTGAAGGGCCCGTCATGGGATGAACCCCTGCTATCTTAGGTTCGGAAAATATTTGGGATTGGACTCATCTATGAGATGAGCTATACCGAGCATCTGGTTACCCTCATCAAGCTTGTAAAAAACACATGAGGCACTCATCATTCATGATGGGGAAAAATGAAAGTGTTTGTGTTACATACCTTAGTGGCAGTATATAGTTGTTCTTGAACATGGCACTCGTTTGCATTGCATACAGTACTAGGGTCATCTGTTTGTCTATGAGTCCCCGTTTACTTTCTGAGTCTTGTTACTCCTCTGAGTCATTCGAAGAAAGCTTCCATCATCAGTTGCATTAGAATTTTGCGTCATTCTCATGTCAATGCTGCCAAGTCATGCCATGCCCATGTTCAAGAACACATTCATCACTCATCATTTTGCAGTCAGTACACACGTCGTCATGCCATTGTTACTTTGCGTCAATCTCACATGTTATTGTACCATCCGATCCACTCTACACATCTTTTGTCGTCTTTCGTGTCGATTGATGGGGGATTCATTATTGCCCTCCTTCGATGGGTTCATCCTTGTCGACTTCAACACATCATCCAAGGATTGAATCTAGAAAACAACCAAGTACCTTGGCCTTGCATGCCTCAATGGCAGGTTACCTCACTTTCATCATGAGTTTACATCATAGATTCTTGATTGAAAGATTTCATATTGCGTTCGTCTTCAACTCATTTATTCATGCTTGATGATATGTACTATGATACCTTGGGAATAATTGACATTAATGATGGTCTCCCTCGCACTTGTTAACGGTTTACATCAATGACCGGTAATCAAGTGGTTTCTACCATGTTCGACGTCAAGACCTTTGTAATCACATGGATAGATTCGTATCATTGCGGGTTCAGTTTGAAGACCCTAGGGAGTCATGTTTTTACCCAGGTTGCGATGGAGTTTGTATTGAGTCATATTACATGGATCCATTTTTGTATTGGTCGTGGATGTGTTACCATCTCATCATGGATCTACGCTTGTGTCTAGTAGCCATGATTGTGTTCAGTCGGTCATTACTACCATGGATCTACAATGTATCAGTTAGCAGCCATGTTGTACTACATTTGAGATTGTTAGTTCAGAGTCAGTTGTACTGCAGCAGTGTCCTTCATCTGACAAGCCTTTTGCCAATTTTTCTGTCAAAGCACTTCACTTGTACATCCTTAACAACTTCATGTTTGGGGGGCATTCTGTTACACCTAAAATCTACTCATCATCCTGATTTAGTGTGTACATCCCTGAAGTCACTTGGACTGATTGATCATTTGGGAGGATTGGTGCTCAGTTTGCACAACCTTTTGAGAGGTCGTCATAGGTTGCACACTAGCAACATGCGACGTCGCAGGTTTCTCTTTAGCAAGGTGCGACGAGGTTTGTTAATGGGAAAAAATAGCCATTTCGAGATCCTTCTCGAAACTTGCCTGTGTGGGGGCTTATCCCTGATCTCTTGGAGAGATGGTACTCGACTCCTAACCTATTGGGAAGATCCCCTATCTCTCTCCTACCATCTCTCATCCTATCCTATCCATAACCTCATCCACTTAGTCCTATATATATGAGGCTCACTCCCATACCAAAGGGAGGAAGACTATGGTATCTACATGCTGGTGAAATCTCTCTTGGACATTTTCACTCACCTCTTGGAGACTCTCATGCTTCCTTGGAAGGGCTTGGAAATTGGCTTATGTGGAGAAGGGCTGCTACTTTAAGTCATTGGTTGTAGTTCTATATCTCTATCATGTACTCTATTTGCAGTAATACAAATGCTTTCCACCAATATTGTCTCTTATGTATGATGATGTTGTGTTGTTTACCTGCTTAACTGTTTACATAGATCTCTTATTGTATAGATGCTCTTTACTCGTTTCTCTTTTCTGTGTCTTGACAGGTCTTGCAGCTTGGATCTGACGACCGTGGGACGTGGAGCAACATAGCAGGAGAAAGGATAGCGAATCAAAGAGGTAAGACATCTAGCACTTGATCCTTAAGTAGATATAGGAAACACATTTGTAGTCTATTTTATTTGTTCTAAACTCGCATTGGGCTAGGGAGATCCGGCTCACCTCCAGTCGAGTGGATTGTCTGTCAACAAAGACACCACCATGAATGAAACAATTCCAGAAGAAGATTGTGAAATTGAAGATCCATGAGAACCTATAGATCCACCCCATGAGAAGAACTCTCACAAGAGGAAACCTGCATGGGCTAGAGAGCTCATTCAAGATGCAGAAAGGTATGGCATTCCAGAAGAAGAACACAAAGAAAGGAAGAGGACTAGATCACATACCAGTTATGTTTTCTTACTTTGTGATATTATGAACAAAGAAGCTTCCAGTTATGAAGAAGCAGTGGAAAAGAAAGAATGGAAGGATGCCATGGTCAAGGAGTACCAGTTGATCATGAAGAATGATGTTTGGGATGTGGTCCCAAGACCTGAATGGAAGTCTGTTGTGTCTTCCAAGTGGATCTATAAGATCAAGCATGCTGCAGATGGTAGTATAGAGAAATACAACGCGAGGTTTGTAGCTCGTGGCTTCTCCTAGAAGGAGGGAATAGCTTATGAAGAGACTTTTGCACCATGTAGCCAGATACACTTCCATCATAACAGTACTTGCTCTGGCTACAATGATGAAGTGGAAGATACACCAGATGGATGTCAAGACAGCCTTCTTGAATGGTGTAGTCGAAGAGGAAGTGTATGTGGTGCAACCACTGGGTTTTGAGACACATGAGAGGGAGTCATATGTGTGCAGGTTGAATAAATCCTTGTATGGATTGAAGCAAGCTCCTAGGACTTGGTATGGTAGGATGGACAGTTTCCTATCTAGTTTGGGATTTACCAAGAGTAAAGCGGATTCCAACCTTGACTAAAAGGTTGAGGAAGGAAATCCTGTGATACTACTATTGTATGTGGATGACCTATTTGTTACAAGTGAGGATAGATTGATTGCCAACACAAAGAGGAAGCTTGTTTCCGAGTTCGAGATGAAGGACTTGGGGATGATGCACTACTTCTAAGCATGGAGGTGTGGCAGAGTGCAGATGGAATCTTCCTTGGACAAGGGAAGTATGCAGTAGAGATCCTGAAGAGGTTCGGGATGATGGACAACAAGGCCATGGCCACACCTATGGCATCAAACCTGAAGCTTTTGTGTGATGCTTCATCTGATCCGGTTGATGTCACGATGTATCGTCAGATGATTGGGTCCTTGATGTACCCGACGAATACAAGACCAGATATTTGCTTTGCGGTGAACACATTGAGCTAGTTCCTGACAGATCTGAGAAGTGTTCACCTGGTTGTTGTAAATCATATTCTAAGGTACCTAAAGCGTACGGTTGATTATGGGCTCAAGTATGATGCGAATCAAAATTTTAACTTGCAGGGTTATGTTGATTCAGATTGGGCAGGCAGTGCTGTAGATAGGAAGAGCACTTCTGGGTGCTACTTCAATATGGGATCAGGTGTGATCTCTTAGTTTAGCAAGAAGCAGTCCTGCGTAGCACTGAGTATAGATGAAGGAGAGTATGTTGCAGCTTGTTCGGCTAGTTGTGAGGCAGTATGGCTGAGGAAGCTACTATGTGAGTTATTTGATCTCTCGCTGGATGCTATTGGTATCTTTTGTGACAACCAAAGTTGTGTGAAGCTATCTGAGAACCTGGTGTTCCATGATAGGTTGAAGCACATTGAGATCAAATATCACTATATCAGGGATATGGTGCAGAGAGGAGCAGTGAAGCTCCTTTATATTGCGATGGATGAGTAGGTTGCATAGGTGTCGACGAAACCACTAGCCAGAGTGAAGTTTGAGTACTTCAGATAGATTCTTGGTGTTCTTCAAATTGAAGATACTTCGAGGAAGAAGTGATGGGACACATTTGCAGGAGCCATTCCAAGAATGATGAGAGGATGATCCTTCCCATGGCTATGGATGTAAGCGTTGTGTGATGAGCATCAGGACGATGCTCCAGTTACTGCTTTGTATGATCAGTTGGATCATGTATATGTATATGCATCAGGTGGATGCTTTGTATGATCAGTTGGATCATGTATATGTGTATACATCAGGTGGATTCTTTGTATGATCAGTTGTATCATGTATATGTATATGCATCAGGTGGATGCTTTGTATGACTAGTTGGATCATGTATATGTATGAGTATCAGGACGATGCTCTAGATGACATGGATCAGGACGATGCAGTGACAATGATCAGGATGATCATGTGTATGAGTATCGGGATGATACTCTGGATGACATGCATCGGGATGATGCAGTGACGATGATCAGGATGATCATGTGTGATGAGTATCGGGATGATACTCTGGATGATATGCATCAAGATGATGCTATGATGATGATCAGGGTGATCATATACATTAGGATGATGTATGATGAGTATCAGGTTGATACTCCGTGGCCGTGGATAGGTTGTGTAGGTAGCGTAGAAAAGATCCTGGGAGATCCTATAGTCTATGCTAGGATGCTCTTTGGAGGTTTTGCTACAGGTAGCATAGAAAAGATCCTGGGAGATCCTCTAGTCTGAGCTAGGATACTCTTTCGAGGTTTTGCTACTAGAGAGGCATGTAATAAGTCCTGGAGATCCTATAGTCTGAGCTAGGATTCTCTTTAGAGTTCTTGCAAGTTGAAAGACACTCTTTTAAGGTTTGTCAAACCACATAGAAAATATCCTAGGAGATCCTATAGTCTAAGCTAGGATACTATTTTGAGGTTTTGTGGTGGAGGTCACATATAATCAGTCTTGGAGATCCTATAGTCTAAGCTAGGATTCTCTTTAGAGTTCTTGCAGGTTCCAAGACACTCTTTTAAGGTTTTGTGATAGTCAACATGTAAAAGATCGTATAGTCTGAGCTAGGTTTTTTTGACGCACGTAATAAGTCTTGGGATCCACAGTATGTCCAGTGATGATGAAGACCTATAGGTGGTGGGCCTACATCCAGCATGAAAAAGGGTTGGCTCTTTAGAACTTATTATGACGAGCAAAATTAAGCGATAGCCTAGTGATCGAAATGTAGAGTATAGCAGTAGTGATGATGATGATGCTCCGTGATCCAGTGATGATGATATAACTGTAGAATTGAAGACTTGTGCCGATATGTATTGATGAACTGTGTCGACAGAATACCTTCCTAGTTAAGAGGGAGTGTTGATGTATTTGTAACGTCGAAAGATATTCTTCTATGTATTACATTAGTACTTTATTGTATATCCCGCAGAGATGTATTATTCCTCTGATTGGAAGTGTCACCATTTGTATTTGTAAGTGTCACAAGTTACATTGTAAGTGTCGTCATTTGTATTGATGGGTTATTAGACCACTAGTTTGGGGTTGGCCCTAGTTAGGTCATGTGGATGGGTTATTAGACTTGAGTAGAAAGTCGACCCTAGTGAATTATTGGCAGGTCAAGTCAGTGTATAAATAGAGAGGTTGTGTCTCTCATTTGATTCATTCACTTACTTCTCAAGCTCGCATAGCTAAGAGAGAAAGCAGTGCACAAGTGAAGGAGGAGAAGCATCTACTAGAGACATCTTATTCGGTTTGATCCTTGTGATCTTGTATTGGGGTTTATTCTATCTCTGAGGAAGTTGCGGGGATTTTCACCTTCTTGGTTTTCCCCGATGAAACTCTATGTCTCTTGTGTGCTTGCATTATTGTGTTTGTGATTGATATAATGTACATGTTATTCTCTTAGTGATCTTGAATGATAATGGAATGAAATTATCGAAAAATTAACAGGAAGAGGACACAACCATGGAAACAATCAACCCCAACACCAAGGTAGTCAGCCACCCAATCCTCTGAATAATAATAACACTAGTCCCGCCAACCAAAACCTTGATCATCCACCGAAACAGGGAAAAAATCATAACTTAAGAACAAACCATCCATGTTCCTTTTGTTCGGTATACGGAAACTACACACATTAGTTCCCCCATTTGGAGAAAGCACATCAACTTTGGACCAATGATGCCCAATGCCAAGGGCACGCTGCACAACCAACGCCACCTCATCAACCGTAACCCATGATATTGCAGAATCCTTTACCCAACCAAGGAGTAGTAAGCACCCGTTAAATGGATCCCCCACAAGGATCCGTTGCACCACAGCAGCAAATCACCTTTGTTGCAACTGATTACCAACATACAGATTCAGGCACTCACCATCTACTAATGATGGCATCAAATGATATCAACCTCCAAACTCACTGAAACCAATACGGCTCAGCCCCTAAAACTACGCCTACTGATCCATCCACAAGCATCCTTCCAACTGATCAACCATTATGCATACCTAATATGCCAATGGAAGGGGGTCCAAATCCCCTCGCTTCCCCCTAAGACGTATCAACAATAATCCTAACACTCGTGCAACCTCAAATTATAATATTGTAGAAGACTTATCCCAGTCCCCCGCTGCTATGTCCACCCTGGAAGTCTTAAAAAACAATCCTGCACAGAGGAAATTATTGTTATCCGCCATTGGTGCCATAGACCCTAACGACTCACGTATGATGGCATTCGACTTAGACCAAGCCGAACCACATTTTCCTTCGACATTAGCTTTTCAGGTTTCTGTGTCCATTCGAAACCTTATCGTTCATCGATGCATCATCCATGAAGGTTCCTCAACCTGCATAATGTCGACTTTTTTCTGGTAGAAACTTGGATCCCCCACACTGGAGCCATCAACTACTGCATTACGATCTTACGCTGGTCATTCAGCTCAACCGTAGGGACTTTTAGTTAACGTACCTGTGCAATTAGGTGGCAAACCGGTTCTCATAGACATAGAGGTCATCAATGTTCAACTTGATTAAAACCTCTTATTAGGATGAAGTTACAAGTATGCAATGAAAACTGTCGCTTCATCCATCTTCCGCCTCATGATGTTTCCCCATGAAGGACGTGTAGTCAAAATTGATCAAATAATATACTATGATCCTAATGCCTGTGCCACACCTAAAAATGTTCTACCCATGATTGAACAACCCGCTCAGAGCGCACCCACATCGTTCGTCTCCATAATCGGACCTAGGATATACTTAGATATTAGTTTTTCAGAATTTACTTCAATCTAGTCTAGGATCTTAACTGAGAGAACAACATGTACAGCATATCTACAGCATATCAATCATGGACACAATAATGCAAGCACACAAGAGACACAGAGTTTACTTGGGGAAAACCATAAAGGTGAAAAACCCCAATAACTTCCTCAGAGATAGATAGAGCAATGATACAACCCAAGCATAAGAGATAGACATCTCCTAGCAGCAACTTCTCCTCCTCCAAAAGTGCGCCACTCTCCAAAGAGTGTGTGTGAGAATAGAATGATAAAATAGAGTGCCTCCCACACTCTATTTATACTTGACTTGACTTGCCTAATAACCTTTACTAGGTCGGCCTCAACTTAACCACATAACACAATGCTGACTAGGCCAACACCCAATAGGGTGGTCTAATAACCCTTTGACCCACATGGCCATCCCCCAATAGGGTGGCCTAATAATCCTTCGACCCACATGACTTATACAGGGCTGACCCCAACCGAAGGTGGTCTAATAACCCATTAAGTATAAGTTACGACACTTACAATATAAATGACGACACTTCCGTATAGAGGAATAATAACATCTCTATAGGAATCCAAACACTTCCATATAGAGGAATAATACATCTCTATAGGAGTACAATAAATATATATATGAAATACATTCCGAAGTTACATATACATCAACATTAGATACTCCCATGACTTCCACATTCCAATCTATCCCACCCGCTTTGCAGATAACAAAAATATCTGATTTGTGCAACCTTTCGCACAACACACAGCAACCTACTCAATAGCCCCGATTACTACCACAACCACCCGCAGTGCCTAGTCATATCGGAGCAACACCGATTCACACTATCCCATTCTTATTTCCTCCTTCAGGAGTCATCATCACACCAGTAATGGCTACGCTCAATCTTCCAGGGTTAACGTTAGGAATACTTGTGTGGTACCTACCTTCCCAAACCCCTCCCTCAACACCAAATGTCGTTTTACAACTGGTGCAACCCATCAATACTTCTAACCATCCACCCCCTCGTGTAGTGAACATCCAAAACCGACCACCTCCAACAGGGTCCACTAATGGGGGCAGAGGCCCACAAACCTACACCACTGGACCCACAACCCACACCGCCCCATCGACTCCAATGTTGGCTAAGAATTACCCAACAATC
Source organism: Larix kaempferi (assembly GCA_027924585.1). Classification (NCBI taxonomy): domain Eukaryota; kingdom Viridiplantae; phylum Streptophyta; class Pinopsida; order Pinales; family Pinaceae; genus Larix; species Larix kaempferi. Next base: position 335,743 of record BSBM01001286.1, read on the forward strand.
CATGTTCCCCCCAAGTGCTCTTTGTGCAAATATATAGCCCACGCTACCCATCAATATCCACAATTACTAGCACTTCAAGACCACATGCAAATGTTGGATGATGACACTAGCATCCCAGTTGTAAAACTTGAACTGCCCCCTCAACCTCACGATAAATCCCTACATACCAATCACCCTTGTGCAATATGCGGCATTTATGGCCATTACTCATATCACTACCCCGATCTCCCAGATTACAGAGAAGCTCTATACGAACTGAATAATGCCGCTCTAGAGACATCCCCTCCTCTTATTGAGGAAATTCATCCCCCACTATCTTCCTCCTCGGAATATACTAACACAATTTACATGGTTTCCAATGGAGACCCCTCTGTCCGATCGACCCATTCCATTGATCCCTTCGACCCACATATTTAACCTTTTCAAATCAAAGAGGAAACCACATGTCCACAGCATACGGGCAGGCTCGAAACCTTTCCTACTCATCATCATCGTCATTCTCATCGGTGATACTGGTGGCATCCACCTCGCAAGGGGAATCCCCCATCATCATATCATCACCTCAGTATGCCACCGCAGCCCATAGCCTCATGGTACACCCCCCCTCCAGTAGTTGGTCAATGCCTTGTTGATCCCTCTCTAAGACAACATCTGCACCGCATTAACACCTCTGAGTTCGAGGGCATAATAGATTACCTCCAACCTGGGATAGGGGCCATGATCAATCATTTTGACCCTACCCCATCACATTTATCTCATCACTTCAATGAGCCCATCTTTCAAACCAACACATATGTGATCCATAATCACAAGCCCCATGCACATAGCATGGGGGTAGGTCATTAATCATGCTCACTTTTTCACATGCATGATCTCAACCATTTTTGAGGTCACATGTCACTTGTATATTTGATTTGATTTGATACACCTAGTATTCTTCCCCCGTGGGTCATTATTTCTCCCCACCACTGCATCCCTGGTTTGGTGGGCTCACCTTTATTTGTAGCCATTTTTTAACCTAGTTTTTTCCTTTGACCATTCTAGAGTCATTACAACCTCCGTTTTTTGCACCATTTGCATCACCAGATTCAGTTTTTCATGCTCGTAATGATGCTTGAGATCATTTCTCTCTCTCACCACCATATTTTTTGGGCATCTTTTCACATGCTCACCATGTCCTCGGTTTGCGTGCCACATCGGCCGTTGTCCATTTTTTTGACAAATTTTATATCACTGGATTCAGTTTTCTACACTCATGATGATGCTAGAGATCATTCCTCGCTCTCACTAGAAACCTTTCTGACATTGTTTCCTCACACCTTGCCGCCTTGATTTGCATGCCACATCAAAAACTGTCATATTTTACAAAATTTGTGCATCACAACTTATACATGAGCCCTTCAGTCCATCCATACTACAATTATGGCATAGGTTTGCTATTATTCATCGACCCGCAAGGAGGTCCCATCAGTGTTCCCCACCTATCACTGTGCTTTATCCCCATACTTGTCCCTTGATTGAACACTTCCTCCTTGCCTCACCATTACTGTTGTTCGGTATAATTTTATCCCTTTTTTTAGATGATCAATTCCTTTACAAAAAAGGCACTTAGGGAGTTTCTGTTAAGCTCTTTTTTGACTCCTAAAACAATGAAAAGATCGTCGAGCAATCTTGCTTCCTTTCATGCTCGTTAAAAGTATTTGAAAGGGCGTCTACCTAGTATAAGTTTACCCCTTTTCCAGACCTTGTAGATTAATTACAAAAAAGGAATACTCTAGTCACATTGTCTAGAAGAGTTCTTCATTGCATCCTTTTATGCTTTTTTGGTCCTTGGAGACTAACACATGGAAAAGAACCCCCTTGGATTCTACTTATCACTTTCAAACTCTCTAAAACTGAAAGCAACCACGAGCATGAATTGTCATGGGCTCAAACAAATCCACACGATAGTGCCATTTTTTTAGCACACTTCTATCCCTTCTTTGATCTCCTTAAACCATGAACAAAACCCCAATGGTGCCTCTCGGTGCCACAGCAAAGCATATATAATCACACTATTATGGAAGCTTCCCAATTTTGTCGCCTTTGTTCAGAGTATTCTGCGATATGCCACCTTGAGAGTTTCCCGATACCATACATCAGTTTTCCCTCCTCAGCCTCTCCCATTGTAGTACATACCCCTGATCCCTTAAGCTATGATCCCCATACCTCTGGACAAAGGAACTTTGAGCCCCCCCACTCTATCACCCCAGTTAGTCCCCATACCCACAATATGTCAGTACCATCACCTCTTGGTTGTACACCTCGTGCTCCTATTAAGGAAGCATCATTTCCTTGATCATTGCAGGTCTCCCTCTTTCGATGCCAAACAATCTATTCCAGACGATAGACCCAGAGGTCCCTATGACTTGGACTCGTCACCATTAGTTGTGAGTTCCTACGGATCATTTTGAAAAGATTCCTTAGTGCCTCTCCAAATGATTGTTTCTCACATGCTTAATGTCAACACCTTGATCGCATCATTGAGATTCGTACAGGGTATCGGTCCTTTCAATTATTCATTGAAAACCTCGGATGTCACCGGACTCGAACACATTAGTGAGTCTACTTTCAGAACAACCAGTTACATGTTCCTATGGATATCCGAGCTGTGCTTGGCGACAGTATTCAAAAGTACCCTAGTTTTATACTCCCTCAAGTATACAGTTCCATATACTCTCCAGATGATTGACGCATGGTTATTGAGTCCCTACAGTTGTTCGATACATTCAGATCCAGCAGTTCATCAACCCTCTAACACCTCACTCAGAATGGTTGTTTCTCTTTTTCAGTGTATCTGTTCTTCAGATTAGTCATGGTATGACCATGAGTATGTCCCAGCATTGTGTCCCCTCGGGACCATTATGATGCACACAACAGGTTCATATGTATTGTTCAGGTCCCCTTTTTTGGGCCTCATTGTTATTTATATGTCTTGATACGAGGATGGGTATGCATGCCTTGTCCATTATCAGAGATTATTCCTCATTCATTTTGAGGCCATGTATTTTCATTTCTTGCAATTTGCATGGGACCCTTGCTCCAATCTCCGATCAGTCTCTTCTCTCCTCGAAACCCCAAAAAATAGATAAAAGAACTATGATTTCTATCGGCCATGCGATGAGATTCTGCTCTCACACATCAGGGGGTAATCTGTTGACACCCAAAAAATGTTCACTAGCTCATTTCCCTATTCACACGATCCATTTGTCCACTTTTCCTACCATTTTAGCCTCTAAAACCTTCGAAAGGTCACCAAAAAGACCAAAATCCATCTTTTTCTCCTCAAAATATTTAATTTTCCTTAAAAAATACAAAAAACCCTCAAAAGGGGTCCAAAATTCCCAAAAATCAATTAAAAGGGAATAAAATTCAAAAATATACTCAATAAAAGAAAAAAGAGGGAAAAAGAGGAAAAGAAAACCTAAACCATTTTTTACCAATACCATTGGTTTCCTTAAACCATAGTTGTATTCTCCATCACCAAAAAGCTATAAAAAGGTGATAGAGGCTCCTCAATATTCATCCACATTCATCCTATCCTTATGCTGCCAAATTCTTTCTTGAGATCCCTTGCCTCCTTTTTGAGTTTGAAGATCCCCATTAGCATCTTGGAGAAGAAGAGATCATTGGAGATTTGGAGCACCTCACCATTGTAGTTGCTCAAGCTCAACCATCCTCACCCTTTGAGGTAATAGAAAATGTTAAATTTTTTAGTTGTTTCTCTCATGGATTGATTTTGTTTATTTTCTTGCATGTGTTAGATCAAGATTTACTTTTTATGTTTATTTACTTTTACTGTTTAATCTAAACTACTACTACAAGTTAGTAGGTGCACATTCGCACATGATTGGGTGAAAACCCAAGCAACAACTATCCAATCCATCATTGGTCTCATCCATCCCATTAGTACTCCAACTACCTAATCACCACTACTTCCAGCTCCTGGCCTCAACATCCCATCATCTGCTGAAATATACTATCGAATCTCAACTACGCGTATGACCACGTATAGAACCCATAAGCATAAGTGTTGATTGACCACATCGACCAAGCTTCCCAGCAGGAACCCACTAGTTGTCATCCCAGATCCATGAGAGCATGCTCAACACATCCCTCCCATGAATGTGGGTTTCGGAGTATAGACAGTGGGAAATGCCTCCACCCTCCCTTGATAGTATTAGGGTCATCTCCATGCATCAACCATACTATGCCATCACTGATCTAAGGGGTCCCATCATTAAAGAACCACTTTGGGCAAGTCACAATTCTTGTCAAAACTCACACTCACCCACAAGTCATAGAAATATTGGAATTCACAATTAAATAACATGAAAATTTTGATATAACATCATTATCCTCCTGATGTCCAAGACATATCATGACCCTTGGAACTATAGGAATCTTCCTATCTCATAGTCAATCAGCATGTGGAATAGTTCATCATTAAGATGAAACTCATGTATAGACATACCCAACTCTTTCGAGTGTTAATCCGTATCAATAAAACAACATTTAAATAGAATCATGTAAGTTCTTTTTGAAACCAAGCTAAATTAGCATTCCACATATTGATATTCCATATTCAATTTTGAATGTTCAAATGAAATAACATATTCATTGTCATTGATAAATTACTACAACAGATTCCATTTACCTTCCACACCTCATAGGAGTACATATGCCCACATAATAATAGTCTAAATCAATTTATCTTAGTCTGACAAATAATAAGAAATTACAATGTTAAACTAATCCAAAATAGAGTTTTTAATTAATGACTGTAAAAATTTGGGGTGTTACATTCCTGAACAAACACCGCAGTCGAGCATGAGTCGTGTTAGTGCACCTTGCAAATAGGACAAGAGTGGGGTCTATTAGTTCCAAATATTTTGGGTTAAAGAAAATGTATTGACCGAATAAATATATGAACCCTTCACCCATTCTCACTTGTAATCAAAGGGTCAAGAGACCATCTTTGTTATGGATATTTCCTCCTGTGGATAGGTGAGAAATCCCTTGGATCCTTTCCCTATTCCAAGACAAATAGAGGGGGTAGACCACTATGATTTCACCCAATAGATATAATAATTCATTTGCATACAAAATATGAGAAGAGAAGGAAGAAGGATGAACACACCTTAACTTATGTGAGGTCCTTCAGTGAATTTCAATCCCAATTATGTAGATCTAATAGAATTTGCTCCAAATTCAGTTGTTAGTACCATACACACAAAGAGACAACCAATACCTTCCTTCAAACCCTGATAACATATATAAAAACATATGTAAATGAAGTAAACATATATATCTAAGAAAGGTCTAATCTGATATACTTAAGGGAGATTAGATCCACCATAAACATCAAATTAAACATATAGATCTCAATAACATACATTCATAAACATCATGATGTGTATGGGTGAGAAATTCATATATCTATATAGTCATAAATAATAAAAAGTACATTAAATCATACCTTGAGTCTTGATGTATTCCTACTCCAAGCTTCCTGCTCCAAACCTTCCTTGAATCAACAAGATCATCACAATGGCTATAGGATGCACTAGGGATTACAATAGCATAACAATACCAAGAAAGAGTCTTCTCTTTCTCATAAAATGGCCTCAATATATTGATGTATGGTGAATGAAGGGAGGATGAATGTATACTCCTAAGTACACATGGACTCAATATCTGTAATGCGTTTTGATGCCAAAGTGAGGTGGAATCTAGTCATAGCCATAATCCTCCTAAAACTCATCCAAAACCCATGTGAGGGAATGCCATCACCCCTCTAAGGCTAAGAAAGGAGTGAGGGCATCACTCATCAATAGGTATGCAGGGGGAGATGGAAAGTTGACCATCTCTCCCTGACAAGGATGCAGAGGGTGATGTTGGATAAATAAGGCCTAGAGAAGGGTAAAAGAGTGTGGTTTCAACTAAGAAAGTATGTATGGTCTCTAAGGATCCTCTAGGGTGGAAAATAAGGGTATAACATATACCCCCTAAAGTGTGAGGTCAAAAGAGAAACTGATGGATGAAACACTTTACATTAATAATAGGTTAAGGTAAGGTATTGGAAGCATGAAATCATATGGTGCCTACCATCAATCATCAACCTACTATGCATATATTATCTCTGAGGTAGTCATACTCATGATTGAAAAAATAACTATAAAGAATGGTTGTGAAGAAAGTACACTATGGATCCATGTAATAATGTGCAAGATCATGGCCATGAAAAGGTACACATTGGAATTATGTCATAAAAAGGGATCATAGAGATGAGAAAATACAATGTGGAACTATGTCGCAATATACAATCAGGAGAACAAATAGAACCATTCATAGTGCTTAGATGGTCTTCATCCATAGTCATAAGCAGTGATATAGAATCCAATGCTGCTTGGGAGGGGAAAGAAGGCTGATAGATGCAACCTTTTAACCCAAGGTCTTCGTCTCATACCCCGATAGTGAGATTCTATGACATGTAAATAGATGTGATGGTGCCGAACATGTGAGAATTCATCTGAATTCTGGTAAATGATGTTTACCATTAAAATATGTGATGGAATCCATTGATGATGTGTAGTATCGCTGATATTATTATAGAGGATATTATCTCAAATTAAAAATTTAAAACATAAAAGAAAACATACTCAAACTAGTTATCAATACTAGTTAAGAAAAAACTAGTATTGGTCACTGTTAATCCCACCCAGAACTTGAGCTTTGAACTCTGATGGATATGAAAAATGTGTTGGCTAAATGTGTAGTAGGAAAAATATCATATTTAGGGCCAACTTCAGAGTCCTATTCACATTGTACTGGGGCCATTTACGTTTCAACAACAACTGCCGCTAAGGTCTACTCTGAGGCTCGATGGGCACACCACCATATCCATACTAAACTCATTTGCTTACACTTGAAAGTAAAAAAAGGGTGTATATCATACATTTACCCCCTAATTTTATTATGGACAAGAGTACCTGAGAGTTTGGGAGGTTTTGGATGAGTTTGGAGGAAAAAGAAGGAAGGGCTCTAGATTGGTCTGCTCAACTAGTTGTTTTCTAGGCTCTCCCAAAAAGGTTGAGAGGGATACAAATTATCAGGGAGAGGATTGGAGGGTCTTCGGAATGGTCTTAAGAATATACTATGATTGATAAAACCGAAAATGGACATTCATATAAGAATTAATTACATATATTGCAAAACTAGTCAAATAAAATGGTTTAAAGAACTAGTCTTGAAGAAATTGAGCACAAACAACCTCTAAGGATTTCGAATTCCTATTATTATGTGGATTAGAACTGATTATAAGAACAACAGAAAAAATAAAAATTAATAATACTGAGCAGCAATTGAAGGTACTTTACTCTCATACTTCTCAGAGAGTCTCTAATACATAAAATTCTTACAATATGGAGTTTAGAAGACTTCTAAGAGAGAAGAAGAAGAAGTGTCTTCACTAGATCTGAAATACAGGTGAAAACAGAGAATTTTTCTACTCATGGAAAGATCAAGAACAACTTATACAACTCACATGGCTCTTACACAATGCGAAAATCTATAAATTTGCACAGATGCACTCCTCAACACTAAAACCTTCGCTCTGGTTAAAATGGTTGTATCTTGGTCATACAGACACCTTTTTCCAAAAGACAAAAGGTGTTTATTACTGGAAATTAACATATGGACACAATGGATCCCGTATCAAAACCCATAAATTCTCAAAAATTCCAAAAAAGGAACCTCCATTTCGACCCTTCAACATTATTCCCACTGAATGAAGGGAATGAACCGTACAACAGGAACACCAACCACTGTATCATAATTATATGGTTGTATATCAGAATTCTACAGCTTCATGTTATTCGAAGAGAATACTTGAAAAAAATTGACTTGGGGAACATCACCCAAGCACTGATTGAGGCGCATCACTCAATCCCTGAGAAGCACAACACTCAAATCATTAAACAAAATGGCCAAGAGATGGGAGAGGATAGCACTAGAATTCTTTTATATACTTAGAATATATTGTTAGAAAGAAACTGGAACATGTGAGATATGAGTGCGCCTTCCTTAGAGTGAATTAGAAACATTTCATTGTTTGTGTAACTTACCTACTTTTCCATCTTTCATTGCTTTGTGCTTTCCTCCTTCTTTTAGAAATTGCGTCCTCCTTGCTTTCTGGATTTTTTTTTTTCTTTTCCAGTCTGACTGCTTTTATGCACTTTCCTACTTTGTTATAACTTTCCTTCTTTACACACTTGCTTGCTTTTCACTGCTTTCTCTAGTTTCTATATTTTTGCTGACACCTTTCTTTTAGCTACTTTCTTTTTGTTTCCATCTTTTCTCAAGTGGGTGGGTGAGGTCCACCTTGTCCTCATGCACCCTCCTAGCCACATGAGCATCACTACTTGTGAAAAAATTAATTAATAATGAGAATAAAATAATTACAAAGTACTTCAATATTAAAATTATTAATTATTTAACCACTATAGGCCTGGCTCCAACATTTATCCCAAATAATTAATAATGTCATTCTTTTATTTTCTCCAAGACCCTTAGGGACTAAAAGGGTCCAAGATTTAATCACGTAACCACTTAGGAAGGAACATGATAGTCCTCCCCTCCTAATATTTCTTATCCTCAAGCAATTAAAACATGGGGTTGAATAACTAGTACACTATCACCAAACTATTGTTGCCAATCAAGATGGCCAACCAAGAAGTATACTCCATCACCCAATGTTGACATATGTTGCACTCATCCATATGTTCCAATTCATGTTCTTTGAAGCTCCTCCATGAAAACTTCTTTCTCATGCTCATGCGATTCTCCAAACAACCATGGTGACTATCTAGTAGTGGAACATGAAAAACTCCCAAATTATCCTCCTTTAAGATTGAATTGGGAACTAAGTGGATAGGGTCTTTAAAGTGGATGAATGTCATATGTTGATCTTCTTGAATCAGCCCATCCATAGGATCATATGAAAACCATTTTTGTTGACATTCATTGAGTTCGATCTCACCCTCAAATCTGCACTTAACCATTGCACACATATGGGCTAGCATCTCCTTGTCATGGTGTGGATAATGCTTCTCATGGAGATGCAATATCTTGTGCACATCTTTGGATATTGAACAGATAAGGGTGGATTGAATCCTCTCCATGTAGACATTAGCTTCACCTTTTTCAAGCATGATATTAATATACATTTTCTTTATTCCTCCAACTTCACACTCAAACAATGTAAATTCTATCCAAGCATGTAATGCAAATCCCAAACTAGGAGGTGACTTCTCCAACAACCCATAGGGAGCCCACATGTCATGCAGAAGAATAAGCACATGCTTACCAATTGCTTGTGGCATGCTTCAAGTGTCCCAAATAAGTTAGTGCCCATGCTCAGAAGTCTTGAATAGTCACATTGGAATTATTCATTTATCTGAAATTGGTGATGGCCAGGGTGGAGATTAAACTTATGAAAATTATTGTCCTTATGCCATCCATTCCTCTTCCTTTCCCAAGGTACTTTCAATGCAATTGGATTCACATAAATCTTGGTGAATATTGGTGAAAAAGATTCCTTCATGCTATTTCTAACTTCACCTTTGAACCTATTGATATGACTGTTTCTGTGGGTGAATGTAATGTCCCTTTTTAATAATTTTATTAAAATGGAAAAAATTTCACTTTTTTCCCTAGTTCGACCTAGTTTTGATGTCTAGGTCTCCAATTTTCTCCAAATGCTCCCAAATCTTCTGATAAGGTATATGAATGATAATATGACTTGAATATGATGTTTAGGGATGATATGTGACCTTTATATTACTTCTGCAAATCCTCTTTTAATTCTGTCCAAAGTAGGGAGTTTTACTAGCAATTCCTATTTGACTAGTATTGGTCCCTTGGTCTCCAAATGACCCCAAATGATTGTATAATGGATATTAATGTATTTGAGAGGTATTAATACATAAAATATAGGATAATGTATATTTAAAAACCCTTAAAACACTTCTTCACATTCATTTACAATCTGGACAAAGTAGGGAAGATTACTAGTAATTTCAAGTCTCAAACCCCCAATGGTAGATGGCTCTAAATAGCTCCAAATGCTCTCAAATTGTACCATTAGGTGTATGGATGATGTTAATACATAAAAATTGTTTTTATAGGTGTCTTTTAACCATCAAATGACTTCTTCAACTCACTTTGGAAATCTGATCAATGTATGGAGTTTTACTTGTAAAATTGTGGTTCAAATCCCCTAAGGGTAGATGATGAAAATGACTTTCCAAATGCACTCAATCCAAATCAAAATTCTAAATGGAAGAAGGTTAAATATAAAGGACACCAATATTAAATCATATTAATCACCATTCAACTTTTAATTTCTTCTATAACTCCCTTAAATCAGATGCAAGAAGACTAGTTTCGACCTTGGGGGAAATAGCATTAAATATTCTTCAAATGAAATAAAACTAAGCAAGATGGCTCCAAATGCTTAAGTGTTGAACATTAAACTTGTAATACTCATCAATGGAAGTGTATACATCATAAATATATCAGAGAAACATTCTTCCATTTGAAATCATCATCAATACATTGGCATACATCAATCTAGTGGGGGAATGGTCACTGTTTGCTCAATAATCATTAATTTTACACAACCACTTGATATTTCGACCTGAAAATTTCTAGAGATGAAGAACATAGTATTTAAGTCATATTATAAAATAAATGGGGCATTAGAATCTCCCCCAAAGATTACAATGGCTCACCAAAAACGCCCTCCCTCAAGGATCAAGAATATGCAATGAAAATTGGAAATGGTTGAAGGAATGAGCTGCAATAGAAGAAACCATGATCTGCCCTGTAGCTTACACCTGCAAGAAATGACTCCATTAAAGATCCAAATTAAAGTTCTGAATGGCCTTTCCAAATACCAACTTGGATGGGAATCTTTCACCCTTGAAATTGTCTAAGGCAAGAAACTAGTCATCCACTAGCTCTCCCTCTTCACAAATGCAATTGGGTAAAAGAATGGTAACGTGTCTCACTTTTTCCCCTTTTGCGGCGATGAACTAATGAAATAAAAATATTTGTTCATAAATCTATAAATCCATTGAGAATTAGATAATGATGTAATGAAACAAAATTTTTCATTTTGAATGAGCTTTTATATGGTATTATTTATTTTAATTAAAAAAAGTTGGTTTTATCCTATTTACTTCATTTTCTTTAAAGGCTATTTCTTATTATTTCAACATCTAATAAGTACTCACAAAACCACGACCCCCCATATCTATACTCATTTTTTTTTTAATTCCAATTTTTTTTAACAAGTCTTTTATAGACACTTTTAAGATTGTTGTACATTTTTTTAAAAATTATTTTATGATATATTTTAATTATTATTAAATTATTGATATAAATAAAATACGTTATCTGTATGTAAAAGCGCGACCCCAAAAACTATCATTTCAAGACATCAAAATCAATATTTTTTTACTTGAATATGGAAATAATATGCAAGCGATTGTTAAAATTATTTTTAATTATTTTTTGAAATACATTTTTTTATTTTTTATAATAGATATTTTTAATAAATTAATAATAACAACATAAATTATCTTGCTGCATGGTGAGACACATTACCATGCTTTTACCCAATTGCAAATTCTAAAAATGATCAAAAGCCCCTATTTTTCTTTGTTCATGACTTTTATAAACTTCTAATGTCCTCCATGGCTCATCCTTCCAAGAGCTTCATGCCAACTCAAGTTGGGAAGAGATTCCGAACAATGCCACTAGTACAACCATTCCTAGTCTCCCACTTCCACCAAATCACATGTGGAAGCATCTTAGCTGCCCTAACTCCCTTGAGTGCCCTCTTGGAGGCTATTTTTAGCCCTAACATGTCATATATGTCATATGTCAGCCATCAAGTCTGATTTGTGTCATAGGTGTCATGGCATCTTCATCATTGTTGTCATAGAAGCTAGGGAATCTATCCCAAGTGTCACAATTTCTCTAAGATGCCTCTTCCTCTCCCCATGGGAGTTACTCCTCTTCACCAATTCGACTTCCTTAGCTCATTAAATTCCATATTACACCTCACCATCCTCCAAATACATTTCCTTATCCATATATTTGAATTGGATGAAGTGCATACCAAGTGTGTGGAGGGAATCTAGCCACCTAAGTACTCCATAAGCCTCCAATTGTCTTCATGACCAAATGCCACATTTATTTTCCCTTGTAAATATTTATTTAGATTGTTTATTAAATATTTATGCTATTCTAATTTCCACACATCATTTATTATCCCTCTTCTTTCAAATCCCAAAGCTTCCACCCAAAACCTAGGAAACTAGTATTTTTCCTCCTTGGCAATTATTTGACCCTTAGCATCAATTTGACAAACTCTCATGAATATGGCCAATGGGATTAGGCCATTGTGACCCAATTCCAATTTTGGGACATGACAAATCCTTCCTTCCCAATATTGCTTTTTCTCAAGCAATTTAGAACATGGGTGTTGAAGAACCTGCTTTCTGTATAATTCTTTGAAGTTGCCACTGAGTTGCCCAACTTTGAGTCTTCGAGCTTCCATGTAGATTTTAGAGAGGAACCACCATGCTTTCTGCTGTACTACTTTGATTAAAATCACTTTATTAAGTGGGGAATCCATTCCCCATACTACTTGTTTCCCCAAAAAATTGAAACCAATGAGACTAAGAATTATCCCAAGGTCCCATTGCTTGTATTGCACTCCAACAATTTGAAGTGCTCTCCAATTCACAGTTCCTGGATCCCATTTTCTCGTATGCTTCTTCCCAACATTTATGAGTACAAAATATATATCATGAAATTACATAACAACATAATGAAAATGAACATCAGAAGACATTTCATCAAAGAATAGTGAAAGTGCTTATACCTTCAAGCAAGTAGACCACCATTTTCTAAGTGCATACAAGCATCAAGTAACCAATCAAATATGGTCCAATGACATAGGTGAGGATCCCATGTGTTACATTTTGAGCATTAATTCACAATAATCTAGGATCTTTACTGAGAGAATAACATGTACAGTATATCAATGCATATCAATCATAACAAGCATGTCAATCATCACAAGAATCAAAAGCATGAGAGACAATAGACACATAGAGTTTCCATGGGGAAAACCCTAAGGTGAAAAACCCCACAACTTCCTCAGAGATAGATAGAGCAATAGCACAACCAATGTACAACCAAAGTACAAGAGATAGACTGATCTTAGTAGCTGATCCTCCTCCTCACATGTGCGCCACTTTCCGAGTGAAGGAAGTGTGAGTTATGAAGTGATCCAAATAGAGATCTCCCAATCTCTATTTATACTTGTCCTGTTTTCCCAATAACCTTATGGGGCCGACTTGTCTAGCTAGGTACTATAACTTCATATTACATTATATCAGGCCGACCCCTTACAAGGTGGTCTAATAACCCATCGACAAGTTAACCCACTTACGACACTTGTCAATACAAATGACGACACTTCCGTATAGAGGAATAATACATCTCTATAGGAGTACAATAAATATATAAATGAAATACATTCTGAAGTTACATATACATCAACACTCCCTCTTAACTAGGAAGGTATTTCTCGACATAGATCATCTAGCACAAGTCTTCTTCTCTGGATCATCATCATCGATGTATCATCTTCGAATCATCGTCATCGTCAATGCTGCTGCTATCTCAATCAATCTCTGAATCTACTCATCCTAGGAAGTTCTACAGAACCAGTCCTTTTTCATATTGGATGTAGGCCCACCACCTGCAGGTATTCATCATCAATGGCCATACTGTGGATCCCAGGACTGATTACGTGCGTCAACAACACCTAGCACAGACTATAGGTTCTTTTACATGTTGACATTCACAAAACCTACTCAGAGCATCCCAAGATGTTACGAGCAAACTGCTCTACCTGTTTGGATCTCGATAGAGCATCCCAGGCTGTTACGAGCACACTTCTCTACCTATCCGTATTTTAAAGGATCTTTTCTATGTGAACTTTCAAAAAACCTACTCAGAGCATCCCAGGATGTTACGAGCACACAGCTCTACCTGTCTGGATCTCAATAGAGCATCCCAGGATGTTACGAGCACACCGCTCTACCTATCCAGATTTTAAAGGATCTTTTCTATGCGAAACTGTAGAAAAACCTACTCAGAGCATCCCAGGATGTTATGAGCACACCGCTCTACCTATCTGGATCTCAATAGAGAAACCCAGGATGTTACAAGCACATTGCTCGACCTGTCTGATTTTTAAAGGGTCTTTTCTATGCTACCTACACAACCTGTCCACGGCCATAGAGTATCAAACCGATACTCACCATACATCATCCTGATGTACATCATCACATGATCAACCTGATCATCATCATAACATCAACTTGATGCATATCATCTGGAACAACATCCTGAAGCTTGTCATCTATGATCATACAATGCATCTTCCTGATGCATACACAGTATCTACCTGATACATATCATCATACATGATCTACCTGATCATACAATGTATCTACCTGATACACATACAAAAACATGATCCACCTGATCATACCTGATACGTATCAACACACATGATCCACCTGATACATATACAGATACATACACATGATCCAACTGGTCATATCCAGCATCAACATGATGCATACATACATAAATGATCCAACTGATCATATCCAGCATCAACATGATGCATACAAATACAGAGCAGTAACTGGAGCATTGCCCTGATGCTCATCATCCAGCGCTTACATCCATATCCATGTGAAGGATCCTCCTTCCAACATGCTTGGAATGGCTTCAGCAAATGTGTCCATCACTTCTTCCTTGAAGTGTTGTCGATCTGAAGAATGCCAAGCCTCTCTCTGAAGTACTCGAACTTCACTCTGGCTAGTGGCTTCGTCAGCACATTTGCAATCTGCTCATTCGTCGCAATATACAGGAGCTTCACTCCTCCTCTCTGCACCATATCCTTGATATAGTGATATTTTATCTCAATGTGCTTCAACCTATCGTGAAACACTGGGTTCTCAGATAGCTTCACACAACTCTCGTTGTCACAAAAGATACCAGTAGTCTCCAGTGGGAGATCAAATAACTCTGACAGTAGCTTCTGAAGCCATACTGCTTCACAACTAGCCAAACATGCTGCAACATACTGTGCCTCGGCTGTACTTAGTGCTACGCAGGACTACTTCCTGCTAAACCAAGAGATCACACCTGATCCCATACTGAAGCAACACCTAGATGTGCTCTTCCTATATGCATCACTGCCTACCCAATCTGAATCAACATAACCCTGTAGGTGAAACTTTTGATTTGCTTCATACTTGAGTCCATAATCAACTGTACCCTTCAGGTACCTCAGAATATGGTTTACAGCAACCAGGTGAACACTCCTCGGATCCATTAGGAACTGGCGCAATGTGTTCACTTCAAATCAAATATCTGGTCTCGTGTTCGCCAGGTACATCAAGGACCCAATCATCTGACGATACATAGAGACATCAACCAGCTCAGATGAAGCATCACATAGAAGCTTCAGGTTTGATGCCATAAGTGTGGCCATGGCCTTGCAATCCATCATCCCCAACCTCTTCAGGATATCTACTGTATAATTCCCTTGTCCAAGGACGATCCCATCTACACTTTGCCACACCTCCATACCTAGAAAGTAGTGCATCATCCCCAATTCCTTCATATCAAACTCGACAGCAAGCTTCCTCTTTGTATTGGCAATTAGTCTATCATCTCCTGTTACAAATAGGTCATCCACATGTAGGAGTAGTATCACAGGATTTCCTTCCTCAACCTTGTAGTAAAGGTTGGAATCCGCTTTACTCTTGGTAAAGCCCAAACTAGATAGGAAACTATCCATCCTACCATACCAAGTTCTAGGAGCTTGCTTCAAGCCATACAAGGATTTCTTCAATCTACACACATATGACTCCCTGTCATGTGTTTCAAAACTGAGTAGCTGCTCCACATACACTTCTTCTTCAACTACACCATTCAAGAAAGCAGTCTTGACATCCATCTGGTGTATCTTCCATTTCATCGATGCAGCTAGGGAAAGTACTGATCTAATGGAAGTGTACCTGGCTACAAGAGCAAAAGTTTCTTCATAATCTATTCCCTCTTTCTGAGAGAAGCCACAAGCTACGAATCTTGCCTTGTATTTCTCTATGCTTCCATCTGCAGCATGCTTGATCTTGTAGATCCACTTGGAAGTCACAACATACTTCCCTTTAGGTCTTGGGACAACATCCCAAACATCATTCTTCATTATTGATTAGTATTCTTCGACCATGGCATCCTCCATTCTTTCTTTTTCGCTGCTTCTTCATAACTAGAAGGTTCTTTTTTCATGATATCACAGAGTAAAGCAACATAGCTAGCATGTGATCTAGTTCTCTTCTTTGCTCTATGTTCTTCTTCTGGAATGCCATATCTTTCTACATATTGGATGATCTATCTAGCCCATGCAGGTTTTTTCCTGTGAGAGTTATTCTCACGGGTTGTATCTACAGGTTGTTGCGGATCTTCAATTTCACGATCAACATTTGGAATTGCTTCAGTCATGGTAG
The DNA here is from genome assembly GCA_027924585.1 of Larix kaempferi. NCBI lineage: Eukaryota > Viridiplantae > Streptophyta > Pinopsida > Pinales > Pinaceae > Larix > Larix kaempferi. The sequence goes on from BSBM01001286.1 coordinate 352,452, forward strand.
TGTCTTGAAATCTAGTTTCCTTAGGTTCTTCATAAAGTTCAACAGGTGTCTTCCTTGATTTGATGAATGCTGAATTTTCATCAAATGTTACATCCCTGCTGACATCAATTTTCTTGAACCCTGGAAAGTATATCCTGTAAGCCTTCGAGCTTTCACTGTAACCCAAAAAGATACCCTTCTTTCCTGAAGTATCTAGCTTAGTCCTCTTTTCCTTTGGCACATGAGTATATACTGGACAACCAAATATACTGAGATGGCTGACTTTAGGTTTCTTACCATAGAAGACCTCTTCTGGTGTCTTGTTGTCCAATATCTTGTGGGGTGTTCTGTTCTGCACGTATATAGTTGTCCTAGTTGCTTCTGCCCATAGATGCATAGGTAGATCCTGGTCATGCAGCATTGCCCTTGTTGCTTCCATGATTGTTTTGTTCTTTCTTTTTGCAACTCCATTCTGTTGTGGATTGTAAGGAGCAGTCAACTCCCTCTTAATCCCTGAATCACTACATAGCTTCTTGAAGTCACATGAGGTGAATTCTCCATCATTGTCGGATCTGAATGTTTTGGTCTTCTTATCAGTTTGGTTCTCCATCAAGGTTTTGAATTCCTTGAACTTATCCAACACTTCATCTTTTTTCTTCAAGAAGTAAACCCAAGTCTTCCTGGAGAAGTCATCAATGAAAGATACATAGTAAACATACCTACTCAGAGAACTGGATGACATCGGGCCGCATACATCGGAGTGGATAATTTTCAATATACATTTTGCCTAGCTTTCACTGCCTGGAAATGCCTTCTTTATGTTCTTTCCTTTTGCACATCCTTTGCAAACACCTTCATGCTTGGTCTTAATTTTAGGAAGACCTTCTACAGCCTTACTTGCAATTGGTAATGCTCTGTAGTGCATATGTGCAAGTCTTCTATGCCAAAGTTCACTTGACTCCATGGAATCATGCACCATGGTATGTTTAGGTTGTCCCTTCAATTTATACAATCCTCCCTCTTGCTCTTCAATCACCACTGCATCATCAATAGTTTTACCCTTTGGCCACATTAGGACTTGGCCATCTACAAATGCAACCCTCATACCTTTTGCATCTAATGCAAAGATGGAGAGTAGATTCTTCTTGAGCCCAGGTACATAGAGAACTTCCTTCATCTTCAAGGACTTTCCATAATCTAGGTTTTAGGAGGCTTCACCACTTCCTTTGATGGGGTATTGATAGTCATCCCCAAGTTTCACTTTATGGGGTGATTCATGTTTAGATAGATTTACAAAAGATTCTTTAAACCCTGTCTTGTGTTTGGAAGCACCACTGTCAATAAGCCAACCATTACAACCATGAGAAATAGTACCTGTGAGAGCAGAGATTAGAACATACTCTTCTTCGCTTGATGAATCATCATGATCACTTTATGCTCTAGCCTTCTTCTTTGGAAGTTCATCATCTTCAGTAGCATGAGCATGATACCTTCTCTTGCTTCCCTTCTTCTTCTTGTTGAAGTTGTTGTTTTTGTTGTTGTCCCTTTTGTTCTTGGGACATTCTGAAGCAAAGTGTCCCTTCTCATTACATTCGAAACATCGAACATGAGCTAGATCTTTCTTCTTGTGATAAGGGTGAGAATGTTTCTTGTTATGAGATTTCTCCCTCTTAACCTTGCTTCCCTTGGTGTGAGATGTGAGAGCTTGATCTTCATTCCCCATCTTTTCTTCTTGTGCTAAAATCCTAGCTTCCTCTTGAGAGAATTCCTCCCATAGTCTACTGAAAAAGATCAATTTCTTTCTTGCACAAATTTTTTGAATAAAGGAGTCCCATGACCTAGGTAGGCCATTCAGAGTGGTCATAACAACTTCACCATTGTCTACTACTTCATCCACAACTTCAAGTTGTTCCTTGAGCTGAGAGACCTTGGAGAAGTAAGATTGAATGGTCTATCCATTCAACATCTTGACCCCTTTCAATTGATTCCGTAGAGTCATCTTCCGATTTATGTTCTTCCCTTCAAATAACTTGGTCAGGGAGTCAAACATCTCCTTGGGTGTCTTTATAAATGACATATGTGGTATGAGATGGTCTTTGATAGAATCAGCAATGATTCTCTTTGCCTTGAACAAGTTCTTCTTATGCAATACCTTAGCCTCTTCATCCTCGGGGATAGGGACCTCAGAGCTGATGTAGGAGTCCAATTCATTTTCTTCTAGGATTAGCCCAATCCTATACTTCCAGGCTCAGAAGTTATCATCCCCTTCAATCTTATCCTAAATCTTGGTGTGGTGAGAGATCTTAAAGAGTACTTCAAATGGAAATAGAAAAGATTTAGGTCTTACCACTTGCTTTGCTGAAAACTTGATCTGGTCCCGGATTAGGGTTTGTCGAAAAAACCCTAAAAATTCAAAATATGAATTTCAACTTTCTGAAAGGAGAGAAAGATGCATCTTGATGATCTGATCAGCTTGGTGTATTCATATTTGAGATCTACAAAGCTTCACCCTTCAGAAATGCCTTTTAGTCTTCTCGGGTTCATTAGGGAGGACCCTGATTTAGGGTTTGAGTTTACCGGATATTCACCCAGCCAAAAATCTCGATCCAAAGCTCTAAACTTTGATTTTTCCAAGGAGCTTCCAGCTATGTCTTCAGATTTCAGAAATTCCTATTTTTGTGGAAACCCTAATTTTTAGGGCCAAGTATGAAAATGCTCAAAATTGAATTCTGAGTGGACAGATAATTTCTCCTTGATGAGTAGAGTCAATCTACTATACTAATTTTCCAAAATCTGTGGAGAGAAACCCAATAAACAAGAAACCTTATTTTTCATCATTGCGCAATGTCTTCTTCTCAGGTTAGCTCTGATACCATGTTAAATTTTGAGCATTAATTTACAATACTCTAGGATCTTGATTGAGAGAATAACATGTACAGTATATCAATGCATAGCAATCATAACAAGCATGTCAATGATCACAAGAATCCAAAGCATGAGAGACAATAGACACACAGAGTTACCCTGGTGAAAACCCTATGGTGAAAAACTCCACAACTTCCTCAGAGATAGATAGAGCAATAGCACAACCAAAGTACAAGAGATAGACTCCTCTTAGTAGCTAATCCTCCTCATCACATGTGCACCACTTTCTGAGTGAAGGAAGTGTGAGTTCTGAAGTGATCCAAATAGAGATCTCCTGATCTCTATTTATACTTATCCTGTTTTCCCAATAACCTTCTGGGGCCGACTTGTCTAGCTAGGTACAATAACTTCATATTACATTATATCGAGCTCACCCCTTACAAGGTGGTCTAATAACCCATCTGCAAGTTAACCCACTTGCGACACTTGTTAATACAAATGACGACACTTCCATATAGAGGAATAATACATCTCTATAGGAGTACAATAAATATATAAATGAAATACATTCCGAAGTTACATAAACATCAACACCATGTCCTATCATGCTACTCCAAAAGGATGTGATATGCATTAAAATATTCAGCCATGTATTATTTCATCCAAGAAGTGAATGAAGAATCTCCACTAAAATCTGAACCGAATAATGAGCAAAAAAACAAGGAGACTTCAAATGAATCAAAGAAGTCTCTCCCATACATCCATGAATGCGAGAATCATAAATATATAACAAAGTATGTGGCTTCCAACAATAATTTTCTCTAATCATAAATCTATTCACCCTAGTGTTGGATGAAGTTCCTCCAACATCAAATGAATCAAGTGTTGAGCAAGAAAAACCATGAGTCTTCAAGTGACTCAAATGCATATCATAGGTGCATCCATGTAGATGTGCATCATCATAAAGTAACAAAGGATGCTATTGCAAATGTGGATAAGAATGTGCTCCAACCATGTCATCATAAAATTTAAATCTAGGAGTTCCATACTCCTCATGTGGCACCATCAAAAAGAACCCTTTCACCCATATTTTATTGAGACTAATGCTGCAAAACATGGAATTGTAGGATGTAGGAGAATGAACTAACTCACCCAAATGATAAAAAAATGTAGAATTTTCATCATGGGAGGGATCCATATGGGTAGTATCATGCATCGCCTTCAAAAGTGTGAAACCTTTGTTGTAGATTGGTTCCAATGTAGAGGAATCATGCTCTTCTTTAAAAATTGCATAACCTTCATCAAGAGACAATTCAAGTTCCTCTTCCACCACATCAAGTGTTTCGATCTATTCAAGTTCATCTTCAAACACATCAAGCACATTCCAATTTCCACATTTCTCATGATCCACCATGTCATGAGAATCCTCCAAACAATCTACCATTTGACAATCTGAAACATAGGAGGAAAAACAAGTATCTTGCAACTTTTCAAGAAGTTGCTCATTTTGAATTGTGAGCTTATGATTATCCTCATTATTCTTCAAGTATGCATCATGTAACAATTCATTAAGCTCAACCAAATTATTTATATCAAAAAGAAAAGACATGAGATTACCTTTGATGTTGCACATTTCTCTTTGAATATTCTCCATGTATTTAAGGAATGATGTTTCCTCCAATGAAGTATCTCTCCAACAAGAATTTGACACCAATGCTTGAGTGTCATGGAGAATTCTAAGGGACTCTTGGATATTCTTTTCATTCATCTTTAAGGACCCTTCATGAAAATGAGGCTCTTGCAAATGAACTTCCTCATCTTCTACCTTCTTACTTGGACCAACTTCATGAAGCTCAAGTGGTGATGGGGAAGTTGATCTTGTTTCTTCTTCAACTTCTACAAGGTATTCGTTTTAATTCTTAAGGAAATTTTGGCTTGTAGCAATACTATCAAAAGTGATCTCTATGTCACCAACATAGATGTGTGAGCACCCATCAGTAGGTACTCCTTCATAGTTCAAGCATCCATCAGTAGATGCTCCTTGATTCATGTCCAAGGTATAATGTGTCTCAAAATGATCTTCAATATTTTCAATAGGATCTTCTTCATGCTCATGTGATGTCTCTTCATCTTTTTTAGAGTTACTTGGATGTGAGTTTCGATCCTCTTCATGTACTGCTTCTTCTTCTTCATCTATTTCATAACTAGGTGGTTCATGGGTCTCCTCCTTTTGCTCCTTCAAGCAAGCTGATTCATTTTGACCCTTGTTTTTCTTAAGATCAATATATTTGGAATCTCCATTTTGAAATGGATTCTTATTACGTTCCTTCATCTCGAGCTTATTTGAGACAATGAGGTATTGATCAAATGGTATAGTGTTTCTGCAATCTTCACTCAAATTTTTCCATTCGATTAGATTTTCTTTCACATCATTGGGCTCAAGAAATTTTGGTGCAGTAGGCCTTGGTGTTCTTTGAAATTCATTTTCTCCATTATGGCATCCTGTGCTTGAGAAAATATGCTCTCCCATTGGCTTCTTTTCCTCACCATGAGAACTGTTGTTGCCTCCTATTACTCCTTTGCTCCCAAGTTGGCTAGCCATCAATTCGAATCTTTTCATCATATTTTTTTAATATCTTCAAAGAATATTTGTATGTGTTTCCTATTCTCCACAATATCATCTGAGGTTCCCTTTTCATCCCTAGCCATAGTTTCCTCAAAAACAATTGCTCTTCTTTTCCTACTTTTTCCTTTTCAACAAAAGCAATTTTGGTTTCAATATCTAATGGTGGTCCCTAAATTCTTGTCCTCATGAATATCATACCAAATCAGGTGCCAAGATCATGCTCTGATACCATTGTAATGTCCCTTTTTAATAATTTTATTAAAATGACAAATTTTTCCCTTTTTTCCCTAGTTCGACCTTTGACTAGTTTTGATGTCTAGGTCTCCAATTTGCTCCAAATGCTCCCAAATATCCTAAAAATGTATATGACTGATATTGATACTTGAATATGATGTTTAGGGATAGTATATGACCTTTATATTAATTCTGCAAATCCTCTTTTAATTCTTCCCAAAGTAGGGAGTTTGACTAGCAATTCCTCTTTAACTAGTATTGGTCTCTTGGTCTCCAAATGACCCCAAAATAATTGTATAATGGGTCTGAATGTATTTGAGAGGAATTAATACATATAAAAGAGGATAATTGATACTTAAAAACCCTTAAAACACTTATGCACATTCATTTACAATCTGGACAAAGTAGGGAAGATTACTAGTTATTTCGAGCCTCAAACCCCCAATGGTAGATGGCTCTAAATAGCTCCAAATTATCTCAAATTGTACCAGTAGGTGTATCGATGATCTTAATACATAAAAATGGTTTTTATAGGTGTCTTTAAACCATCAAATGACTTTTTAAACTCACTTTGGAAATCTGAGCAATGTATGGAGTTTTTCTAGGAAAATTGTGGTTCAAATCCCCTAGGGGTAGATGATGAAAATGACTTTCCAATTGCACTCAATCCAACTCAAAATTATGAATGGAAGAATGGTACATATAAAATACACCAAAATTAACTCATATGCATCACCATTCAACTTTTAATTTCTTCTATAACTCCCTTAAATTAGATTCAAGAAGACTAGTTTCGACCTTGGGGGAAATAGCATTAAATCTTCTTCAAATGAAATAAAACTGTGCAAGATGGCTCCAAATGATTAAGTGCTGAAAATTAAACTTGTAATACACATCAATGGAAGTCCATACATCATAAATATATTATAGAAACATTCTTCAATTTGGAATCATCATCAATACTTTGGCATACATCAATCTAGTGTGGGAATGGTCACTGTTTGCCCAATAATCATCAATTTTACATACAACCACTTGATATTTTGACCTAAAAATTTTTGTAGATGAAGAAATGAGTATTTAATTCATATTATAAAATAAATGGGGCATTAGAAGCTCCCCCAAATAGTACAATAGCTCACCAAAAATTCCCTCCCTCAAGGATCAAGAATATGCAACGAAAATTGGAAATGGTTGAAGAAATGAGCTGCAATAGAGGAAACCATGATATGCCCCATAGATTACACATGCAAAAAATGACTTCATTAAAGCTCCAAATCAAAGGTATAAATGGCCTTTCCAATTACCAACTTGGATAGGAATCTTTCACCCTCGAAATTGGCTAAGGTGAGAAACTAGTCATCCACTAGCTCTCCCTCTTCACAAATGCAATTGCAAATTCTAAAAATGATCAAAATACCCTATTCTTCTTTGTTTATGAATTTTATAAAATTTTGTTGTCCTCCATGGGTCGAATTCCTTCCAGGAGCTTCATGCCAATTCAAGTTGGGAAGAGATTCCAAAGAATGCCACTTGTACAACAATTCCTAGTCTCCCACTTCCACCAAATCACGTGGAAGCATCCTCTTGGAGGCTATGTTTAGCCCTGACATGTCATATATTTTATATGTAATCCATAAGGTCTGATTTGTGTCATAGGTGTCATAGAATCTTCATCATTGTTGTCATAGAAGCTAGGGAATCTAGCCCAAGTGTCACGATTTCTCTAAGATGCCTCTTCATCTCCCCATGGGAATTACTCCTCTTCACCAATTCGACTTCCTTAGCTCATTAAATTCCATATTACACCTCACCATCCTCCAAATACGTTTCCTTACCCATAGATTCGAACTTGATGAAGTGGATGCCAAGTGTGTGGAGGCACTAGTACAAAATGAGAAATTAATGACTAAGACTCGACTATAAACGACTATTTTTGAGGTGTTTTTGAGTCGGTGACTAATAGTATCCGATTTCCACTATCCTATCTCTAGTCGTATTTCACTAGTCATTAATTGGTTGACTTATTAGTCATTGATTTAGTCATTGATAGTCACTGATTAAGTCATTAATACTCATTCATTTAGTCATTGATAATTACTGATTTAGTCATTGATTGTCACAATTAATGACCAAATATACGACTAAATAAGCTACTAGATGATAACATATTAATGACTAATCTAAATATGACTAAACGTTAATCGTGCTATAAGATACTGGAAATTAGCTACTAATAGTCGTATATATGCGAATTTAGTCGTTTTCTTAGTCACTAATTTATGATAGGGTACGGAGGAATCGAACCACCAATCTCCTGCCTATAATTAGGCATGTTCTTTACCATTGAGCTAGCACCCTTTAAGAAGTTGTTATTGCTTGAAAATGATGATATTCAAACAAATTTTGCATGGGAACAAAATGAATGTCAGACATATTCAAGAATAATGCTTCAAGTACTAAAATAATTCTAAGATATAGCAGTTCAACTGTGACAATGATGATAATTCAAAAAAGAATGATCTTACAAACTACACATGAGTACAATAATCCATGGTTGTACAAATTATCAGGAATGAAAGCAAGTTGCTTCCCTTCACAGACATAAAAGAATACAAGATCCAACTTGCAATAAATTTATTTTAATTGCCTATCAATTGTTGATCTCTCGACAGCTAGAGACGTTTTCTTGTCTGAGATCCAAAATACATACAATTATCTTCAACTTCACTTCTTCAAAACTAGTTGTAGTAAAAATTATTCTAGGAATTGTCTTATGAGAAACAACCACTTTTTTGAACAATAGGCTGCCCTTTCATTTGTACAGTAGCAGGTCTGCTGCTATTCATGGCAGGATGGACAAATGACCCAATATCTAACTGACTTATCCAAAAATGACCAAAAACCCGCATTCTGCGGTATAACTAACTCAACAATACATAATATGTGGTCCAAATGACCCAAAACACGCATTCCACAGTACAATTGACCCAAAATGCATAACTAATCTTCTGCTCATCACCATTTTGCGTCATCTTCTACCTTGTCGCAACATCGGAGATGCTGCGGTAGTACTCTACCAAACCGCCTGCCAACGGGCCCCCAAGAAAATATTGTGGCTCACCCTCGAGCCACGTCAACAGGATACAATGTACTCCATCGTTTTGACCTTGAAGTCTTCATACGGCTATTCAACTGTCCGCACCACCTCCTTGGCTTCCGTAGCCACTACCTGACTATCGACCACGTCTTCTGTAGATGGGTGATGTGTGAGCTTTTCCACGACCTGATGTCGACACTTTTGTACTTCCTGCAGAGCTTCACTAGCTTGCATCATAAATTTGCCGCCGATGTCCTGGAACTCTTCTAACTGGGTCGCGGGGGTCTTCTGTCGCTCGTCTGCCTTGGTAACACAGTGTTGCAAGTCTTTCAGCTCCTGAGACTTAGCAACTTGCTCTAGTGGTGGAATTGTGTGCATTGCGGCTTTCAATGTGGCCAACTAGCCCTCTGCTTCCTATCGATACTTAGTCAACTGCTCGACATGCTCGTCATGAACAATACGGCCCCAAAATTGGACAGTTTCAGCCGTGAGCCTATTTTCCTGCATCTCCAGCTTCTCCATCCAGGAAACAACTTCCTCAATTGCCCTTCTTCGTTCATCCACTTCATCCTGAGGCATACTCGGTTTCGTCTGGGCCTTCAACGCCTAGTTCTCCTATTGCAACTAAATAATGGCAGCCCCCAGTCGCTGCACCTAGTGGAGCACGTCTACCTCTTCAATGGGTTTTGGCACATGCTGATAGGCTTGCGTGATCACCTGGTCAACCCATACACTACCATCCCACAGATGAGCCTTCTGCACAATAAGGAAATCATGTTCCTTTTTTAGGCCTTCAATTTTGCGTTCCTTCTCAGTGTGTTCTTCCTTGATATGTGCTTCAAGTTCATCCACGGCCTATCGTGCATAAGCAGATCTGGCGGTGAATTCTTTGATAGTGCGCTACGCATCGGCCTCACTCATCTATAGTCGGACATACATACCACTGATCTGCTGCAGTCAGTCGGTCGTTTCCTTGCTGGTAGTAGCCTGCAGAGTGGTCAATCCTTCCACAGGCAAGGCATTCACATTAATAATCACCGTGTTTAGCTGCTGTAGAAACGTGTTTACTTCCGCATCCTCAGTCACAATCCAGTTGAGGGAATCTCCACATTCCTGACCCCCGACTCAGTGCTGATTATGTCAAAGGTTGATGCTACTGCTTCTTCTGGTGCCTTGCCGGAAACCATATCATACAAATATTATAACCGAGCAGTGATCGCATGAAATCCTTCATCTGCTTTCCTTACCATCTTGTCTACTGTCGCAGAGGATGCAGTATTGAGTGTTGTGAGAAGGCAGCCCCACTATGCCTCGGCAGGAGAGGACAACCCGCTGATCATTGCGTGCTCCTGATACCTTTTTGAGCCATTCTCTTCAATCTCCCGGTCGCTATCATCTGATATCGTTTTGGTCGATTGGTGCCCTGATTCGTGGTGACTCTGCTAGTCCTGTGCCGATACCTGATCATCTGGGCCCAAGGCCGAGTCACTGGATTCTCTCTTCGCCAAAGTCATGGGCTGTCACCATTCCTCCAGCCACTCATTCACGATGGCCTCCAAATATTTGGACGTCACCTTATACGAGGTCTGCAACCATTGCCGATCAGGATCACAGCGGGCTTGGATATGTATGGTATGCAACTGAATTGCAAACGCCATGATAGGTTTGAACCATGCTACAGTTTCTTCAGATATTCGTGGGACCTAGGTTTCCATGGCACAAAGCATCTCCCAATATAGCCAAAACTGCAATTGTCAATCCTAGAGTGTCTCTGGCTCCCATACATACCATAGATTATGGTATCGCGCCCCCCATCATTCTGCTGCATCCGGGAAGTTCATGCCTTGGTATGTGTCAGGCTCTTTCCATGTGACAAGGGAGATCAACAACAACATCCAACTGTATGTGAAGGTACCCTTTCCTGATTAGACTGCCACAGCTTCCTCCATCAATTGATTCAAGAGATACAGGGACCAGTTCATTTGGAACCCTTCCACGCATTGCTCTGTGCATGCAACCATCCCTGAGTTGCACTGGTTAGTGCGGCGCCAGTTGACAGGGATCCCACTCACTATCCACACATACCGCAGTCTTCCTGAGCACCGGCCCGGAAAGGGTTTATCCCACCCAGCAACACCTGCAGAGCAAATGAGGTCTCACCCGATGCGTCCAGGAAGAACAGACGGAACCATGTTTCTTCCGAATGAAGAAGGATGGTTGCGGCTATGATACTTAAACTTATCACAACACAGCGACAGAGATCCTTAAGCATTAAACATAGTAGTAAGGAAATATTCAACCCAAACATTCATCATTCCAACAACAGTAATTGTAAAGCAAGTATCGCATCAAAGAAGCATGACATTATTCGTATAGTACAATATCACAGTATCATAACTGGAACAAATTGAACACAGGGATTGCACCAAAATAGCTTCATCATATTATCATTGTCAACCCAGATACAACATCTCTGCAAAATTAGATCTCTGCAATGACTCTTGACATCAAAACTTACCCAAGAATGATACAACCAACATCAAGCTTCACATTCTTCCACTCACAAATTATGCTCTCCCCTATTCTCTTTTAACACCTACCATTCTTATCTATATATAGGATTCTGCCTTACAACTCTTGTCCACTTACTATCGACTTCCTAACTAACACAGTGGACAAATGACCCAATATCTAACTGACTTATCCAAAAATGACCAAAAACCCGCATTCTACTATATAACTGACTCAACATTACATAATATGTGGTCCAAATGACCCAAAACCTGCATTTCGCGGTACAATTGACCCAAAATGCATAACTAATCTTCTGCTCATCACCATTCGCGTCATCTTCTACCTTGTCACAGCATCGGAGATGCTGCGGTAGTACGCTATCAAACCACCTGTCAACAATCATATAAGACCATGAACGAAAATATATCATCCAAGCCCAATATAATGCCCACTTTCCAAAGGAAACACCTCCCCAATAGATATGCATCATATAAATATCCATCTCATGCATCAATAATATTATGTGATAAATACCCTGTAATCAGTTTGGAGAGATACACTTGTATCACATACTCTAACCATATCAACTGCTCAAAACCTCTGATACCAATGCTAGGCTCAAAAGTAATTGCAAATAACTTTTGCATCACACTTTCCTCTAAACATCACACATCAACTTGTTGAGGTAGTCAGCCAATAGATGTTCCTATCTATTGAAACTTGAGGCAGCTATTAGGTCATACCATGAGGGTAATGCTAGGGAAAATGCATGCATCCATAATAACCCCTAAATATATTAAGTGTAATGTATCTTCTCGACATCAATCATTAGGAACCATAGGAAATGGATGTGGATCATCATTACAACATGGGAAGTAACACCTTTCATAGAAAAATATTATGGTACTGTTTACAAAGTTGATCCTCTCAACCAAAGGCTTCTTAGAGGTGCTACTAATTTAAAGAGAACGCTTCAAAGTTCCCCTTACCTCCTATCCAACAACTATCCCCCAATGTAAGTACTAAGAGATTTTAGACAAATTCCTCTGGGAAGTAGTTATCTTGTTTACTGGGTGCTTGCTTAGCTAAATACTAAATAATAATGGTTATTGATTCCACTGGGACCACAACTAGCTAATTTATAAATTGGTCATCTCCATTGGATGGTTTGTATTTTCTTTGATAGGTCATTGTATTTCACTAGTCATTGGTTCTTCTGGTGATTCTCTAGACTTGTGTATCCTATAGAGGCCATGCCTCCCTATTTAGAGGATGATATTTCACAATCATATTATTCTTTTGACATCTGAACTCTTTTTGGAGTTATTTTTCTCTGTAGGGATCACCATTTTGAGGAAATTTTTCTCATCATCTGACTTGGTACAATTCACATGTGTTCTTTCTAATCACCTTCTCAACTTGCAATATGGTGTCCCCATACAATTTATTTGTTTTCAATTAAGTTTTATACATTTAGTGAATTGACTTGATTTTCTTTTGCTTCATCCAACAATGGTAGCTCATATAGCTCTAGTTGTTCTACACTGAATGTTGGATACATGCCCAAGTATTGTGGGAAGTTCAATTTGAATGCATTGTTTCCCTTTTGTTTCACTATCTAGAATAGACCATTATTTGCCCCTTTATTGTCACAAGTCACTAGTTGAATTATTGTAGGGTGTAATCCATTTTGGATGTCATTTTTTGTATGAGTTAGATTGTGCAATGAGATGTCATAATGGCTTATGGTTGGTGTGGATTGTGTTCCTCTTGCCCAACAGATAATGTTTCCAGTGCTTCATAACTTGCATAATAGCGTATAGTTCTTTTTCATAGGTTAGATACTTGACCACCACCCTAGAGATTGTCTTTTGTTTGGTGTTACTTGTTAGTCTTGTCTAGTGAGCATGGTCTCCTAGAAAGGAGTTTCGTATATCTATCACTATCTCAAAGGACAGTCTAAGGTTTGGTAGTTCTAATAGATGTCAACTGTAGATCACCTCTAAATTCATTAAATTGAGTTCAACTGGTCAATCTAGATGAAGTTGGAATTCCCTTGTAGCATTTGAAGGTAAAACAACATTGGAGTAATGAGATGAACTTATGCTAGTTGTTTGTCATTCCCAAATAGCTTCTTAAATTTGATGGTTTTGTTATCTAGTATTACCCACTAAATGACAACCCTTAGCTTCTATAAATCTATTTGTAGTGCTTCCTTGTCAAGTAGGCATCCCAGATAGAAGATTCAGTTCATGGTGGATGAACTCTTCTTACTACACAACTAGAATTTATGCTTCTTTAGCTTCGTAAGGTAGCTTCAATGTGTTGCAAGTATTTGTCCCAAATCTTTCTACATATAAAAATGTCAAGGAATAAAAAATACATGAATCGAAGTATAGCCTAACCACCTTGTTCATATCTCTTAGAGATTCTTGGTACATTAGTGAGCTTAACCACATAACCATATTATTGTATGACACCTATCATGCAATACACCTAATTTATATTAAGTATATTTAATAATTGGTATAGAGGGTTGTGTCTTCAAAATAGTCAAGTCTGTTGAGGGTTGTTTCTTCAAAATGTGTGGAAAAGGCTTGGTAAAGGAAATTGGACTATTCATCAACCTTGTATCTCAGAACACGAGGCTACATTACTTTCCTTTTTAGGAGCAAAGAAGACAGAGAAATGATTGGGGTTGGTTTATTGTTTTAGGACAATTCTACTCTCTCTTTTGAGTACTAGTCTCCCTGCTTTGAGCATGTGAGGGAAAAATCCATTAAAGCACCTATATGAATTAAAATCTCCTATCTATCTTTGGAGTTTTGGCACAAATAGGTATATAGGGTCATTGGAGATAGAATTGGTAGATTACTTATTGTGGATGGGAAAATTAGGAGGATGGAGAGTATCTCAACGAAAAAAATTCTAGTATAATTGGATTTAGGAGATGGTCTCTTGGATGGAATTGATATACAGGTGAAAGGGTAGACTTTCAGATAAACTCTAGCATATGTGAACATACCTTTTATAGGTGGATGGTGCAATCAATACAAGTATCTAAAGCTTGTGTCTTCTAAGAGAATAGTAGAGGACACCTTGGATGATATGCATTTGATGCTCAGTTCAATAGGATATAGTAGGAACATGATCAAACGTTTTGGGGTTGAGAACCCAAATTCCCTGTATCCAGTGTCCATATGGAAGACATTGAAAGGAAGGGTAAAACTTAAAGAATATTGCTGGTAGTGTTAAGAATGATCTAGATAAAACCACAAGAGGCATATAGACCCTATAAGAGTTGAATATGTGAGATGTAAAAACCTAAATGAGGAAATTAGGGAGATTTAAGAGGAATTGAATTTGGTTATGGGCCATAAGAAACATATCACTAAGAGAGCAGGAGATAGCATAAGGAAAAAACTACTATCCTTACAAAATTTAAAAAACTAGGGTTTTCAAGGAGGTATGAAGAGGATTGGGAACTGTAGGAGGATTGGGAACTGAAGGACAAAACTACTATCCTATTGCACTCTGTCACCCTCCACTTAGCAAGGGGGTGACAAGGGAAATTTTGATTTGTGCTGGGAAGGGTTTGCTACAATGTTGGATTTGTTGAATATTCTGGGTTTTGAAACAATTCTCATGCTTATTTCAATTCTTTTCTACATAAGTATTTCTAGGTAATCATGTGCATAAAAGCAGTGGTAGGAAGCATTGAAAGGGCATGTTTTCACCTCATAGTAGTGATTAACAGTAGAAACACAAGTATGGGCATATTTTGAGTGTGGTTCCCTATAGCAGAAGCAGTGAACAACAGAAGAGAGATTACTAGGAAGACCCTAACAACAAAAGACCAGAAATAAACCCTTAATTTTCAACTTTGGGAAATTAAATAGCATAAACAACAACATCAGACAAGAGTTTCCTAAAATAAGGTAATGAATGAGGTATTTCATATTCCAAGCAGAGTTGGGCTAATTCTAAGAGTTCTGGACATGGATATGGACTTGAGCGGCAATCTGAATGTTTGGGGCCATATTGGGCCTGTTATGAGCAGTTCTGAGCATAGTAGCAATATTCGAGTACAATTTGAATATGAAGAAGATTGATACAGAAAAAATAAGTAAAGAAAAAATCTAATAACCACTATGAACTAATAAGTAACTATGAATTGAAGATATCGTTATTTCCATTTAAAGTAACCACTCTTTGTTTCCATCCTACATGCATGGACCACTTGCAGTGATTGTCTACGAAAAAATTGTTGGATGTTTCACATAACTCCAACTTTAGAAATCACCAAATTTGATAAGTATTGTTAATGGCATAATTTCATGTTTTTTTATAAGGTTCATCATGCAATATAAGTAATTGCATTGTTGTTTTTCATTGCAGTATATGTAAAATCTTTTTGAAATTAACGAAATCTATTTTTCGATTAAAAAAAAGTGTGTTTGCAAAACATTAAATAAATCACCATACTTGAGAGAAATCATCAACCAGAAGTTGAGGCGTATACCATGTTGTGGTGAATGCCTCGATAGAAAATGCTACAGATTGATCCCATAAACTAGTGAACCAATTACGAACATATGTTTGTAGAACACAAAGCATCAATCCATAAAATGCACCAGCAAGTGTAGCCATTTCCTCTATCGCTATTGGCCATAATGCCTCCACAACAAAATATAATGAGTTTGTCGTAGATGATGGTCTTGCAGTAGCTGCAGCATTGGTTTCTTCAATTACAATTGCACTACCTTTCTTCTTTATACCATGTGATGAGCTTTGCTTTAATGGTATATGCTGAAATAGGAAATCCAACAATGTTGAAGGACTGCCAAAATCTTGTACATATTGTACCATTCATTCCCTTACTGCTGATAGAGAAGACATTGCTTGAAGACAAGTAAAAAATAATGACCACGCTAATAGATACCAAAACTACAAATGTACAAGATAATACATATGAGAGACATAAATGACAAACCTACTGCATATCAAAAGTAACTTCTAAAACACAACTTGAACAAATTTTTTGTTGTAGTAAAATTTTCAGTTAATGCACAACAGGATTGCATTACCTTATTATTTGTAGTTAAATGGCTTTCAAATAGCTCCAATGGTGGTGTTTGAAGAACACAATGAAGTCCCTTCACTCTTGATCATTTTGTGGGAGCTTTAAACTATAAGTTTGCAAATACACTTGAATCCGGACAATGTGCACATTTGTATTCTAAAGGTTGTGAGGTGTCATCTAGAAACACTTTCAACTGAGGGAAATGATAAGGCATCAAAATGTTTTAGGAAACTTGATTAAATTTCCTTGAGGTAGTAACATGGCCAGTTTATATGGTAGAATATATTTCAACTCAAGGTTTCAGTAGTCAGCTGGGGTGAACGATGGAGAGGATTTTAATAGTGGTGAATGTTGCCTAATACCTATGTGGAATGGATGGGAATCTAATTTGTTGTGATGGTTTCCCTTCTGCATATCATTTTCGATGTGTTGGTCTTTCCAAATATCATTTACCAGAAGGGGCATGGTATTGTCCAGAGTGCGTTGTGGAGAAAATTGATGCCTAGGGATCAAGAGCATCGAAGTCATTGAGTGGAGATGAGATATTTGGTATTGACCCATATGGGTGTGTTTTATTTGGTACTTGGGGATACCAATTGGTGTCTGCTTCTGCATCAAATCCAACTACCACGTACAAGTATTACAATAGAATGCATGCCATAAAGGTCATGGAGACATTAGAGTTCTCAGGTGTCTTTTATGACAACATAAGAAACTCAATACTACAGTACTGTGGTGTTCCATATGGAAAGAAAGATTCAATTTGCATTCAAAAGATAAAATGGATTCTGGAAATAGCCTAGTATCCTTGTCATGCCTATCTATCTCTGATCATTTGGTTGACTAGGAAGATGTTAGTGCATCAGGTGTTTTAAGTGTGATCTCTGAAATAAAAGCATAAAAGGATTGTAGTGTTCTGGATCACAAGTGTTTACATGTTTCAGACAAGGCACATCACAAGAGAGAAAATGAATTGTTGGTAATAGGACCTTGTAATTTTAAAGAAACTGAGATCAGATCTTATCAAGACGCTATAGGATTTGTTCCAAATAGTTCAGTGGGTTGGAATTCACAAGAATGTGGAAATGCTTTAGAACAACAATTAGATCTTGACATTAACATGACAACTATACATATATAAATTGTTAATTGCAGTTCCATACCTGGGAAACAACAAGCAAAAGAGGATACCCGTGACAGGGCAGGTGTCCAAGAGGATAAGAGTATATCAAACTTGCATGTTGTCCATAAAAAAACTAGTGATATTGGCAAAGCAGTTGTGCAGATGGATTTGGTTAGTAGTAGTTTGGTTTGCAAAGCAAGTTTCAAACCAAATGCATACACCAATTATTATGTTCTTGGTGATATTGTTGCATCTATAGCTGGGAATCCAACATCCCTCTCGCTCAAAGACAACATATTAGTGAACATATAAGGATATTTAAAAATACTTTTTTCAGCAAAAATCTCAATGCAAGTAAAAATATTATAAAAAAAAGGAAGCTATCAAATTTTGCTAGTCATTAAATGACTAAAGAGTATATCAAACATCACATTAACCACAGAAGAACACAGTTCATGTATAAGGTTTAAATCCATTCTCCTAATTTTTATGGATCGTCAATAAACTGAAGAGACACCAGTATTAATCTTGAATGTAAATGGAAATAATAAAGAGCAAAACTTTCTCAATCAGCTCTCTAAGACTAACTCATTCACCATAATTCTCTTCATCTTCCACAATTTAAAACAACTGAATGTGAATTCCAAGTTTCTTGTAACAGTAATTCTAATACACACGACTAGATAAGATAAAATAAAATAAATTTATTGATGTCCATGGGTGACCAAAAGAATAGGTCAATTGTACTAGAAAATACATCAAGTCACAATTATGATGAGAAAGCGCCAAGGATACTCCTGAGTGCCAAAAGAAAAAGAGCTATAATTGAAAAATAATAGTAGAAAACAATAAAAGGTAAAACAAGAATTACTTGTACCTATATAAATTTTTATCTTGGCATCCTAGTTTTATCTAATGACTATTTTCGGCCATACAAGATCATTTTAGCAGTTTTTTCCAAAAGAGTAGTCTCATATCCTATTTTGTTGGATGGCCAGCTTATATTAATTGTAGTATTTCCTGACAATGACCAGGACATTTCAATGGAAACCAATAGAAAATGCTTACGATACTTAATAGGTCATGAGACCACTAATTACAAATTATATAACAAAAATCCAAGTCCTATAACCTAAGCTTTCATGAAAAAATTACAAATTAACTTCCATATCAACCTGCTCATTCAAAAATTTCTCCTTGACTATGCACATTGTTATAAACAAACATGTTCATCAACTAGAAAATATCCAGCATAAGAGCAACAAAGAGTTGTAATCCATAGAATATAAAAAAATAATCGATATATGATTGTTAATTGATTCAATGACATGTGACATTTTTTATAAACAATGAATAGTTATATATTGAAGAGACATGACTCATGACCATTAAATTTGTTATTATCATCATTATTTATTATGTTGATGTATTATTATTATGTATTGCAGTTTATGTACATTTCATGGCTTCCACTCAGGTTTTGTGGATAAAACATGCAAAGGGGTATGAATGTAACATACCTCTCTAGGTACCCAGGGAATCCAGGTAAAGGTAATAGTATAATAATGAGTAGTTCTCATAGACCCCTATGAATACTACTGAGAGAGTATATATACATGAGTAGTATTGTATTGAGATATGTTAAGAGATGTATTGTAACAAGCATGGTTTGTCAAGTGATCCCTTCATTAAGGAGTCTTTGATGGCATTCCCCTACCTTAAGGGTTTTCTCTATATTCTTGTGTTTATTCTTGTGTGGATATATTGGTTATTCTAAATTTAAGAGTTTTATCTTTTATCTACCAACGTTCAATTCAAACTAAGAGACCTTTTCCCCAGTGGCAAAATATACTTCTATCAAAACTATCATGTATTCGGCATCAGTTTCTAGTTGGCAGTTATATAAATGGATGTAAAGACAACATTCCTCAATGATGTTATTGAGAAAGAAGTATAACTATACATTAATCGGACGAGAGGATTTTAGGTGCATGGGCGAGATAACCATGTGTGTAGGTTAAGGAAAACCATTTACAAGATAAAAATCACGCACTATGTGCATGGTACTCTAGGATCAATGAGTACTTCTTAGGATTGGGTTTCACCGAAACCTTTGCAGATCCCAATATTTATTAGTTATTTGAGAGATATGATTTACTTTTTTTTTTCTTGTATGTAGGTGAGTTGAAACTTACAAGGAGTTCTAAGAAGCTAATTGTGGGGCGCTAGGCAAAGTCGACATGAGAATTCAGATGAATCACATTGGACCGGTGCACTATTTCTTGCATCTAGAGATGTGGCAGATTTCAGGTGAAGTATTCCTCAGACGGGTTTATGCAATTGAGTTTCTTATCTCAAGTCATGCTCACAAAGCCACCCTGTAACTTGACCTCGAACCTTGCATTTATAGAGTTTGGAGGCACAACAAAAAGTGTTAACATTGGCTCCATCTGGGACATCATCTCCTTGTGGAAAGATGAGAACCTAAAAATCTCCTTATTAAAACTGCTATGTACAACCTGTAAGAGGAGTGAGAAGTGGACTAGATTTCACTGTAGTTTCAACATTAAAACTCTGTCATTTCTAAATTCTCATCATGAACTTCTATCATGATGACACTTATTGACTCAACGTGTAGACTAAAAAACTCAATTGATACACCTAAGTAGACTCTACACTGAACTAGCCTACTTGACAAGTTTACACAAGCGTGCCTTACTGATTCTAAAATTTCATGACTAATAATTATATCCAATATACAACCAATCATGTAAGCAATCCACCTTACAAAATTTCTTCAAAAAGTCAATTACTTGATAAACAAAGAATACTTATGATGGCAACCAAGGATTCCTCCACTACATAGTGTCTCGACTCTCAACATCAATGTCATTTATGTGATCACCATGAAAGCCATAAAGCTCAAGGGATTAGATTCTCATGGCCATGTCTCTATCTATTTCATTCTTATCTTTTCATAATGCAAGGGAGGAAATTCTAATAACAGACGTGTTAAAATGAGTACTTGAAGGAAAGCTACCTTATTTGGCTGCATTTGTGGACATTCAAAAATATTTGAGTGGAGTTTCAAAATTATAGCCATTTAATCCTTTTTTTTGCTAAGGCCTAGCCAATTATTTGGAGCATGGTAGTTGAATATAATGTCAAGATCTCTTTCCAAATGTATTAGTCTACAAATCCTTTAGTAAACATTAGTTGAATTTCTAGTAATTTATTTCCTGTTGTATCACACAGATATGAATGGTTATCACCCCTTGGTTTATGGATATCAGCAGACATAGGTACTTGTCATGTCCCAAATTTGGTATTGGGTCACAATGGCCTAATCACATTGGCTCTATTCATTAGAGTTTGTCAAATTGATGCTAAAGGTCAAATAATTACCAAAGAGGAAAATTACTAGTTTCCTAGGTTTGGGGTGGAAACTTTGGGATTTGGAATAATGGGGATAATAAATGATGTTTGAACATTAGAATGGAATAAATATTTAATAAAGGATCTAAATAAATATATACAAGTGAAAATCAAAGTGGCATTTCATCATGAAGACACATGGAGGAAGTGGGACCCACATATGGCTAGATTTCTCCACTACATTTGGCATCATTCTCTCACCAATTCGAATTCAAGGTGAATGGTAACATACTTGGGGGAGTCCAAAAGGTATTATTCATTGCATGACTCATCCAAGGTCGAAATATAGAGGAAGAGTAACTCCCATGGAAGAGGAAGAGGCAATTTGGAGCTAGTGAGACACTTCGGCTAGATTCCCTAGCTCTATGACAACAATAATGAAGATGCTATGACACCTATGACACAAATCAGACCTTAAGGCTGACATATGACATATATGACATGTCAGGGCTAAAAATAGACTCCAAGAGGGAGCTCAAAGGTGTTAGGGCAGCTAAGATGCTTCCACATGTGATTTGGTGGAAGTGGGAGACTAAGAATTGTTGTACAAGTGGCGTTCTTTGGAATCTCTTCCCAACATGAGTTGGCATGAGTCTCTTGGAAGAAATTCGACCCATGGAGGACATTAGAAGTTTATAAATGTCAATAACAAAGAATGAAACCAGTTTTTGATCATTTGTAGAATTTGCAATTGCATTTGTGAAGAGGGAGAGCTAGTGGATGACTAGTTTCTTGCCTTAGCCAATTTCGAGGGTGAAAGATTCCCATCCAAGTTGGCAATTGGAAAGGCCATTCAGACCTTTCATTTGGAGATTTAATGGATTCTTTATTTGCAGGTGTAAGCTACAGGGAAGCTCATAGTTTCTTCTATTGCAGCTCGCTCCTTCAACCATTTCCAGTTTTGATGGCATATTCTTGATCCTTGAGGGAGGGCGTTTTTGGTGAGCTATTTTACTCTTTGGGGGAGCTTCTAATGCCCCATTTCTTTTGTAATATGAATTAAATACTCTGTTCTTCATCTCCAGAAAGTTTCAGGTCAAAATTTCAAGTAGAAATGTATAAATCTCATTTTTAATGGAAGAACAATGCCATTTCCGCAGTACCTTGTTGTGAACCAATGTATTGATGATGATTTCGAATGAATAGATGATTCTATGATATATTTCTGATCAATATACTGCCATGGATGTATTCTACAAGTTTCATGTACTATACTTTTGCATTTGAAGCATTTTTACTCATTTTAGTTGTATTGGGAGGTGAAATAGTGCCATTTCCCCAAGGGTCGAATTGGGGATTTTTGTAGTTGAATGGGAGAGGGTGAGAACAGTTGTAATAAACCATTAATGGTGCATATGAGACCTTAATAACATACTTAACACATCACATACCTCTGTTCATAAATTTGAGTGGGTTTGGAGGCATTTGGGAAGCCATTTTCAGTACTTACCTCAGGGGGATTTGAACCCCAAATTACTAGTAAAATTGCATACTTGGTCCAGAATCTTAAGAGAGTTTGCAGAGGTCTTTTGGTGGCCATATGTTATCCCTGAACATCATATTCAATTCCTAATATCATTCATAAACCTTCCTTGAATATTTGAAGGCATTGGGAGTCAATTTGAGACCTAGAGACCAATACTAGTCAAAGGGAAATCACTAGTAAAGTTACCTACATTGACCAGAATTGAAAGAGTATTTGCAGAAGTGTTTTAAAGGTACAAAGGCATCCCTGAAACACATATTTATGTTCTAATATCATTCATATACCTTCTCAGAATATTTGGGATCATTTGGGGCAAATTTGGGACCTAGAGATCGAAACTAGTCCAAGGTCGAACCAAGGAAAAAAGTGGAAAATTGCAATTTTAATAAAATTCCTAACAAGGGACATTACAGTGGTATCAGAGCATGGTCCTTGCACCTGTGTATTAGGTACATACATTCAAGAATAATTGGCAGCCATGTCTTACTATTATGATGAGTCATATGAGTACAATTCTTATGAGGAATATGCAGATGCTTATGAGCAATATGAAGCAGAATGTGAATGGTATGAGGAAGAGGTGCCATCATGCAACACTTATTACAATTTCAAGAGAAATGAAGATTATTCTTATGAATTTAGATCTGATGAATATGAGTGTGTCACACCAACCAAGGATAATTTTATGAGCGAGTTCCAAAGATGGAGAGAAAAATATAAAACCTTGCCCCAACAATATCAAAAATATCAAGAATATCTTGCTTCGAGCAAAAATACAAAAAATGCCATGTCTTTTGAGTACTATGCTGAACATGTTTTTGAAAATAGGCCCAAAAATGAATATGTGGAGTTAGTGAAGAAAGGTTTATGCCCTTCTTGTAAAAACCCTTGGAGCGAGTATCATATATGTGTGCATGAAATGATGTCCTCCTTGAGGAGAGCTTTTGAGATTTATTCAAGAAGAGATTCCAAATATACTGATCCTAAGGAAGACAAGGGGAAAAATGCATCAGCTTGCTTTAAAGAGAAAAAGGAAGAGACATCACAAGAGCATGAAGAATATTCTATTGAAAATATGGAAGACCATTTCGAAACACCTTCTAGCTTAGACATGAACCAAAGAGCATCTACTGATGGATGCTTAAACTATGAAGGAGTACCTACTGATGGGTGCTCACACCTCTATGTTGGTGACATAGAGATCACTTTTGAAAGTGTTTCTACAAGTACAAGTTTCATTAAGCATGATAATGAAGAACCTGTAGCAGTTGAAGAAGAACCAAGATCAACTTCCCCATCACCACTTGAGCTTCATGAAGTTGGTCCAAGAAAAAATGAAGAATATGAGGAGGTTCATTTGCAAGAACCTCATTTTCTTGAATGGTCCTTAAAGATGAATGAAAAGAAGATCTAAGAGTCCCTCAACATTCTCCATGACACTCAAGCATTGGTGTCAAATTCTTGTTGGAGAGCTACTTCATTGGAGGAAATATCCTTCCTTGAAGACATGGAGAAGATTCAAAGAGCAATGTGCCACATTAAAGGTAATTTCATGTCTTTGCTTTTTGATAGAAACCATTTGTTTGAGCTTAATGAATTGTTACATGATGCATACTTGAAGAATAATGAGGATAATCATAAGCTCACAATTCAAAATGAGCAACTTCTTGAAAAGTTGCAAGATACTTGTTTTTCCTCCTATGTTTCAGATTGTCAAATGGTAGATTGTTTGGAGGATTCTCATGACATGGTGGATCATGAGAAATGTGGAAATTTGAATGTGCTTAATGTGTTTGAAGATGAACTTGAAGAGATCCAAACACTTGATGTGGTGGAAGAGGAACTTGAATTGTCTCTTGATGAAGCTTATGCAATTTTTAAAGAAGAGCATGATTCCTCTACATTGGAAACAATCTATGGAAATGGTTTCCCACTTTTGAAGGATATGCATGATACTACCCACATGGATCCTTCCCATGATGAAACTTCTGCACTTTTTGATCATTTGGGTGGTTTAGTTCATTCTCCTACATCCTACAATTCCATGTTTTGCAACATTAGTCTCAATGAAGTATGGGTGAAAGAGTTTTTTTTTATGGTGCCACATGAGGAGTATGGAACTCCTAGATTTAACTTTCATGATGACATGGTTGGAGCACATTCTTATTCACATTTGCAGCAGCATAATTTGTCACTTTATGATGATTCACATCTACATGGATGCACCTATGATATGGATTTGAGTCACTTGAAGACTCATGGTTTTTCTTGCTCAACACAGGGTTCATTCGATGTTAGAGGAACTTCATCCAACACTTGGGTGAATAGATTTATGATGGGAGAACATTTTTGTTGGAAGCCACATACTTTGTTACATCTTTATGATTTTCACATTCATGGATGTATGGGTGAGACTTCTTTGAGTCATTTGAAGTCTCCTTGTTTTTTCTGCTCATTATTTGGTTCAGATTTTAGTGGAGATTCTTCATTCACTTCTTGGATGAAAGAATACATGGTTGAATATTTTGATGCATATCACATCCTTTTGGAGAAGCATTATAGGACATGGGATCCTCACCTATGTCATTGGAGTAGATTTGATTGGTCACTTGAAGATTGTATGCACTTGGAAAATCGTGGTCTACTTGCTTGGAGGTACAAGCACTTTCATGATTCTTTGATGAAGCACCTCCTTGATGTACATTTTCATTATGTAGTTATGTACTTTGATGATATATATTTTGTACTCATGATGTTTGGAAGAATGCATACAAGAAAATGGGATCCAGGAATCATCTTATCTGATGGTATGGGTTGAAGAGCACTCTTCATTGTTGGGGTCCAATACAAGCAATGGGACCCTGGAATAATTTTTATCTCATTGGTTTCATATTTTTTGGGGAAGCAAGCAGTATGGGAGATGGATTCCCCACTTAATAAAGTGATTTTAATCAGAGTAGTGCAGCAGCAAGCATGGTGTTTCCTCTCTAAAATCTTCATGGAAACTCAAAGACTCAAGGTTGGGCAATTCAATGGCAACTTCAAAGAATTATACAGAAAGCAGGTTCTTCAACACCCACATTTAAAATTGCTTGAGGACAAGCAATATTGGGAAGGGAGGATTTGTCATGTCCCAAATTTGGTATTGGGTCACAATGGCCTAATCACATTGGCTCTATTCATTAGAGTTTGTCAAATTGATGCTAAAGGTCAAATAATTGCCAAGGAGGAAAATTACTAGTTTCCTAGGTTTGGGGTGGAAGCTTTGGGATTTGGAATAATGGAGATAATAAATGATGTTTGAACATTAGAATGGCATAAATATTTAATAAATGATCTAAATAAATATATACAAGTGAAAATCAAAGTGGCATTTCATCATGAAGACACATGGAGGAAGTGGGACCCACATATGGCTAGATTTGCCCACTACATTTGGCATCATTCTCTCACCAATTCGAATACAAGGTGAATGGTAACATACTTGGGGGAGTCCAAAAGGTAGTATTCATTGCATGACTCATCCAAGGTTGAAATATAGAGGAAGAGTAACTCCCATGGAAGAGGAAGAGGCAATTTGGAGCTAGTGAGACACTTTGGCTAGATTCCCTAGCTCTATGACAACAATAATGAAGATGCTATGACACCTATGACACAAATCAGACCTGAAGGATGACATATGACATATATGACATGTCAGGGCTAAAAATAGACTCCAAGAGGGTGCTCAAGGGTGTTAGGGCAGCTAAGATGCTTCCACATGTGATTTGGTGGAAGTGGGAGACTAAGAATTGTTGTACAAGTGGCGTTCTTTGGAATCTCTTCCCAACATGAGTTGGCATGAGTCTCTTGGAAGAAATTCGACCGACGGAGGACATTAGAAGTTTATAAATGTCAATAACAAAGAATGAAACCAGTTTTTGATCATTTGTAGAATTTGCAATTGCATTTGTGAAGAGGGAGAGCTAGTGGATGACTAGTTTCTTGCCTTAGCCAATTTCGAGGGTGAAAGATTCCCATCCAAGTTGGCAATTGGAAAGGCCATTCAGACCTTTCATTTGGAGCTTTAATGAAGTCTTTATTTTCAGGTGTAAGCTACAGGGCAGCGCATGGTTTCTTCTATTGCAGCTCGCTCCTTCAACCATTTCCAGTTTTGATGGCATATTCTTGATCCTTGAGGGAGGGCATTTTTGGTGAGCTATTGTACTCTTTGGAGGAGCTTATAATGCCCCATTTCTTTTGTAATATGAATTAAATACTCTTTTCTTCATCTCCAGAAAGTTTCAGGTCTAAATTTCAAGTAGAAATGTATAAATCTCATTTTTAATGGAAGAACAATGCCATTTCCCCACTTCCTTGTTGTGAACCAATGTATTGATGATTATTTCGAATGAATGGATGATTCTATGATATATTTGTGATCAATATACTGCCATGGATGTCTTCTACAATTTTCATGTACTGTACTTGAGCATTTGAATCATTTTTACTCAGTTTAGTTGTATTGGGAGGTGAAATAGTGCCATTTCCCCAAGGGTCGAATTGGGGATTTTTGCAGTTGAATGGGAGAGGGTGAGAACAGTTGTAATAAACAATTAATGGTGCATATGAGACCTTAATAACATACTTAACACATCACATACCTCTGTTCATAAATTTGAGTGGGTTTGGAGGCATTTGGGAAGCCATTTTCAGTACTTACCTCAGGGGGATTTGAACCCCAAATTACTAGTAAAATTGCATACTTGGTCCAGAATCTTAAGAGAGTTTGCAGATGTCTTTTGGTGGCCATATGTTATCCCTGAACATCATATTCAATTCCTAATATCATTCATAAACCTTCCTTGAATATTTGAAGGCATTGGGAGTCAATTTGAGACCTAGAGACCAATACTAGTCAAAGGGAAATCACTAGTAAAGTTACCTACATTGACCAGAATTGAAAGAGTATTTGTAGAAGTGTTTTAAAGGTACAAAGGCATCCCTGAAACACATATTTATGTTCTAATATCATTTATATACCTTCTCAGAAGATTTGGGATCATTTGGGGCAAATTTGGGACCTAGAGATCGAAACTAGTCCAAGGTCGAACCAAGGAAAAAAGTGGAAAATTGCAATTTTAATAAAATTCTTAACAAGGGACATTACAGTGGTATCAGAGCATGGTCCTTGCACCTGTGTATTAGTTACATACATTCAAGAATAATTGGCAGCCATGTCTTACTATTATGATGAATCATATGAGTACAATTCTTATGAGGAATATGAAGCAGAATGTGAATGGTATGAGGAAGAGGTGCCATCATGCAACACTTATTACAATTTCAAGAGAAATGAAGATTATTCTTATGACTTTAGATCTGATGAATATGAGTGTGTCACACCAACCAAGGATAATTTTATGAGCGAGTTCCAAAGATGGAGAGAAAAATATAAAACCTTGCCCCAACAATATCAAAAATATCAAGAATATCTTGCTTCGAGCAAAAATACAAAAAATGCCATGTCTTTTGAGTACTATGCTGAACATGTTTTTGAAAATAGGCCCAAAAATGAAGATGTGGAGTTAGTGAAGAAAGGTTTATGCCCTTCTTGTAAAAACCCTTGGAGCGAGTATCATATATGTGTGCATGAAATGATGTCCTCCTTGAGGAGAGCTTTTGAGATTTATTCAAGAAGAGATTCCAAATATACTGATCCTAAGGAAGACAAGGGGAAAAATGCATCAACTTGCTTTAAAGAGAAAAAGGAAGAGACATCACAAGAGCATGAAGAATATTCTATTGAAAATATGGAAGACCATTTCGAAACACCTTCTAGCTTAGACATGAACCAAAGAGCATCTACTGATGGATGCTTAAACTATGAAGGAGTACCTACTGATGGGTGCTCACACCTCTATGTTGGTGACATAGAGATCACTTTTGAAAGTGTTTCTACAAGTACAAGTTTCATTAAGCATGATAATGAAGACCTTGTAGCAGTTGAAGAAGAACCAAGATCAACTTCCCCATCACCACTTGAGCTTCATGAAGTTGGTCCAAGAAAAAATGAAGAATATGAGGAGGTTCATTTGCAAGAACCTCATTTTCTTGAAGGGTCCTTAAAGATGAATGAAAAGAAGATCCAAGAGTCCCTCAACATTCTCCATGACACTCAAGCATTGGTGTCAAATTCTTGTTGGAGAGCTACTTCATTGGAGGAAATATCCTTCCTTGAAGACATGGAGAAGATTCAAAGAGCAATGTGCCACATTAAAGGTAATTTCATGTCTTTGCTTTTTGATAGAAACCATTTGTTTGAGCTTAATGAATTGTTACATGATGCATACTTGAAGAATAATGAGGATAATCATAAGCTCACAATTCAAAATGAGCAACTTCTTGAAAAGTTGCAAGATACTTGTTTTTCCTCCTATGTTTCAGATTGTCAAATGGTAGATTGTTTGGAGGATTCTCATGACATGGTGGATCATGAGAAATGTGGAAATTTGAATGTGCTTAATGTGTTTGAAGATGAACTTGAAGAGATCCAAACACTTGATGTGGTGGAAGAGGAACTTGAATTGTCTCTTGATGAAGCTTATGCAATTTTTAAAGAAGAGCATGATTCCTCTACATTGGAACCAATCTATGACAATGGTTTCCCACTTTTGAAGGAGATGCATGATACTACCCACATGGATCCTTCCCATGATGAAACTTCTGCACTTTTTGATCATTTGGGTGGTTTAGTTCATTCTCCTACATCCTACAATTCCATGTTTTGCAACATTAGTCTCAATGAAGTATGGGTGAAAGAGTTCTTTTTGATGGTGCCACATGAGGAGTATGGAACTCCTAGATTTAACTTTCATGATGACATGGTTGGAGCACATTCTTATTCACATTTGCAGCAGCATAATTTGTCACTTTATGATGATTCACATCTACATGGATGCACCTATGATATGGATTTGAGTCACTTGAAGACTCATGGTTTTTCTTGCTCAACACAGGGTTCATTCGATGTTAGAGGAACTTCATCCAACACTTGGGTGAATAGATTTATGATTTGAGAACATTTTTGTTGGAAGCCACATACTTTGTTACATCTTTATGATTTTCACATTCATGGATGTATGGGTGAGACTTCTTTGAGTCATTTGAAGTCTCCTTGTTTTTTCTGCTCATTATTTGGTTCAGATTTTAGTGGAGATTCTTCATTCACTTCTTGGATGAAAGAATACATGGTTGAATATTTTGATGCATATCACATCCTTTTGGAGAAGCATTATAGGACATGGGATCCTCACCTATGTCATTGGAGCAGATTTGATTGGTCACTTGAAGATTGTATGCACTTGGAAAATCGTGGTCTACTTGCTTGGAGGTACAAGCACTTTCATGATTCTTTGATGAAGCACCTCCTTGATGTACATTTTCATTATGTAGTTATGTACTTTGATGATATATATTTTGTACTCATGATGTTTGGAAGAATGCATACAAGAAAATGGGATCCAGGAATCATCTTATCTGATGGTATGGGTTGAAGAGCACTCTTCATTGTTGGGGTGCAATACAAGCAATGGGACCCTGGAATAATTTTTATCTCATTGGTTTCATATTTTTTGGGGAAGCAAGCAGTATGGGAGATGGATTCCCCACTAAATAAAGTGATTTTAATCAGAGTAGTGCAGCAGCAAGCATGGTGGTTCCTCTCTAAAATCTTCATGGAAACTCAAAGACTCAAGGTTGGGCAATTCAATGGCAACTTCAAAGAATTATATAGAAAGCAGGTTCTTCAACACCCACATTTAAAATTGCTTGAGGACAAGCAATATTGGGAAGGGAGGATTTGTCATGTCCCAAATTTGGTATTGGGTCACAATGGCCTAATCACATTGGCTCTATTCATTAGAGTTTGTCAAATTGATGCTAAAGGTCAAATAATTGCCAAGGAGGAAAATTACTAGTTTCCTAGGTTTGGGGTGGAAGCTTTGGGATTTGGAATAATGGAGATAATAAATGATGTTTGAACATTAGAATGGCATAAATATTTAATAAAGGATTTAAATAAATATATACAAGTGAAAATCAAAGTGGCATTTCATCATGAAGACACATGGAGGAAGTGGGACCCACATATGGCTAGATTTGCCCACTACATTTGGCATCATTCTCTCACCAATTTGAATTCAAGGTGAATGGTAACATACTTGGGGGAGTCCAAAAGGTAGTATTCATTGCATGACTCATCCAAGGTCGAAATATAGAGGAAGAGTAACTCCCATGGAAGAGGAAGAGGCAATTTGGAGCTAGTGAGACACTTGGGCTAGATTCCCTAGCTCTTTGACAACAATAATGAAGATGCTATGACACCTATGACACAAATCAGACCTGAAGGCTGACATATGACATATATGACATGTCAGGGCTAAAACTAGACTCCAAGAGGGTGCTCAAGGGTCTTAGGGCAGCTAAGATGCTTCCACATGTGATTTGGTGGAAGTGGGAGACTAAGAATTGTTGTACAAGTG
Source organism: Larix kaempferi (assembly GCA_027924585.1). Taxonomy (NCBI): domain Eukaryota; kingdom Viridiplantae; phylum Streptophyta; class Pinopsida; order Pinales; family Pinaceae; genus Larix; species Larix kaempferi. The sequence continues at coordinate 383,419 of BSBM01001286.1, forward strand.
GCGTTCTTTGGAATCTCTTCCCAACATGAGTTGGCATGAGTCTCTTGGAAGAAATTCGACCCACGGAGGACATTATAAGTTTATAAATGTCAATAACAAAGAATGAAACCAGTTTTTGATCATTTGTAGAATTTGCAATTGCATTTGTGAAGAGGGAGAGCTAGTGGATGACTAGTTTCTTGCCTTAGCCAATTTCGAGGGTGAAAGATTCCCATCCAAGTTGGAAATTGGAAAGGCCATTCAGACCTTTCATTTGGAGCTTTAATGAAGTCTTTATTTTTAGGTGTAAGCTATAGGGCAGCGCATGGTTTCTTCTATTGCAGCTCGCTCCTTCAACCATTTCCAGTTTTGATGGCATATTCTTGATCCTTGAGGGAGGGCATTTTTGGTGAGCTATTGTACTCTTTGGAGGAGCTTCTAATGCCCCATTTCTTTTGTAATATGAATTAAATACTCTGTTCTTCATCTCCAGAAAGTTTCAGGTCGAAATTTCAAGTAGAAATGTATAAATCTCATTTTTAATGGAAGAACAATGCCATTTCCCCACTACCTTGTTGTGAACCAATGTATTGATGATTATTTCGAATGAATGGATGATTCTATGATATATTTGCGATCAATATACTTCCATGGATGTCTTCTACAAGTTTCATGTACTGTACTTGAGCATTTGAAGCATTTTTACTCAGTTTAGTTGTATTGGGAGGTGAAATAGTGCCATTTCCCCAAGGGTCGAATTGGGGATTTTTGCAGTTGAATGGGAGAGGGTGAGAACAGTTGTAATAAACCATTAATGGTGCATATGAGACCTTAATAACATAATTAACACATTACATACCTCTGTTCATAAATTTGAGTGGGTTTGGAGGCATTTGGGAAGCCATTTTCAGTACTTACCTCAGGGGGATTTGAACCCCAAATTACTAGTAAAATTGCATACTTGGTCAGAATCTTAAGAGAGTTTGCAGAGGTCTTTTGGTGGCCATATGTTATCCCTGAACATCATATTCAATTCCTAATATCATTCATAAACCTTCCTTGAAGATTTGAAGGCATTGGGAGTCAATTTGAGACCTAGAGACCAATACTAGTCAAAGGGAAATCACTAGTAAAGTTACCTACATTGACCAGAATTGAAAGAGTATTTGCAGAAGTGTTTTAAAGGTACAAAGGCATCCCTGAAACACATATTTATGTTCTAATATCATTCATATACCTTCTCAGAATATTTGGGATCATTTGGGGCAAATTTGGGACCTAGAGATCGAAACTAGTCCAAGGTCGAACCAAGGAAAAAAGTGGAAAATTGCAATTTTAATAAAATTCCTAACAAGGGACATTACAGTACTCTTCCAAGACATATATGTGTGCTATGTATGTTGGTTAAAATCATAAGAATATTATACAATATTCATGGCAAGACTACCAGGAGAAATGTGTCAGTGATAAGACAATTGCTTCTAGCTTATGTAACAAAAGCTTTAATGGATATTGGTGATTTTATTGAATCATAAATGCAGTTCCCACCTTTAATATTGGGATGATTAGAAAGAAAATTCAATGTTGAATTTGTTATTTTTATTAAAGTAAGTTGGGCACTATCAAGTTCAATGCAACTGAAACCACAAAGCACACCCATACCTATTAATATTAATCATTGCAACTAGAGGAGCTTCCCAACTAACTTTGTCCAACTGTTTCCAACTAGATACTTATGCATTTTCCATTCACCCCATTACAAGTTACTAGATATAGTCATTCATCAAAGTGAACTTGCTAGCATCTATGGTTGATAATGTAATTCAAGAAACCAACAATAAATTAATCACATAAATTGAGTAGAGGTAGGATTGTAAATTGTTCAGAGGCACCAACACAGAAATTCATATTCATCAAGAAGCATAAAATGAGGATGAATGATCACCTAAACAAAGAACAGATGACCAGTATGTTAAATTTTCAGAATTTACTTCAATATGATCTAGGATCTTAACTGAGAGAACAACATGTACAACAAATCTACAGCATATCAATCATGGACACAATAATACAAGCACACAAGAGACACAGAGTTTACTTGGGGAAAACCATAAAGGTGAAAAACCCCAATAACTTCCTCAGAGATAGATAGAGCAATGATACAACCAGAATACAAGAGATAGTCTTCTCCTAGCAGCATAGCCTCCTCCTCCACAAGTGCGCCACTCTCCCAAGTGTGAGTGAGAGAATAGAATGTATAAAATGAGAGAGACACACTCTCTATTTATACACTAACTTGACTTGACCTTTACTCAACTAGGTCGGCCTCAACTTAACCACTTAACATAACGCTGACTGGGCCGACCCCCACTAGGGTGGTCTAATAACCCTTTGACCCACATGGCTGACCCCCAATAGGGTGGTCTAATAACCCTTTGACCCACATGACTTATACAGGGCCGACCCCAACAAGGTGGTCTAATAACCCATCAAGTATAAGTTACGACACTTACAATATAGATGACGAAACTTCCGTATAGAGGAATAATAACATCTCTATAGGAATACAATATACATATATGTGAAATACATTCCGAAGATACATATACATCAACACTCCCTCTTAACTAGGAAGGTATTTCTCGACACAGATCTGCTAGCACAAGTCTTCTTCTTTGGATCATCATCAATGAATCATCATCCTTGAATCATCGTCATCGTCACTGCTGCTGCTATCTCAATCAATCTCTGAATCTACTTGTCATTAGAAGTTCTACAAAGCCAGTCCTTTTTCATACTAGATGTAGGCCCACCACCTAGAGGTCTTCGACATCACTGGCCATAGTGTGGAAATCTCAGGACTTATTACGTGCGTCACAAAACCTTAAAAAAGTCTCTTGACTAGCAAGAACCCTAAAGAGCATCTGAGGCCTTTTTCATCCTGTCCAGATCTCCAGGTCTTATTACATGTGACCCCACCACAAAACCTCAAAAGAGAATCCCAATACTGATTACGAGCACAAGGCTCAACCTTTCGGATCTCCCAGGGCACAAATTACATGTGGTCACCACAAAACCTCAAAAGAGCATCCCAGGACTGATTACAAGCACAAGGCTTAACCTATCGGATCTCCCAGGGCACAAATTACATGTGGTCATGGAAAAACCTCGAAAGAGCATCCTAGGACTGATTACGAGCACATGGCTCAACCTATCGGATCTCCTAGGGCATAAATTACATGCCATAGGACAAAACCTCGAAAGAGCATCTGCCAGATATACCAGGGCACAAATTACATGCCATAGGAAACACCTCGAAAGACTATCTATAGATCTCCCAGGGCACAAATTATATGTCCTTCCAAGCAAAACCTTGAAAGAGCATTTTCTAGATATCCCAGGGTACAAATTACATGCCATAGGCAAAACCTCGAAAGACTTTCTGCAAATCTCCTAGGGCACAAATTACATGCTTATCTGCACAACCTGTTCCACGGCCACAGAGTATCAACCTCATACTCACCATACATCATCCTGATGTACACATGATGATCCTGATCATCATCACTGCAACATCCTGCTGCATGTCATCTGGAGCAACATCCTGAAGCTCGTCATCCATGATCATCCTGATCATACAATGCATCTACCTGATGCATACCAAGTATCTACCTGATACATATCATCATACATGATCCTCCTGATCATACAATGCATCCACCTAATACAAATACAAATACATGATCCACCTGATCATACATGATACATATCAACATACATGATCTACTTGATCATACAATGTATCCACCTGATACATATACAAATACATGGTCCAAGCATCCAACATGATGCATACACAAAATACATACAAATGATCGAACCGATCATATCCAGCAACCAACATGATTCGTACATACATATAAATGATCCAACTGATCATATCCAGCATCCAACATGATGCGTACATACATATAAATGATCCAACTGATCATATCCAGCATCCAACATGATGCATATACAGAGCAGTAACTGGAGCATCATCCTGATGCTCATCATCCATGATCTTCCTGATCATCATAGCATCGTCCTCTTCAGATCATCTCATCGTCCATGAAGCACAGCCCAGATGCACATCATCCATCACTTACACCACCGACATGGGAGAACACATCTACCACCATTTGGGGAAGGCTCCAGCCCTTACTTTTTCCCCACGGTAGAACACATCTACCACCATGTGAAAAATGGTTCAGCAATTACATCATGACCAAGGGAGAACACATCAACCATGTCAGAAAAGCTCATGTGCATCTACATCTTCCAGACTCATCACTTCCCTTTGGAAGGAAACTCGATCTGAAGTGCACCAAGCCTCTCTCTGAAGTACTCAAACTGCACTCTGGCCAATGGCTTGGTCAATACATCTGCAACCTACTCATACGTCGCAACATACTCTGCTTCGGCTGTACTCAGTTCTACGCAGGACTGCTTCCTGCTAAACCAAGAGATCACACCTGATCCCTATCTGCAACACTGCCTGCCCAATCTGAATCAACATAATCATGCAGGTTAAACTTTTGATTCACATCATACTTGAGCCCATAATCAACTGTACCCTTCAGGTACCTCAGAATATGCTTTACAACAACCAGGTGAACACTCCTCGGATTCATTAGGATCTGGCTCAATGTGTTGACCGCAAAGCAAATATCGGGTCTCGTGTTCGTCAGGTACATCAAGGACCCAATCATCTGATGATACATAGTGATATCAACTGGCTCAGATGAATCATCACACAGAAGCTTCAGGTTCGATGCCATAGGTGTGGCCATAGCCTTGCAGTCCATCATCCCGAACCTCTTCAGGATCTCTACTGCATACTTCCCTTGTCCAAGGAAGATTCCATATACACTCTGCCACACCTCCATGCCAAAAACAAATAGTGCATCATCCCCAAGTTCTTCATCTCGAACTCGGCAGTAAGCTTCCTCTATGTGTCGGCAATCAATCTATCCTCACCTATTACAAACAGGTCATCCACATAGTAGTATCACTGGATTGCCTTCCTCGACCTTGTAGTGAAGGTTGGAATCTGCTTTACTCTTGGTAAAGCCCAAACTGGATAGAAAGCTGTCTATCCTACCATACCAAGTTCTGCACATATATGACTCCCTGTCATGTGACTCAGAACCAAGTGGTTGCTCCACATACACTTCTTCTTCAACTACAGAAAGCTGTCTTGAAATCCATATGGTGTATCTTCCCTATCATCACTGCAACCGGAGCAAGTACTGATCTAATGGAAGTGTATCTGGCTACAGGAGCAAAAGTCTCTATGCTACCACCTGCAGCATGCTTGATAATGTAGCTTCTCTTGGAAGTCACTAGAGACTCCCCTTCAGGTCTTGGGACTACATCCCAAACATCTTCGTGATCGACTGGTACTCCTCGATCATGGCATTCTTCCCAGATCCTGGGAACTTCAATATATTCAATATTTTCAATAGATAACTTTGTTGTTGTAGTCCTTCTTTTGTAGGTGATGGTATACGATCTTTCCTACACAACAAGTTAAATTACATGATTAGAAAATATCTCATAGTTTTCAGAACAAATTCTTACACATAAAGAAATATGTCATACAGTCATGCAATTATCTTAGCCAATGCTTCAATACAACATTTATCCATATTCCGTAACTTTCTAGATGCCTTCCAATCTCTATCAGAACATTGTTAAGAGTGTGCACAACTCCTAACATGTCAGCAAATAGGTTTCATTCTAGATAAGTAGCAATGGAATGTTGTACAGTGACATAGGCCACTTACCCATGTATATTACTAGTATACTGTTCATCAATGCAACTATTCTAATATGCATAATACACAACCTAATTCTAGGAACATAAGCATATACATCATTGAATAACATTATGTAAGAAATGACAATCCAAATACTTATCTTTGTGTGGTTGCTGGGTGGACTCCCTCTGAATCTTTGCAACTCCATTCTGATGTGGATTGTGAGAAGTGGTCAACTCCCTCTGAATATCTACATCCTTGCAGAAACTACTGAAGTGTGCTCCTTTGCTTTCTTGCAGGAAAAACTGGAGTGTGCTCTTTCTTGATCTTTGCTTCCTAGATTACATGTCCTTGAACTTACATCCATCCTTAATCACTATGCATGCTTATTAGTATCATCATTGTGTTATCCTTGAGGTCTCATACATAATCACACATTTATTAGTATAATCTTAATACTATCAAAATACAATAATCTTAAACATGTATAGTCATGATCATTCACAGATAATAAACATTAGTATTAAAGGTTTCAAGGAAGTCTTCTTTTACTCATGCATATTCTTATTTGATCCTAGGACTCTTCTGATTAGTTAAATCATCAATGCATAAACCCATGATTACTCAAACCTATACCTTCATGATTCTTCTGGTTAGTCATATCATCAATTATGGTAAGAAACATAATATGCATATAGCCATGACTATTCAAACCTATGACTTCATGAATAATCATTATCAACAACACAACAATATAAGATCCTAACACAAGGTAGGATTCTAGCTTGATATAGGAAAAACATACCCGGATTAGCATGCTAGCTAGTTATGTGTAACATACCCACATAATGTCTTCTGGTTCTCTTCAGTGACTTGTGCTAGTAACCTGCATGTCTCATAGGTTAACCATTGTAGGACCAAGTTATACATACCTCGAAAGTAGATTTTGTATGTGATCCATGACAATGGATGAATCTTTGTCTTCATGTCACCATGATCATATGTTCTTGAACATGATTTGTCTTTCTTGGTGTACCTTTTATGTTAGCGAACAACATAAACCTCATACAACATCACAATGCATTAGTACATTCATAAGTGTCAAAACCTTAATCAATGAATATCTTCTATTAAGGTGATACAACAAGTCTAGTAATTAATCAAGATTGTACGGTAATGATATGAAGACAAACATATGATAAACTTAACCATGAAACATACCTGTAAGCCATACCTGTCAAGATTGCTTGTAATCTTCTTATGGAAGGCCTTAGCCTCATCTCCCTCTGAGACAGGAACTTCTTCACTTATGCAGGTGACCAATCCATCTTCTTCTAGGATTAACCCAATCCACTTGATTTGCAAGAACTGGACGTGGAGCTGGATTAGGGTTTGTCAAAGAAACCCCAAAAATTCAAACTTTGAATTTCAAAATTCCGAAAGGATAGAAATATGCGCCTTGATGAGCTGATCAAGTTGGTATATTCAGAATTTGAAAACTGCAAAGTTTCACCCCTCGAAATTGCCTTTTAGATTTTCGGATTCACTTGGAGGACCCTGAATTAGTGTTTGAGTTTCCTGTAGCTTCACCCAACCAAAAGATTTGATTCAAAGCTCTAAGCTTCGATTTTTCTGAGGAGCTTCCAGCCGTGGTCACAGAATTCCAAAATTCCAATTTTTGCAGAAGCCCTAATTTTCCATCTTTCCGATCAAAGTCCTGAACTGAGGTTTGATCAAGCCCGGCCTTCTGCCCAATCACAAAATCTGATATTTGTCTCTAAATTTCTATTTTGATGTGTAGCATCCAGACGTGATCTCCGATTACAAAAATTCCAACTTTCTCTGAAGCCCTAAATTCCGGAACCCATGAATGAAGGTGCTAAAAAAAATTATGTTTTGACAGAAATATGTACCTAATTGTTTCTAGTGTAAATCCAAAATTTTCGATCCACGGGGTCTAAACGTTTTTCTTGAGATATCCCAACCTATTATATTTCCATCCCGATAGGTCTAACCTCAATTGGATTCTCTGAGAGAGAGTTATGCCAAGTGTCGCAACGTGACCTGTTTATGGGATAATACAGGAGAGCGAACTTGTACGGCATGTCACGTGTCACGGGTTCAACTTCGGCCTCTGAAAACATTTCCTGCGATCATACACTCCATCTACTACTAGTCGCTTTTTACGAAATTTCATTTGGAGCTTTCTAGACCAAGTTATGACCTTTTTCCCAAGGTCACCTGATTTTGACTCAGATCTGGAAGAGGCAGAAACCCTATATTGTACAGATCATAAATCACAAAGTACAACGAAATAGAGGTTGTCCTTTGGAGACAAGGTACATGGGGATCTGATCTTCAACCTGTAAACGTTTCAGATCCGAAAACTTTTCCAAAACGGATTTATAGCGAAAGTTCTACGATGACTGGTTTTTGCTATATCAAGCCCTAGCATCGTAAGTGCAACAAGTGTCATACATGCCATATCATGCCTTCTTTCAGGCTAGCTCTGATACCATGTTAAATTTTCAGAATTTACTTCAATCTGATCTAGGATCTTAACTGAGAGAACAACATGTACAACAAATCTACAGCATATCAATCATGGACACAATAATGCAAGCACACAAGAGACACAGAGTTTACTTGGGGAAAACCATAAAGGTGAAAATCTCCAATAACTTCCTCAGAGATAGATAGAGCAATGATACAACCAGAATACAAGAGATAGTCTTCTCCTAAAGCAGATCCTCCTCCTCCACGAGTGCGCCACTCTCCCAAGTATGAGTGAGAGAATAGAATGTGTAAAATGAGAGAGACACACTCTCTATTTATACACTAACTTGACTTGACCTTTACTCAACTAGGTCGGCCTCAACTTAACCACTTAACATAACGCTGACTGGGCCGACCCCCACTAGGGTGGTCTAATAACCCTTTGACCCACATGGCCGACCCCCAATAGGGTGGTCTAATAACCCTTTGACCCACATGACTTATACAGGGCCGACCCCAACAAGGTGGTCTAATAACCCATCAAGTATAAGTTACGACACTTACAATATAGATGATGACACTTCCGTATAGAGGAATAATAACATATCTATAGGAATACAATATACATATATGTGAAATACATTCCGAAGTTACATATACATCAACACAGTAAAGATTCCTCAACAGCTTTCAAATAAACAACATACCATCTTTTACCGAATTGTTGTTATGATTTGAAACCCAGTTAATAAAACACAATAGTAACCTCATCCCAAGATTAATTTTGTAACCTCATAAGCAAGGAAGCATGCTGCATTGGAAGGAACACTTCTGACCATGGCATGCCCAAATTCTTTGTACAAGCCCTTAACCCCTTCTGAAGCAACAATTTTCCTGAACACATCAATTGTCCCAGAATACTTTGGGTGGCAGAAATCATCGACTTGGATAACACTCTTAACAACATCAGTTGGGTATACAAATAACTAGAAAGAAACACCCGCAATCCCACCAGAAGTAAGCAGGGCACCCCTACCCAATTGAGTTGTATCTCGACCTCCTGCGATGAACTGCTTCATACCCTCGTACACACCAAACATAGCAGCATTTCTAGGTACATCCCTTCATAAAGTAGGAACAAGACCCTTAAACAATCCTCTGGCTCCACCTTCAGATTTTAACACATGCTTAGCTACATCAAGCGGACCATTGTATTTAATATAAGCTGCCACACATGTTACCCAAACAGTAGCGACTGAAGCATCTCCTATGTTAGCCAAGTCACTTTGAGCTTGCAATCTACACTTGATAAGCTTAGCTGGACAAGCCAAGAAGGACATAGCAACAGCTTCCCCTACTCTGTACACCACTTGCTGCCCTACAGATAGTGGAAAAATAGGCTCAATCCTAACCAAGGCTTCCATCTGACCTGTTGAAGTGAAGAGAACTGCATTGAAATATGCCACTGTGGCCAAAAGGGATCCCATTCCTTTGTACATCCCTTGGGTACCCTCTAAGGCAATGGTCTGCTTGACAGCATCCATTGCACCTGTATAATGAGGCTATTGGTCGGGAGGAGGCACTGGATGACTCTGGAGATTCACCTTAATGGTATCAAACGGGTGCCCAACTATAAGCTGTGCCACTCCCCCAACAGTACCAGATATTAGATCGCTTGTTGTCTCATTTTCCATTATTGGAAGCCAATACTTGAAAATTCTAATGTCTGCAATCAGAGGTTTTAACAAACAAGAACAGTTTAGGCCAAAAAGGACCGCTTTTGTACTAAAAAACACCCTTCTGGATTGCAATTTTATCCAAACTTCATCAATAAAAATACCCTTTCAGATTTGGTACTATAATGACATACGATTAAAAGAAAAAACTTTAAGATTGTTACTATAAGTGAACCCTATAAAAAAACGCACATTGGGACTGTTACTAAATCCAAACACAACACAAAAAACTAGAACATCTGACTGTTATTGTAATCAGATCTTAAGTTACAGGCTATTACTTCTGTTTCCAACTTGCTTGTGATGGAAAGGGCCTCTTTGTGGGTTGCTAAGCATACTAATCTAATGAAAAAAAAAAAACTAAAATGCTTTTGCATCTGAGCACAGTACTAACAAAACCCAAATGCTTTCATTCCAATAAGGATCAGAAAATAGATTTAAGGAATCTAAATGAATTGCGCAGTACCAAGAACAAAGTAGAGGGAATATGATTCTTTCCTTTCAATGCAGTATCTAAATTTGAATATAAGCTATTGAAGGAGCCCAAAAGCACTTGGAATGTAAGGCAAGAAGAGATCCCCAATTGAGAGACCCCGCACCTCCCAACAATATTTAATCACATTCACATGCCAGATTTATAAAGCACCCACCACCACGACATGGCAGACCCAATACAATCAACCGTTTCTTTTTCCAATGAAGAGCACTATTTTAGAAATAAAAATCATAACTCAACTAAGAATGGCGGCTCTCGCTGGATAGGGAGTGGGTGATGAAGGATTCCCCAAGATTCCATGGCTGAAACCAAGTGGTTCCAGTTAGTAAAATGGGTCCCATGACTCCTAACTTTGAACCCCTAACTTTGCAACAAATTGTTTGCCAATCTATTTGTACTGGTAAAAGTCGATGATGCTATCATATTAGCTTGGAATTTTCACCCCAAGTTAGCTTTTGAATTGGCAATTTCTTGGTGAAGCTAATGTCGAAAAAATATTCACAACACACTCACAATATGAGATAAGCCAATGCATACTCTTGTCAATGTCAAAGTAGAATCGTATAGTTCTCTAAATTTTCATAGAAATTCATAATGCTTTTCCTTAATGTGCTTACATGGTCTATTTTGATTCGTTCAGGAAAGGGCGAGAGGAAAGTTAAAGAATGACACATGGATTTCATTTGTTCCTCCATTTCACATAGAATATTTTAGGTTAAATATTCTCATTCATCACATCCACCTTTAAATTTAAATTTGTTTAATATATTTGATGTCACTGCTAACCAATTTCTAGGTAAGTAGTCACACTTTTTAGTTGTCAACCATCTTTAAAAATTGAAAACAAACCCTTGCATACTCCATAGGATCAATGAGCATAGGGTTCTATAGGGTTATCTTTTTGTTATGTGGTGGTTTTAAAAAATTGTCAATTTGTTTGATTATTGTTATGTGGTGATTCTCTAGTATTAGACAAAGTTGTATAAGTTTGTATGGAACTTTGTGATATTAAGTTGCTCGTTAAGTTTATTGTGTACCTCTAACCACCTACACTCCCCCCGACATATATATATATATATATATATATATATATATATATAATTTTTAGGAACATGTGAATATCATTTGTTATCCATTCACCATTTAACATACATTATTTTTATTCTTTGAATATTTTCATTACAAGTTTTATTTTGATTTTTAAGTTTTGACTGGGATTTAAAAACATATTGGTATTACAACTACTTATATATAGATTATAAAAGAACAAGACTGTGCATGTGTTGTAAACTGTTTCTTGTCAATTTAGTTGGTTTAAGTTGATCTACTTATAATCACTCTCTACCACAAAGTATTTAGGAGCTTTGTATGTCTTGCCTTAGACACAAAGCATGGCTTTCCTTAGCCATGAAGCATTATCATTTGATTCAAACTTTGTTGTGTTTGTTCATGATATCATTCGTGTTGGTAACAACAAGCATAATGGTCCCTACCAAGGCATCGCAAATGTTTGTCTAATGATTTACCACAAGATAATGAAAAATCCCTAAAGAAATTCTCATTGACATTATTGTTTTTCTAAATATGAATAGCTATGTGGTTCATATAAGTACACATTACTCAAGTATTTTTGTTGGTTATGTGCCTCTATAAGCCATGACAAGGGCCTTAGCTAAAGGCCTGACTAAAAGCCTTTTCCTTTCTTTCATTTCCTAAGAAAGTACACTATGTCACCATTGTTACTACGTGGTTACTACTAGCCCTAGGTTTGTAGGGATACCCTCTTACCTTAGGTTGAATACCTTTCTATTAAATAGCCTATTGAATTATCTTGCGTAGTGTGGGTTGAGTTTCCTAGCTTACTTATCCACATATAGACTTCCCTTGAGTACATATCTCCATTGATAAGAAGCCTACCATAAAATCGCCCATTTATTTAACCCCGAGTGCCCCAGATGTTTTTCTAAAGGCTTACCATGAGGTAATGAAAAATCCACTAAGGAAATTCCCATGGACATTATTGTTTCTAATTAAAAAGAGTAATTTCGTTCATATAAGAAGCACACTTTGCTCACGTACTCTATTGGTTGTGTGCATCCAGAAGCCATGATAAGGGCCTTGGTTAAAGAGTTATGGAACCCATAGGGTTTGCATTGTCTCAACAACCGAAGCCTAACTAGAGATACTTTCCTTTGTTGAGAAACCACACTATGTTGTCATCACTGCTTAATGAACCAAGGTCCTATTAGCATGAACACACAAAACTCACTTTTACTTTATATGATGCTAGTAATCGATTTTAAATGTAATAATCTAATACAATAACTTTGCATTTATTTGTCCTATAAATAGTGGAAAAACAATAAATTTTACCTATTTCATCGTCATTTCTTTGTGATCAATCATTAAAAATAGTTTACCATATTATCTTTAATTTGATTGTTTTTGTTGGGATGCCAATACATTAAGGGCATTGAGGATTTCCTGTGCATTTTTTCATATTTATAAAATCAAAAGTAATTATCTACTTACCTAGCTTCACTTTTCTAGATGTGGGATTAGATTTGGATTATTGAAATAAATTCATATATTATAAGTACTTGACAAGGATCCAACATTGTAAATTATCATAGTGTTTTAATATGATAGTGTTTTAGAGTTCCCTCTGAAAAATATCATTGGAATTTTAGAGAATTTATAGTGGTTAATGCTTTATATGAAACTCTTAATAAGCCAAATCTACATACCAAAAATCAAAAGTGCAAAGGGACTTATGTCTAAAGACCCACCCTTAAGATTAATTAATTTAGAAGCCAACTGGAATTCCAACAAGCAAAAAGGACAGGCAAATCTATTTTACTTATGCGAGGGAGAACTCATGTGTCATATAGCATATTTGATCCTCAAACCTGCAAATGGATACATTTAGTATAGGGTTTTAAATCCCATTTAATCAGGTTTGAGCATGAAGGTGGGATATATCCCACACAAGGGATGATGATGATCAAGGGAAACTATAACATTTACAATTCCTACTCTCGGAAAGGGGATTTCCATCTTCAATATGCACACAAGGGTCTTGTGATTAGTGGTAAGCTTGACCTCTCCTTTCAGTTTACCCGCATGTGTTTTGAATTCGCCTTGGTTGGAATTAGTGGTTATGTTTCTAGTCACTTTTGTGTATCTTGGGTCAAATGCAATTTGTTAAATTGTGTTGAAATTCACAACAGAAATGACTAATTCATATTAATCGTTGTTATCTAGTCATATTTATATTCCCGTGACTAAATTAATCATATATGTTAGTCATTCTTATTTTAGTCACTTGTTGTCTAGTCATATATTTTATCACGTATCCCGTGACTAAATTAGTCATTTATCTTAGTCATTTTTTGTTGGCTTCTTTAAAATTTCTCAATTTTAGTCGTTTATCCCTTAAAAAAACTATGTTGACTAACGTTTTTAGTCGCCTATTCACTTATCTCTCATTTTGTACTAGTGAGGGAATCCATCCACCTAAGGACTCCATAAGCTTCCAATTGTCTTCATGACCAACTGCCACATTGATTTTCCCTTGTAAATATTTATTTAGATCCTTTATTAAATATTTATGTTATTCTAATGTCCACACATCATTTATTATCCCTCTTCTTTCAAATCCCAAAGCTTCCACCCCAAACCTAGGAAACTAGTAATTTTTCTCCTTGGCAATTATTTGACCCTTAGCATCAATTTGACAAACTCTCATGAATATGGACAATGGGATTAGGCCATTGTGACCCAATGCCAATTTTGGGACATGACAGTGAACTTATGTTGGACCTTTACTCCCCTTTTAAGTAAGTTCTCAACTAGTAAAAAATCATGGGCAACCCCCCAAAACTCCTCCATTAAAATTGATTTTGGCATCCAAAAGATGCCTTCCTTCATGATGTCAATTTTTTCTTCTTGAGCCCAACCATTTAGTAGCTCATATGCAAATATTGCCTTGTGATACTCTACTACTAAATGACTTTCCAAATCAAATGAGTCTTCCCTTGAATAAATAAGAAAATCCACTAGTATATTCTTGCATTCATGATCAGAGTTATAAACCTGGAATTTACTTACAAGTCTTGGTTTCTAGTCCTTAAGCTTATTTGGTATCATGAAATGCATCCAACCGATGTCATTAACCTTGACAACCCATTAATTCCACAATGAGTATTGTATAGAATTATCCATTGCATGCATGATGGTGATGAGGATGATATGATACATTTCATGTGGCTGCAAACTTCTACTTTCCAAAGCAAATGGATGCTTGGAAGATGATATCATGTTGGGACGTGCACCCATCTTCAACTTGACCTTGTGATTCACTCCTTCATCGGGTGGTCTTCCCGGTGGAAGGTATTCAAGAACCTTCTCATGCTCTTGTAGGGACTTCTCAATGTATTCAAGATGATGTGAGAGGTCCATGCTTGTGCTTTGAGTGGTATTGAAATTTTTAGCAGCCCATTCAATGTCTCCATGCTTCACAATGGAACTCATGCCTTGAGGTGACACCTCATCTGCTATGTATTTTCTTTCCCAAAGTATGAATGGAGGTGTAGAGAATGCATCATATTTCAGCCATAGATTTCTTGACTGCTTCTTGCAGACCATAACAATCTAAAATGCGGCAATAGATCCATCACTAATAAAAAAATAACTCTTACCAATGAGAGGTAGTCTTGCACAACCTTGGATCTCTATCTCGGTGATGTATCTATCCATCCAATCCAATTATGAATAGGATTATTTGCTTTATGATCCAAATGAGATGTAATCAACCATCTTCATCATAGATAATCCCTCTTCACAAAGAGATATCTCATGATTTCCTTCACATGAAACAAATCCTTGGCCAACATCTTCCAAGACAATTTCTTCCTCAAGCATTTGCAGTTTTGCATACTCCTCATGCTTTCCTTCCGCAAGAGGCTCCTCCAATACAGTATGTGTGCAATTGGACACATGCACACCTAATCATCATTGGTTCTGGGAAAAGAGTGTAATCTCCAAAAATCCACATGAATTTTCTCCCCTTTCGTTGTTGCTTTGTCCTCATCAAATTTGAGATCCATGTCTATGCCTATGAACAACTTCAAGTAGTCATCCTTCATCTCTTCCAGCTCTCTTTTGATGATGCATAGTTCAGAGATAGAGAATCTTCCCACAACTCCACTTTGTATCTCCTCCATTTGAACTCTTCCAACAATATCTTCAAGAAGCTTATGTATACCACTGGTTCTAGACAACACTTTGTAGTACCCTTTCTTATGTGGCTAAGAGAAGGCTCTCTAAGTCACCCAATGTCTATTTGAGCACACAGTGAGTGCTACTACTGGTGAGATCCTTCACCATATGAGAATCATGCAGACACTCATCTAACCTTTCATCCCTCTCACTGCATTCATCCTTAACACAAGAAATTTGAGCCTCATCACTAGAAGACTCAACCATGCCAATCTTCTCTTTGGAAGTGGTTGCAATCTCATGATGACCCAAAGGAATATAAAAATCAGAATTTGGTTCATAACTTTGCATCACATATTTCTCTTTATGTGGCATATCTATGGTGTTCTGTTCTTTCACCAAAATATTTGGTTGGAACCCAACTTGTGTGTGCATGTCTTCTAGATCTGCTCCATGGGATGGCTCACTAGCATTGAGTTCGATTGAACTCATCTCATCTTCAAACCTCTTTGCAGTGATCTTGAAACCACCAGCAAAGAAACTGGAAGTTGATTTAATTCCCACACTGCTAATAACCTCTTGATTGGATATCGGGTCTTTGGATGCACATTGTTCCTATAATTTCGGGTAATCTTGTGCATTGCTACTACACAAATCAGATTTACCTTCACCTCTTAGCATGATGCTTTCCTCTTTCTGCACAATGCATGATTCCTCATTTACATCCTTGGGAAAACATCCATAGCTGAGATAGATATAATCTTTGAATGTAATGACTTCACAAATCTCCTTACCCAATGGTAGGTACTCTCGGTAGCAGCAGGGCATGTTTTCACATACTTATATCACCATTGCCAAATATTTATTAACCATTGGAGGATCAGAAATTGTGCCTTCTTTGTATGTTTGGTCACAAAATTAACCATCTTAATATCTTGAAACATGCAAACATTCATTCACATATATTTCCTCTTCTTCTTCATAATGCTCAAATTCTTCTTCCGCTACTGATATGAGCCTCATAGTTGCAACTTGAATATGTGGTATCCAGTTTTTCCTTCACCGAGAGCTTAATTTTCACAGAAGTAGAAGAAAGAGCTACCCCTGATCTAATTATATAGGATATTATCTCAAATTGAAAATTTAACACATAAAAGAAAAGAGACTCAAACTAGTTAAGAAAAAACTAGTATTGGTCATTATTAATCCCACCTAGAACTTGAGATTTGAACTCTGATGGATCTAAAAAATTTGTTGGGGAAATTTCCAGCTGCAAAAATACCAGATTCAGGTCCAGCTTCAGATTCCTATGCACAAGGTACTTGGGACATTTACATTTCAACATCAGTTGTCGCTGAGGTCTACTCCGAGGCTTCCGAGGCACACCAGCATATGCATACTAAACTCATTCACTTACACCTGAAAATAACAAAATGGTGTATATCAGACACTAAGCTCCTAATTTGATGATGGACAAGATTTTTTGAGAGTTTGGGAGGTTTTGGGTGAGTTTGGAAGCAAAATAAGGAAGGGCTCTAGATTGGTGTCCTCAGCTAGTTGTTTCCGGGATCTCCCAAACAGGATGAGAGGGATAAAAATTATTAGGGAAAGGATTGAAGGGTATTAATAATGGTATTGAGAATCTACTATGACTGATAAAACCGAAAATGATCATTTAGAGAAGAATTAATTACATATACTTCAAAACTAGTCAAATAAAATGGTCTCAAGCACTAGTCTTGAAGAAATTAAGCACATATAACCTATAAGGCTTTCAAAATCCTCTTATTATGAAAACTATGTCTTAGGCCTAGTTATTAGAGTAGAATCAAACTGAAATTAAGAATATTGAGCAGCAATTGAAGGTACTTTACTCTCAGACTTCTCAAAGAGTCTCAAATACATCAAATTCTTACAATATAGAGTGTAGAAGACTTCTAAGAGAGAAGAAGAAGAAACGTCTTCACTGGATATGCAATAGAGGTGAACATAGAGAATTTGTATGCTTATGAAAGGCTCAAGTAAAACTGATACAACTCATAGGGATCTTACACAACTTGAAAATCCATAAATTTGCACAGGTGCACTCCTCAACATCAAAACCTTGGCTCTGGTTAAAATGGTTGTATCTTGGTAATTTGGACACCTTTTGCAACAAAACAAAAGGAATTTCTTCCTAGAAATGACCCTCGGAGACAATGTCATAGGTATCAAAACCCATAAATGCCCAGAAATTCCAAAACCAAAACCTCCATTTTGGCCCTTCAAAAATATTCCCACTGAATGAAAGGAATGAACCACACAACAGGAACACCAACCACTGGATCAGAGTTATATGGTTGTATGTCAGAATTCTACAACTGCATATGATCAAAAGAGAATACTTGAAAACACTTTCCTTAGGGAACATCACCCAAGCATTGTTTGAGGCACATCACTCAATCCTTGAGAAGCACAACTCTCAAATCATTAAACAAAATGGCCAAAAGATGTGAGAGGAGCACACTGACATTCTTTTATAGACTTAGAAGACTAAATTAGAAAGAAACTAGCACATGTGAGAGATGAGTGTTCCTTCCTTAGAGTGAATTAGAAACATTTCATGCTTTGTGTAACTTCCCTACTTTTCCATGTTTCCTTGCTTTGTGCTTTCCTCCTGCTTTTAGAAACTGCGCCCTCCTTGCTTTTTGGATCTTTCCTGCTTTTCCAGTCTGATTGCTTTTTTGCATTTTCCTTCTTTGTTCACTTTCCTGCTTTATACACTCGCATTATTTTCACTACTTTTTCCAGTTTCCATATTTTTGCTGACACCTTGCTTTTATTTGCTTTCCTTTTGTTTCCATATTTTCTCAAGTGAGTGAGTGAGGTCCACCTTTTCCTCATGCACCCTCCTAACCATATGAGCATCACCATTTGTGCAAAAATTAATTAATCATGGGAATAAAATAATTACAAATTAATTCAACATTAAAATTATTAATTATTTAACTACTATCCAACATTTATCCCAAATAATTAATAATGTCATTCCTTTATTTTCTCTTAGACCCTTAGGGACTAAAAGGGTCCAAGACTTAGTCAAGTAACCACTTAGGAAGGAACATGACATGATGATAATGGACCCCAAGACACCTAGTACATTCTAGCAATTCTGAATAGATTATCTAATGTTGAACATCTATTCACACTCTTAGAATCACTCGATTAGGAGTCAATAATGTTTACCCCTTCTCGAATGCAAGGAACAACTACAATTGATGACTGCAAGCTCCGCAGTACTATGGTTTCTAAACTCACTTCCTAGATAAGGATTTGGAATCAATAGGAAGGAATCCGTCAAAGGAGGGCCTTAATGTATCCCCTGTCAATCGACATTGTAACGTCCCCTCCTACCATACCAGCATGATAGAGAGGACGTGATGCTAAAAATGGGCATCTAGCCCCATGAACTTTTTACCAAGCATTCACATAATATAAAAGACATATGGAATGTATAACTATAAGAAATATATAGCAGAAAATAATATCAATTACACATTCATCATACATTCAAGATATTCATCAAATAAATAATTGGGGAGTTAACACAAAAGAATACTTATCTCAATAAAGTAGTCCCAAGCAACTGGCTATGCAGCTGCAACATTCCACCCAACCATAGGCCACTTGTGCTCATCAATATATCAACACACTGCCACCCCCGAGCTAGGAATGATCTCTACAAGGAATCAGGGAACAACAGACTCACACATAGTCAAGCATACACCAAGATGAGCCAAGCCAATATGCAATTGGGTTTATCAGGCTGCTGGGACATGGAAAGGAAGAATTGCAAAGCTAGTGAGCTCAACCACAGAGCTATGGATACCCCTCCCAGATCTATTCAGCTTGGCACTCACAATGCCTACACACCCAACACAAGGAAGTATTCTCTTCACTGCCACACAGTCCCTCAAGCCATACCTTCCTTTCTAGTGCTCTCAGGGTGTGCATAGAAAAGTAGCCAAAGCCCTCTTGATCTTCTTGAGAGGTTACTCCCTCCACTAGGTTTGTCAAGCCAATTCTGTCCACTACCAGTCCAAGTTTCTTGCTCACAGGTTCAAATCAAAACCGAGATGCACATAATAGCAGAACCACACTTATTGGGCATGATAAAACGTTTTTACAGTGGGATACCCAACGATGGGGTTTTCACTAATTCAGAGAAATGTGGGAAAGCCCAAAAACGGAACTGGAAGATGGGGAACAACCCTGGGAAGCCAAATCCATTTTCAGAAAAACTTCCATGGATATTTTGGGGCAAAAATGACCTCTATAACCCCCAAAACGTGACTCCCTTCTCTCCCAGCTGCTGTACAATGCAAAAACGACTCCTAGGCATGGAAAAATGTAGGAAAATTGGTAAAAACATGATGAGGAAAGACCCAGTAGCTCAGACTGCGTGAGAGGGCAAAGACTGTGGGTTCAGAATGGATTTGTGCACCATTTCGTGGGTGTTTTCTTTCCCAAGAAGCAAAACATGAATTTCCAGGTTGATGGCTTGCCCATGCACGAAATTGGCTGCCATACCTCTTCATTCCCAAGGCATTAACTGCCTCAACCAACTCTTGGAAGAATTAAATGATTGGGTCCATAACCCAAAATGGGTCGTTGAGGGTTTATGGGTTTTGGGTTTTCTCATTGGCACATAGATTAACACCATTGGCTCAGGGGTTTGAATAATTTCCCTCCCTATTCCTTGTAGAATCATGCCCCCATCTCTTTGTTGCATTGCATAGCTAGTTGTGGGTATTTTCATTAAAATTCGTATTACATGATGTCTTAATTACATTGTGCCTATCTGGCACAAGAACCATAGGCATCTATTTCTTTAATTGCCGATACATAAAACGCTAAATCAATGGTGGGGCCTTGGCCTTGATCTCCTCACCATGATCAAATAACAATATTTACATCATTTACGGTTTAATACAAAGGGGGTCAAAATGGGGACATTACAGACATGAAATAAACATTGAGAAATGTGATAAAGTTATAGAGGGTCACCAGGTACAATTCACTGACATAGGGATGGCCTACACACAAGATCAATGGGAATAAACAATGGTTGAATGAGGCTGACATTCCCTTGAACATATAGCACAAAAAATGTGTGACTAGGAAACATGGACTCAAAAACACCATATGACTATAGTGCAATTATGCAAGAGGCATCGAAGCACCATCCATAGTGATTGTAAGAGTAACCAATTGGAGAAGTACTGTGACTCATGAAAATGGTAGATCCGAGGCAAGTGGATAACCCAACTATAAGATAAAGACACAAACAAGTGCCATGTCCAAGGGTGACGTATTGTACTACCACCACTTCTTGAGATAGACAATGTAATTTCCCCCACTTTTTTTCTCTTTTTAAGTACCTTTATTTTTTAACGAGCTCAATAAAGAGAGAGAAGTATGCTTGATAAGATATTTTTCATTGGAGTTTAACGAGCCCAAAAATAAAACTTGAATTCTTCTTCATTTTTTAATGAGCTTGAAGAAAGGATAGAAGAGTGCTCAATATAATGTCTTTCCCATTAAAATTTAATGAGTCTGGAAAAGAAAACTCAAGTGCATCTTCATTTTTTAACGAGCTCTAAGAAGAGATAGAAGATAGATTTATATAGGTATATTTTTGTAGAAGTTTAACGAGCCTGGAAAATTCATCTGGAGGCCTCCTTCTGTTTTTTATGAGCTCGAAGGAGAGAGGAAAGATGCTCATAAATGTACATTTTCCATGGAAATTTAATGGGCACAAAAATGTCAACTCGGATCCATATTTATTTTTTAAGCTCAAAGAAGAGAGAGAAATTTTATCGATAAGGTTCCTTTCTCATTCAGTTTTAACGATCCCAACAAAGGATAAAATGATACTTAGTGGAAGAGAATGAGTGGTACTAGCGGGTTTCAATATGTTCCTTTGTGCGCGAAACCAACTAGGTGATACATGGCGCAAGTGTGGAATCATGAGAAAAAGGGGACCACTTATAGTTGGATTTCTCTCCTATGTAGGATACTGCAATAAAAATCAAAGTGAGGTATTGGGATAGTAGTCAAGTGTGCTTGCGATACCATAAGAATAATGAGTGAAGCAAATAGTAAGTAGTAGGACATAAGAAACCAACCGTTCCCAACCATATAAGCAATAAATTAAACTTGGGAATAGTAAGGGAAGGCCAAAATAATAATGATGAGAGAGAAAAATGAGGCTCAATTGTCTTGGATTCATGAACTAAAGGGGTTCTCGGTCATACTATAATAGTAGCATGGGCACCAAATAATAATCCAAGTGCTACACTAGGGTACCCATGTGGGGAAGGTACTACTGCACAATTTATGACACATGTGCAAATGGAGTGGCTAATATCACATCTTGGTGGGATCAACCCTATGGAACAATAATAGGAATAATAACATATGATAAAATTCAATATGGAAAGGAAATGACCCTATATCTATATTCCATGGGCATAAATGACATACCATAAGTGGATGCCATTAATAAAATTCTCCAAATGGGTCCCTTCTTGCATTAAACTTGTCAAAGATCATTTAAAAGGGGATTAAATTCTGAAAGGATACATAAAAAATGTCCATAAGTTGAAATATATTGAATTATATGAGGCCCAATGTGAACATGGATATTATCAAACCCACTTAATTTGGTGAAATAATTTGCCTAAAAATCCAAAAATAGAGTCATTTGGTCATTTTGACCTTGGTAATTTTGGAGAGCTTAGTCGAGGCCACTTCTCACCAAATATTCAGAGGAACATTCTAGGATATTTAGGGAACCATTTCACATTTCATTAGTTCTAGGTAATAGATCAATCCCTTCTCTTGTTGTTTCTTCCATTCATTTTCAAGATATGGTCAGTTGTAATGGTATTTTGGCTCTTTTAAAAATGAAAATTCGACCCTTGCCCCCCTTGATGAGGAAACAAAGTGATGGTAAGGGGGAATCACCTTATATTGGGATTAGGATGGAAATATCCATCACCCTGATTGGCATTATATGGGAGTGATGGGAACGACTTTGAGAAAAAAAATTAGATCTCGCAAAATCTAGCCGGGTGTTTGCCAAACTAATGAAATGGGTATGTTTTTATATAGGAAAAGACATTGGAATGGAAGGAGACTGATCATGAAAATAATGATGCAAATGGACTTCAAGATGATGATACCATGGAAGTGTTGAGAAACTGTGGTATACTAAAAACATTCTTGATACAAGGCATAGGGCAGCATGTTCCTTTGTTGGAGAAGTTAGTGTTAATGTGGGACACTGATGGGAAATATTTTAGAGTGGGAGTTGAGATACTCATGATTAAGGTGGAGGATATATATTTCTTAATGGGGTTCTCGAGGAGAGGAACCCCAATTTCTTCATCAGGTCCTTAAGTCAAAAGGGAAACCACTGATGAGTTCATAATAAGGTATTGTTGGCAAGGGGCAAAGAAAACAAGCAGTAAGCACGGGGGGTTCACTCAGTGAACTTGTTACATAGCACGATCATTCGCATGATATTAAAGAATATCCCTAATTTCACTAAATATTGAAAAATTCCTCCTAAACTTTAATTGTTGAACCCCCCTACCAATATACCTTTCCAATTAAGAAAACCCCCAGTTTCACCAAATATTGTATGTATCCATTTTTATCAACCCATTTTAATACCCCCTTTATATCATATTATCAGGTTGTAACAAACAAGAGCCCTAACTCCCACCGGGATTGCAAGGGTGACTGATCAATTTGTAGCGTTGGATAGTGGAAGACCCAACGAAATAGTACTGGGAAGGAAAATGTGTAAAAGGAAACACGGTCAAGAGATCAACATAACAAAGAATGTAAAAGGATGATAGTCCTATAGTTAGAGAAATGCTTAGAAAATATGAGAATTGCAGATGTTTCACACCATAGTCTATCAATCTACCAATTTTATATCATGTAAATATAAGTATAGTCATTGAGAGCTCATGTTTTCTATAAGCTTAATAAATTAAATTCCATAAAAATTCAAAATTGAAACCCTTTCGTGGATGGACTCCCCTACTTTCCTATCAAAACAAACATCATTTATGTTTGAACCCAAATGAACATAGCAAAATTTCTCTTACTTTCCACTAACACCATATGATCATGTGCATAGCTTGGATTTGGGTCACTCACAAGATGTAATGAATTTCCTCCACTTCCTCTACATTTATTCTTGCAATGAAGCGAATTAACAACATTTAGTTACCTTTTCTTGGGTTATATCTAATTTTTTTTAAATCTTTATTGGGGAGGGGAAAATCTCAATTGTTAGGTTTCAAGCATGGAATAGTTATAAAGATACACATATGGTGAAATGTATATGATACCATTTCATGGTAATGATAACACATAGGGTATGTAAATAAGGATTAATATTTTCACCTATGTTCATGTCAGTTTCAATAAAATATTAAGACAGATGCCTTGCATATAAGAATTGAAATTACAGTTATGAATGTGCCAAATATAACTCAATCTAACAACTATTCCTAACTGGCAATGTGAAAATGTTAAAGAAGAATACAAAAAGTTGAAAGAAATAATCAGTCAAGAAAGATTGATCTCACTTTTCTTGGTTCCAATGAGCCAAGAAAGATTGATCTCACTTTTCTGAGTTGTCATGGAGCAAGGTTTGATTGAATCTCAATACCCACCTAAACCCCAACCGAAAAAATGAAGAGTTAGATCTTTTACTTGAATACCTACAATACAATTGTTCAACTCTGGAACTCCCAATTAGCTACATCTCTTAACTTAAAGATGAAAAAAAATATAACATCAATAACCAAGCCTAAATAAGCTATTAAATGAGTATGGATCAAGGCCAGTAATCTGAAGAGACTTCCATCGATATTATCATTGGTGCACTATTATCAGATTTATGCAACACTTAGGATCATAAGCAATATCAAATAAAAATGGAGGGTCCTTAAGTTTTTGGTGGGTATGAATTGAGCCCATGATTTGGAAGTATGAATCCATCCCATGATTTGGAGGTTATTCCTCAACCCACCCAAATAAAATAACCCTCAATATTTATATTACTATGTCAAATTAAAAACTCCCCTTGACCCCTTAATATGGGGCAATATATTTTTTAGGTTTTTAAGAGTATTCAAATCCCCAATATGAATGGACGTGATATGATATTGCCTAGCTAGTGAGCCCCCCATGGCAGTAAGATCTGAATCAAATATGTAGTGAGTCCCCCACTGAAACCTTACTATTCCCTATAAAATGAGTGGAAGGGAGTACATGCATGAATTTGGAATAAAAAATGCAAATGAAATATTCAATCGAATGTACAAACTTCACCATATTCAACTGGTGTAAACGATTTCTAGTAAACCCAAAAGATCACTTGAAAAAATGCAAGGCAGGAAGATAGAATCAATTTGGATATGGTTCCATCCTAGTGTCGTTTTTATTAGACAGGATCCCTATGATGAGGCATCAGGAGGAGGTTCCACCATTGGCACCATCATAGCCACTTCTAAAGTGGTGGACAAGTCTAATGGCATGTTTGGGTGGAGATCCTCAGGTGTTTGCTTTTGGTCCCAAATTCTTTAGCTGGTGGGAGTAGCATATCGTTATGATTGATGCCTACTCATATATAGGTGTCAATTTTTGGGATGATGAGGACATGGTTCTTCCTGAAGGTGAGATGTGGGAGGATCTTGGTAAGAAAAAAACCCAAAACTCGTTTTTAATGTGTATGTGTTTTATGAATATTTTAATGTTTTTGGTAGATGCAAGATTACTAACAACTTTATATTCGAATGAAACATATGGCGAACCAGTACGACTACTGAGGATGTCACCTCTGGTGAGGCATGGAGGGGAGGCAAGATATTCAACTAGCAACATAGGAGATAATGAAGGATGGATCTAGTTGGCGCAGAGGAACCTAGAGGGACTAACCATTGAAGTTCCATCCAGATAGATGACATTCTTGAGCACCTCCAGCATCATATTTTTATAGTTATCTCTGTTGTGGGTTTACTATTTTGCATTGTGCATCTAGTAGTGTGTTACCATGAGCATCACCCTCCCCTGTATTATTAGGAGATGAAATTAGCCACATTTTGTATGAGAGTGATATGTGTGCGGCTATGGTAGTGTCATGTATAGGTTCATGAATCCTATTTTGGATACTTGAATCTATTTGTGATGTAAAATCACTCTTTGATATATATATATGTGATGATGATGTATGTTTTGGTTATATTCTTATGGAAAGTGAAAATGCCTCATGTAACTATGTACATGTATCCTTCGAGAATGAATGCTTAATGAGACAAATACCAATCCAATACATAGTTAGCCAATGAATCAACCAAGGTATTAGACTCTCTTGGGATATGTTGATATTCAATGAAATCAAACGATCACTCCAAAATTCACACCCATAAAAATTTTCTAAGCAATGTAGGATTGCAGATAGAGTAGTGGTTGTTCAACTACATGACTACTAACTGTGAATCCAACCTAACCACTAAGTTGTAGACCCAAAAAGTGGAAGCATTGGATAAGAGTTCAATAATTTCACTATACTCTACAACATTATTGGTTGCAAGACCAAGGTAGACACCACTTGAACTCACAAGTTGGTTAGTGGGTGAGAAAAAAACCTAGGCGACGTAAGAAATGTTCTGAGTATTGCAGCTGTCACCATTAGAAAACATGAAATATGGTGGGGGAATCATGGAAATCTACAAATAAAGAACAAAGCATGATGAGCATGACAACCAACACAGACGATGCTCTCTAAGAAAGCAAAAATACACCACACTAAAACTATAATACATGATGTGCAAAGCACCTAGTAGGCTTAAAATCCTATGCATAGTAGTTCTTAAGATAGATCCCATTGTGAGGCTACACTATGGGTTTTCCTTCATAAGTTACTAACTCATAAGAACCCTTTTAAAGTACATGTGTAACTATGTAGGGATCGTTCCACATGGGGTCAAATTTTCCTACCCCTAACTTAGCATGATCCTGATCATAAACCAATACCAATTCGCCTTCAGAAAAAATGTGAGGTAAAATGACCTTGTCATATTGAGCTTTAACTTGCTTCTAGTGGGAATCATTAAATAACATTGTATCATGGCGTTGTTCATCAAGACATTGTAAGTACAAAATCCTTTCTTCCTCTGAAGATGTATTGGGTAGGATTTCGATAGCTAGCTTCAAAGAAGGAATTTCACATTCAATCAGTAGGATTGATTCTAGACCATGAACCAAATGGAATGGAGTAAATCCAGTTACAGTTTTCGTAGAGCTTCAGTATGCCCATATTGCTGAAAATAACATAAGGTTCTATTTGTACTTATGTGTCCCTACCGTTCGTTGGATCATGGTCTTCAAGACATGATTAATGTCCTCAACTTGACCATTTCCTTGAGGATAGTAGGGGCTTGAGTTATCTTGACAAAAACTCAAAAGAGAACTCAATTCTGTCATTGTTTTATTGCAAAAGTGAGATCCATGATCTGTAACAATAGTGTGGGGTACACCAAACCTTGTAATGAAATGGTTGAATAGGAACAAAGAATCAGTTTCACTATCGTTTGAAAAAGTTAGCATTGCCTCATGCCATTTAGTAAAATAGTCAATGGCCACAATAATTTAGCCATGATCATTAGGCAAGGTAGGATTACATGTCATAAAATAAATCCCACACTTAGCGAAGGTTCTGACGGTGATAACCAGGTGTTGACGGGAATTTCTAACATGCTCTCCAATGTAAGAGAAGTAACCCAGTTGGAGGTTCTTAAAGCAGAACAAAATCCATTTGGAGTAGTTACTTTTGATGGGTTTTATGGCCCCATTAGCCACTAAGTGAGTTTTCTCCCTAAGAGGAGACTTTGCAAAAGCTCTTCTAATCTAAATGCAAATTGTATTTAATCTAAAATGAGATGCAAACTATTTTAATATAACAAAAATTACATAAACATAACTTAGAAGCGTATGAAAATGTAATTTTGTAAGCTATATAAAATCTTTTTTAAATCAACTACATAAATGAAACTGAAAAGTTAGAAAAGAATTAATTAAATTAGTTAATAAAAACATCTATCGTGAGAGAGAAAAAGTGATCTAAAAACTAATTCTAAATGCATTTGTAAATAAAACATGTAATAATAGGAATATAGAAGACATTCTATAATCAAATTACTGCATCATATGTGGCTTAAAAGTTTTTGTGAATCAACAGATAACAATCACGAAAAATCACAAAAATACTTTTAATTATGTAAAATTAGAATTAATTTGCAGTCAAATAGATCGTATTAAATAATAATTATCATCTTCTAAAAGACATTTGAAAAGACTATAACCATAAGGAATTTGATTGAAGAACTGAAAACATAGTTCTGCTTTCATCAAAATCTACAAAAACAATGATAAACAGAAATGGAAATGAAGTTACTCTGATAAAAAATTTCATACAGATATTTCGGAATAGCTTCACAGGTTCATCACATCATTGCTTTCATTATGGTATTGATCTATAGACCGGTGGAAACATCTCCACCTCTATTTCTTCGAAAGAAAACACACTTCTATAAATAAATAATGTAGAACAAAGAAAAACTAGTTCTTTTCCCGCCTTTGGATACCGCCACTCCTCAAAAGTCGTTTCTATGCTCTCTATATAGGCCATTTGATCTACTTGATCTAGTCTAACTCTCCACTGTGATGTCCTTCTTCTCTGGCTCGAAATCCTCTCCTTTATTTTCTAGTGAATACAATGATTTCAGTGACATAAGAAAAGGTGAAACATTAGCATGATCAAAATGTTTAAATATGGGCATAGATAAACAAACAAGTTTCAAAGCACAAATGACTGAACTACTTATCTATTATTACACAATTGTATATATATGTTGCATGTTTGAAGGTTCAAGCCAATATCGGCTAACCGATTGTGAAACTGAATAACCGAAACTAACTAACACAAAGTAACTAAAGAGATTACTACTTATAACACTCCCTCTTAATCTCGAGGGTTACATTCGTGCTAACACTCCCTCTTAATTATGATTCTCTAATACTGCTAAAATGAAAATCTCATAAATGCAAATGCCTGCTAGTCTATGCTTCATTTAGGCTTACAAAACACTTAACAAAAATTTCAAAAGCTAAATTGGCTTTAGATTAGGCCACTTAGGCTTATTTCTTGCTTTAGATTAGGCTGCTTGGGACTATTTCTTTCATCTTCATCTTCAAATATAGGATGTTCGCCTATATCCCAAATATGATGTTGTTGTTGTCCTCCTGCCTTACTTTCAATAGTAGTAACCCTCGATCAACTGATCTCTGTGGTTGACTTTCTTCTTCGTCTCATTGTGTCTCAACTCAAAAATCTTATCAAACACTTCCATAATTTCTCTATCTCAATGTTCATCTCTATTCCTTGCAGGTGCATGTTGTTGAACCTCATTTGCTGCTTGTCATATTCTTCATCTGCTACAATCTTCTTGTTCATGTCTTCTCAAATCCTTGGATTTTCAAGCCATTCTTCTAGCATTCTCAACTCCTCATCATAATATGTTAGGACTACATCCAAGTGTTGTTCTTCTTTCTCAGTACCTACATATTCTTCACACACACACAAATTTTTAGTTCCAAAATCATGAGATTCCTTGGTCTCAATTGATGCATCAAGCATCTTTTCCATGTGCTGGTATGAACTCTCCAAACACTTTACAAAATCTTCAAACACTGCTACATGGGAAGATTTATCTTCAACTGAATTTTCATCAGCAAACTCTATTGTTGGGTTCACTAAGTTAATGTCATCAACAAATTCTATTGTTGAACTCACCAAAGTTTCTTCATCATCACAGACTGCTACATTGGCATATTCAACTACAAATTCATCATCCACTAGTGTATCTACACAGTGGGATTCACCTTGTTCATGTTCATGCTTTGTTGTACAAACAACGACTTCAATTTTCTCCTATGCTTTAACTTTTTCGTCTTTTTTCTCTTTCTCTAATTCAGACACATAAGCTTCTTCTCATGTACCAATTTGTTGCAAAGTAATTTTGTTTCTTGTATTTTTACTATATCTCATCTCTAAAGAATCCCAAAAAACTTTTGCACTTTTAATTTGATGAAATTTATAGAAAACACTTTCATCCACTCTGAACAAAATAAGAAATCTTTCCATTGTATTTCTTCTCTTATCAAGAGGATCTACTTAACCTTATTGAACAAAGCACCATAAATTTACTGAACAAAGCAAATCTTCCATTTTATTTGCCCAAATTTCATAATTCATACTTGAAAAAAATGGCAAAATCGGCATTAATCTTCTCAATATTTCATCTATCTCTTCATATTCATTGTTAAAGTTTTAACACAAGAGAAACAGGAAAGGACAGAAGACAAGTGGGAAGATTGATTTCCTTCTCATCATTAAGCATAAGCATATATAGGATTGCATCATAGCAAAACCATGGGAAAATACCATGATATAGAAAATACTATGAGACAGTAATGCTAACTAAATAGTCAAAGTGACCAACCAACTACTCATCTACTCAACTAATTAATGCACTAATGACCAGTAGTGGACCAATGCTCGATTACAATGTTTAAGACACACCATTAATCTCAAGTGGGACAATATTCTCAGCACTATCAATTCTTAAGTGTTGTCTTTGAAACTCAAATGCAATTGTTCCCAATGATTTGGTAAACATGTCATCCAATTGGTCCTCAAGGATACAAAATAGTGAAATGATAATATGTTTACTGCCTCTATGGAATTACATCAAAAATGCAAAAGGAGTCCCGATGGTCTATGTCTAAGCTAGTATTACATTTCATTAAAAAAACTTCAGCTTTACTTTCTTCCTGGATGTGTACTTGGATTGCTTCTTCTTTGTCTTCTTGATCTTGATTCTAAGAAGGTGTTCTTCAGCATCTCCTTTGGCTTCTACAAAATAAATAGTTTCATTGCTTTTCATTGGTACTGGAACATAGTGCAATTCTTCTTCTTCTTCTATTTCAACATTTTTTATCTTGTTTTCCACTTTACCTGCACACTAAAATTTCTTGTCTAAATATTTAAAAATATGAATATATTTCAGCTCTTCTTGGAGAGAATTCACATCTTTGTGTTCCTTATCTTCCTCTTCTCTTGTTTCTATGGCATATACTCCATCATTCTCATTAACTGTTGCAACTTCTATCTTGCTATCAATTGTCTCTTTCTGTGAGAGACTATCACTCAAGTCATGGGTACTGCTACATTGACAGGTTTGTTTTCACTGTCATTAGCACACAGAGATGGTTCAACAAACTTTGCTCGGTTTACTTGATCACTGGTTTCCTCGTAGGCTTGTAGTCTTCTTGACTGTCTTCCACTTAACCGTGGGATTCTTAGTGGCTTGAAAAGTCACCTTCTTCTACAACCAGTTCCTCTTCACTAAAATCTACTTTCAATATATCCCATGCTTTTTTTGGAGTATAAGCTTTGGCAATGTTATGAAAATGGGAATAATCTATACTGTTGTATGAGACTTAAGGAAACAACTTATCTTATTTCTTTATGGAACTCTGTCAAAGTCTCAAATGCTTCTAGATCAATAGGATCCTCTTCAACTACAAAATGCCACAAATCTTGCGACCTTAACAAATTTCTTATTTCTAATGCCCATAGTTCATAATTTTGTCCATCAAAGGATTTCCATAATCCTATTGATGTTAACATATTTCTCACTTCTTCAATCTCTTCTGGTAGCTCCATATCCAACATTCGATCTTCTTCATGTTCCTTAGCTTCTTCTTCTATAGCAAGTTCATCATCATCATCTCTAAATATCGGGAGATAATGCCAATGGATTTTTATTTTTTTAGCAGATATAGATTTTGGAAGATATATAAAAAAAAATCTGGAATTTGACCAAAAGAACCACCTTTTGGCTCAACACACTGTGAGCTCTTCTTTCGCTGAACAATATTGTGCTCTCTGATGCCTTTTGAATAAAATAAGAAGGAGTTACTTTATAATACAAAAAACAATGCCATATCACTTCACGCAGTCAAGAATTCTTAAATAGTTTTTGAAAATTTTTATACCTTCACACTGGTTTTATGCATCTGTTTTCTTCTTCGATACTACTGGTCCTTCAGACTTCAGATCCTTTGAAAATTTGATGGAGGTTCTGCCCTTTTCTACGTAGGCTCCTCTTGGATCGATCTCTGCAAGATTCGATCTTCTTCAATCTGATATGAACAATGTTGGAACGTTTTCCAATCTTTTGGCTCAGCGTCAGCAATAGTTGCTCTTAAATACTAGTTCTGGATATATGATAAAGGATCTGGTTCTTTAACGCAGTGCCACAACATGTAAATCAAGCACAGTGAGTCACAGGGTGCGACGAGCAAAAGCCGTGTAAGTGAACAATGATTGCCGCGTTTTTCCTTCACAACAAGTGCATCAATGCAGCGCTTCTTTTGAGTAGAGAGTGCGTTGGTGATGTGCTTCTCCTTAACAACAGGTGTGTCGATGGAAAGGTGTTGCAGTTCTCGATAGTGACAAGGTGCGTCGATGTTTCAAGAGTGAAAAAATAAAAAAGAGATACGGTCTGATTCTTCACTTTGTGAAGAAGATGTTAGGCCTCTAGCCTCCACACCGATGTGTTCTTGTCTTGATCGACAACCTCCAAAATATGTGAAATTGGATCTATGCATGTGTTTTCCACTTTGTGAAAAGGCTTACTCAAAACAATCATGGAGAATGGATCAGACCATGCACATGCACTCTGATACCATGTTAAAGTCTTACACAAGAGAAATAGGAAATGACGGAACATAAGTGGGCAGATTGATTTCTTTCTCATCATTAAGCATAAGCATATATAGGATTATATCACAGCAAAATCATAGGACAATACCATGAGAGAAAAAATACTATGGGATAGTAATTTGCTAACAAAATAATCAAAATGACCAACTAACTACTCAACTAATCAACTAATTAATGCACTAATAACCTTATTAACATTCATTAAATTTAATGTGCTCTTCATCTTCAATTATTAGTTGAAAACATTTTACATTTCAAATATGGGCAAATTCCTTCTTTCTTTATGGACAATTGCTTTCAGCGTCTCTTCATTCCTCAAGCGAACAGGTGCTGTTGGACTTCTTAGCTGGTCTGATTTTCTCCTCACATAGACACACTCTCTGAATGCATTCTTATAAATCAGTTATTGCTCTTTCTCTTCACGGATACAAACTTTTTATAAAACATTCTTCCACCGAAATATTAGCTTTTCTTTTTGGTAAAATTTAAGAATATTAATATTCTTTTTTTCACCCACCCACAAATTTCATTTCAAAAAATATATCTTTTGCTAATATATCTTTGTATGCTAACGACCTCAAATCCAAGCTTCCATTTATTAAAATACAAGATCCAACAATAAACTTTACTTTCCATCTATTTAAAAATTCCCTTTCACCCATATATATATATACAAAGTCAAGTTTACATAAACTCTTAATAAATTTTCTGTGAAAAAACTCTTAATAAATCCGGCTTAAAATGACGTGTCGCATTCCATAACACAGCATTTATTTTATATAAAAAAATATTTAAAATTAAATACCTAGCTGGCTAGAGGGCTGTAAATCTGCTCGAAAGGAAAACCTACGATTTGATTGTTTTCTGAGCATTTTTCTTCATAAAAAATCTGTCTGTGGGCAGTGGAAAGGTGAATAGGCTGGGATTTAAAGGAATTATAAGATTCCCATACTGAAAAATTCAAAATTCAGGTTTCTGATGAGCAGCTGCCAGCCATAGTTGGAGATTAAAATTAGCATTTCTTTCATTATTCTGCAATGCTGCCGACGACCGGTATGTTGTATAAATATTATTGAATCTCACTGCCCAGCGATGGAGTTTGGTGAAGGCTGTGCATTTGCCGTGAAGTGACGGGAAACCTATTTTCTCTGAGCCCTGACATATTCACATATTCACGCGGCCTGAATTATTCAAATTAAATGGCTTCAAAGTTTTCAGAATCTGAGAATAATAATAATAATAATTATTAGAATGACAATTGTTATTAGTGTTATTTTTAAATCATTAAATGTGTTTGGATCTTCCTAAAATTTAGGTCATCTTATATTTGTTGAATCCCGAAGCATTTTCTGCGGTGACATTGTTTTCAAATATTTTGAGAGTAAGTATATAGTTTTAAATATTTTAGTATGTATAAAATTTATCTATTATTTCTTAGAATTAATTAAATTATAAATTTTCATTATCTAAACCATCCACTTGGAATTGTACTTTAATATCTTTGCATTTAGCATTTTAAATTATTTGCACATGGTATTTTTAAATTGGTTACACTTTTAAATTTTAAAAAGAATCAAAATATTTTAAAAAATCATATTAATTAAGGCTTAGATTATTCTTACAATTAGATGCTTGTTTCCTTATTGCTTAGTTTATTAAATATTTATTAATTAATTCATATTATGAGAATGGTAAATAAAAACATATTATTAATACAATTTTAATTAAGAAAATAAATATAATAATGATAAAAACATTAGTTTTTTCTTTATATTAAAGAATGGTGTAGTGATACTAGTTTCTTTATATTAACCAATGAATATGTGAAAGCATAAATGCTCTTAGAATATTTTTAGCTTATGAAACAAATTATTTAATTTACAATTGTTTATCAATACCCTTATATATTAGAGTATCTTTTGCTTATCAAACAAATTATTCAACTTACAAATGTTTATAAACTAGGGGTTTGCGATCCACTTGATTAATACAACAAAACAATTTAATACACTTGTCATATTGTGGATGATGAAATCTCAACATTCATATCGAATATCAAATTGACTTAACAAAGGTTCCACCAAATATATATATATATATATATATTAAAAGAGATTCTCATGGGAAACTTTGAGCCAATTGTTCACATTTTGTATTCAATGTAAATGCATCGACATCTGAGCATCTAATTTAGTAAAGAAAATGAGCTGGGCATACAACAAAGTCAACAATCATCACGGGGGTTTACCTCAAGGCCTCCTACATAAAGCTCAAACTTTGAACCACTCAAGCTAGTCCATCCTGGTTTTATTTAATTTCAAGATGGTTGCACCATAAGTGTGATGCCTTCACTAGCTTAAAATTTAGGGCTTCGATGGTGTCACAATAAATGTTAACCAATGTTACTAACTTATCAGAGATCTATTAGCCAATGCCCCGAGCCTTATCTTTTTTTGCTTAGACATCCTTTCAGCAGAGATATGCTGCAATCCAGCTTTCTCTTGTTATATTATTTACCATTTTTATGTTTTTCTTTTATTAAATTTTAGGTATAGATACAAAGTTACTAATTAAAAACAATAAATAATAAATAAAAATATTATCATTATTTACAAGTTTTATGTTTTATTTTGGAGGATAAAAATTGTTCAAAGGAGAATGTGCATTTCAAAATCAAATGGTCAACTATAAAGCAAAGATAATTATATATATATTAATGTTTTTCGTCCAAGCTAAGATTCCAAAGCACACCGTCAAACTTTGAGATAATATTTATGAAGGCATGTACAATAAATTATATTCAAAAACCCAAATTGAGATAATTCTATTATGCCAAAGAAGGAAGGAATCCAATCGATTCAACACAAATCACTTGAATTACCAAATTGTCATCTTATGAAAAATAAGCCAAAGAACCAATAATATAAAGTATGGAAAAATTAGAGATCAAGAATCAACAATCGTCAAAAATTCTTTCAAATCAATCCAACTTAAATTAAAGGGGACTTAAAGTAACATTTTCCAAATTTAAAAATGGGCCCCCTAAAATTTTATGAAAATTTAAAGGGAATTTGTTGGGGGGGTAACAAAGGGCGATGCACTAGAGAGAATCAGTTACCTCTATGTGACAATTTGAAAAAAATGTAAGGGGATAAAGATAAGGACTTCTAAAGATGTCAAATTTCAAACATCATGATTTCATTTATCACTGGTTTATATGGACATAGATTGAACTTTAAGCCGAGCTTTCAAAATAAAATAAAAAACATTCCAAACATTATCCAAAGATATTTTAAAGATAAATGATTTTAAAATATATAGAAAGTGAACTCTACTAGGAATTAGTCTCAAGAAAGACAAGGAAAACCATTGAAAACATAGTCTATAAATTTGACCCCAATACCACAGGCATGGCCATTGCAGCTAGCATACATGCATAGCCCCGGCAGGGATACCTTTTAACCCGATTATACACTTGCATCCCATCTACTAGGTATAGATACATAGCTTACAGGTACTTATAATAATAGATAATTTTTTCTCTCTTACTTTATTTTTAGGGAAATCAATTGAAGGCCACTACCTTGGCTTGGTGACTAGCTAATGGAAGTGCCATTCACAAGAACCAAGAGAAATGAACAAACTAGCTCACAATGAGACCTCTTATACCTTATCCTTGTGGCTAAGAGCCATTACCTTGTCTTGGTGACCAATAGTGGGAATATCACTCGGTAAGAACCCATGACTATGATAAGCTGGCTCATGATGAGACCTCCTATCCTTCAGCTAACACCTTTGGGTTTTTATAAAAAATTCATGATATGGTTATTATTAATCTCTTAATATATTTTCTGATAGATGGGGAAGCAATTCTGAAAGACTCCTTAAGAGCAAGGGATGGAAAAAAAGGTATGGTGATGACTAGTAATCATTGAGTGCCCTAAATCCTAGAAACAAATTCATTTAGAATTAGACTAATGTAAATTATGTTATCATTTTAAAAATATGAAGTTATTGGATAATTATCAGAAGATTTTTATAGATTTATCAACAAAGTTGGCATAAAATATTTTTCAAGTACCTAAAATAGGCTCACGCGTGCAAAAATGGAAAATGAAAACATAAAACTTAATTACTAACTTTTATTTAAATTTGTTTATGTACAGAACAACTTGACATTTAATTTGCGGGTATGGACATAACGGAAGAATCCGCAGAGGACAGATCTCCTCATAATGAACGTAATAATAATAATGAACATGAAAATATTAATGAAGAAATCTACGTATAATTGAATGATCAATCATCTGAATTATTACGTACGGTTAAGGACTTAACTGAGATAAGAAATGTTAAAGAAGGAAACAAAAGAATTATAAGAGCACAAGAAGAATTAAACCAAATTTTACTTGAAAAGTATCATCATGATGAAAAAGATAAGAGAACAGAAATAAAATCTGAATATGGAACAATGTCCTATA
This sequence comes from Larix kaempferi, assembly GCA_027924585.1. Classification (NCBI taxonomy): domain Eukaryota; kingdom Viridiplantae; phylum Streptophyta; class Pinopsida; order Pinales; family Pinaceae; genus Larix; species Larix kaempferi. The sequence goes on from BSBM01001286.1 coordinate 420,543, forward strand.
TATATAAGTATGATTATATATATAGGAGAATAAAGTGCTTTATATATATATATATAAAAGTTGGTTACTTGATATTGAATAAAATAAATATACATATAAATATGAGTATGGTTATATATATATATAAACTTTTCATGTCTTATGTAATAAGAATTTATGAATTATTATTATTACTGAAAGGTTAAATATTTATAATAGTTCTTAAATGCACAAGTAGAAGTGTGAAAAGAATTGATGTGTATTTGAAGTACAACTGGGACAAATATTCCATGGGTTATATGATGAACATAATGCATTTAACCTTATGCAAGGTTTTTTAAAAGTTTATTTGGTAAGCATTTTTTTTTAAATTGGAAAGTTGTACCAAATATTAGTAAAAGAAATGTTTTATTTTTAGCCTAATTTTTGGGTTGTGAAATATGGTGATTTAGCTTAGCTTAATATGATTTAAGCTGTTTTTGTGCTCAATTATTTTGCCTAGTGTTTGTGCTTTTATGAGACAAGTTGTTTCAATTTGTAATTTTTCTTGTAGTTTTATCTTGATTGGTGATAGCATGTCCTTTTTGTTCTCCTTTTTCAAACCCAAACTTATGAGGTTCAAGGCTCCTTTTCTATGCTCATGGCTAACTCTATAAACTTAATCATTTCCTCTTTGATGGATTTGATATCCAATTTACCCTCCAAACTATTTAGGGCTAAATTGTTATTTAGTTTTTCTTCTAACACTTTAATTTTGTTATTTATATTATAATTTTCTAAATTATCAACTTCTCCTTCTTGGGTTGATTGTTTCTTTTCTTAGCTTTGTTTTTCTAGTTTTTTTTAATGCCATCTCCATTTTCTCCAACATATTTTCCAACCCAATAAAATAAAACCATAAATAAGTAAATTATAACCAAGGTTAGGAAGCTCAAATATTGAAACTCAAATGGCCTATATAATTTGACATAAGAGTGAAAGTGATTTAGTAATAAATATTAAAGTAGTTTAGTAAAAAATCATTAAGAAAACATCAAATAAAAACAACTTTGAAATACATAAAAGATAAAAGATAAAATAATAATAAAAAAATTAAATTAAATTGAAATATATATATACTTAATAAATTAATAGGCCAAACTTATAAAAAATAAAATAACATGTGAAATCAGCAGCAAAGCTGCTTATTACCTGTTTCCTAAAAAAATAAAAAAATAAAAAAAACTAACTTACAAATAAATAAAATTCTTTATATTGATAATAAAAACACTTATTAAAAAAAAACTAGTTGTGTGGTAAGGATGTATAGCTCAAAATTATAGTTATCTCTTAGTTATTAATAAATTGTTATTATAGCAGTTCAAACATGCAAATAAATAATCCCTTTAGTACATCATTAACATATTACCCAATTTTCAATTTTCAGTCTTGTATAGAAAACACAATTTACTTTAGGCATAATAAATTAAAATTGGCAGTAGGTACAAATATGAAAAAACAAATACTAATAAAATTAGTTTACAAATAAATTACATTAACCAAAAAATCATTTATATTAATAATAAATTAGTAAATAAAAATATGGTTTAGAAGTGGAAAGAAAAATAATAGATTAATAAATTAGCTAATTAGGCTTTAAAAAAGATTAATAATATTATTAAATTTTATTTGTATAAAGTTTTTTTTTATAGTGATTTGTATATTTTAGATATTAAATAGAATTTTTAAAAATCTTTTTTTTGGATAAGAAAGTATTTAAATTTTTTATGCCATATTAATTTATACCGTTAAAAAAATCTATACCTAGTTTCAAATGCATGAATTCATAGTTTTATTAATATTTTTCTTTTAATGTAAATTAATGATAAATGAAACTTGTAATCTATGTAAATATAAAAAATAGTACCCTATCACAAGTACTTGAATTCCATTTTATAAAATTTGTTTATATTAATATTTTTAGTTATATAATTTTATTTTTATTTTTTTTAATATCATTGCACCAAGTGGAACTATGTGCTCTACAACCCAGTATGGGGGAGATCTTCTAACGTCATGTACCGTTACATCTAATAAAACGTAAAAATTAGCGTTACATCTAATAAAACGTAAAAGGTGATTGCGCGTAAAAATAAGTAAAAAGAAGTAAGTAAAGTAAAGGTAAAAAGAAGTAAAGTAAAAAGAAGCAAGTAAAGTAAAGTAAAGTAAAAGGAAGTAATGTAAAATAAAGTAAGTATGGAGAGATGTTGTAACGTTTGTGATGTAATGTTTGTTACTAACAAAATAATTAAAAAAATTCATGTCCACTCATAAAAAAAATTATGGAAATTATTTAAAAAAAAACCACTTTGGTCCAAAAATAAAATATTATGAAAAGTAATTAAAAAATAAATGTCCGTTTTTAAAAAACAAATACACCTCAACAAATTGGATCCCTCTCGGTGCTTGATAGATACGGGTTTAAGATGGATCTATGCTGGTGCTAGACACATTCCTTGGGAACCATAGTTTCCATTTTACAATTTCGTTTTCTTCATCTTTTTATATTTAAAAATATTTATTTATAATTTTTATAATTTTTTTAAATATATTTATATTTTGTATTTTTTTTTCAAAAAACTTATACAAATTTTATTACAATAAATCTATATTTACTTTAGTTAAAAGTATGGTAAATTAGAGAAATTTATTCCAGAATTGAATAATAGATAATTATAAATATTTGGAAAAGCTATCACTTTTATTTTTAAAAAATAGATAAATATAATTAAGTAAACATTTTGTGTTTGTAAAATTTTATTGATTTATTTTTTTATTTTTCTAAACATAAGTATTTTAAATCATTAAATTAAACATAAGTGTAATCTTGTTTTTTAATATAATTAAATTTGGTAGCTTTTCAAATATTAGATTTCAAATTATTTAACTATATTAATTAATTTTAAATATATTGCATCAACATTTAAACTATTGATTCTTATTTATTTTTCACTGTGTTGTAATTTGTTAGAAGATAAGATTAAATTTTAAATTATAATTAATAAATTTTTTAATAATAATGATGTAAATTAATTATTATAGTTTCCAAACTAGATTTAAACGCGGTGGAGAGGATAACAATATTCCTCCCAACCACCCAATCTACACTCAATTAACCACACATCTATATCTTTACTTCACTATAAAATTATTTATCAATATTCAATTTTAATGTTTGACTTATCTTCATAATTATCTATGTCTTTAAATCCCATAAGTTTATGTGTAAGTGATAATCCGAACTAAGGGATATGATAAAAACATTAATTATATCACAAGCAAAAAAATATGTCTGTAATGTTAACCATTTTTTTTAGCATCACAACACAAATTGAAGCACAACTACCAAGTAATACATAAAACTATTTCTAATAAAATGTCAAAGTTTCAAGGTTATTGCGCTAATATACATTCTTTCAATTAAAGTAAGGGATGTAAGAGAAAGGAGCCAGTCTAAAGGTGGAAATTATTGATTATGGTAAGTGGAGTTGATGAAAATGAGATTAAAGACACGTGTTTATCTTGCCACTTTGCAAGTCTTATTTATGACACATATTTTGAAAATTTAAATATTTATTTATATTTTAAATAATAATAAAAAAATAAGCTCATAAATCAAGAAATGTGGGCACGCTTTTTGTTGCTTTTGAAGTGAAGAATTAAAGGATCTCCTTTAAAAGTTAGTGGCATGTAACTAAAAAATCGGCATTTCCAATAGCTGGGATTGGAGGAGAAATCACGACCTCTGGAACATGGAAAGCTCTGTTTTAATAGGTCGAATTCTCCTCCTCTCAAGCTTCGAATTGCAATAAAATCTGTCTCTGTTACGCAAGCTTGATATTGGGAATGCAAAACCATTAAAACTATGGAAATGCAAAATTAAATGTCAAGCATATGTTTTTTTTAATTTTGAATTTTGAAATCATTTTCTATTTTTTTAAATTTCATATTCTAGAGGGATAATTAGTCAATTCATTGTTAAATTATAGTTTTAGTCAATTATAAAATAAAAAATTCAATTTTAAAATATTTAATAAATCATTTTCATTTTCAAAATATTAAATTTAATATAAAATTATTAAAATACATTTATAAATATAATAGTTTTTAAAATTATTAATACAAAACTCAAATATTAAATAATACCAACCCATTACTATATTACTCTGCCTTGCCTTTCGGCAGCTAGCTAATAATAAAGAAAAAAATTAAATTAAATTAAAATATATATATACTTGAATAAATCAATAGGTCAAACTTATAAATTATGATTTAGATATTCCATGGAATGTCCAAATACTCGTGTGTTTAAATAAATGCAACGCATGCGAGAATCTTTCCTTGCACATGCGAAAAAGGGAAAGGTATCTAACGTAAAATAGAAGATAGAAGATACTGAGGTTAAGTTTCAATGTGTGAGATATTTAGAACTTGGGAAGCATAAGGTAAATAAATCATATGTTTGTGTTTTAAATGATCTTTAATAAAATAATATGTATGATAGTGATATGGTTATACAATATAATTTTATTTATTTTTAAATATAATAAATTCTTATCAAATTTATTATCATTTTTATTTTTTAATTCATTAATAGTTGTTTTATTTAAGTTTTATTTAATAATCAAAGAACTTAGAATCATGAACATATATTAAATAAAATATGATTTTTGGTATTTTATTTTATTTTTATAATTTTAGGGACGTCCCCCCTCCCCGTAAATTTCTTGAACATGCCTCCCACGTCCCATTCCCAGAAACTTAGGGGAACATACTAAAACATGTAGACATAGAGACATCAACATTGATTGATTCCTTTTATTATGAACTTTGATAATCAACGTTTAAATTTATTAATAAAAATAAATAAATAAAAAATTAATTAAATTTACCAACAACCATAAACATGATTTGAATATACATAATTTTAAATTTATTAATCAAATTATGTTTTCAAAAATAAATAAACATGTGAACAAAGTTGAGCATCTAGAAACATCTAAATATACAGGTATTGAGATTGATTTCTTGATTTTTTTATATGGAAAAGTACAAGATTAATAAAGATTAATATTCATTGATTGGTTTGGTAATAAGTAATTGAATTGAGAAGTTGTAAATAGAAAAATACAAGTTTAAATCACCGTAGTTACTTACTAAGATTAATATTTGTTTTTATGATTGTTACAACACAATTATCCACCTTGTGAGCATCAACACTCTCTGGCCTGCAAGATCCATTTTACTGACTCAGATCCACTTTATATCCTTCAGACACATTATTTCCGTATTTTTTCCCTCGTATGCTAGCTGTATCACTTCAGTAGGCGTACCCGCGAATTGCATCACTATAGCCCGCGGGTAGCATGTAAAATGGTGAAAATCACTAGTTAATTACTTTTTACTCCCAAAAAGCAATCATAGGGTGACCTTTGGCTCTCCATTTGCCCCAAAACGCCTCGATGTGTCCTTTCACTTACCTTTGCGAGGACTATATATTGAGCACATATGGCATATGGACGGGAGGAGAAAGGAGAGCAAGAGAACTCTAGTGGATTTTTGCCCTACCTTGAGTCTACACTCATTGATAATTATAGTTGTGAACCCTTTATGTTCACCTTCCAAACTCCTATCATAGTTTGAGTTTTCCATTCCAAGGAGGATTGAAGTGGTGGAGGCACAAGTGGAGAGACCCAGATCTCAATTCAGATTGGTTGCCGACAAGAGGTTGTATCACATTGTACTTCTTGTTATTTATTAATAGAAATACTGATATTCTCATCCATTAATGTTGTGAATGTTGTTTATATTACATTGGTTTGCATTTACTTATAATATCATGGACCAGTGCTATTGATGATGTTAATGTCATTTATATATTATATGCACTTGTTGTACATTGGTTGTCAAGACTAATTTGCAGGTTCAAGTGCACGGGTTGAAAGCTCCAATGGGGATCTACATCAAACGTTTGGATCGAGGTTGGTTATATTCTTCTTTATCTTAGCATTGTCATTTATATAACATAGCATTGAGAATTGAGTTAACTTCTGGTAGTCAGTTGTCTGTTGTGGTCTACCCCAAGCCATAGGAAGTTTTCTCCAACACAAAATTGGTGACTCCGTTGGCGATAACATCCATTTTTGGGGATTTTTAGGCATCAGTCCTTATTTAGAGTTGTTGTATGTCGAGTCTCTATCTCATTGATTGGCCATTATGATACTATATAGAAAACACCCTTTTTCTAAGCCATTGGACTCTTTTTCTGCTCATTTGTTTTTCCCTGTACGCGGGTGAGACTAGTTATGCCCGCGTCTACCTGCTTCTGTCTACACTATAGCCCACGGGTACCTGTAGGTATTCCTTCAACAATAGCGTACAACTCTGTGGGTGATTGGTTTATGGCCTTTAGTTGTTGCTGGGTTGATTATGAGTGTTCATGAGTCTTCTTTGTCCTTGTTCCTGACTATTCCAAGCCTTGTTTGTGACTAGAACTCCTCTTTTCTCTTGGTTTTGAGCCACATTGATTTTTACCCATTTTTTATTTTTAAGCTCATTCCATTGCCTGAGTCTTACTGTTTGGGATCTTCTAGGCTGTTTGAGTGATTTCCTTTGCATTTCTGTAACTGAATAGTAGGATTTTGCTTGCATTTTTCATTTCATTATATTGAAAAATACAAAAAAATAGTTTTGGCATTTTCCTATTGCTTATAAGTGAAAATACAAAAAAAAAATTACTTTTATGTGCTTCATTTTGCATTGGGTGCTTGCTGCTTTCATTTAGGTTCTACTTGTGCATTGAAAAATATAAAAGAGTTGCATTTTTTTCGAAACTGTTGGATTGATTTTACATGTTAGCGGCATTGTTTTTATTGGATAGATGAGTCTAGAGTTTGATGATTTTTGCATACTATTGAGTCATATAAATCACTAGTTTCACGACCATATCCTTTGAGTAACCACAACCATTAAAATTAACGCTTAATCTAAAATTGATTAGAACAATTTTATTTATAGGGTACACCAACTAGCATAGGTTTAGAGTCTTGGAATAGATCATTGTGAGTAAACGATCCAAGACTACTAGACAAAACATTATGTGTCTGACTAGGGAGTGGTGAAATCCATGGTATACACTGATGTTCTCAAGAAGCTCTACTAAGACCAGAGTTAAGCACGAGGTCACGGGAGGTTGGTTGAAGAGATAGCCCTCCAATACTGGCCAAACGTGGGAGATATTTCTAGGATTTGTTCGTATCTGGGGACTCTTGGGGGATTTGACCCTCTTGAGTTTCGGGCTTAGCTACCCTTCCCATACGATGGATCCCACCTGCGACTGTCCCCCTGAGCATTGGTTATACTGCGGTGACCATAGTTTCCTTACCTAGGTATCGCACATGGTACTTGCAATGGTTATACTGTTTATGTCCTGATTCAGATAGGGGTTGGATAGCATAGTTTTTTTTTGTCGAGGGTTATGGCCCTTTGCACGTAGTGAAGCCTGAAAACCTCTATAATTGATTATGTTACCTTCGGCTGCAATTTGGGAGTCTCAAGCCTCTCCTGGGAGAGACATACCGGCTCTAGTGTCGGCAGCTCATTTAGCCACTATGTTTATCTGCTCTTGGCTGTAGTTTCTCTAGGTGTGTGCTCTTGATTTACTCTTTTTATCGATATTTGGTCGTTACGGGACACGATGATTTTATTTTCTCTCCGGAGATATCGTGGCGTGGATTCCTACTCTCTGCTTATCCCGTCGGTTGGTTGGTTTACATCCTGCCGAGATCTCATGCCGTGTTGCTATGCGACTCTGGCGGGCTCCCTCTGAGTCTTCAGATTCTTACGAGACATACATCCTCGACACTATGACTGCACACTCTAACACGGGAGAAATCCCTACGACTCCATCGGGTAGAGTTGAGCACACTTCAGACACCCCTACTCCTCATGAGGCGTGGGGTGGTGATCCACCTGAGACCCAACCTAGTTTGTTTGGTCTGGATCCACCCGAGACCCAACCTAGTTTGTTTGGTCCGGATCCACCCGAGGACGACCCGTTCGTTCCTTTGTTTCCACATAATTATTTATACGGGATGCCTGAGTTACATGATGACATAGGTCCTACAATCAACCCTACCGTGTTCTCTTTTGGTATGCCTAATTACAACACAGTTGATCCTTCCACTGCATTTGGTAGTCATGCTGGCACTAGTCATGGTGTTAGCAACATTGCAGCCACTGGGGGCAATACCCTTGCCGGGGGCACCACGTTCTCCACTCACACAGATAGCATGGGGACCGGTCACATTCATCCTAACAATGCTAATGTTGGAAGAAGGACGCCTCCTAGGACTACCCAACCTAATAGGAACATTATCCACAACCCGACTCGCCATCCACAACATAACACACATGCTTCTACTCGTCAACCTAAGACCACTTTCGCGAATGTTAACATTCCTCCCTAGGGGTGGACATATACCACATACTTTTACGTCCGTTGCCGCTACTAGTAATGCTAATGTAGGAGGTGGAAATATACCTTATCCTCATGGTCACAACGCCACCATTCCTTCTACTAGTAACACTAATGTTGGGGTTGTAAATACATCTCATACTTATGGTCACCACACGACTGCTCACGCTAATCCTAATGCTTACACTAGGGGTGGGAACATACCTTACCATCATGGTCATTACAACACAGTTCCCACTACGAATAGTACATATATGCCCCATAATTATGGTGGCAAACCTTACTACAACATATTTGTTGCTGGCCACCAATACAACCCACCTCAATATGGTGCCCAAAACACATATATACCTACTTACTCTCACAGGTCGGAGGAGGTTATCAAACTTATGGCCATGGTCATGCTTACTGTCAGACAGGTCCATATAATTAGCAGTTTACTCATGGTCAAGCATTTGGTCCTTCTTATCAAGCATTTGGTCCTTCTTATCCTTCAGGTTCTTACAATCAACCTTTTATGGGAGCTTATAATCAAGCTTTCCAGCTGCAGCTCCCTTTCCTTGCACGTTTGAATATTTCGGATCTTTCAAAGCTCATGAATGATCCGGTGTGTCACAACCCTAATTGGCCTCCGGTCCCTACCAAGATCCCTTCGGACATTCCTAAGTTTGAGGGGAAAGGTGGTGAGGATCCGGGTGATCATGTCACAACGTTTCACCTTTGGTGCTCTTCCAACTCGTTGAATCACGATTCCATTAGATTGCGACTATTTCAACGCACCCTAAAGGGGGCAACTGCGAAGTGGTATGTTGAGTTTCCTGGGAACACTTATAGGGGATTCAATGAGATCGCTTTAGTTTTCTTGGATCATTTCCAGTTGCCGGTTCGTTACAATACTAGTACTAAAATTTTGTCTACCTTCTATCAGAATAAGGCCACACATATTTCTGACCACGTTCAAGAGTGGCGTTGGCGGAAGAGGTTAGTGAAAGCCAACATTCATCCAGATTTTCTGTTGGAATGGTTTCTCAAGTCTCTACTTCCATATATTGCTAAGGATGTTTCGATATCCAGTATTATGACTAAGGAACAAGCCATCTTAAAAGTACAACAGTTAGATTTACTATACTCTCAGTCTGGAATTTTATATGACATTATTCCTAATGCACCGTGAACACAACATGAGCCCAAGACAGTTCCTGGACCACATGCCGATGGCATTGTGGGATCAGCAAGTACTCGCCCTATAGATTTAGTGGCTAATCAAATGCAAAATTTGTCGCTCAACCAGTCTACTCTCGGAGAGGTTCACACTTTGTCCACTTCCACCCCATCGTCCAATGTACACACTGTGCAAACTACAAACCCATCGGGTAACCAACAGCCTGGTGGTAAGAAGAAGGGGAGAAACAACCATAAGGGTGGAAACAATGGGAACAATAATAGTAATCGCAATACCATAAGGAGAATGACAACGCTCCTCGGGAAGGTGAAAATGATGGTGAGGACCGTAATCCTAGGCGTAAGGTGAAATTTCCTTCTAAGCTTTGTGGGGAAGATCATCTTATTCACTTGTGTCCTCAAATAGAAGAGGCATCGAAGCATCTTGCACAAATCCTAGCTGTGTTGAAGGATCCCCTTCCTCATCATCAAAACATGGCTTTGCATGCTCCCGCCACTGGTTATGGACCTAATGAGCCTGCAACGTCTTCTTCCAATACTAGTGGTTATGGATGCGTGAATAAGGTTCAATCGTATGTTAGTGTTGCTAGTCGTCAATGCGATTATGGTGCACCACAACCTAATATGGGGAGTAAGTCTCCCTTTCCTCCTGATAATTCCTTGCATATCAAGAATCCCTCTATTATGCCGCGGATACCGAAAGGTGTTCTTAAGCGCTCTACGCATAATCCCAATGCTCGAGCTGCCCAGAAATACTCCATTGTAGAAGATTTGGGCCAAACTCTATGTGCCATGTCGGCTCTTGAAGTTTTACAGGCATTTCATTCTCAAAGGAATGCCCTTTTGTGTGCGTTAGGAGTTCAGGATGGAGGGAGTCTCAATGTTATCAAGTTCGACACTACTGATGTTCAACCTCGCTTACCTTACCACATGGCTTTTCAAATCCATGTGGAGTGCCTTAAGAATTTCGTCAAGAGAATGGTGGTTGAAGAAGTTGCTTCCGCATCAGTGATGTCTTTAGCTTGTTGGAAAGATCTTAGCTCTCCTCCTCTATGTTGATGTATATGTAACTTTGGAATGTATTTCATATATGTATATTGTACTCCTGTAGAGATGGTGTTATTCCTCTTTACGGAAGTGTTTTTATTCCTATAGAGATGTTATTATTCCTCTATATGGAAGTGTCGTCATTTATATTGTAAGTGCCGTAACTTATACTTGATGGGTTATTAGACCACCTTGTTGGGGTCGGCCCTATATAAGTCATGTGGTTCAAAGGGTTATTATACCACCCTATTGGGTGTCGGCCCAGTCAACATTATGTTATGTGGTTAAGTTAAGGCCAACCTAGTAAAGGTTATTAGGCAAGTCATGTCAAGTATAAATAGAGTGCGAGAGGCACTCTATTTGATCATTCTATTCTCTCACACACTCTTTGGAGAGTGGCGCACTTGTGGAGGAGGAGAAATTACTACTAGGAGATGTCTATCTCTTATGCTTGGGTTGTATCATTGCTCTATCTATCTCTAAGGAAGTTATTGGGGTTTTTTACCCTTATGGTTTTCCCCAAGTAAAATCCGTGTCTCTTGTGTGCTTGCATTATTGTGTCCATGATTGATATGTTGTACATGTTGTTCTCTCAGTTAAGATCCTAGATCAGATTGAAGTAAATTATGAAAAACTAACATGGTATCAAAGCTAGCCTGAAAGAAGGAATGGTATGGCATGTATGACACTTGTTGCACTTACAATGTTAGGGCTTGATATAGAAAAAAACAGTCATTGTAGCACTTTCGCTATAAATCCATTTTGGAAAAGTTTTAGGATCTAAAACTTTTACAGGTCGAATATCAGATCCCCATGTACCTTATGTCCAAAGGAAAACTTCTAATTCGTTGTAATTTTTGTTTTATGATCTGTACAATCTAGGGTTTCTGCCTCTTCTAGATCTGATTCATAAACAGGTGACCTAGGAAAAAAGGTCATAACTTGGGGTAGGAAGCTCCAAATGAAATTTCGTAAAAATTTTCAAGTAGTGCACGGACTGTACTTTCTCAAGTAACTTTTTCAGAGGCCGAAACTGAACCAGTGACGCGTGAAACACTGTATAAATTCGCTCTCATGTTTTATCCCATAAACAGGTCATGTTGCGACACTTGGAATAACTCTCTCTTAGAGAATCCAATTGAGGTCAGACCTGTGGGGTTCGAAAGATGATAGGTCGGGATACCATAGCTAGAAGTTTCAGACCCTATGGATTGGAAATTACGGAGTTACACTAGAAACAATGAGGTACATATTTCTATCAAAACAGAATTATTTTTTTAGCACCTTCATTCATGGCTTCGGGAATTTAGGGTTTCAGAGAAAGATAAAAATTTTGTAATCGGAGACCACGGCTGAATGGTACTCATCAAAATCTAAATTTAGAGACCAAGATCAGAATTTTTGGTTGGGAAGAAGGTCGAGGTTGATCAAACCCTAGTTCGGGACTTTGATCAGAAAAGTGGAAAATTAGGGCTTCTGCAAAAATGGAAATTTTTGAAATTTGTGACCACGGCTAGAAGCTCCTCAGAAAAATATAAGCTTAGAGATTTGGATCGAACCTTTTGATTGGGAAGAAGGGTGGGATTTATCAAACCCTAGTTTGGGGTCATGTCCATTGAATCTGGAAGTTTCAAAGGCAAATTTGAAGGGTGAAACTTTGCAGTTTTCAAATTTTGAATATACCGGCTTGATTAGCTCATCAAGGCACATCTTTCTATCCTTTCAGAAGTTTGAAATTCAAAGTTTGAATATTTAGGTTTTCTCTGACAAACCCTACTCCAGCTCTAGATCCAGTTCCTGCAAATCAAGTGGATTGGGTTAATCCTAGAAGAGAATGGATTGGTCACCTGCATAAGTGAAGAAGTTCCTGTTTCAGAGGGAGACGAGGCTAAGCCTTACATAAGAATATTTCAAGCAATCTCGACAGGTATGACTTACAGGTATGTTTCGAATTTTGTTCATGGTTAAGTTTATGATATATTTGTCTTCATATCATTATGGTTAGTACAATCTTGATTAATTACTAGACTTTTCGTATCACCTTAATAAAATTATGAATACATGATAGAAGATATTCATTGATTAAGGTTTTGACACTTATGATTGTACTAATGCATTGTGATGTTGTATGAGGTTTATGTTGTTCGCTAACATGAAAGGTACGTCAAGAAAGACAAATCATGTTCTAGTTCAAGAACATATGACCGTGGTAACATGAAGACAAAGGTTCATCCATTGCCATGGATCACATAGAAGATCTACTTACGAGGTATGTATAACTTGGTTAACCTATGAGATATGCAGGTTACTAGCACAAGTCACTTAAGAGAACAAGAAGACATCATGTGGGTATGTTAGAAAATAACCAACTAACATATTAATCCAGGTATGTTTTTCCTATATCAAGTTAGAAGCCTACCTTGTGTAAAGTATACATGGCATGATTGGTAATGATTATTCATAGGTTTGAATAAACATGGGTGTATGCATATTATGTCTCTTACCTTGATTGATTATATGACTAACCAGAAAAGTCTTTTCGTCAAATATGAATATGCATGAGTAAGAGAAGTCTTCCTTAAAACATTGAATGCTAATGCTTATTATCTGTGTTTGAAATGATCATGACTATACATGTTTAAGATTATTGTGTCTTGATAGTATTGAGAATATACTAATAAATGTATGACTATGTATGAGATCTCGAGGATATCACAATAATGATACTTGTAAGCATGCATAGTGATCGAGGATGGATATAAGTTCAAGGACAGGTAATCCAGGAAGCAAAGATCAAGAGGGAGCACACTCCAGTAGTTTATGCAAGGATGCAGATATTCAGAGGGAGTCGACCACTTCTCACAATCCACATCAGAATGGAGTTGCAAAGATTCAGAGGGAGTCCACCCAACAACCAAACAAAGATAAGTATTTGAAATTGTCATTTCTTGCATATTTGTTTGTTTAAATAATGTTGTTCAATGATGTATATGCTTCTGTTCCTAGACTTAGGGTGTGTATTATGCATATTAGAATAATTGCATTAATGAACAGTATACTACTAATATGCATCTAATGGGTAAGTGGCCTATGGCACTATACACCATTCCATTGCTACTTATCTAGAATGAAACCTCTTTGCGGACATGTTGGGAGTTGTGCACACTCTTAACAATGTTCTGGTAGAGATTGGAAGGCATCTAGAAAGTCACGGGATATGGTCAAATTGAAGTAGTCAATAAGTCTTTAAAGACCATTGTCCAACGTACCATCCAACAAAGCAAGAACAACTGGCACATTATGTTATATCCTGCTTTGTGGGCGTATCGAACCACAGTCAAGACTGCCACCGGGTTCTCACCATTTTAGCTGGTACACGGTGTGGAGTCAATTTTACCGATTGAATGCGAAATCCCTTCGCTTAAACTGGCCATAGAGCTCCTCCCTGATACGATGGGTATTGAGCAATGCTTAATCCACCTTGAGCAACTTGACGAGCAACATCGAGATGCCGCTGTGGCTATAGATGCCAATAAACATCGTGTTAAGGTTTAGTACAATAGGTCTGTCCGTCCCTGGCAATATGCTGAAGGTGACTTGGTCCTCTTATATGACAAAGCTAAATAACCCCTAGGGGCAGGTAAGTTTAACCCCATGTGGCACGGTCCTTACATTGTGAGGCGTGTCCTAAAAAAAGGAGCCTATGAATTAGAGGACTATGAGGGGAACGTCTTGAAGGAGCCTAGAAATGCGCTCTACCTCAAGCGGTATTACGCTTGAACTTCTAGTTCAGGCCAATACTTTTGTATACTATTTTATAGCTATTTATGTACATAGTTTAGCTTTCTTTGGTTTTCGGGTCTGCTGATTAGCTTCTGTTTGATTGACAGATGTCAGTGGAATCTCCTATGTTCTTAGGATTCGCGGATGGTGCTATCCGTCATATGCAGCATCTTGCTTCTGCTGCCTAGGTTATTTATTCACCTGACCACCTAGTTGTGTCCTCAGGAGGTGCTTGTCTCGGTCCTACATCTAACAATGTGGCTGAGTATAGTGTTGTGATTGAGCTACTTCAGGATGCTATTTCACATGGTATCCAGTCTTTAGAAGTCCTCCCAGATTCACAACTAGTTGTGTCTCAGTTGAATGGTCAGTATCGTGTGAGGGATCCTACGTTACTACAGAGATTCTTAAGGGTAAGACTCTTGGAACGACATTTTGTTTCAGTTACATACATTCATGTTCTGAGAAGTTTTAATCATATATCTGATGCATATGCTAACTATGTATTAGATTGGCATTTGTCACATTCTTAGATGAAGCACATAAATAAAATATACATTTATACATCTGTACATACACACATATAGTAGAACCAGAGAACCAAAGTTTTTTATAAATAATATGTCCAAAATGGTAGTGTCATAATACAAAACTGGAGCCCGTAGCCCTAAAAAATATACATATCGATACAAAAATGAGACTCTGAGATATATAATCCCTACGAGGAGGCATAGCTGTCGCCTCGGCAGGATGTGTATGATAGTAATACTATATTGCATTTGCTAAACTCTACAGTAGTCGCACCCAACTGGTTGGTACCCCCCACCACATGGCATTACAGATCCTCTAGTAGCTGCACTACCTATATCTGTGGTACCCTGTTGGTCATTCGTGATAGGTTGACCCATAGAGTATATAGTGTACGCTCTGCTGCAGCACCCCTACCTCATCAACCCTGCCCCGACAACTATGTCTTGGGAAGCCCTCGGGTCTCACTAGGCCCTTGTCTACGAGAAAACAGTAAAACATTAATATATGATACTACCCCCAAAAATATTTTTTTCATTTACATCTATAATCAAAATCCATAAAAATTTAATACACCAAAAAACTAATAAGAGTACTCATCGATGTCTCCAAACGCTGCTCCTGGTGGAAGCGGCATGTCACGATCCTGGTGGAAGTCTATCCCTGCATAGGAGTAGTCATCTATAGCTATGACCTATCGGTCCCACTAGCGAAAGAACTCCTCTGTGTATGGTGATGCTTGACGGACACCATCATGTCACGTCAAGACCTCTACCCACCGGGTCAGGGCTGGGTCACGGAGACTATGAGGAGGGACTTCAACCCTCGGACTGAGCCCCAAAATTCGCTCAAAGAAGAAACTACATAAGATACTGCCATACCCAAAGTTTTTTGCCTCCCCTTGCTTGCACTCTGTCAACTGAGTCGTCATGGACCCCAGTAGCGTTGTGCACCTGTCAAATATCGTGGGTTGCATTCACTGTGATGCATAGAAAATCACTATCTTGCTTTCCTGGTGAAGAGCTTTTGAACCAGAAATCCGCACTAAGGTAGCCACTATAACCTTCATGCTCAGGTTGACTATGGCTCTGATGGGAACCTGACTCCCCACTGCCCGAGTATTTGGAACACAATACCGCTCTATATAGTCAGGGATAGCAATCCCACCACCCACAGAACGAGATCGAAGACTTGCCACTTCACCTCGGCAGGACAAACCAGTAATGAAGTAGAGATCATCCACTTCCAAAGTGAGTATTTTGTCGTCTAGGTTGAAGTTCTGTGCATCGATGTCCCAGTAATCTATCAAACGGCGGAGCAATAGGCTTTGGGCTCTCAAACCCCCTATGTTCCAAAATTTGTATAGCCCACATGCTTGTAACGCTTGCTGTGCAGGAAAATCATTGCAGACGGCCTCATCCACCAGGTCATGTTCCCTCTCTCTCCACTCTAGAACCATCCTGGAAGGAGAAAAACCAAAGAATTTAGTCAATTTTATTTAAAAAACTAACTTCACGACCATGCCTGCGGGCAATTTTTCTCACAGAGGTGGGTTCCCGTGGTCAACACATGCGTTGAATGCAAGTACCTTTCCCTACTCGCGATCCGCATAATAATAGCCCGCGGGTAGCACCATGACCATTTAGGGCTTGCCCACATAAAAATCTAACCAATGAAAATCAAAATAAAAGCATTGAAATGAAAACTATGGATGAGACTACCGACCTGCTCCTGATGGTTCGATGAACGAATGCCCATAGCTCCCAGAATCAACAGTTGAACTTCGAGGTGAAAACTAACCACAAAACTCCAAATGGGTGAATCGTAAAAATGAATTGTAAATTGTAATTTTTTGTTACTATTTATAATTTTCAAAACCCACTTGTCCATAGTTCTTCTGCCATTTTAAGCTGTTTTGGACTAATATCATGTCTTGGAGTAGCATTTTTTGACTAGATTTCTTCAGGGAGACTTGTTTTTTATTGTTTCACACCTACTTCAGGTATATTTCACACTTGGCATATAGGCTAGATGTCATTTTCACATGCATTATGCATTTGACATTTTGACCATTTTCATAAACCCTAGGTGCAACCCCACTTCTTAACCAACACAGAACCTTCAAGCTATTATAGAATTGTCGTTACGTGGCGGTAGGGCCTTTCCGAACATGGGTACCCTAGTTAGACACCCCTTTTGCATTATGGTTCCCATGCCGTTGTTTGTCATTAGGATCAGGAGTCATTTATAGTTACGCCATGACTTTGCGATAAATACTCATACTCTACTTTGTCTTATGCTGGCCATCTCCCATAAGGACTCCCCCATCTGTATCAAGTTGTGATTGCATTACATCATCCTACTTGCTGCTTGAGCCTTGTGCCGGATCCCACTTACTCAGTTATTAGCCTGGTGCCTGAGCAGTTTTCCTTGTCGAGCCCTACAGAGCTTACATTTGCCCTTTACAATTTGATGACCTTTTGACCTTGAGGGAACACCCCCCGAGTGTCCACATATTGCACATGCTTCCTTGCATTGATCATAGGTATGTTCCACTGCTTGGGACTATTCTGCTCACTATTTGACACTCGTTCCCTCACTTGTTGTACTATAAGCAATTTTATTCTTTTTCAAGCTTTTCCAAATATGAAAAAGACCAAAAAATCAAATATTCCAAAAAGCCGGATGGGATTATGGTTACTGCTTCTAGTTGGCAGCTATTGTGTCTCCTTTGAACAGAGCATTCATTCCACTCCACACATTATGAGTTGGGACTATAGTTGGACCGTAGGATCTGTACTTGTTTCTCAGTTTACTCCACCAATTGGTTAAGCTTCCAGTCATTATGGAGCCCTTTGTGATGCCTCCTGCATCCCACAGTTTATATTGAGTCTATGCTGCCTGAGTCTATCCATCTGCTCATGCTCTTGTTCAAAGGAATTCCTGAAAGCAGAGTCGACCACTCCTCAGATCTCTTGACTATTGCATGTCGACCATCCTTATTGAGTCAGTCTGTTTCACCTGAGTTCTTCCAAATCTTTCAGCGTAAGTGGTACCTCATGCTGGCCGATGGGGGATGCCTTAATGCCTTCCTTCCAGCGAGTCTCGTTCCGTTGAATTCAACCCATTTATTTTGGAAATTGAGGCTTAGAGCTCGATTGAGTACCTTGAGGCTTGCAGTCATTAGTGGCAGGTTCTCTCGCCATCGACAGTTTTGGGAATACATCAATGTCCCTTGATCGATGGATTCATCTTAGTGTTCGACT
This sequence comes from Larix kaempferi, assembly GCA_027924585.1. NCBI lineage: Eukaryota > Viridiplantae > Streptophyta > Pinopsida > Pinales > Pinaceae > Larix > Larix kaempferi. Next base: position 438,843 of record BSBM01001286.1, read on the forward strand.
TCAACACATTTATTCGCACTTTGATGATTGTACTCTGTGCCTTGATGCCCATTTTCATTATTGGTGGGTTATCTCGCGTCTGTTAACGGTATACATCAATGACCGGTAATCAGACGATGTCACATCAGGTTCGACCTCAACTCCTTTATTCACTTGATGGGACTTGCACCATCGAAGACTTGTGTAGAAGACCCTAGGCAATAATGGCACTCAGTATGCTACTTATGATCGTGACTTTACATCTGAGATATCACCTCTTAGGTATCAGCAGTTTGTACCTCCAGTTTGCACCAATTGTTTCCTTTTTAGCAAGAGACCATATCTTCCTGTAGAGGGATCATGGCTGTGATCACTTATGACATGTATTCACTATGTACTGCCTATTCATGGCCATTGTATCAGATTGTTGTACTATACTGACTTGTACTGAAGGATACTATTGTATTATGATGAGTGAGCTGCTCCTTCCACTTATTTCTCCATGACTCGACTTCTGAGATTTATAATGTATTTCGACTATCATAGCATTAGTCTCTGACCTCACACATTAGGGGGCATCTGTTACAACAGAATTTTCCACCTTGTGAGCATCAACACTCTCTGGCCTGCAGGATCCATTTTACTGGCTCAGATCCACTTTATATCCTCCAGACACATTATTTCCCTATTTTTTCCCTTGTACGCTAGCTATATCACTTCAGTAGGTGTACCTGCGAGTTGCATCACTATAGCCCGCGGGTAGCATGTAAAATAGTAAAAATCACTAGTTAATTACTTTTTACTCCCAAAAAACGGTCATAGGGTGACCTTTGGCCCTCCATTTGCCCTGAAATGCCTCGATGTGTCCTTTCACTTACCTTTGGGAGGACTATATATTGAGCACATATGGCATATGGATGGGAGGAGAAAGGAGGGCAAGAGAACTCTAGTGGATTTTTTCCCTATCTTGAGTCTACATTGATTGATCCTTATAGTTGTGAACGTTGTATGTTCACCTTCCAAACTCATATCATAGTTTGAGTTTTCCATTCCATGGAGGATTGAAGTGGTGGAGGCACAAGAGGAGAGACCCAGATCTTAGTTCAGATTGGTTGCCGACAAGAGGTCATATCACATTGTACTTCTTGTTATTTATTAATAGAAATACTCATATTCTCGTCCATTAATGTTCTGAATGTTGTTTATATTACATTGGGTTGCATTTACTTATAATATCATGGACCAGTGCTATTGATGATGTTAATGTCGTTTATATATTATATGCGCTTGTTGTACATTGGTTGTCAAGACTAATTTGTAGGTTCAAGTGCACGGGCTGAAAGCTCCAATGGGGATCTACATCAAACGTTTGGATCGAGGTTAGTTATATTCTTCTTTATCTTAGCATTGTCATTTATATAGCATAGCATTGAGAATTGAGTTAATTTCTGGTAGTCAGTTGTTTGTTGTGGTCTACCCCAAGCCATAGGAAGTTTTCTCCAACACAATGATTTTTATAAACTCCTTTTTTTTATAATTTTCAAAAACCTCGATTATAAGTACACCTTCTAGCTCGCATACTCAAATTTGTATTTTTACTTATGATTCTTATAAACCTTTTTTTTATGATTTCCAATTCATGAACACTTTGTTGCATTGTTGCAATCTTTAAATAATAAGATGTATTCTCAATATAAACACCACCTATTCGTTGGAAAAAGACAGACAACTACTTCAAACCTTTTTTTTTGTGATTTCCAACTTATAGACACTTTGTTACAATCTATAAATAATAAGATATATTCTCAATATAAACACCTATTTGTTGGAAAAAGATAAAACACCACCTAAAACCTTTTTTTTATGATTTCCAACTTATGGACACTTTGTTGCCCTATATAAATAATAATAAAATGTATTCTCAATATAAACACCTATTGTTGGAAAAAGACGGACAACTACCTCCCACCCTCAATCCTGGACTGAAAATAAAATATACTAACAGCCAGAAAATAATAGAATATACCAAACATACATATTAATGCGTCACGGCTGTCGCAAGCAGTGAAGATTGGATTGATATTCTCACCTTTAATTCGCTTGCTATGGGCGTCATGGCATTCGCAAACAGTGAACAGCCTTTGCAATTGGAGCTCGCTCGTTGTTATAATGTATATCCATATCTATTAAATTAACATAAAATGTCAAACTATAGACATGGGGTCGTTTTTTAACACACTAATTGCGTGTCAAAATGTGTCTTCCACAAAATCATGAGAATTTTGCTCTACTTTGTCATACGTCAACAACCGTCATTGCTTTGATATCATTGCATTTAGTTTATTATTTTATGTTATGGGAATTATCACTAAATCATTAAAAAAAATACGATGTATTTGTCACACTGACAAAAACGTCATTGCTCTGCTAGCATTTTATTTGACTTATTATTTTTATTTTATATTTTGGAATTAACAGGGTTTATCACTAAATCATTAAAAAAATACGATGTATTTGTCACACTTACAAAAACGTCATTGCTCTGCTAGCATTTTATTTGACTTATTATTTTTATTTTATATTTTGGAATTAACACTTGCCCATAATTTATTCTAAGTTGAGAGTGACATTTATAAAAAAAAAAAAATATAAAAAATAACTCGTAGATTATGTATGGGTAAGTGGTAGTTATGCATAGATAGCATATAGTTAAGACAACCTATTTAATTAAAGAAGACATAGACAACATGTAATTACAACTAAGTATGGAGAACAAGTAACAAATAACTTATTCATAACATTTAAATTGTTTACCTAACCACAAGTGAAATAATTATGCTAATATATACACAACAAATTATATTTAAAAACCATAAAAAATATGTCACTTTACATAACTTATATATACACCCTTACGAAATCATATAAATTTGTATACATATATAATTCCAATAATAAAAAAAAACCATTTGTATCGCTTTAACTGCGTATAGTTTGCTTATTATTTTTGACAAAATTACCAGCGGATAATATTTTGCTTCATTTCAATACAGATATAAAGCTCTCATAACAAATAGCGCTCATATTATTTTTTATTTTAACAAAGAAATACCTAACATCATTATAAATTTTAAAATGTCTCAAAAATGAACTATGTAGATATAGCATATCTCTGAAATGTCTATGAATTAATAGTATAGCTAGTCTTCACAATTAGAAACGTTCAAAATTGATTAGGACCCAACCTGGGAGACGAAAAGTATTCATGTTTTACTAATTTTTTAATTTTTAATTAATTATATTTTTAGGTATATATTATAAAATGTTTTATTAATATTTTTATTGTTTTATTAAAGTATTTAGCGTTAATTCTATTTTTTTATTTTATTAAAGTATTACGTGTTAATTTCAATGTTGAGAATAAGAAAATATATTTTTTATGTAATTTATTTATTCTTTAAATTTATAAATAAAAATATGGAAAAAATCAAATGATTTCTTATCTTTTCTTTTCACCTTTTTATATCAAAATTAGTCAAAATAAATGTTATCGATCTTTGTTAAATTCTATTATTAAATTAATAAAGAAATTATTTTCTTAAATAATAAAATATAAAAAAAATCTTAAATTTTATAAAAAAACTATTATATTATTTTCTTAAATCATAAAATATGTATTTTCATTATTTTAAAGAATTTTATAGACAATCTCTAAATTATAAAAATATTTTATTTTATTTATATTTTCTATATTTTATTGTATTAATTTTTGGACTAAGAAATAATTGAAAACAACCTCTAGATTATGCAAATATTTTGTTTTATTTATTTTTTAACCATTTCAGGTTTTCTTGAAAACAAACTTTCGAACATTTATTGTTCAATTCAAAAATGTTAACCAATGCTTCGTTCCAAAAAAATATACACACCAAAAGCATACAGAATTATTGAATAATTTTAAAAGTTATATTTATAAAAAAATTAATATAAGTGTTAATTTAATTATAAAATTATTAATTAACGAGTAAACATTCTTCTTAGTTAGCTAGTTGATTCTGTTTTGGTTCAATTCTTCTTAAACTTTTATTTAAGAAGAAACTCTCCAAAATGCAGCCAAATTAATCACTAGCAACCAGGATGCTATCAATATGAACTCCAATATTTCCAGAAGATTTAAGGTTTGGCCCACTGTAGCCTACCATAGCATATTAGGGTTTTGAAATGTTCTAGAAGACTCTGCGAATGAGTCACTGTAACTTGAATGAATATTTCATTCCTCTGGGAGAGGAAACTAAGTCAATCCATATCTTTATTTTAGATTTTGATTCTTTCGCTGCATTGATTTTTTTATATAATCTGATCGACGTGATTCCTTTTGACACGTGTTTTATTAATACAGCGTCAATAAATACATTGTTTTGCCGGAAGATCGACAAGGGCGAAGAAGTCCTGTGTTCTTCCTGCCTCTGAAGAATATGGCGGTGGAACAAGTAGAGATGTCAAGTCTGGAACTGGAAGAACGACATGGAGGAAAGATAGAAAGCAACGTCAAGACTGCTGTTCGTCCGATTGATACAAAGATTTCAATATGGAAACTTTTTAAATATGCCGACTCATTTGATATGTGGCTTATGGCATTCGGCACTCTAGGAGCCATTACAGATGGAATTGCCATTCCTATTGTGATGCTTATAGTAAGCAGTTTGATTGACACAATAGGAAATTTTGGTCATGGCTTCACCGGAGATTTCAGTCATATTATCAGCAAGGTAATAATCGTTTCCTTTAAACAGCAAAACTTGCAGCCATAATACCCTTCTCGCATATTCATCATGATTGTCTGGATGTTCGTTAATTGTGCAGTATATTTTACGTATGGTCTATTTTTCAATCGGTGCGTTTTTTGGTGCGTTTCTAGGTCTGGTCTTCGATCTCTTTCTTTCACCCTTTCCACAGTGTTTATGAGACTCGCGTTCTTTATTATCTTATCTATAATTATGACTAATGCTTTGCTTTCCTTTCAGAGGCGTATTGTTGGGCGAGGACGGGCGAAAGGCAGGCATCTCAAATGCGTATGAAATATTTGAAAGCGGTATTGAGGCAGGACGAGGGATTCTTCGACACCCAAGGCACCACCACATCAGAAGTGGTTACCAGCGTTACTAATGATACTCTCGTTATACAGGAAGTTTTTGGCGAAAAGGTATGATCTTTGATTATTCTGTCATCTAATTTATCAATGTTTGGACTCTTAATTCTATTTTATAATTCTAATGCTAATTCACATTGGAGATTGTCCATCCTCAGATACCCAACTTCGTCATGAATAGTTCTACATTCATCAGTAGTTATTTTGTGGCATTCTACTTGACATGGAGACTGGCAATAGTGTCATTTCCATTTGTGATTTTGCTGATAATCCCCGGGGTGATGTATGGACGGATTCTGGTGGAGACTTCTCGCAAGTTGAATGAAGCCTATAATACAGCCGGAAATATTGTAGAGCAAGCTCTTTCATCGATTAGGACAGTCTTTGCTTTCGTTGGAGAGGAGAGGACAATGACCAAGTTCTCAGATGCGCTTGATGTAAGTGTAAAGATTGGGCTTAAACAAGGTATTGTCAAAGGCTTGGCAGTAGGAAGCGGTGGAGTGACCTTCTGTATCTGGGCGTTCAACGCTTGGTATGGTAGCACATTGGTTATGTATCATGGCGCAAGCGGAGGAAAAATTTTCGTGACTTCAAGTTGCTTGCTTATGGGTGGCTTGTAAGCTTTCTCCATATCCATTTATCTCTTTTTCAGTTATTTCTATAATTGATACTAGAACGTCAGATTTACCCTATTTTCGGAAGTTCAATCAATATTTCTAGAATCTGAAATCACTGATGTGTTTGTAGAGCTCTAGGGACTGGGCTTCCAAATATTAGATACTTTTCAGAAGCAATTGTTGCTGGTAAACGCATCTTTGAGATGATTGACAGAGAACCGATCATTGATTTGGAAGATCCAAAAGGAGAAATATTGGAGGAAGTTAGGGGTGAAGTTGAATTTAGAAATATTGCCTTTGCATATCCATCTCGACCAGAGTCCAAAATATTTCACTACTTCTGTCTAACTATTCCCGCAAGCAACACCGTTGCGTTGGTGGGAGGAAGCGGTTCAGGCAAGTCGACGGCTGTGGCGTTGATAGAGAGGTTCTATGATCCCCTGGCTGGAGAGATTCTGCTTGATGGAGTGAACACAAAAGCGCTACAATTGAAATGGTTGCGCTCCCAAATTGGATTAGTAAGTCAAGAACCCGCACTCTTTGCTACATCGATCAAGGAGAACATCTTGTTCGGAAAGCAGGGAGCCAGCATGGATCAGGTTATGGATGCCGCCAAGTCTTCCAATGCTCACGATTTCATCAGTCAACTACCAGATGGTTATGACACACAGGTATGTTTTAGCTTTTTTCCTCAAGGGCCTCCATCTCTGCAAAGTGCAGCTGATTTAACTTTCCTTTCATTTGACGAATACAGGTGGGCGAGCGTGGAGTTCAGATGTCGGGAGGGCAAAAGCAACGTATTGCTATTGCAAGAGCTATGCTTAAAGATCCTCGTTTACTTCTTCTAGACGAGGCTACAAGTGCTCTAGATGCAGAGTCAGAGAAGATCGTTCAGGATGCTCTAGACCAAGCATCAGTTGGACGCACAACTATCATAGTCGCTCATCGCCTCTCCACCATTCGCAACGCGGACGTGATTGCGGTAGTTCAAGGTGGTCGTGTGATCGAGACAGGTGCTCATGAAGATCTGATATATAGACCCAACGGGGCATACGCTACTTTGGTGCAACTGCAACAGGCCGCGGCAGATAAGCCAGATGAGAGATTCGAAGGCCCCAATATAGGGGGGCAGTCTTTTAGAGCTAAGAGCTCTAGCATATATAGTAGATCGAGTTCGAACATGTCCGCACCAGTCGATCCAGGACTGGTACATGAAGATAAGCTTCCTTCCGCCCCTTCATTCCGTCGACTGTTTCTTTTAAATACTCCGGAATGGAAGCATGCTCTATTAGGCAGTTTAGGAGCTTTAGGTTATGGAGCAGTTCAACCTGTTTATGCCTTTTTCCTAGGGGCAGTTATATCTGTATTTTTCGTCCAGGACCATGACCAAATCAAATCCAAAATCAAAGAATACTCTTCCATTTATGTGGCCATGGGAGTAATATCGTTCATCGTAAACCTGTTGCAGCATTACAATTTTGCGGCTATGGGGGAATATCTCACTAAAAGGATTCGAGAACGGATGCTGTCCAATATCCTTACATTCGAGGTTGGGTGGTTCGATAAGGACGAGAATTCTAGCGGAGCTGTTTGCTCCAGACTCGCAACAGAAGCTAATGTGGCAAGTATCTGACCCAAAAGATTTTATGTGTAATAAAGTAGCGAATTGTGAACTACAATTTCCTAATGATTCGAATATGCTATTTGTATTACAGGTGAGATCTCTGGTCGGAGATCGGATATCGTTACTTGTACAAACTTCGGTCGGCGTGGTAATAGCCTTCACGATGGCTTTGATTATAACTTGGCGCCTTGCACTTGTAATAATCGCAGTGCAACCCCTCATAGTATTATGTTTCTACACTAAAAAGGTTCTCCTAGGTGCCATGTCCCAAAAGGCTCTCAAAGCTCAAAATCAAGGCAGTCAACTCGCAGCAGAGGCTGTCACTAACCATCGTACTATTAGTGCCTTCTCTGCACAGGAGAAGATTCTCCGTCTCTTCAGAAAGACTCAAGAAGGCCCTCAAAGAGAGAGTATCAAACAATCTTTGTTTGCAGGATTTGCTCTAGGAACATCACAATGCATCACTCTATGCAGTATGGCTCTGGCCTTTTGGTATGGAGGACAGCTTGTTTCTAAAGGCGAAATCAACTCCAAGGATCTTTTCCAAGTTTTCTTCATTTTGATGACCACTGGAAGAGTGATAGGTGAAGCAGGGAGTATGAGCAGCGACATCGCTAGAGGATCTGATGCAGTCAAATCTGTGTTTGCCATTCTCGACAGAGTGAGCCGCATAAACCCAGACGATGAGATGGGCGAGAAAAAGGATAAGATAGAAGGAAACGTGGAAGTGAGAAACGTGGACTTCGCTTACCCAGCTCGTCCAGATGTTATGATCTTCAAAAGCTTCTGCTTAAGGATAAAAGCAGGCAAAAGCATGGCTCTGGTAGGACAAAGCGGATCCGGAAAATCAACCATCATTGGATTAATTGAAAGATTCTACGACCCCCTAAAAGGATCGGTGAAAATCGATGGCACTGACATCAGGACGTTCAATCTGAAGTGTCTAAGAAACCACATAGCTCTGGTGGGTCAAGAGCCCACTCTGTTTGGAGGAAGCATTCGAGACAACATTCTATATGGAAAAGAGAATGCTACTGAGATGGAGATGATCGAAGCAGCAAAGGCTTCCAATGCTCACGACTTCATCAGGTAAATACTGCAGTTGAAACAGATTGTTCATACAATAAGATGTATTCAATCAGCTATAACTGAAACAGATTGTTCATAAAATAAGATGTATTCAATCAGCTATAACTGAAACAGATTGTTCATACAATAAGATGTATTCAATCAGCTATAACTGAAACAGATTGTTCATACAATAAGATGTATTCAATCAGCTAACACTGAATCGGGAATGTGAAATTAATTTGGTATTTGGTTTTCATGTGCAGCTCTTTGGAGGAGGGATACGAAGCAAATTGCGGCGACAGAGGAGTGCAATTATCTGGAGGGCAAAAGCAGCGGATTGCGATAGCGAGGGCGATCATAAAGAATCCGAGCATATTACTGCTGGACGAGGCAACCAGCGCATTGGACAGCCAGTCGGAGAAGATCGTTCAAGAGGCGCTGGACAGAATAATGGTGGGGAGAACGAGTATTGTGATAGCTCATCGTCTGACTACCATTCAAAATGCAGATTCCATAGCTGTGATTCAAGATGGCAAAGTGATTGAGCAGGGAATTCATTCGTATCTGATGAGCAAAGGAGAAGGCAATCCATATTATTCTCTTGTCAATATGCAGCGAAGCCAGCACTAGACTTTCATTTCCCTCCCTCACTAGTATTCAGCATCATTCACGTCCTAGATCTTTAGGAATGCCTTCAAATTACATATTAATGCCTTCAAATTAAGTTTGAAATTGGATTGTAATTTGGTAAATGTTGTTGCCATGCCGTCCGTGCATATGGCTATATAGAGATAGCCAAGTCAATCAATATGGAGAGAAAAATACGGTGGATTATAATGTAATCCGTTAGGGCGAAAGACTCGGGCGCCGGTTTCTTGAGCTTCACAACTCGGAATTTTAATTAGAAAACTATTGAAGATATTTGGCCATTATTTTTTGTGCATGTGGAATAGAAATTTAAATCTTAAAATAAATAGAGTAACTAGCTTTGCCCAAAAGGAACGTCGAGTGGAAAATAGTATAAGGAAAATGATTTAAAATTTTAAATAAGTAAAGAAGTAATAACAAATTTTGGAAGGCCTTTGGAAAGTAACGTCGAGTGGAAAATAGTCCAAGGATAATGATTTAAAATTATAAATAAGTAAAGAAGTAATAACAAATTTTGGAAGGCCTTTGGAGTACATACTAGATTTATTTCAAAATTTGGTATTTATGTTTAAAGTGATCTTCTTTAACAATCCATAAATTCTTATGTTATCTTTGAAAAGTAGATTCATGTTATCCTTGAAGAGTAAATTCATGTAATAGCTCACATCAACAATCTTCATACAAGTCAAAAAGTGTCATCTTTAGAAACCTATCAACCTTAATAAATATTGAATCATTTATGAGTTTTTGTTCTTAGCAATCAAAGCAAAGAACAAAGATCATGATAGTATATTCCCTTACATCTTTGGTATGGATAATGATTTGTACAATCATATATTATGACTCGTGTATGTTTCCATTTAATAAATTTTACATCGCTTCACAAACCTATTGACCTTCTTATTCATATTGGACCAATGATATCCTAAGTAAAACCCATGTATTGTTGCACCTAAAATGTCGCTATCTAAGTCTTAAATCAAATTTGCTCCATTGATCCTTTGGGTCCATACACAATCCCCATCCTTTGAATACATACCCATCCTAGATAGTACAATTATCTAATTGTGTTTTCACTACTTACAATGTCGAGTACCTACACATCCATGTGATATCTCTACAAGAACTCCACCCATATCACAAGTCAATGATTTAACTTCTTTTGAGAGATGATAAATTGCGCCCTTCCATCCGACATCTATAGCAATAAACATGTAATTGATAACTAATGATCATAACTTCTTTCTTGTCCTTCAAAGAATTTGGGACCTCTCATAATCCTAAATTGCACCTAACGCAAATAAGCACATACATACTAACAATTGCAAATTTAGTATGATTGCATACAAACTCAAAAGGTCAACTTAAAGATTCATTAAAAGACAAGTTAATACAACACTAATATGAACAATAAGAGACTTTACAAACTAACTACTACAATCCATTTATCACTATCACTAGTTCCATGAATTTGAATGAATTTAATTGATTGTACTACTACAACCAACCTATTACAATAAGAGAAAGATGTCTAAATAAACCCATGCTTAATAAGTAATTTTGCTTGATTGAAGGGTACATTTTTATTAAGGTCATCATAGAGGAGTTCAATCAACTTCAACAATCAACACCACCAACACCAAGGTACGTAGAGAGGTTGATGTGCTTGATTAAATTCCAATCCCTTACCCTCATACATGATAGAATCTAGTGGAAACATTACAATCGTGAAATCTTGAAAACTATTAAGTCTGTTGAATTCTAAATGGGATCTAAAATTCTACTTTTTGCATATGAAGTCCGATGAGGTTGGAACCACTCTCAAACATCCTGAAACAATCAATGGTAATGTTAACCGTTTAAGTAAAAGGATAGAAAATGAAAGATAAGGAGAATGTCACTTTTAAGAATTCAGAATTCAGAATTTAACATTACCAATTAATATTACTGACTATGGATAAGAAAGTGAAAACTTGAGTTTCAAAAGTACTACGACTAAATAAAAAAAAGTGTAGTTTTGGAACTCTGTATTGGCACCTTTAGAACAAGTTTTGTCAATTTAGAAACGTCAATTCTAGACTTTATAAAATTTGTTTTTGACCTATATTCAAAGGGACTTGGATTGTAATTAGTCCAAATTTAATGAAATAGGGGTCTAAGGAAAAACATTTTTTGAGAATAAATTATTAAATACGATATGAAATTCATAATTGTAACCCACTAACAAAACCAAGAGTAGCCCATTAAAAGAAAATAAGAAAAACATTAATTTCACAAAAAGATTACACATCCAATCAATAATAATACAATAACACATTCCCAAATTATAAAATAATTTTGGGTAGCTAGACTCCTTTTTATATCTTCACCTCTCAACTAAAATACCTTTACAAGAGTTGGGGGTAATGGGAAGGCCAAGCATCCTTTCCCTTTCATTTTTAATTTCTCATTTTTTTGTTGTTGTTTTTCCTATTCCCTTTTTTTTCTCGTTTTTCTTATTTCTTTCATTTAATTTTTCAAACTTGCATTTTCTTTTCTTTTTATTTAGCCCTCTTTAATTTTCAAATTGCTTGTTGTTATAAGTCTTATAACCTTCCATTTATTTTCAAATCCATTTTGAGTCACATAGAGAAACATAGCCAACCATGGTGTACCTTAGTAAAACTTAACTTACATTTGTTGACAATAAACATTGAACATGGTAAAACTTATTTCAAATATAGTCTACCATAATCAATCATGGTTAACCATATTCATCAATAATCAACCATCATAAACACAATAAATTCTATCTTGCAACTACCAACATGGTCCATTGTAATTAGTGATAAACAACCATTAATGACTAAAACAAACCATAGTCAACATGCTCAACCATAGTCAAACATGATAAACACTAGTTGACATGATTGACAAGCTCAATCATGGTCAACCATAATCAACTTAGTTAACCATAGTCAACCATACTAATTAGTTAAACATAGACAATGAGGTTTACCTCGGTCTACCATATCCATCGACCATCACATCCATAATCAACTATGATCAACCATAATCATTTATGTAGAACCAAAGTCAATCCATAGAACCACAATTATCCAAACTAAATGATAGTCAACATGGTCAAACCATACTCAACTATAGTAGACCGTGGCCACCCATAGTCAACATAACTATGATCAATTGTATAGTTAGCATAGCCAACCATAGTCTATTATAATTAACAATGATCAATTGTAATAAAATATGGGTATTAGCTAACCATAGTAAACCAACATCTATTATCATTAGGTATGATCAATATTGTCTATATAGTCAACCATAGTCAAACATGATCAATTGTGATTAACTACAGTTACTTTGGTCAATTAATGACAATCATACTGAGCAAATATATTATGGAAAAATTTAAACTATCCATTATCAACATGTTTGTAATACCCCAATTTTGACCCTTATGAAATATTGGCTTTTAATGTAAATATTGTATACATGCGGTGTATGTTTCCTAGCATGGAGATCAAGGCCAAGGCCCCGCTAGTGTATGCTCAGATTTATTTACAAAGGAAAGTATTTGATATATTGCTACCCATGTGCTATTAAGCCATGGAATATTGTAATTGATGTAAATATTTAATATTGCAATAAAATACCAAAACTGGCTATGGAAGCAACTAATGAGAAGGAACCATGTGTGTCCACTAGGGAGTGGTGAGGGGGTTGTGGGATTGAACCATATGCTTCGAAATGTCATCTTGAGAACCCATTTGATTTTTCTTGCTAACATTTATTTCAATTGTAAGGAAGTTGTTGAGAAATCAGTCCATGGCTTCAATGGAGCATGGGCAATCCAGAAATTCGTATGGTAGGTATGGGCTTTGTTTTCTTGACCCACAAGTCACTCTACCTCATGGGAATGAGTTCTTCATCATTTTCATTCCATTGTTGAACAACCCAGTATCATTTTTCATCCATTACGAATTCCCAGCAGTGAGCGAAACCATAAATCGTAATTTTGCAAGAACCCATGTTTTAAAGAGCCATAAACACCCAGAATTGAGTATTGACAGTGAAATCCAACGAGGGATCCATAAATATGAACCTTGGGGCGAAATTGAGAGTATTAGATACCCCGAAATCCATTGGAAAATCCAGTTTTTATAGCCCAGAAATCCAGTGACGGGATTGAGTTATTTGATGACAGATTGGTGAGAAATTCAAGTGTGAATGATTGAATAGAGGTTGGGAATGCTTGCTAAAACTAGTGAAGGCTGGAATCTCTAGGAATTAGCAGCTTGGACCTTTCTATGTCCATCCTAAAGAGCACTGGAGGGAAGGGACGCCCGAGGGACTGTGCAGCAGAGAAGGGGACCTTCCTTGTGTTGGGTGTGGTAGGTACTGTGGGTGCCTTGACTGTTTGAATTATCTTGAGATGCATGTAGCTTTGTGGCTGAGCTCACTGGCTTAGCATTTCCCTCCTTTGTCTTTTGTATGCTTGATAAACCCAACTATGTGTTGGCGTAGCATAGTTGTTGAGTGAAACCATGGCTGTGAGTGAGCCCATCTTGTTCCTACTTAGTGGATACACAACCCAGCTCGGAGTGATCTCTCAGCTGAAAGAATATACGCTGGATAGAGATCTATGGTTGGGTGGAATGTTGGTCTCACCGATAGCTAGTAGTTTGGACAACTTCATCTTCAAGATAAGTATTCTCCATGTTTAAATTATATGCATTATGTGTTCTGCAATGTGTTAATTCTGAATGTTTATTATTCATGTTAATAGAATTGATATGAAGTCTGTGCATAGCATGAGAAGGGGATTGATTCCCTGCATGAATGAATCGTTCTCTGCTTGTGATGGATATGTTGATGCATTATTGTTGGTGTGTGTGCAAATATGTTTATTTCCGCTGTATTTATATTGAGTATGAATATGCATGCAGAAGTTTTTATTCATTATGAATTTCTTAGTAATGTATGGAGCTGAGATTGCCAATAAGCTTGGTATGTTTGATCATGTTTTCTCCCTTGCATTGATTGATGGAAGGGGATGTGACAATGTTTCACCATATTATAATGACACAATTTAAACTATCCATTATCAACATGTTTCACCATAATAAACTATACTATAAATATCATATATATACATATAGAATAATATTATTGATTTTGATATTTTAATTTATAAATGTACTAACACAACTAATATATATTACTCAATACGATTAATAATCTACACCATTTTTAATTATTAACATCCAAATAATTAATATATATTATTGATGATTTCGATAAGCTTTTATCAACCACCTTTCATTAGTAATTGTTATATTATATGTTATACATCTACCTTATAATAAAACTAAAACAACTATTTAGTTAAAAATGTGATATATGTTAAATGATTCAAAGTCACTATTAATATTCTTCACATTTTTTCAAATTAATTTTTAATATATAAATTTAAAAAATATATATTTAAAAAAATTAATTTACATCTAAATTAAAAATAAATATATATTAATTAATAATTCTTTTACCATTCTTATTTTACTTTTTATTTATTTTATAAATTATACAACCATATACAATAAAACAAACCCAACTCATAATTATTCTTTGTTAACATTCCACTTAATTTTTAAATTATACAACTAGTACCATATACAATAAAACAAAACCAACCATTGTAAAACAAACCCAACCATGATAAGCATGTTATACAGAAATATTGAGCTACATTTTTTCCTTACCGAAGACAAAAGGTTACAAGAGATCACCTTTAAGTAAAGGTTTGCGTTTCCAAATCTAGTCAACACATAGACGCAATAGCCTGTACTATCTTTTGGCTGTCTACATCACCATGAGCATAACCGATTAGAATTACACCATCCACATAATTGATTAGAATCAGTGATTTGCATGTCATATTTCTAGATTATTTAATTGGACATTGTACCATTATGTGGGTAAAAATCACCCATGAAAACCTTTTCCAATTTGTGTGACAACCGATGATCTTTGAATTTGCATAAGGGAAATAAGATTATAATTCTTGAGAATTTAATAATTTTCAAAAATGAATTACCATTTCGACCTGTGATGTGTGATATTTTTTTATCTTATATTTCAAAATTTTAATATCAATTTTAAATCAAAAAATTCATATTTAATTATTTAAGTTTTATTTTCTCCAAAAGACTTCATATTTATATTCCAATATAGTAATAAAATACCTTTTTGTTATGAATGACGAATCATAAAATATGAAATACCAATTTTATTTATATTTTTAAAATTGAAATGATTCATGCACTCGAATTAATTGGAGGCATTACAATAGAATTAATTGAATCAAAGTCTAAGGGATCAATCAATTGAATAATCAAAAGCGAATCTATATGTTTTCCACTTATGCCAGTATGCGTTTTATGGTCCAACTTGCATTGGTGTAGCAGGCCGTGTCATTACTAAACAAGATCCAAAGCAGTGTAACTTTTACTTGATTGGGATAGATCGCAATTTTTTTTAACATTGGAAATACCATTCTAATAAAAATTATATGTAGATAGGAGTGTCCAACTCTTTATGCTGGGTTGCTTTTGTTATCTATCTTCTGCCTTTTTATCATCTATTGTTGGACACATTGGCACCTACAGTTATTTTGTAGTGATTAGTTATGATATTGACTATGGACATGGTGGTTTCCTTGGAAAAAAACATTTAGTTGAACGTATTAGTTATTTGTTGCCTTGCACAATTAAACAATTTTTTTGTCTTTTAAAACCTCATCAATTCAATGCAGTAAGTGAATTACCTGCACTTTATAACTCTATAATTCTGTAGTTGTGGGTTGGTATCCATTATTGATTTTGTTTGATCTGAAGTTTGCTTCATCCTTGGTTAATGAAGATCCATATTTGCAACATAAATAGTGCCTTTGTGCAGCCTTAACTCTTGCTTAAATGATATTTTGTTGTAAATACGATTGAAATTAAACGTACAATGGAAGACAGGTTGCTTACCCAACTAAGAAATAGTTAAAAGTGAAGAAATTTACATGGTTTAAAGAAGGAAAAATCTTGAAGGTGGTTGGGAAAGTCTTGCAGATGAGGCGAGTCCCATAGTGCAACTCCACAAGACAGTTCAAAGGTGTTCTTTCTCACACAAATGGAAAATGGGGAGCAAAAATATATGCAAACCAAGAGAGAATATGGTTGGGAAACTTCAACTCAAAAAGAGAAGTTGCACACACCTATGACAGAGATTCCATCAAGTTAAGAGGCAAAGATGGCCGTCGAAACTCTCCCAATGAACCGATTTTTGAAACAGAGTCATATTTTTAGGATCTCTACACAGGTGAAGAAGTTGTTCAAATGATCAAGGATAATTCCTATGATGAAAAACTACAACATATGAAGCACCTTCTCAATTTCCGTAGATCGACAGAACAAGGTGGACCTAATTTGCAATAGTTGGGTAGTTTACTTATAGGGTCCTCTATGATGCATAAACAAAACCTATTTCAGGAAGAGATGGCAGTTAGTGATGTTGGTTCTCAAAACAAGTTGGTGGTCCCCAAACAACATGCTTTGTGGCACTTTCCTACAGACATCTTGGGCAATGACAACAACAAATTCTCTCCTACTTTATGATTTCAGCTTAATTCTCTCCTACTTCAAAACCAAGAGTGGAAATGCAAACTATCATAAAAAGATGAGCTTTCATCTTCTACCTCCATTATTGCAAAATCCTTATGGGACTGTGTTATTCACTGCTCATGTAATAGGGGAGGGAAACCTGGAACTCAACAATGTCATTGTTGGTGCACAGTAGTGGGACTCCTGTACTGTTTTCCTGGAATCAGAAACCCGAAAACAAAACAAAAAAAGAAGAGGTTGCTCAACATTTGACATTAGATTACCCGTACATGAAAAACAAGGAGCAGAATAATACCAAGGGCACTGATAGTCCTAGTCCATTGCAACACCATCCTAACTGTAAAGCACAACAAAGGCTCCAATGGTCAACTATTCTATAAAAATCTATGAGAATGAGATCGACATTCCTACAAGGTAGCATTAGATTCATTAATATATATAGTAAAAGAGACAAGGGCCAAGAGTGCCATTATCAACCTTTCGCTAATAGATTTTTTTCCTTTCCTCCCAAAAAAACCGTGGATATTTAAGTGATTTTCATTTTAGATTGTTTATGTGCTTTTTAAATAATGTTATGAGTAAACTACATTATCATCTCTATTGAAATCTTTGTTATTTTTGGAGTTCTTTCAAACAAGTAAGCATTGAATTTCTTTTGGTGGTTAGATATAGAATTTTGCTAAAAAGAGTAGGTATTTTATTGGTGTACGTGTGCAGGAATTAAGGATTAGTAGAAAAATCGAAGCCCCTTCTCCACCAGTGCGAGAATTCAAGATGAAGACCTTTTAGGCCAAACTCAATCCATAATCAAAATAGAGGCTAAACAAATACTTCATTCTATTGTTCATTATTACATGGAAACAAAAAGCAAATTACAATACACAAGTTATACCTTTTACAACATTTACTAGCATTGGATTTTTAAGGTCCTCCCAAAGAATCGGCACATCCCGTAATGGCATTTGTTGGATGGCCACCAGTATACGGTCGCACAGATGAATTCCTCCTCCATCTCTTCGATACCAAACTCTCCCTTCACCCAAACTTTGGCGATCATGGTCTTGTTGAAACCACAATGTCCTGCACCTAGTGCTATTCCTATGCCTGTGGGATGGTTTCACAACATCATCAGCAAGTAAGCCAATGCCCAATCCATTGTGGGGCGGGAGAGCTCAAATATCCCATGTACTCAATTGTTTGGGATTGAATGCAGTGGTTGTGGTACTACGCTCGAGAAGAGAAAGTAGTGGAAGAGAGCATCGGAACAGGTCAGGTGGATAATGATCTTTTAAACATGATGGGATGGGATGTATGTTTCTTTTCTCTTCTATTCGTCTGTATGTCGGATGGAACCTGGAAGGAGTCGATGGAAGTGGGAGTGGTTCTTCTCACATAGAAAAGCATAGGAATAAAAGGCTTCAACAAGGGTTGCAAGGAAGGGTATTATGTAACGATTTCCCATCAATAGCTGTAGGCAATATAGACGTTCTGAAACTTCTCAAGCCCTCTGGAGGAAAAATGATTCGACCTCTTTTCGTTTCTCTTGCAGGATCTCGGCTTGGGCGAGTCCACGGTTTCTTCTACTCTTCTTCTTAACCTTCAGAAGGATTTCTATCAGTCTTCTAATCTCATCATTCCTATTGCCAATGGATTCAGCACCAACCCCTAAACTTTGAAGTCGCATCTTAGCAATCCTGGCGTAGATGGCTACCAGGGGTTGCAAAAAATGTCAGACCAACATGAAGAGGAATCACTTGGTTGTGCCCATGGTCACAAGCTTCTGCTATGGAATGATTCAAGATGCTCGCCGCCTCCAGGGTTAGTGTCTGCTGCATTGTGCGTAGCCCTGCAACAGAGGTCACAATTAAGAATGTATATTATGTGCATTAAGGAAAAAAAAAGTAGACAACAGATAAAATGCCACTACAAACATACATCAAGAGCTTAAACATAGAAACTGAAACAAAAAACTAATTGCTAGGAACCACATATCCTTGAGAAAATAGGTGATAGATGCAGAACATATTAACTTCCCTATACAAATCTCAGGCCATCATACAAGGGAGCAAGACGTGCCTGGCAGATTAACATTCCCTTTACAATTTCTCAAGCGAAACACAAAAGAGAGCAGTGTCGGCCTGGATGAAAGCAACCAAAAGAGCCATACCTCACAAATCGTTGATAGAGTGTGCAAGGGAAATCACACCCACAAAGCTACATGCAAACCACAGGATCTCAGCTCAGTGACTTTACAACCATGAGCTACTAAACTTTAAAGTAGAGAATCCTCACCAAAATTCCTACTGAGCATGCTTGGGGAATGATGAGAAAAAACTGATTGCGGCTAGACTTGCAGTCTGTACACGATCCTTTGATTTAATGATGAATCTTTGAATAGTGCGAGAATCGAAGATGAATCTGGCGTCTTTCCTCTGTGCCATCACAAAAACATCAGAGCTCCAGTATTAAAACACTCCATAACAAGCAAGAATCTCGGATCTTTTGGGATCCAAGTTTGTTTACCACAAGTCCATGGGGAATGAAACCTGGGTTCAAGAAGCATTACACCCAATAAAATCTCGGAATTCTACCATATACAACACGATTTTTCCTCGAAAATAGGTAGGTAGAATTTGAAGGAATATTGATTACAACAAATATGTGCGACCTTGGTAAGAGCAGAAATAAGAAGAACATGCTTTACCTTGAATCGCCTATCTCGTGAAGAGCTCAACCTCCACCTAAAACTCGTGGTTGTGGTTCGAATGGACCTCTGGAAGGTGGTTGATGCTAACGCAGCTCTCAAAGCAAGAAGCCAGGGACCAAAGCATGAGAGAGGCAGCAAAAGAAGATCGCCAAGCTCCAGAAGCTCCATAACTCCAACGTTGCACGTACACTGAAAACAACAGATTATAAAAAGGTGGTTAATCTATCCATCCACACACTTAATGAAGTTGAATCCGATACTCTTAAGAAAGGTCTGAACTCTGCCTTAGCACCCAAAACCCTGAGCTCGACCATGGTAAGAATAGACTATGTGAAGTGTGCTTAGTCACCCTTATCAAATACCTAGAAACCTTGTCCGCCATAGCCATACCTCATAAAACTTGAATAGATGTAACTCTAGGGACACGAAATGCCATAGCCAGACCTAAGTGCACAAAAATCCGTAACTTCAGGGACATGGGACATGAAAGACAATTGGCATTTGGGTGTGGACATTGATGGCGGATGTGACAAGAATTTCAATGCTTGGGAGGCCGTGAATGGTATCAGATGAAACCACGAATACCCTAAAACCCGCATGAAATAGAAATTGACAGGAAAGGACGCACGGACCACGAGCATAACCAAAACCGCTTAAACTATTGGATACGTGGCATGATTCCATTCCCTGCATAAGCGAGGAATCCTCCTACAGGAGCATGGATTGTCTTTCGCAAAAAGAACACCTTCGGCGTAAAAATTACATTTTATTATTTCGTAAACTTCAATCCAAGGATACCTGGCTAGAGAGGGGAACCAGTAGAGGCCACTTAAACTAAAGTGATTTTATTTTCTGCGTAGACGAGTTGATATGGGGTACAACAACATTCCTAATCAATATTGATGTATTATTTGATTCAATTTTGAATAACAATAATATGCTTTTTTTTTTGCTGAAAAAAATAAAAACATGCCTAAATAAAAGTCGAAGTAATTGACAAAATATTCGTTTAACATTGATTTTATTTTCCACGTAACCGAATTGATATAGAATACAACAACATTCCTAATTAATATTGATTTTCCTAATTAATATTGATTCCTAAATAATATTGATGTATTATTTGATTGAATTTTGAATAACAATAATATTTTTTTTGAGCTGAAAAAAAAAACAACATGCCTAAGTGGAAGTGGAGGTAATTGACAAGGTATTCGTTTAACATTGAGTAGCATCGTTTCACATATCTCTTCAATAATTTTGTGGAGCTCTTTCTTTGTCTTCTTGACCATTTGTGATGGGCGTCGATTCTCGATTGGTTCTCGTGACTGCACATGGGTTATCCCTTTGTGATATGTGCAGGTATTCTCGTGATTGCACATGGGTTATCCCTTTGTGATAAGTGCAAATGGGTTTACTTTGAAATTGCTTGACCTTGATTTAGTAATTTTTATGGTTACCCATCGCATGTTTGTTTGTTCGTACCAAACGTGTTCTATTTGTGGTTCTTATGGTATTATATTTAGTGAAAACCCACTCTTCTCATGTCGTCATGTCATCTATGTATAGTCTTGTGTTTCTCATGCAACACGATAAGGAGATAGGAACATTGATGTTTTGGTTTACAATAGTTATATAGTTACATCAATAGATGTTTATATTTTAGAATTTGAGGTAAACTATTGTTTATGCTTTTTCTAGATTGTATGAAGATGAGGCAAGTGTACTATCCATATTGATTTTATGGTAGTCATTCCAAATTCGAAATAAGTAATTATGAAAAAAATAATATAAAAAATAACTCCTAGCTATGCATGGATAACTAGTAGTTGATACATGAATAACTCTTAGTTGATGCACAACTAGGCATAGAGAACAAGTAACTTGTCCATGGAACTTAATTTTTGAGATGGGTTTAGACATTCTTTGCACCTAAGAGAATGTGTATGCTATCAAAAGCAAAATTATTTCTACCATCTTATAACCTATTTGTGTTTCTCAAGGTATTAAAATTTGGGTGGAAATATGTTTCTGCACTTTTACACATGTGGGTTTGCTTTCATTTAGGTTTTTGAAAATGTGGGTATTGGGTTTTGGTTTAGCTTTCATCTGGATTTTGGAATTTTTTCATTTAGAGTGATTTTATTAAAATTCCATTTTGGCATTTTCACTCCTTCTCTTGTAATTGTTAGGACAAGAAACAACTACTTTCCACTTAGACCTCAAGATTGATGATATCGATAAATCTACGAATTTTCTTAACGATCCTTAGATAATATTTATTTAATTGCATTTCTTTATATTTTGGGGGATTGGAATTTTGTTGATGTGTCTTCGTTTTGGTCAAAATTCTTGCCAACTCTCATTTTGTTTTTATGTAGTGTGATTGTAGTCCTTGTTTCTGCATTGATTAAAACTTTGGCATTGACACCACTAGGCTTGAAGTTAAGAAGTTTGATTCCCATCTTCATAATTTGGACCCTGGACAGCTTAGAAACTTCTTCAGTTTCTCATAATCTCTTATGATCCTCTGATAGACCTCCTTATCCTGAAAAATCTCATAACCATTGTACCACACATAACCTTCTACTATTATTCCTAACAATTAAAATCACTTATTTATACATTAGAAGAGAAAATCGAGCATAATGTAACATTTGCCTAAAATGTCAACCATGAACTATGGGTATCTAGGAACTAGTCCTCACATTTAGTTCATTGGGATACATCTCTTAAGCATTGGATCCATTAATATAAATGTTAAGCATCCTAGAATTCGAGACTTAAACCACTCTATATGATTTCTTCCATACCACACTATTATGCAACATGATTTGGCTTGAAGAAACGTCATAAGTATAACATCAATCCCTCACCACTCTTTGCATGAAGTAGTGGAATTCCCATAAGGTAACATTAACATGACAACTCTACAAAAACTCTACAACATGTTTTTCAATATCACTGACATCCTCATCAATAAATTCTCATTCCCACCACCATTTTGATCAAGGTTTTGCTTGGTAGTTTTTTTTATAGCTCACCTCATTATTGTGCAACATGATTTGGCTTGAAGAAATGCCATGAGTATAACATCAATCCTCTCACCACTCCTTGCATGAAGTAGTGGAATTCCCCACAAGGTAACATTAACATGACAACTCTACAAAAATTCTACGACATGTTTTTCAATATCACTGACATCCTCATCAATAAATTCTCATTCCCACCACCATTTTGATCAAGGTTTTGCTTGGTAGTTTTGTTATAGCTCACCTCATTATTTGTTGTTGTCGTAGCAATGTTGTGATTACCATTAGCTCCGACTAGCAAAAGGATCTCACTGGGTTTTACAACAGACTCTATCCTTAGTGTGAAGTCTTTCCAAACCTTTTTCTATGATTCCCTAATTTCTTATATGAAGTGTCTATCCAAAGTGTATGATGATGATGTGGGCTCAAACACGTATTTGGGATCCTACAAAAGTGTATGTTCAATATATTTGTCTTTGAATTTGCTTGGCTTGAAAGGTTGGGATCAATGTATGGATGCCATTTTCTTTTAATTATTTCCTTTTAAATTCTAGTAACCAATATTTCATAGAGTTATATTCTCATAGAGTTAATCTCTGGGGTAGAGTCCAAGCTTTTAGAAAAGTTTATAAATCTTAACATAAATTTTAATTTAATTTTGGGTTGAAATTTTAAAGAGGGATATACCCTCAATATCTATGAAATTTTATTCCATTTCTCTCATGAAGTTTAAGAAATAGTCAAAGGTATACCCTCGAAAAAATATAAATCCTACATTTTTATACAAATGCACTATAAATTTTGGATCTTCACTTAAGTCTAAATTTTGACTACGGATTGTGATTCTTGAAAATGAAAAATTTAGGTTGTGTAACTATTATATTTATGATATATATTTTCCTTTAAACGAAAAGGGAAAAGGTAAATTTTCAAGTCCTATTTCATTACATGTTTAGAGTTATAACTTGTGGAAGTTAGGGTTTTTCACTAATCCAAAAACTTGTCTCAAATAGGTGTTCTAAGTAAAACTGTTATATCGGAAACTTGAAATATAGAAATTGAGTGAGACTTGTTACATAAAAAATAATATGGATATTAGTATCTGTGATATGATTTTGGAGTCTTGATTCATTGCAAGTGTGTAATTATACCCTGTGGAAGTTAGGGTTTCTGAGTAGTCCAAAAATTAGTCTCACACAAGTGTTCTAGGTAAGACATTATATTGGGAGCTTGATAGGTCCAAATTGCGAGAGACATATTGAATAAAAAACTAGGATGGGCTGTAATAATTTTGGTAGAAATTTTACTATCATATCTAAAACATTGGACACGTGGCACATTGTACACTTTTGCTCTCCTGGATAGGAAAAACATAATAAGTTTTGGGAAAGCTACCATAAATTTTTCTTGGAAAATCAAATTAGGTCAAACTTATGGCATTGCAAAGAATACATACCAGGCTATTACATAATGATATTTTAGACTCGGAGTGGCCAGAATTATAGAGATACATCAATTTAATGTTCAACCAACAAAACAATATCCAAATTAAGGTTTGAGAAAAAAATGTCATTTAAGCCCTCAAAATGGTCTTGAAAGTTTTCAAATGGTTTTCAATGCCAAATCTTAAAAGTGAGACCTGCCCCTAAAATGGGCCCTATAAGCCAATTCATCCAATCTTTTGATCCTGGAATATCTGAATATGAGATAAATTATATATTGATCCATTTCAAATCAATATTGGAGGGTGTAAGAGTCATTTGAAATGTTCTACTAGCAAGTTTTGCAAATTCAAACCTTTTTGCCTCTATCCCGGGGTTCTTTTCCATCATGATTCTCTTTCAAACCTAAATTAAATATTAATAAGTTGAAACACACACAGATATTGAGATTGAAATCTATGAGTATTATGTATAGGCAAAGTCAACAAGTCTATGCCCATCTCATTTTTCCTCTACGATTTGTAAAGCTATGTGTTTGTCATGGTCATAAAAATTTGGCAAGTGTATGTTTGTAGATGAGACACAACTAGGTACAAATGGAGCAAAATGATAAAGGAAACTCATAAACTATTATTTAGTCATCTGTGCATTGTGATGTGTAGCTCATGTATGTTGCTAGATCTTAAGGTTCGATATAGTTCTTAAGATGACCTTTTACCTTGAATGCCTATTTCATTAGATTTGGAGTAATAAGGCGAAATCTAGATTAAAAACTTGTGAATTTTGATTCTAAAAGTGCCAATATCAACATTTCTAAAGCGCAAAATTGGGTTATAAAGTGGAATAATTGGTCTCCAAAAGTGAGATTTGTATTCCAAAAGTGCAAATTTTGAATATTTTTGAACGGAAAAAAGTGTGATTTTCAATTCAAAAGTGGGTTTTTTATTCCAAAAGTGATATGACCCTAGGGGGGTCATATATGGATATAAATGTATATAATATGTCCCAACAGGGGCATATATGGGGCTAAATGCATATGTAATAGGTTCGGCCTAATGAATTGTTAAGTTTAAACCAAATAACCAAGCAAGATCACTGAAAGAAGCATAATCACAAGATAGACACACAATATATCCTGGGAAACCCTCATGGGGTAGAAAACCCAGTAAAGCTTTCCTCAATAAGATGATCAACCAAAATACAAGATGTGCTCCTCCTTCCTTTGTCTTCTTAGCTAATCTCCCAGACAAGTGCGCACTCTTCCACAAGTGAGTGAGTGGTCTAATGAGGAGTTCACCTCCTCTATTTATACTTGACTCTCAACTGACTAAAAGACCTGTTGGGGCCGACCTCACCTGGAGAAGTCTAATAACCCCTAAAATATAACTACAGGGCCGACCCACACATGGTGGGTCTAATAACCCTAGTTAATATCAAACCCTGGAGGAATAAACATCTCCAGATACATAGTAGGATTACCTCGGAGGAATGAAACATCTCCGGAATAAATAATGTACAAATATAATATTCTTAGAAGTTACAATATTCAACACTCCCCCTTAACGAGAAGGATATTATAACAACATCTGTAGGAGCAAGGAGTCATTTACTACATCATCTATATATCATCGGAAGCTTTCTTCAATTCATCATCATCAGTAACTTGACTAGTTACTGGAACATCAACATCGTTATCAGCATCGTCATACGATCATTAGCATCGTCATCGCACGATCATCATCATCATCGCCATACGATCATCAACATCGTCATCACACGATCATCAGCATCGTCATCACACGATCATCAGCATCGTCATCACACGATCATCGGCATCGTCATCACACGATCATCAGCATCGTCATTACACGATTATCAGCATCGTCATTGTAGCTAGGGTTTTACCCCTAGCTTGTGCCAATGAGCACCTACTAAGGAGAATGGACTCCTTAGTAGCAGTTCAATAATGATTAAAAGATTAAGCTAAAACAACAATTAACAAACTACTTTAAGCATTGCATGAGACATAAATAAAAGATGTAAAAAATGGTTTTATATTAATGTTACCTTGAGTGTCAAGGTTGGTGAAGCCCTTTGCAGTGTCCAAGAGGATGCTCCAAGCTTCAGAATGCTCCTTTCTCCTTCTCCAATGTTGGGGATGGGCCAAAGGTGGCTCTCAAGGTGAAAATAGTTCAAAGGTGAACTAGGGTTTCGAGAGAGATTTTGGCAGAGTAAGGGTGCTTGTGATTGTGGATATGGAATAAGGGATCTCCATCACCTATTTATAGTTTTTTGGTGGTGGAGTGCTGACCCATGGTTTTAGGAAACACATGGTTTTGGGCAGCTGTATAGGGTTTTTTCCTCCTTTTCCTCATTATTTTATATTTTTTATTCCCTTTTTAGGGGATTTTTGCTATTTTTGGAGGAAAAGGGGGTTTTTTAGCCTTTTTTAGGCTATTTTGATGGTTTTGTGGCCTTTTGGAGGCATTTTAGGCCTTTTGGAGGCTTTTTAATGGGATTTTTTGGGATTTTAAGGGAAAAATGGTAGGAAAATGGACAAATGAGCCATATAATGTGGTAAATGAGCTAGTGAGCACTTTTTGTGTGTTAACAGATTGCCCCCTGATGTGCGAGGTCAGGAGCTCATCGTATGGCCGATGGACATCATAAGTCATGAATGGTTTTCCTGGGTATGGAGAGAAGAGAAGAAACAAACTGAAGCCCGGAACAACGATCCCGAACAACTGCAAGAACTAAAAGTACATAACCTCAATAATGGATGAGGGATCATCTGATCATATGGACGAGGCGGGCATACCCATGCTCGTATCAGGATATAACATAACAATAACAATGAGGTCCAAAAAATGGGGACCTGAAATATACATGACCTCAAATACTGACTGAGGAATAATCTCAATATATGGACGAGGCGGGCATACCCATGCTCGTATCAAGATACATGAACAGAACTGTGAGGCCCGAAAAAGGGGACCTGAAAGATACATAGCCACTGTGTACATCATAAGGGTCCAGAGGGGACACAAAATCTGGGACATACTGCTGAGCTGACCATGTCTGTGCTGAAAAACTGATACACTGGAATAATCAGCAGTGCTACTGAATGTGGTACCAAAGGAACTGATGAGCTGCTGGATCAGAGTGACAAGGGGTACACTCGCAATGGTACACTGGACTGGAACTGAAATGGGTACTCAAGGAAGCATATAGCTGGAGGGCTTCCGAATACAATCGCCAACGCAGCCCGGACATCCACGGGAACATACAACTGGGCGTTCCAAAGTGACTCACCAATGTGCTAGAGTCGGGGGAAATCCGGGGTCTTCGACAAACAATGATGGGATATAATCCTACGCGATCCTCAACGATGCGATCAAGGTGCTGAAGTCGAGCATGTGAGGAACAACCATTCAGAGAGGCAATGATGTCTCCTCGCAGAATGATCCGTAGGCACTTACCACAGATGGTGATAAGTCCAAGGCGTAGGGACCTCTGGGCCTATCCTCTGGAATAGAGGAGCTGTCGTCGACAGAGGGAGACCTGCCCCTATCAAGGCAATGATGTTTCCTTGACAGGAGCGCGAGGTACAAGACCGAAATGTAATAGTGCTGATGGCAGGACTGATAAACTGTGGGGGGACAACGGGGCAAGTAGAGCGGGTGGACTCAAACTTCCTTTGTTCAGAGTATGATAATGGGAATGATCTGGCAGCATATGGAACTGACTAAGGGGGGAGGGATCATAGCTGTAATGGATCTGGGAGGATAACTGGCTGAGGGAGACTCAAGCTGGTGTAAAATGGCAGGAGACTGCAGAATACTCTGAACAAAGGCGACCTGATTGGGGGTGCTGCCGAGATGATAGATCAAAGTGCCAGGAGGCACGGGAGGGTACTTCTTCATGGGTTAAGGAACTAGAAGAAGTGTGTGTAAAATGGTACTGTCGTGTGGATTTTACGAGCCCAGGACAGTTCATGCTCGTGGTTGCTTTCAATTTTAAGGAGTCTGAAAGCGATAAGAAGACTCTGAAGTAAAGGAATGGTACTGTCGTGTGGATTTAACGAGCCCAGGACAGCGCATGCTCGTGGTTGCTTTCAATTTTAGAGAGTCTGAAAGCAAGTAAGAAGACTCCAGGGGGTTGCTTTTTCGTAGATTTAGTCTCCAAGGCCCAAAGAAGCATAAAATGATGCAATGAAGAACTCTTCTAGCCGGTGTGACTAGAGTATTCCTTTTTCGTAATTAGTCTACCAGGTCCGGAAAAGGGTTAAACTTATACCAGATAGACGCCCTTTCAGGTACTTTAACGAGCATGAAAGGAAGCAAGATTGCTCGGCGATCTTTTCATTCTTTTAGGAGTCAGAAAAGAGCTTAACGGAAACTCCCTAAGTGCCTTTTTCGTAAAGGATTTGTCCGGCCCGAAAAAGGGATAAAATTATACCGAACAAAATGAATGGCCAGGCAAGGAGGAAGTGTTCAATCAAGGATCAGTAATGATGACCAAGAACGAGGGTAGGGGGGAACACTAGTGGGCCTCCTTGCGGGGTAGATGAAATGGTGGCAAAATAACGAAACATTTGCAGTATGACAGGAGTGAATGGCTCATGTAAAAATGTGCAACAATCCGATAGCGGTCGATGTGGCGCGCAAACCGAGGCAGCAAGGTGTCGGGACACAATGTTGAAAGTGTACCAAGTGAGAGCGAGAAATGATCTCAAGCATCATCACGATCTCAGAAAAATGAATCCGACGATATAAAGGATGTCAAAAATGGGTAACGGCCGATGTGGCACGCACACCGAGGTGACGAGGGCGTTTGGGAAAAAATACCCGAAAAATCGGGGGGTGAGAGCGAGAAATGATCTCAAGCGTCATCACCAGCTTGGAAAAATGAATCCGATGATATAAAACATGTGAAAAATGGAGAACGGTTGATGTGGCACGCAAACCGAGGCGACTAGTGGCGTCTGAAAAATGGGCAAAAAATGACGGGGTAAAAATGATGCAACGAGGTGACCATCATGACGGTCGCGTCGTGCTGATTCCGGTGGTGGAAACGGTTCGAAAAATGGAGGTCATAAGGACTCCGGAATGGTCAAAGGAACTAACTAGGTTAAAAAATGGTTGCAAATAAAGGTGAGCCCACCAAGCCAAGGATGCAGTGGTGGGGAGAAATGATGACCCGTGGGGGAAGAATACTAGGTGTATCAAATCAAATCAAATCTACAAGTGATATGTGACCTCAAAAATGGTTGAGATCACAAGTGTGAAAAAGTGAGCAAGGTTAATGACCTGCCCCCATGCTATGTGCATGGGGTTTGTGATTATGGATCACATATGTGTGGGTTTGAACAATGGGTTCATCGACGTGCTGAGATAGATGTGATGGGGAAGGTTCAAAATGATTGATCATGCCCCCTATCCCAGGGTCGAGGGAATCTATAATTCCCCTTGACTCAGAGGTGTCAAGGTGGTGCTCTATGATGGCGGGGTCAAGACCGGGCACTTTGGTATAGGACCAGGCAAAGACGTCACGGAATTCTCGGAAGAGTTTTCTGTAGTCCTCAATCTCTTGTTTACTGCAGAATGATCCTAAAGTGATGAGTTCAGGGGCACGTACTGGGGCAGCGATATCAACATGGATGATGGGTGAGATGTTGGCCATGTTGCCCTCCTCGAAGGCATCAGGAGCAGGAATAGGGTCCTTGAACCAGTCAACCTTGGTGGGGAGGAAGTCTTTGGATTCGACCGCGTATTGGGTAGCGGTGCTAGAGGAAGACGCTTCTGGGATGAAATAGGAACGGTGGTGCATGTCATCCCAGGGATAATCCGGGGCAGTAAGGGCCTCAAGAATCTCCTCATCAGTACGGAAAGTTTGTGTCGTCAAATCGGTTGGCGAGGGGGTAGTGGAAGTGTTGGTTGAAGAGATCATGTAGATGATATTAACCTCTTCAGAAGGGGGAGAGACTGGGGGGTAGATCTCCTCAATGGTAGGTGGTGCCATCTCAAGGTCCAGATTGTTCATCTCATAAAGAGCTGCTCTGTAATCCGGGAGATCGGGACAATGATGTGAATAATGCCCGTAAATACCGCATATGGCGCAGGAGTGGTTGGTACGTAGGGACTTATCTTTAGGCTTAGGAGTAGGGTTTAGTTCGACAGTTGGGATGTTAGGATCGTCATCGAGCATTTGCATGTGCTTCTGCAATGCGGGTAACTGTGGGCATTGGTGGGTCGCATGGCCCAACTCGTCACACAGCGAGCATTTGGGAGGAGCACGAAACACTGGAGGGTTCTTGACTGTCTTTGGAGGTGGTACAGCAGTGTAAGGTTGAGGACCTCTGCCCCCAGTGGGTTTGGGAGTAGGAGGAGGTGTCGTGGAGGACGAAGGGGTAGAGACACCGGGAGGTGGCCGAGTGGTAGTAGCCATGGGTTGCACCGGCTGGAGGACGACATCTGGTGTCGGCGGGCGAACGGGAGGCGAAAGATACCATACAGGTAATCCCAAGGTTAACCCAGGGAGGCTAAGGGTAGCCATGACCGGGGCGCTTACTACTCCCGATGGAGGGATTAGGAAGGGGATCGTATGGATCGGTGTAACACCAATGTGACTAGGTACCAATGGTGGTTTAGGCAACAAGGATGGTTGAGTGTTAGGTGGTAGGTTGTCGTGGGACAAGGTACATAAGTCAGAGACTTCGGGCGTAGATGACGGCGGAGGAATGGATTGAAAGGTGGAGGTCCTCGGCGCGTCTG
This sequence comes from Larix kaempferi, assembly GCA_027924585.1. NCBI lineage: Eukaryota > Viridiplantae > Streptophyta > Pinopsida > Pinales > Pinaceae > Larix > Larix kaempferi. Next base: position 469,552 of record BSBM01001286.1, read on the forward strand.
AGTAGACTCCAGGCCCCGTAGAGGAAACGAACGAGGTGGTGGCGGGAGAAACAGGTTGTTCAACCATGGGGAGAACATTTTCCGGTGCCGCCGGAGCACTGGGATCATAGTAGGTGAGCTGGTCAATCTTAACCACGCGTCCTTCATGGGGGAACATCATGGTGCGAAAGACAGAAGAGGCAACCGCCCGCATGGCATACATGTAGCTGCGGCCAAGTAGAAGGTTGTAATCCAATTGGGCATTGGTTACCTCTATGTCAATAAGAACTGTTTTACCACCTAACTGGACTGGAACGTTGGGTAAAAGGCCTTGGGGCTGGGCCGAACGACCGTCGTAGGCACGTAACGCAGTGGTGGACTGTTGGAGAGGAGGGGATCCTAGCTTCTGCCATACAAATGTAGACATAACGCATGTGGAGGCACCCTCATCGATGATGCACCGATGGATAACAAGATTCCTAACGGAGACTGTAACTTGGAAGGCTAAGCTGGAAGGTAGGCGTGGTTCAGACTGGTCTAAATCGAACGCCATCAAATGTGAATCAGTTGGGTCAATCCCCCCAATGGTGGAAAGTAAAGTCTTGCGCTGGGAAGGGCAGTTCTTCAAGACTTCTAACGCAGACATGGCTGCGGGAGATTGGGCTAGGTCGTCTACGATGTTATAGTTTGACGCAGCGCGCGCGTTAGGGTTATTGTTGATTCGGCGAAGTGGGAAACGAGGTGCTTTCGCAGCGCCGTCTATGGGAGGCGGAGGTATACGTAACGCCTGATCGGTGGGATGAGCATTAGTGGTTTTGTCCGTGGGATTGGCTTCAGAGGTGGAGCCATATTGGTTCCGACGGGTCTGTAGGTTGACGTCAGCGGATGACATCATCAGTAAGTGGTGGGTACCTGAGTCGAACATGGGTTGATCAGGAGCAGCGTAGGTGATCTGTTGTTGTTGGGGTTGCACGTTAGCTTGAGGGGCCAACGGCTGAGTGTTCACCACGCCTTGAGTCGGTAAGGGGTTTTGCAGCACCAAAGGGGGTTGCTGAGGTTGGGGGGGGTTGGGCGGTGCTTGGGGAGCCGCATGCCCTTGGCGATGGGCCTCGTCAACCCAAAGCTGCCGAGCTCGCTCCAAGTGTGGGCAAGCATGGGTGTAGTGTCCATAGACCCCGCAAATAGAACAAGGGTGGTTCGTTCGCAAATTGGGGTTTTTAGCCAGCTTGGGCGGGCGATCAGGGTTTTGATTAGCGGGGGCCGCATTGTTGTTGTCAAGGGGATTAGCCGGTTGACCAGCTTGGTCTGTAGGTTGGTTGTTTCCCCGATTACGGCCCTTGCCGCGGTTCTGTTGGCCCTGGTTACGTTGGTTATTCTGGTTTTGCTGCGGGTTCTGTTGGGCGTAAACTTGCCCTTGGGCAGCAGGTGGATTCTGAGGTTGCGCAGGTGCAGGAGCAGGCTGCGGGGGATGATATGCAGGTTGAGGCTGAGCAGGTGCAGCAACTTGAGGGGGTTGCTGATAGGACTGCGGAGCAGGTTGTGGATGTGCCGCAGGGGCTGCCTGGGGCGGATAATAAGCTGGTGGGGCTGGTGAAGGCGCAGGAGCTGAGGCAGCCTGCTGATGGTAGTAAGGCTGAGGGGCGACTGGAGGAGCATAAGCAGGAGTCGCATACCCGAAGCACTGAGGTGGACATGAGGGTCCATTGGAATGGTGATGTGTCATGGGAGCATATGAGTTGGTTGCTCCAGACTGGGAGGTAGCCCTCGACAGGTCGGGGCCAGGGGTAGGACGTGCTATAGAAAACGGTTGGGGATGCGAAGAAACACGGCCAATGATACCATCAGCAGCGTGGGATGCCCCCGGCGCATCATGATGGGAGGACTCGCCGCGAGGGGCGTCAGGTATAATGGTATAAAGGTAACCCGATTGGGCGTAAATGAGGTCGAACTGTTGTGCCTTAAGGATGGCTTCTTCTTCAGACTGGGGTCTTTCTGAGGCCACATCCTTAGCAATAATAGGAAGAAGGGATTTGAGGAACCAATCTAGGAAGATACGGTCGTCAAGTTTGATCTTGCATAAGCTACGGCGTCGACGCCACTCATGGATGTGGTCCGTGATATGGGTAGCCGTGTTTTGTCTACAAGATAGAAGGATCTCAACGCCAGCGTCATAGCGGACTGGCAACTGGAAGAACTGCAGGAAGGTCGAGGCCAGGGAAGAAAAGGTGGCGTGGGTCCCATGAGGCTGCTCAATATACCACTTGGCTGCAGAGCCAGTGAAGGTGCGCTGTAAGAGACGGAGGCGAACAGAGTCATCCACGATGGAGTTAGAGGAACACCATAGGTGGAAAGACATGATATGGTTTTGTGGGTCCTCACCGGCCTTACCCTCGAACTTAGGGATGTCAGAGGGTAGTTTGGTAGGCATATGAGGCCACATAGGGTCGTGTCGAATAGGATCGTTGGTCAATCTGGCCAGGTCAGGTAGGTTGAGGCTAGCCATGAACGACAAACTGGAAGAAGGCTGTGACACAGTAGTGCTGTGGACCAAGTTGGGGCCAGTGCCCCCAAGTGGAGGGACAAGATGTGAGGTGGTGCCCCCAAGTGGGGGAACTGAGGTAGTGAAGGATGGTCCAGCACCACCATTGGTAGTGTGAGCCACTGATGTAGTAGGGATAGGTATTCCTGCTGTGGGAATAGGTACCGTGAGGGGAACGGTAGATGGTTGCCCCATGGAGGGCATACCCAAAATAGGTGTAGTAACTGGTGTAGTAGTGGATGTGCCACCAATGGTCCCTATGACAAATGGAGTGGAAGTCGTTCCAGCCATGGGGCTAGTAGGGGCAGTATAAATAGGGTTCTCAGACTCTTCGTCAGAATCAGAGGTAAAGTAAGGTGCGTCACTATCTGGTGACGGAGACCTACGTCGCTGACGAGTGGAGTCAAGTGACAAGGCTCTAGATCTGTGATGAGTGGTATCAACGGACAATGATCGGAATCTATGACGAGTGGTGTCAAGAGAACCGTGCTGTGGGGGCTCGCCCCTGAGGCGCCGAGAATGTCTCGGGGACTCAATGGTGACGGATGGTGTCTGGTCTCTGTGGGTTGAGGTGAGTATAAAAACAGCTCAAAAATCCTAATGCAACCGAGTGTGCAGAAGGAGAGCTAAAAAGCAAGGCACTCAGGCCAACAACCAACTCAAAACACCCACTGCAGCAGCTGTGCTACAATAGGTGGAGTAACAACAAAGATGGTCAGAATACCAACAAGCAGCAGGTTTCCTAAAAAAGAAAAATGGTGGACTCACTAGACCAAAGGGAGGTAAAGGAGCATGCAAACACCTAACTAAAAGTATTATGACTTAACTAAACATATCCTCTGCAAGGTGATGAAATCCAAGTCAGACAATATGAGTAGGAAAGCCAAGTGGCTATGATATCCCCCTACCGGGAGGGACACCGGGTAGTCAATCCTAGAAGAATGGCAACTAAGATACCCCGTTCATGACACGTCCAGAAAGGTGAATCTGCCGTTTAGTTCGTTGACCGCAATACCCCTATACAGGGATATCCCGCGAACCGCGAAAGGTAGCCCTTCGGTTACTGAATGGAGTGCGGTATTCCACTCAGGCCTCCGGAACCAGTCTCCCGACTTCAACCCTCCTAAGGGAGAGGCCCTCTGATAAACTGGTCGTGACCGTGCCAAAAAGTACTAGGGGATTTTGGTTCCCTAGTTGGACAACAACTATGTCTCAAGTGAAATAACCAAGGGGTGTTATTGGAAGCCTATCCCCCTGATCCTACCTAACTATAATGATTCTTTTGTGTTCCCCAAGTGGGGTTAGAATGTTGGTTTAATTAGGTACTTTTTAAGGCTCACTTGATTTTATGTGACAGAGTGTGTGCTCGTGAGGTGTTGAACCCAATAGAAGTGCCACCAGGGAGGGCAACTTCCAATCTATCAATAATGCTGAAATTGATTTTTTAAACTTGCAAAATTTTCTGAAATAAAAATACTGAAATTTTAAAAAGATTCTGTAAAAGGAACAGAACTTATGTTGCAGAAAGGCTGTAAGGAAGTGGGCTGCAGGTGGGACAGAGGGCTGTTCAAATGCAGAAAATATTGCAGCAAGAGGGGCTGGGCTCAAAACAGGAAAAGAGCAGAAATCAGACCGCGGGTCTGTGGCGAATCAGAACAGGCCGACCGCGGGTTTGAGGGAAACAGCGGCGGTCAGGTCGCGGCTATCGGGCCAACAGTTGCAGTCGGGACGCAGGAAACAGGGGAAAAGACACAGTCGGGTCGCGGCTATCGGGCCAACAGTCGCAGTCGGGACGCAGGAAAAATGGAAAAAGACACAGTCGGGTCGCGGCAAAAAGGCTAACAAGCGCAGTCGGGACGCCCGAAAGAGGCAGAAAGCCGCAGTCGGGACGCGTGAAAGAGGCCGACAGGCGCAGTCAGATCGCGGCAAACAGGCTGATTAGCCACGGTCGGATCGCAGGTAACAGACTTGAATCCGCCGGCAGAGCGTCGGAAGCAGTCTGAGAGCCACGGTCGGATCGCGGGTAAAGGCCTGAAAGGCGCGGTCGGGACGCGACTGTAGAGGGAAAAAGACGCGGTATGCGGCGGCCGAAAGGGACAGCCGAAAGGAAAAAATTTAAAAACGGAAACCAGAAATTCGAAAACTAGTTGAGTCGCCAAAACTGTAGCTAGGGTTTTACCCCTAGCTTGTGCCAATGAGCACCTACTAAGGAGAATGGACTCCTTAGTAGCAGTTCAATAATGATTAAAAGATTAAGCTAAAACAACAATTAACAAACTACTTTAAGCATTGCATGAGACATAAATAAAAGATGTAAAAAATGGTTTTATATTAATGTTACCTTGAGTGTCAAGGTTGGTGAAGCCCTTTGCAGTGTCCAAGAGGATGCTCCAAGCTTCAGAATGCTCCTTTCTCCTTCTCCAATGTTGGGGATGGGCCAAAGGTGGCTCTCAAGGTGAAAATAGTTCAAAGGTGAACTAGGGTTTCGAGAGAGATTTTGGCAGAGTAAGGGTGCTTGTGATTGTGGATATGGAATAAGGGATCTCTGTTGGCTCGGTTTTGCAACCAAGCTTAGTGCTATGGGCACCTACTAACTAGTAGTAGCAGTTTCAATAGAAATAAAAACAATAAACTAAATAAACAATACTTTTCATGGATCTAAGCAAGAATCTAAGCAAATAATTTAAATATTTCAAAAATCAAGAACAAGAAACATAATAAATAATTTTTTGTATTGAAAAGTGGGGGGCAAGCAAGTGCTTGCGATATTACCTTCAATGGTGAAGGTTGATGTTGAGCAACTCCCAAGATGAGTAGCTCCAAACTCCAATAGGTCTCTTTCTCCAAGGTTGCTTCAATGGCTAAAAGTGCTCAGGGGAGATTTCAGCAGCATAAGGATGAGATAATGGAAGGATATGAAATGAGGAGCCCCTACCACCTTTTTATAGGTTTTGGTGGTGAGGAATACCATTTGTGGTTTTGTGGAAACCAATGGTATTGACCAACATGGTTTAGGTTCTTTTCCCTCCTTTTTCCTTTTTTGAATAAAAATAATATTTTAATTCCCTTTTTAATATTTTTGGGAATTTGGACCCTTTTTGAGGGTTTTTTATGATTTTCTTGGAAAAATAATCTTTTTTAATGGAAAAAGGGGTGTACCAAGGTCTTTTGGTGACCTTTTGTTGGTTTCAGAGGCTCAGATGGTGGAAAAGTGGACAAATGGGTCATGTGAGTAAGGGAATGAGCTAGTGAGCACTTTTTAGGTGTTAACAATCTCCATCACCTATTTATAGTTTTTTGGTGGTGGAGTGCTGACCCATGGTTTTAGGAAACACATGGTTTTGGGCAGCTGTATAGGGTTTTTTCCTCCTTTTCCTCATTATTTTATATTTTTTATTCCCTTTTTAGGGGATTTTTGCTATTTTTGGAGGAAAAGGGGGTTTTTTAGCCTTTTTTAGGCTATTTTGATGGTTTTGTGGCCTTTTGGAGGCATTTTAGGCCTTTTGGAGGCTTTTTAATGGGATTTTTTGGGATTTTAAGGGAAAAATGGTAGGAAAATGGACAAATGAGCCATATAATGTGGTAAATGAGCTAGTGAGCACTTTTTGGGTGTTAACAGTCATCATACGATCATCAGCATCGTCGCCACACGATCATCAACATCGTCATCACACGATCATCAGCATCGTCATCACACGATCATCAGCATCGTCATCACACGATCATCGACATCGTCATCACACGATCATCAGCATCGTCATCATACGATCATCAGCATCATCATCACACGATCATCAGCATCGTCATCATACGATCATCAGCATCGTAATCACACGATCATCAGCATCGTCATCATACGATCATCAGCATCGTCATCACACGATCATCAGCATCGTCATCATACGATCATCAGCATCGTCATCACACGATCATCAGCATCGTCATCACACGATCATCGTCATCGTCAAGGAATGATGTAAACCAGTCATGTACCTTTTGAACCGAAGTCCAGGGACGATCCAGTCCTATCATGTTCTTGGAGACCTCACGTCTACGGCTCAGTTTACAGGACCAAAGTCCAAGGATGATCCAATCCTTCACCGTGCTTTTAGGACCTACGTCCAAGGATGACTTAATCCTCAACCGTCCACCAAGGACTTCATTCTCGAAGACATACGTCTACGGCTCTTCTTTCGGACTGAAGTCCAGGAATGATCCAATCCCTTCACCGTGCTTTTAGGACCTACGTCCAAGGATGACTTAATCCTCAACCGTCCACCAAGGACTTCATTCTCGAAGACATACGTCTACGGCTCTTCTTTCGGACTAAAGTCCAGGAATGATCCAATCCCTTCATTATCGAAGACATACGTCTACGGCTCTTCTTTCGGACTGAAGTCCAGGAATGATCCAATCCCTTCATTATCGAAGACATACGTCTACGGCTCTTCTTTCGGACTGAAGTCCAGGAATGATCCAATCCCTTCATTATTGAAGACATACGTCTACGGCTCTTCTTTCGGACTGAAGTCCAGGAATGATCCAATCCCTTCATTATCGAAGACATACGTCTACGGCTCTTCTTTCGGACTGAAGTCCAGGAATGATCCAATCCCTTCATTATCGAAGACATACGTCTACGGCTCTTATTTCGGACTGAAGTCCAGGAATGATCCAATCCCTTCATTCTCGAAGACATACGTCTACGGCTCTTCTTTCGGACTGAAGTCCAGGAATGATCCAATGCCTTCATTATCGAAGACATACGTCTACGACTCTTCTTTCGGACTGAAGTCCAGGAATGATCCAATCCATTCATTATCGAAGACATACGTCTACGGCTCTTCTTTCGGACTGAAGTCCAGGAATGATCCAATCCCTTCACATGTTCATCAAGAACATGTATCCTCATCATCATAACATGTATCACCACAACATGTATCATCAACATCAAAATCATATATAATCACAACATGTATCATCATCATCAAAACATGTATAACCACAACATGTATAATCACAACATGTATCATCATCATCAAAACATGTATAACCACAACATGTATAACATGTATCATCATCATCAAAGCATGTATAACATGTATCATCATCATCAAAGCATGTATAACCACAACATGTATCATCATCATCAAAACATGTATAACCACAACATGTATCATCATCATCAAAACATGTATACATCTATCATCAAAAGCATGTATACATCTATCATCAAAAGTATGTATACATCTAACTATCAAAAGCATCTATCATCAAAAGTATCTAGCATGTATACATCTATCATCAAAAGTATCTAGCATGTATACATCCATCATCAAAAGCATGTATACATCTAACCATCAAAATAAAGAATATAAGAGTCCTAAATCTAAATAATTCTAGGTGAGTAAGTACAAAAAATAGGTAACCTCATCATTGATGAGATAGGCTTGTTTGTCTCATACTGTGCTACTCCCCCTTTCGAGGAGGGTTCTTCTGAACTACACCAAGCTTGTCTCGGAAGTGTTCAAACTTTACTCGAGACAGAGGCTTGGTCAGGATATCAGCGATTTGATCCTCAGTGCTTATATACTCCAGCTTGATAGCTCCTCTCTGCACCATGTCTCGTATATAAAAGTATCGGATCTCTATGTGTTTTGACTTATCATGAAATACAGGATTTTCAGTCATCTTGATGTAGCTTTGATTATCACACATAATCACAGTGGGGTCCATTTCTAAGTCAAACACTCCAGATAAAAGTTTCCGAAGCCATACTGCTTCACAGCTAGCAGAACAGGCAGCTATATATTCAGCTTCAACAGTACTGAGGGCCACACTTGATTGTTTCTTGCTGAACCATGAGATCATGGCAGATCCAAGACCATAACATCCACCTGAGGTACTTTTTCTATCTGAGACACTACCTGCCCAATCAGAATCTGAGTAACCATGTAATCTGAGTTCATGACCTCCAAAATAGAAAAAGGCCAAAATCTAATGTACCTTTTAGGTACCTCATTACATGCTTTGCAGCTATTAAGTGAACCTTTCTAGGTTCTACTAGATACTGACTTAGGGTATTTACAGCAAAGCATATATCATGCCTAGTATTAGTTAAGTACATCAATGATCCAATGATTTGTCTATATAGAGTTATGTCCACTAATTCTGATGAATCATTAACTAATAACTTTAAGTTGGAGTCCATGGGAGTGGCCATGGCTTTGCACTCCAACATATCAAATCTTTTGAGAATCTCCACAGTATACTTACCTTGATTTAGAAAGATTCCTTTTGGTTCTTGCCATACTTCTAAGCCTAAGAAGTAGTGCATTAATCCGAGATCTTTCATCTCGAATTCTGAAGAAAGCTTCTTCTTGCTTTCAATAATCTGTTTCTCATCTCCAGTTAAGAAGAGATCATCTACATATAACAGCAATATAACTGGTTCATCATCCATTACCTTGAGATAAAGATTTGGGTCAGCTTTACTTTTGGTAAAGCCCATGCTAGTTAAGAAATTATCAATCCTTCCGTACCAAGCCCTTGGAGCTTGTTTCAACCCATATAATGCCTTCTTCAATTTGCATACATGAGTTCTTCCATCATTAACCTCAAACCCTTGAGGTTGCTCTATGTAAACTTCTTCTTCAATTACACCATTCAGAAAAGCTGTCTTAACATCCATTTGGTGTAAATTCCACTTCATCATGGATGCAAGAGCCATAATAGTTCTAATTGAAGTATACCTGGCAACGGGTGCAAATGTTTCTTCGTAGTCAATTCCCTCCTTCTGAGAGAATCCTCTGGCTACAAATCTTGCTTTGTATTTTTCAATGCTTCCATCTGCGGCATGTTTTATTTTGAAAATCCATTTGGAAGAAACCACACTTTTATCTTTTGGCTTGGGAACTATATCCCAAACATCATTTTTCATTATTGACTGATATTCCTCTGTCATTGCTTCTACCCATTCTTTCTTCTGAGCTGCCTCTTCATAGTTAGTAGGTAGTTGATCCACAAGATCACACATTAAGGCCATATAGTTGGACACAAGCTTTGGTTTCTTTCTTTCTCTAGTGGAGCCTTCAGGAGCTCCATATCTTTCAGCTCCTTGAATAATATCTCTAGCCCATGCTGGTCTTCTTTTCCTGGATAGTTCTGCAACGGGGGGTTCTTGAGGTTCCAGCATGTCATGATCCTCTGGTGTAGCTTCTTCAGGGATGTGAACATTCTCTGAAATTCTGGGTGATGAGTCTTCTTCATAAACTTCTTCAAGTTGACACTTTCTGGATTTCTTGAGAGCTGCTTCCTCATCAAAGGTTACATCTCTACTTATTTCTATATGATGGAAACCTAGTATGTAGATTCTGAAGGCTTTGGAAGTTTCACAATAGCCAACAAACATTCCCTTCTTACCTGAGGGATCCAACTTGGTTCTCTTTTCTTTTGGAATGTGGATATACACAGGACACCCAAATATTTTAAGATGACTTACCTCAGGCTTCTTACCTGTAAATACCTCTTCTGGAGTTTTGAATTCAAGAGCACTGTGAGATAATCTATTTTGCACATAAACTGCTGTCTTGGCTGCTTCAGCCCATAAGTACATGGGAAGATCTTGGTCATGTATCATGGTCTTCACAGCTTCCATGATTGTTCTATTTTTCCTTTCAGCCACCCCATTCTGTTGGGGATTGTAGGGAGTAGTTAGTTCCCTTTTAATTCCAGCTTCTTTGCAAAAGTCCTCAAATTCCTTTGAGGTGAATTCTCCGCCATTATCTGTTCTGAGAGTTTTGATTTTCTTGTCTGATAGATTTTCTATTAGTGCCTTGAACTCTTTGAATTTTCCAAAGACTTCATTCTTACCTTTCAGGAAGTATATCCAAGTTTTCCTTGAATAGTCATCTATGAATGAAAGATAGTATTCAAACCCACTTAAGGAAGTGGTGGGCATTGGACCACATACATCTGAGTGTATAAGCTCTAAAATGTTCTTAGTCTTTGTTTCACTCTTTGGAAAGGGGTTCTTGATATTTTTCCCTTTCTTACATCCTTTACATGAGCCATCATGATCAGCTTTTAAATTTGGTAATCCTATGACTACCTTGCTTACATAGGGTAAGGCTTTAAAGTTGATGTGGGCTAATCTTCTATGCCATAGCTCACTGGGGCTGGAGATCTCATGTGCAAGGGCAGCTTCTGGATGACCCTTGAGTTTATAGAGACCTCCTTCTTCTTCACCAATAACAACTGCATCTTTAATTGTCTTCCCTTTGGACCACATGAGTACTTGTCCATCTATGAAGGCTACTCTGAAGCCTTTCTTATCTAGTGCTGAAATAGAGAGAAGGTTCTTCTTTAAACCTGGGACATATAAGATGTCTTTCATCTTCAAGGGTGTTCCAGAATCTAGCTTATAGCTAGCTTCACCAATTCCTTTGATAGGATATTGGTAGTCATCTCCTAGAGATACTTTCTGTGAAGAAGACTTTTCTTCAAGATTTGAGAAGGTCTTCCTTTGACATGTCATGTGCTTGGAAGCACCACTATCAATGAGCCATGTATCTTCTCCAGGAGATACAGATCCAGAGAGTGCAGAGAATAGAACATATTCTTCTGGATCTTCTTTCTTCACCTTACATCTTTTCCTTTTGGGTTTTACCTCTACCTCTTCTTCTTCTTCATCTTCTTCCTCTTCTTCTTCTTCACTATCATTTTCTGCCATATGTGCATGATGTCTTTTGTGGAAGACTTTCTTCCTTTGAGAAGGACAAAATCTGGAGATGTGTCCCAATTTATGACAACTGTAGCATTCTACCGTAGAAAGATCTCTTGCTGAATTGGGTCCTCTTCTCTTGTTAGATCTAGAGAAGTGTTGAAATCCTTTGTGGTCAACTCTCTTGAGATGACTCATTCTTCTTCTTTTGGTATGAGTGGCTAAGGCTTGGTCATCCTCTTTGAGAAGGGCTTCTCTATTTGCAACCCTAGCTTCTTCTTGAACACAATCCTCCCATACTATGTCAAACTTCATGCTCTCTTTCCTGGCACACATGGTTTGTATAAATGACTCCCAAGATCTAGTGAGACCATTGAGGGCAGTCATCACAAGTTCATCCTCATCAAGAGTATCACCAATTGCATCTAGTTGTTCCTTGATTTGTGAAACCCTTGAGAAGTAGTCTTGAATGGATTCTCCTTTGTGCATCTTGGTGCTCTTCAATTTAGTCCTCAGATTCATCTTCCTATTGATGTTCTTCCCTTCATACATTCTTCCTAGGGCATCATACATTTCCTTTGGAGTCTTCTTGGAGGCCACTTGTGGAATCAAGTGGTCTTTGATGGAATCAGCTATGATTCTCTTTTCCCTAATCAAATCTTTCCTATGCTTCTCTTTGGCTTCATCTCCTTCTGGTTCTGCAACTTCTTCCTTGATAAGCTGAGCAAGATCATTCTCTTCAAGAATGAGACCAATTCTGTATTTCCATGCCCGGAAATTCTCTATGCCTTCTAGCTTGTCTTCAAGCTTAGTATTTGGAGCCATCTTCTCTTGGGGGAGTCCAAGAGACAAAGTAGACTTACTTGGAAAGTTACTTTTCACTTTTTCGGAAACTGAAACAGAATTTTATCGCACTTTTGGTAGAATTAGGGTTTGACTTTCCCGGAGTTCTACTTAACCAAAAAGTTCGATCTATGGCTTAAAAGAATGCTCTTGATAAGGGCTATCCAACCATGTAATCAGAAATCAAAAATTCCAACTTTTTTCTGAAACCAAAATCTGACGTATCGCACTTTTGGTAGAATTAGGGTTTGCAATTCCCGGAGTTCTACCCAACCAAAAAGTTCGATCTAGGGCTTAAAAGAAAGGTATTGAGGAGGGCTATCCAGCCATGCAACCAAAAATCAATAATACCAACTTTGGGCGGAAACCCTAACTTCACCAAAGAGAGAGAGAGAGATAATCTTACCTTGTGAAAGATGTCCTATTCAGTCTAGCTCTGATACCATGTTAAGTTTAAACCAAATAACCAAGCAAGATCACTGAAAGAAGCATAATCACAAGATAGACACACAATATATCCCGGGAAACCCTCATGGGGTAGAAAACCCAGTAAAGCTTTCCTCAATAAGATGATCAACCAAAATACAAGATGTGCTCCTCCTTCCTTTGTCTTCTTAGCTGATCTCCCAGACAAGTGCGCACTCTTCCACAAGTGAGTGAGTGGTCTAATGAGGAGTTCACCTCCTCTATTTATACTTGACTCTCAACTGACTAAAAGACCTGTTGGGGCCGACCTCACCTGGAGAAGTCTAATAACCCCTAAAATATAACTACAGGGCCGACCCACACATGGTGGGTCTAATAACCCTAGTTAATATCAAACCCTAGAGGAATAAACATCTCCAGATACATAGTAGGATTACCTTGGAGGAATGAAACATCTCCGGAATAAATAATGTACAAATATAATATTCTTAGAAGTTACAATATTCAACATGAATAAGCCTCATGTGTAATGATTGGATATGTATATATAAGGATAATGTAGTAATTTTTGAAGAATATGTGAAATGCCTATGTGAATGTCTTTGGGTGTTTGGACAAGGATTTCCTATTCTTTCACGAGTTATTGTGTAACTCATATTTCTTATGTATATTGGAGTTGTGCTCCATGTTTAAATTTCTATAAATTGTATGTAATCTTGTCTTTTGTGATATCTTAAGGCTTTGGTTCATAACATTTACTATCAGAGCTTGTATGCTTCGAAAATGAGTCATCTTATAATTTTTGTTATAACTCTTTTTATAGGGAGTTTCAAACACTGAAACTTGGAGGGGATACATAGGACATAATGAAATATCTATGGTACTATTTCCAGGTCCTAATTCATTGCATGTCCAGAGTTATACACCGTGGAAGTTAGGGTTTTTTACTAGTCCAAAAACTAGTCTCAAATAGGCGTTCTAGGTAAAATTGTTATAACTGAATATTGAAATATCCAAATTGAGTGAGACTTATTACATAAAAAATAATATGTACAGTATAATTTGTGGTATGATTTTCAGGTCTTGATTCATTACAGGTTCATACTTATACCCTATGGAAGTTAGGGTTTCTAACTAGTATAGAAACTAGTCCCAAACAGGTGTTCTAGGTAAAAATTTATATCGGGAGCTTGAGAGATCCAAATTGATGAGTGAGACATATTGAATCAGAAATAAGATGGACCGTAATAATTTTGGTATAAATTTTAGCATCACATCTAAAATATTGGACACATGGCACGTCGTACACTATTGCTCTCTTGAATAGGAAAAACATAAGTTTTGGGAAAGTTACCATAACTTTTTCTTGGCACACTATAATTAGGTCAAACATATGACACTGCAGAGAATACATACCAGGATAACAATAAATGACATTTTAGGCCCAGAGGGTTCAAATATGTGGAGATACATCAATTTAAAGGTTGACCAACAAAACAGTCTCCAAATTAGGGTTGTAAAACTTATGTTACTTTGAAATTTTCATGACTTTTTGACTAGAAGGTCTGATGTATGTGATTCAAAAGCCATTGTAAGAGGAAAAATAAGATAATATGCTATAAAAATCACATTATCAATTTTCCATAATAGTTTCAATATATTGAAGTTGGAATTTGAGGGGTTTTTTGTACTTCAATAAAGAAAAATGGAAATAACATTTTTTTTATAGGAAATGAAGATAATGATGAAATCTAGCCCATGGAATGGTTGAGGATAAAAAAGGAAAATGATTAGAGTCCTTTTAGAGTAGGTTGTTGTCTTATGAGTAAATATTCTATGTGCTAGAATAATATTGATAAAAATACTAGGTGAAACCAAAATTGATACTTCGATCCTAGTATTAACCCTAAATTTGTTACATTTATATTTATAATATATCTGAACATTGAACAAGATCATTTCTATATTAATATGTTTCCATACTTAGCTATTGGGTTTTCATATTTATACTCATTAATATTTAATATATTAATATTAATATTATTGTATTAATATTAACAGATGTAATAGTATTAATATTACTTATGTATTTAAATGTCAGAATAGAAAATAATTTTATATTATTGTATGATTACATTAAATTGTTCTCTCTCTCTCTCTCTCTCTCTCTCTCTCTCTCTCTTTATATATATATATAGAACTTAATAAATTAGATATTAATATTAATTGGATAAATATTATTCACTATTAAATTATTATTTATTTTTTAAAAAATGGCCCTCATAAAATTCTCAAATCTGATTGTCGTCCAAATATGCCCCAATTTTTTTTCCCTTATTTATTATCATCATTTCCTCAATCTTTATCTCAAGAGGCCTTTCTCTTGAACATGATCTCATCTAGTTGGATTGAAACGCCGAGACATAAATCTGGTTAATGCAATTCTCCTCCTCTACGTTGTCATCTAGTTCTGGATATTATGCATGAACAACTTATCTGAAGAACTCTTCTAAAAAAGATGGATCAAGGACTCAAAATAGAAGAGATGAATAAAAATCAAGATGAAATGAAGAAAACAAAGGAGAAAATCAAGAACAAAGGTGAAGAGTTGTCCAAGATATAAGCCCCTAATGAATCATTCAATAAGGAGGTTGATGGATTGAAAAAAGAAAAAAATGGGAAAAGGATGAGTTGGTGGAAGAATTGAAAAATAAGGATGAAGAAATGTGCAGATTGAGAAACCATAATAAAAATATATTGAATGAGGTCAAAAGAGTAAAATAATAAAATAAGCATGATCACAATCAGGAAAAAACAAGAATCTTGGATGAAGTGACCACTAAAATAGTCGAACAAGAAATTTGCAAGAAGGTTGAAGGAGCTCTAAATACAGATGACATAAAATAATATGCAATCCATAATTGAAGAATTACAACAAACATTCATTAATATCATCACATTGCAACTTCTAACACTATAAGGAAAAGAACTTCTAGCATATGTTTTTATGGAAGCTCCTATATAAAGATACCGGATATCCATTTATAGTGGAGGTGTCCAGCAGAGGCGAGTAGGAATATATTTTAGCGGATGTTTTTGGGTGCTTTTAAACATGATAAATGCAATGGTGCACCTTAATTATAAACGCACCAGTTTGTCTACTAAACCAATGCACCGGTGCTGAAAATCCCCATCAATGTAGATAAAAATATTTCTGTTATATTTCAATTGCCAACAAAAATCAATGTGTTTGATACATACTTAGGCATCATTGTGTAAGTACACTTAATGTATTGGGATTAGCAAAAAATCCCCCACCTAAAAAATTATATATGTTTTAAAAAATAAAATTAATTAAAAATAAATATGGTGCATTCTATATATCTTAACACATTGATGCTCTCTTTCTGGAAAGCATTGATAGATAAACATTTTTTATTTTTGTATATCCCACAGTGGTGTGTTTCGTTGTACCAACAACATTGGTGAATCATGTACTTAAGGGCACCGATGTAGGGTGAAATTAAAATAATTTTCAGAGCAATTTTTTTTATATTTTTTATATTATTTAATGGTTTCTTTATATCCCCCAAATATCTGGTGCATCCCATTCTTGGGAGCACTAGTGTAATGTACTTGACCACGAAACCAAGGCCAACGTCACGAGGAAACCCAAGCGAAGGTTGAATCAAGGAAAAACCACAACGGAATAAGGTTATCTAAGGCTAGGTCATCATGCCAAGAAGCCAATTGAAATAAAATTTTCAACCTCTTTAAAATGGAATGCAATATTACAATGCATATCTTTCCCCAAAACACATACTATGCAACGTAAATGCAAGCATGAATTGCAACCAGATATGAGCTAGCTATTAACATGATCTTAAACATGATGTATCAAATCTATTCCATCCATATAAATACTCATAAAATCATATCTACAAGATACCATAAACAAGGTAAATAATTATATCTACAAGCTACCACAATCAACCATTAACAATGTTGAAAACCAAATCTATTGACTGCCACCTAAAGCCATATTAACATAAAAAAAAGTAGATATGATGGATGCTACTTACAACCATATAATTGATAAATAGGTTAGGTCCCATGGCTTCCACTTACAACCATACAAACCATAAGAAAAACTAGATCCAAGAGCACACATATACATCAAAGTACTACAAATAAGCACATAATGAAATAATCATCAAAGACCACCAACCATAGCCATATCAACATGAACAAATTCAAATATGAAAAATATCATCTATAAGCATATAAAATCATATCTCAAATCTGTCACCTACAACCATAAATATCATAGGAAAATCAAATCCATAAGCACATATAATTCCAAGGATGAAGTTACAAATACACATATAATAAAATACTTATCTGATTAAGGGAAACTAGCATCAACTGAACAAATTTACACCCAACCATAGAAATATCCAAGTCAATCCATACTTGAAAAGGTCACCCCCAAGCTGAGGACATAGATCCAAAGGAGATGTACTCTCAAACCAACAGGTATGGTGCACTCATCTCAATACCATAAACACTGCCACACAAAAATAATTGTATCTAGCCATACAGAAAGAGTTTTCAATGAAACAAAATGTATTCCCTACTAGAAACATCACTCCAGACACAATGGAATAGGTATCACAACCCATCAATTCTCAGAAACATCTGAACCAAAATATGTGGTTGTGCCCTTCTCAAGAACCCTGCGACACACAAATGTCTAGATCTTAGTCATACTAAAACCAATTTTAGTGAAATAAAATATGTTCCTTACTAGAAACGTCACCATGGATGCAATCGAATAGGTCTCACAAACCATAAATTCTTAGAAATGATCTAACCATATCATATGGTTTCTCCCTTTCCACACTATCAAAAACCACAACTACACCTTTCTCCATCTAAAATTTCCCTTTCGTCTACACTACCTTGTGCAATGGGATTCCATTCACCACAAAATTCACTCAGGACATCACCATTCATTGTCGGGCTTCACGTGCATATTTTCAAAAAAGGACAAACAATGGGACAAGGATTCATGTTGTGTTCTGCGTAGTCAATCTTCAATCCCCATTGCAAGGTCTTCATACCTCATTACAAGGCCTTCAATATTCATTTCCTGTTGAGTTGTGACCATCTGTGCTCACCAAGACCCTTCAGATATCACCACCCTCACCTATGACTTCAATATTTAGCCATACAATGCTTATCCTCCACAAGAGCATGCACCTTCAATCCACTAGCCAAGAGAGATCCCATGAGAGAACCCATTCAAATTCATATAGATCAATTTGAATCCAATCCAAGAGTTTAAATCCAACTCACTATGGAGGTTACCCAAACCACAATAGTTTAACTCCAACCGAAATAGGTCAACTAGAATTATTGAGAAGAGGTTACCAAACATGAGGGGATTTACACAACTTTTGAGTTTTCAAGGCTAAAAATAGCCAATGTGGGTACACTTGAGTAAGTGCGGGTTACAAAACCAAGTGTAACCTCCAAAAAGGAGTTACAAAACCACCAAAGGGGTACATTTAACAATTGGAATCAATCCAAGCACTAAGGAAGGCTCACTAAATAAAAAATTAGGCGCAGTAATACCAACATAGGCTAAAATAACAAAAAATAGGAAACAAAGAGTGTTGTTAGGGAGAGCCACAACTCCTAGTTCCCAACCCCCTCTCATGTGGAATCCATTGTTAAATTTTTAGTATTAAATCACAATACTATAGGATCTTTGCTAAGAGAATAACATCTACAGTATATCAATGCATGACAATCATAATATGACAAGCATCACAAGCATCACAAGAATCAAAAGCATAGAGACAAGAGACACAGAGTTTCCGTGGGGAAAACCCTAAGGTGAAAAGCCCCACAACTTCCTCAGAGATAGAGAGAGCAATGGCTCAACCAAAATACAACCAAATAACACTGAGATAGTCTCCTAGCAGATGATCCTCCTCCTCCTCACTAGTGCACCACTTTTCAGAGAGAGAGTGAGTTACTTTTCCGAGTGAGTAAAAATAGAGATCTCCTATCTCTATTTATACTCACCTTTTTGCCCAGTGACCTACTGGGGCCGACTTGTCTACTTAGATACACCCACATTATATTATATATTAATCAAGGTCAACCCCATAAGGTGGTCTAATAACCCATCGGAAAGTACACACACTTGCGACACTTGTCAATCCACATGACGACACTTCCTTATAGAGGAATAACACATCTCTTATAAGGGTACAATAAATATATATATAATATACAGATGAAATACATTCCGAAGTTACATATACATCAACACTCCCTCTTAACTAGGAAGGTATTTCTCAACACAGATCTGCTAGACAAGTCTTCTTCTCTGGATCATCGTCATCGATGCATCGTCATCATCATCGTCACTGCTGCTACTATCTCAACCAATATCTGTCTCTACTCGTCATAGGAAGTTTTACAGAGCCAGTCCTTTTTCATACTGGATGTAGGCCCACCACCTGCAGGTCTTCGTCATCACTGGCCATACTGTGGAATCCTCAGGACTTATTATGTGCATCACAAAACCTCGAAAGAGCATCCCAGGATGTTACGAGTACACAACTCCGACCTGTAGGATCTCCCAGGGCGCTATTACATGTGACCCCACCACAAAACCTCGAAAGAGCATCTCAGGATGTTACGGGTACACAACTCTGACTTGAAATCTCCCAGGGCACAAATTACATGTGGTCCACCACAAAACCTAGAAAGAGCATCTCAGGATGTTACGGGTACACAAATCTGACCTGAAATCTCCCAGGGCACAAATTACATGTGGTTATGGCAAAACCTCACAAGAGCATCTTAGGATGTTACGGGTACACAACTCCAACCTGAAATATCCCAGGGCCCAAATTACATGCCATAGGAAAAAACCTCACAAGAGCATCTCAGGATGTTACAGGTACACAACTCTGACATGAGATCTCCCAGGGCACTATTACATGTCCTCCGAGAGCAATGTCTCGAAAGAGCATCCTAGGCTATTACGGGTACACAACTCCGACCTATAGGATATCCCAGACATGCTCATCTGCACAACCTGATCCATGGCCACAGAGTATCAACCTGATACTCACCATACATCATCCTGATGTACTCATGATCGTCCTGATCATCATCAATGCAACGTCTTGCTACATGTCATCTGGAGCAACATCCTGAAGCTCATCATCCATGATCATCCTGATCATCACTGCAACATCCTGCTGCATGTCATCTGGAGCAACATCCTGAAGCTCATCATCCATGATCATCTTGATCATCACTGCATCCACCTGATGCATACCAAGTATCTACCTGATACATATCATCATACATGATCCATCTGATCATCAATGCATCCACCTGATGCATGCCAAGTATCTACCTGATACATGATACATATCACCATACATGATCCACCTGATCATACAATGTATCCACCTGATACATATACAGATACATGGTCCAAGCATCCAACATGATGCACATACAAAATACATACACATGATCCAACTGATCATATCCAACATCCAACATGATGCATACATACATAAATGATCCACCTGATCATATCCAACATCCAACATGATGCATACATACATAAATGATCCAATTGATCATATCCAGCAGAAACCAGAACATCATCCTGATGCCCATTATCCAGCGCTTACATCCACAGCCATGTGAAGGATCCTCCTTCCAACATGCTTGGAATGGCTTCAGCAAATGTGTCCATCACTTCTTCCTCGAAGTGTCCTCGATCTGAAGAACGCCAAGCCTCTCTCTGAATTACTCGAACTTCACTCTGGCTAGTGGCTTCATCAGCACATCTGCAATCTGCTCGTCCGTCGCAACATATAGAAGCTTCACAGCTCCTCTTTGCACCATATCCCTGATATAGTGATATTTGATCTCTATGTGTTTCGACCTGTCATGAAACACTGGGTTCTCGGACAGCTTCACACAACTTTGGTTATCACAGAAGATACCAGTAGCCTCCAACGGGAGATCAAATAACTCAAACAGTAGTTTCCGTAGCCATACTGCCTCACAGCTAGCTGAACAGGCTACAACATACTCTGCCTCAGCTGTACTCAGTGCTACGCAGGACTGCTTCCTGCTAAACCAAGAGATCACACCTGATCCCATACTGAAGCAACACCTAGATGTGCTCTTCCTATCTGCAGCACTGCCAGCCCAATCTGAATCAACATAACCCTGTAGGTTAAACTTTTGATTCACCTCATACCTGAGCCCATAATCCACTGTACCCTTCAAGTACCTCAGAACATGCTTTACAGCAACCAGATGAACACTTCTCAGATCTGTCAGGAACTGGCTCAATGTGTTCACAGCAAAGCAAATGTCTGGTCTCGTGTTCGTCAGGTACATCAAGGACCCAATCATCTGACGATACATAGAGACATCAACTGGCTCAGATGAAGCATCACATAGAAGCTTAAGATTCGATGCCATCGGTGTGGCCATTGCCTTGCAATCCATCATCCCGAATCTCTTCAGGATATCTACTGTGTACTTTCCTTGACCAAGGAAGATCCCACCTGCATTCTGCCACACCTCCATACCTAGGAAATAGTGCATCATTCCCAAATCTTTCATGTCGAATTCAGCTGCAAGCTTCCTCTTAGTATCTGCAATCAGTCTGTCATCTCCTGTCACAAATAGGTTATCAACATACAGGAGTAAAATCACTGGATTCCCTTCCTCAACCTTATAGTAAAGGTTGGAATCTGCTTTACTCTTGGTAAAGCCCAAGCTAGATAGAAAACTGTCCATCCTACCATACCAAGTTCTGGGAGCTTGCTTCAAGCCATACAAGGCTTTCTTCAATATGCACACATATGACTCCCTGTCATGTATTTCAAAACAGAGTGGCTGTTCCACATATACTTCCTCTTCTACTACACCATTCAGGAAAGCAGTCTTGACATCCATCTGGTGTATTTTCCATTTCATTGCTGTAGCCAGGGCAAGTACTGTTCTGATGGAAGTATACCTGGATACAGGTGCAAAGGTTTCTTCATAATATATTCCTTCTTTCTGAGAGAAACCACGAGCTACGAATCTTGCTTTGTATTTTTCTACACTGCCATCTGCAGCGTGCTTGATTTTGTAGATCCACTTGGAAGTCACAACAGACTTCTCTTTAGGTCTTGGGACAACATCCCAAACATCATTCTTCATTATTGATTGGTATTCCTCAACCATAGCATCCTTCCATTCTTTCTTTTCTGCTGCCTCTTCATAACTGGAAGGCTCTTTGTTCATAATGTCACAGAGTAAAGCAACATAACTGGTGTGTGATCTGGTTCTCTTCTTTGCTCTGTGTTCTTCTTCTGGAATTCCAAATCTTTCTGCATCATGAATGAGCTCTCTATCCCATACAGGTTTCCTCTTGTGAGAGTTATCCTCACGAGGTGGATCTACAGGTTCTTGTGGATCTTCAAACTCACGAACAACTTCTTGAACTGCTTCAGTCATGGTAGTGTCCTGAAATCTTGTTTCCTTAGGTTCTTCATAAACCTCGGTAGGTGCCTTTCTTGATTTGATGAATGTTGAGTTTTCATCAAATGTTACATCCCTACTGACATCAATTTTCTTGAACCCTGGAAATTATATTCTGTAAGCCTTCGAGCTTCCACTATAACCCACAAAGATGCCCTTCTTTCTTGAAGGATCTAGTTTAGTCCTCTTCTCTTTTGGGACATGAGTATATACTGGACAACCAAATATTCTGAGATGGCTGACTTCAGGTTTCTTACCAGAAAAGACCTCTTCTGGTGTCTTGTTGTCCAAAATCTTGTGAGGTGTTCTGTTCTGCACATATACAGCTGTTCTAGCTGCTTCTGCCCATAGATGCATAGGAAGATCCTGGTCATGCAACGTTGCCCTTGCTGCTTCCATGATAGTTCTGTTCTTCCTTTCTGCAACTCCATTCTGTTGAGGATTATAAGGAGCAGTCAACTCCCTCTTAATCCCTGAATCACTGCAAAGCTTCTTGAAGTCATTTGAGGTGAATTCTCCACCATTGTCAAATCTGAATGTCTTGATTTTCTTGTCAGTTTGATTCTCCATCAAGGTTTTGAATTCCTTGAATTTATCAAGCACCTCATCTTTTCCCTTCAAGAAGTATACCCAAGTCTTCCTGGAGAAGTGATAGATAAATGATACATAGTAAACATACCCACTTAGGGAGCTGGATGACATAGGGCCACATACATCTGAGTGGATGATTTCCAAGATGTCTTTTTCCTTGCTTTTACTGCTTGGGAAAGCCTTCTTAATGTTCTTACCTTTTGCACATCCATTTCAAACACCTTCATGTTTGGTCTTGATTTCAGGAAGACCCTCTACTACCTTGCTTGCAATTGGAAGTTCCCTATAGTGCATATGAGCAAGTCTTCTATGCCAAAGTTCACTTGGCTCCATGGATTCATGTACCATGGCATGTTCAAGTTGTCCCTTCAATTTATACAAGCCTCCCTCTTGCTCTCCAATCACTACTGCATCATCTATGGTCTTTCCCTTTGGCCACATTAGGACTTGGCCATCCACAAATGCAACCCTCATACCTTTTGCATCCAATGCATAGATGGAGAGTAAGTTCTTCTTGAGCCCAGGTACATAAAGTACTTCTTTCATCTTCAATGATTTTCCAGAATCTAGGTTTTAGGAGGCTTCACCACTTCCTTTGATTGGGTATTGATAATCATCCCCAAGTTTCACCTTATGGGGTGATTCATGTTCAGATAGGTTCACAAAGGATTATTTAAACCCAGTCATGTGTTTGGAAGCCCCACTATCAATCAACCAATCATTACATCCATGGGAGATGGTACCTGTAAGAGTACCTGTAAGAGCAGAAATTAGAACATATTCTTCTTCCCTTGATGAGTCATCATCACTACTACTTTCTGCCCTAGCCTTCTTCTTTGGAGGTTCATCATCTTCGGCAGCATGACCATGAAACCTTCTTTTGCTGCCCTTCTTCTTCTTACTGGAGTTGTTGTTATTATCCATTTTGTTCTTGGGACAATCTGAAGCAAAGTGACCCTTCTCATTGCATTTGAAGCATCTTAGGTCCTTCTTACTCTTTTGATGGAATCTTTTGTGGTGAGAGTGATCCTTCTTGGTTTTGCTTCTTTTGGTTTGAACTGCAAGAGCTTGATCTTCTCCTCCCATATTTTCCTCACGAGTTATGAGTCTAGCTTCTTCTTGAGAGCATTCTTCCCTCAATCTGTTGAAGGAGATCAATTTCTTCCTTGCACAAATTCCTTGAATAAAGGAATCCCATGACCTGGGTAGGCCATTTAGAGTGGTCATCACCACTTCACCATTTCATCTACTGCTTCTAATTGTTCCTTGATCTGGGAGACCCTTGAAAAGTAAGATTGAATGGTTTCTCCATTCTGAAACTTCACTGCTTTCAATTGGTTCCATAGGGTCATCTTCCGATTTATGTTCTTTCCTTCAAATAGCTTGGTCAAAGATTCAAACATCTCTTTGGGTGTCTTAAGAGAAGACACATGAGGTATGAGATGGTCTTTGATAGAATCATCAATGATTCTCTTTGCCTTGACCAAGTTCTTCTTGTGCAATGCCTTGGCTTCTTCATCCTCTGGGATAGGGATGTCTTCTTTCACACATGAGTCCAACTCATTCTCTTCCAAGATTAACCCAATCCTATACTTCCAGGCTCGGAAGTTATCAGCCCCTTCAAGCTTATCCTCAAGCTTAGTGTGGAGAGACATCTTTAAGAGTACTTCAAATGGAAATAGAAAATATTTAGGACTTACCACTTGAAGTGCTGAAACTGGATCTAGTCCCGGATTAGGGTTTGTAAGAGAAACCCTAAAAATTCAAAATGTGAATTTCAAAATTCTGAAAGGATAGAAAGATGCACCTTGGAGAGCTGATGAGCCTAGTACATTCAGAATTTGAGATCAGCAAAGTCTTGCCCTTCAAAATTGCCTTTTTGTCCTCCCGGGTTCACTAAGGAGAGCCCTGAATTAGGGTTTGAGTTTCTCGGAGATCTACCCAGCCAAAAATCTCGATCCAAAGCTGTAACCTTCGATTTTTGCAAGGAGCTTCCAGCTGTGCCTTCAGTTTCCAGAAATTCCTATTTTTGTGGAAACCCTAATTTTTAGGGCCACATCTGAAAATGCTCGGAATTGAATTATGATTGGACAGATAGATGCACCTTGATGAGTAGATCCAATCTACTATACTGAATTTCAAAAATCTGTGGAGAGAAACCCAATAAACAAGGAATACAAGCTTCCGTCACTGCAAAATGTCTTCTTCTCAGTTAAGCTCCGATCCCATGTTAAATTGTTAGTATTAAATCACAATACTATAGGATATTTGATGAGAGAATAACATCTACAGTATATCAATGCATGACAATCATAATATGACAAGCATCACAAGCATCACAAGAATCAAAAGCATAGAGACAAGAGACACAGAGTTTCCGTGGGGAAAACCCTAAGGTGAAAAACCCCACAACTTCCTCAGAGATAGAGAGAGCAATGGCTCAACCAAAATACAACCAAATAACATTGAGATAGTCTCCTAGCAGATGATCCTCCTCCTCCTCACTAGTGCGCCACTTTTCAGAGAGAGAGTGAGTTACTTTTCCGAGTGAGTAAAAATAGAGATCTCCTATCTCTATTTATACTCACCTTTTTGCCCAGTGACCTACTGGGGCCGAATTGTCTACTTAGATACACCCACATTATATTATATATTAATCAGGGCCGACCCCATAAGTTGTTCTAATAACCAATCGGCAAGTACACACACTTGCGACACTTGTCAATCCACATGACGACACTTCCTTATAGAGGAATAACACATCTCTTATAAGGGTACAATAAATATATATATAATATACAGATGAAATAAATTCCGAAGTTACATATACATCAACATCCATGCCCCCCCAACCACATTAGTTGTCCAGGTTGATCTAGTTATTTAATTAAATAATAATAAAAATAATGTCCATAGTCCATAGTCTAGGCACCTAGTGCCACATAACAACACAAATAATAATCACTTCAGAGGACTAACACATGGGGTATTACATCTCCTATCATCCCCTTAAACAATGCATCGTCCTTGATGCATGTTACATACATGCCTTTACAAAAGGATGACAAACATGCCCATACATGCCTCCAAATGATAACATATTTCAAACTCTCACAAACATGCCTAAAAAAGATAACATATTTCAAAATATCATAGACATGCCCATACATGCTTCAGAAATATAACATCTTTCTAACACAATACTTCCGACTACCACCTACTGTCATGTACGTTTCTACTGGCCATTTGAGAATCAAGACTAGTAGAGTGGACTCAAGAAAGAAAGGGTCGATATTCAATCCTCTTTAGAAGGCATCCAAACCTTCAACAATAATACATCCACCTGAAAATCATATTTCAATCACTCATATGATTAACATCAAGTATATAAAAATATATGATATATGGATATTCTTATACAAAGATACTTTCTTCACATTGCAAAAACCACATGGTTAGCATCAAACACACATATCTATATACATTGCTCAACAAGATATCATATAATACATCTCCAAAATATAAGATACATGAATAATATATAATTATCACATGAAATATTTCAAATACATGAAATAAATTCCATGAAACCACAACATGAAATAAATTACTTTTTTCTATTCCAATTCACTCTAATTCGCCTAGGATACATGAAATACATCAAAAGTACATGCAATCAAACACTTGAAAAGTATCTACCCAAAACACATTCTACCAATTTCAAATTCAGTTTCAGTCATGCATTCGGTACATATTCTAAGTTATTTGAAATGCATGAAATATTTATGAGTTTCATTATGTACATAATTTATCAAGATACATGAGATGCATTTAATACATTTTCCAGTAAGTCAACCGCACACAATGCATCAAGTGTATACTCTATGAAATGCATTAGACATGCCTTCCAATCATTCATGCACCAAGTACATTAACCAATCTCAAGTATACCAACCAATTTCATGAAGTTCATGAAGTACACCAACCAATGTCATGAAGTGCATCAAGTATACCACCAAAGTCGTGAAGTGCATCAAGTATCTCAACCAATCTCATGTAGTGCATGGAGTATCTTTTCTTCATGAAATACATTCTAGTCAATCAATCTCATGCCTATACTTTACCAATAAATACATGGAATACTATCAAGATACTTTTCTAACAAGGATCGCAAAGTTTCTTTTCTAAAAATGGTAACAAAGGTCATAAATAAGATTTTCTAACAAGGATCATAAAGAAGCTTTTCCAACAAAGAGCATACATATGAGAAGAAAAACTTCATGCATTTAAAAGCAACATGAAATCAATCTTATATGAAACATTCCAAAATTAGAAAATGCAATATCAAATCAAATATGCAGTTACCAATCAGTAATTATGCCATGCACAATACTTAAGCATCTACCAATTAATTCAATGAATAGTAAAAGAGGCAATGTACAACAAACAAGCATAAACCATTCAAGTCACTGAACAGTAAAAGAGGAAATGTACAATAACAAGCATCGACCAATCAAATAACTGAATAGTAAAAGAGGCAATGTACAATAACAAGCATCGACCAATCAAATAACTGAATAATAAAAGAGCAATGCACAAGCCTCAACCAATCAAATCATTGAATAGTAAAAGAAGCAATGCACATTAAACATGCATCTACCAATCAGATCGTTGAACAACAAAGGGGCAATGCAAGGTGAACATGCATCAACCAATCAATCTACTGAATCATTAGATATGCAAGGGTCCTATCCTAACTAGGATCTAAAAAGAGCCATATCATCTAGCAGTTACACATGATCTCCAGATAATGTGCACCTACTATCCAATTCTCATGCATACAATATGCAATTTCTCATGAAATCACATTCCACTTCTAATACATATAGTATGCAAGAATTATGTGATCTCATTGTGTGTCTCATGCATACCAATGCATATTTAGCATATTCACTTTAAGAAAAACAATTATTGTAGAGGAATTAGGGCTATGCCCTTCATTTCCTAACTCATATCTAGTATACATATGTCAATTTATTACATATAATATATAAATATCTTTATCTTATTATTACACCTCATATATATTCTCTTATCATAGAATAATCATAATGATTATATTATCTCTACACTCATTACATATATACTCACATATGATATAAATACTAACATCATACAAATATAATACTATCTATTTATATTTATATTTATCTTCCATATTTACTATATATTAATATACTTATATTATCACTTATATTTACCACACACACACATTATATACATTCATATATATTATTCATGCATCATTAACATATATCATCATATATCACATATACAAACACAATCTATTGTAATATCCTGATTTTGACCCTATTGCATTAAAATTGCAAATGATGTAAATATCGTTATTAAATCATGGTGAGGAGCTCAAGGCCAAGGCCCCGCCATCGATTTATCGTTTTATGTATTGGCAATTAAAAATAGATTCCTATGGTTCTTGTGCTAGACAGGCACAATGTAAATTAAGACATCATGTAAATATGAATTTTAATGAAATATCCACAACTAGCTATGCATTGCAACAAAGAGATGGGGGCATGATTTTTACAAGGAATAGGGAGGGAGAAAATTCAAACCCTTGAGCCAATAGAGTCAATCCATGTGTCAATGAGAAAACCCATAAACCCTTAACCACCCATTTTGACTTATGCACCCAATCATTTAATTCTTCCAAGAGTTGGTTGAGGTAGTTAATGCCTTGGGAATGGAGAGGTATGGCAACCAATTTCGTGTATGGGCAAGCCATCAACAAGGGAAATTGTATTTTTGCTTCTTGGGAAAGAAAACACCCATGAAATTGGGCCCAAAGCCATTCTTCACCCATGGACTTTGCTCTCTCACGCAGTCTGAGCTAGCTGGGGCTTTCTCTTTCACGTTTTTCATCTTTTTCCTGCATTTTCCATGGTTGGGAACTCGTTTTTGTATTGCACAGTGGCTGGGAGGAAGGGAGTCACGATTTTGGGGTTTATGGAGGTCGTTTTTGTCCATTGAATGCCCATATACATTTTCTGAAAATGATTTTGCTCTCCCAAGGTTGTTTCCCCATCTACCAATTCATTTTTGGTTGCCCACGTTTTTCTGAAGCTAATGGAAACCCCATTTTGGACATCCCACTGTAAAAACATTTCCTTTCATGCCCAGCACTTGTGATTTTGCTGTTATGTGCATCCCTGTTTTGGTTTGAACCTGTGAGCAAGAAATTTGGAGTGGAAGTGGACATAATTGGCTTGATAAACCTAGTGAGGAAGGTAACGTCTCAAGAAGATAAAAAAGGTTGGCTACTCTTCTATGCACACCTTGAACAACACTATAATGGAAGGTATGGCCTGAGGGACTGTGTATTAGTGAAGGGAATACTTCCTTGTGTGGGGTGTGTAGGCATTGTGGGTGCCAAGCTAGATAGATCTTGTAGAGGTATCCTTGGATCTGTGTTTGAGCTCACTAGCTTAGCATTTCATTCCCTCCCCTTTGCCTTAGCAACCTGATAAACCCAACTGTGGATTGGCTTGGCTGATTTTGGTGTATTTTGGCTATGTGTGAATCTGTTGTTCCCCTTTCCCTTTTAGAAATCATGCCCAGCTCGGGGGTTTCCATTGTGTTTAAATATTGATGAGCACAAATGACATATGGTTGGGTGGAACATTGCAGTTACATAGCCAGTTGATCGGGACTACTTCATTTCAAGAGAAGTACTCTCTTTTATAAATTCTGCAACGTCTTTATTTAATGGCTGTCATGAAAATGTTGAATGTATGTTAGATATTAAGATGATTTTAATTCCACCGTGTTTCTACAATATGCATATGTATATGTATTTTATTATCAATGAGTTTTAATTAATAATCATGGGGATAGATGCCCAGTTTTAGTGCTATGTTCTCTCCCTGGCTCGGTCTGATGGGAGGGGACTTGAAATCTATAGTATACATCCCATAAATACTATTATACACACACACACACACACACACACACACACACACACACACACAAACTATTATTAGATATAATTTATTATCATATATACTACACACCTAAAGTAAAATAAATAAGAATAAAAGATAATATGAACCATTAAAGACAAGTGGCCCATTTCCTCCAAAAATAGATAAGGAGTTACATTGCCATGTAACCTGTCATTCAAGTGACAAAATAAATAAATAGGGAGCTCAAGTGGCATATCCCTCCACTCAATAAATAAATTAGTAAGATAAGTTCTAGGATAATAATAATAATGCTACAACTAACTCTAAATAAATAATCAATAATAAAATACCAGAATAACACATAGCTATACTTGCCTCCCAAGTGGCAATTCCACGAAAAATCAATTAGATAAGTTAGGATAATGGCTTCTCAAGCACATGCATGCACAAATGACAAATAATGCAATAATAAATATACTACATGCATAAAATAAAAGGAGAATGGAAAACAACATTTAGAAAAGTGTCCCATTTCCTAAAATAAACAAGGAGTTACTCATTGAGGTAACCACTACCTTTCAAGTGGCAAGCATGCCCAAACATAAAAGTATTCTTTCAAGAGAAACAATAAAGGCAATAGATAGTATATTTCCCATTAATAACATTCATATTAGTAATAGTAATACTACATCATCTTTACATATATATCATACTAATACTTACATAAAATACTTCACAATTATATTTGTATTTATTCTATTATACTACATATAATATATATCATAATAATACCTATATAATTACACTAACCTTATATACCATATATATAGAACTCACTACTCTGATTGCATATACTTACATCATCACATTTAAATACACTATAGTACACATATACTACATATATACATATATATACTTCATAATACTATACAACATATACGATAATATATCATATCAATATATATAATCAAATATGTCTATTATATACCTACTTATCACATACATACACACTTATAAATATAGTATACACATTCCATAAAAAATTTAATGACAACTTTTCCTAGTTTCCAAATTTTAATTTCAAAATGTTTCAATTTCAAAATGATAGTTTCCAAAGTAAGAGTGCAACTTTAAATGAGGTCTTCTCACAAACTTTTCTGATACATTTCACAACTCAACTATGCACACAAATCATACCAAAGGTCCGTAAGCATGAAAATCAATCCTCCCCAAAACCAAGTCAATCATACCCGTAAATCAATCGTACATCAATAAGTATTTAAATATTAATAAATTCAATGAGCAGTAAATATGCAATATTAATTAATTCTAAAACATATAACAAACTGATCTTTAATCTCTTAACTTCTAAAATTAAAAAGTATGATACAACCAAATCGATCTTTGAAGTGAGGCTTCTAATTCTTCCATTAACATAAGGGAGGTTAAAATTGTTAAATTTTCAGAATTTACTTCAATATGATCTAGGATCTTAACTGAGAGAACAACATGTACAACATATCTACAGCATATCAATCATGGAGACAATAATGCAAGCACACAAGAGACACAAAGATTTACTTGGGGAAAACCATAAAGGTGAAAAACCCCAATAACTTCCTCAGAGATAGATAGAGCAATGATACAACCAACCATAAGAGATAGACACAACCTAGCAGCAGATCCTCCTCCTCCATAAGTGCGCCACTCCTCCTTGAGTGCATGTGTGAGAAGTGGGTGAGTAAATAGAGTGCCTCCCGCACTCTATTTATACTTGACTTGACTTGCCTTTTTACCTAACTCATGTAGGCTCGAACTTAACCACATAACATAATGCTGAGTGGGCCGACCCCCAATAGGGTGGTCTAATAACTCTTTGACCCACATGGCCGACCCCCAATAGGGTGGTCTAATAACCCTTTGACCCATATGACTTATACAGGGCCGACCCCAAACAAGGTGGTCTAATAACCCATCAAGTATAAGTTACGACACTTACAATATAAATGACGACACTTCCTTATAGAGGAATAATACCATCTCTATAGGAATATAATATACATATATGTGAAATACATTCCGAAGTTACATATACATCAACACTCCCTCTTAACTAGGAAGGTATTTCTCAGCATAGTTCTTCTAGCACAAGTCATCTTCTCTGGATCATCGTCACTGGATAATCGTCATTGAGTCATCATCATCGTCACTGCTGCTGCTATCTCAATCAATCTCTAAATCTACTCGTCATAGGAAGTTCTACAGAGCCAGTCCTTTTTCATACTGGATGTAGGCCCACCACTTGCAGGTCTTCGTCATCACTGGCCATACTGTGGAATCCTCAGGACTTTTACGTGCGTCACAAAACCTCGCAAGAGCATCCCAGGCTGTTACGAGCACACAACTCTACCTATAGGATCTCCCAGGGCAACGAATTACATGTGACCTCACCACAAAACCTCGCAAGAGCATCCCAGGCTGTTACGAGCATACAACTCTACCTATAGGATCTCCCAGGGCAACGAATTACATGTGGTCATGGCAAAACCTCGCAAGAGCATCCCAGGACTGATTACGGGCACACAGCCCAACCTATCGGATCTCCCAGGGAAACGAATTACATGCCATAGGACAAAACCTCACAAGAGCATCTGCCAGATATCCCAAGGCAACGAATTACATGCCATAGGCAAAACCTCGCAAGACTATCTGCAGATCTCCCAGGGCAACGAATTACATGTCCTCCCAGAGCAAAACCTCGAAAGAGCATTTGCCAGATGTCCCAGGGCAACGAATTACATGCCATAGGAAAAACCTCGCAAGACCATCTGCAAATCTCCCAGGGCAACGAATTACATGCTCATCTGCACAACCTGATCCACGGCCACAGAGTATCAACCTGATACTCGCCATACATCATCCTGATGTATCCATGATCATCCTGATCATCATCACTGCAACGTCCTGCTGCATGTCATCTGGAGCAACATCCTGAAGCTCGTCATCTATGATCATCCTGATCATCATCACTGCAACGTCCTGCTGCATGTCATCTGGAGCAACATCCTGAAGCTCGTCATCTATGATCATCCTGATCATCATCACTGCAACGTCCTGCTGCATGTCATCTGGAGCAACATCCTGAAGCTCGTCATCTATGATCATCCTGATCATCACTGCAACATCCTGCTGCATGTCATCTGGAGCAACATCCTGAAGCTCGTCATCTATGATCATCCTGATCATCACTGCAACATCCTGCTGCATGTCATCTGGAGCAACTTCCTGAAGCTTGTCATCTACGATCATCCTGATCATCAATGCAACATCCTGCTGCATACCAAGTATCTACCTGATACATATCATCATACATGATCCTCCTGATCATCAATGTATCCACCTGATACAAATACAAAACATATGATATATATCACCATACATGATCCACCTGATCATACAATGTATCCACCTGATACATATACAGATACATGGTCCAAGCATCCAACATGATGCATATAAAATACATACACATGATCCAACTGATCATATCCAGCATCCAACATGATGCGTACATACATAAATAAAATGATCCAACTGATCATATCCAGCATCCAACATGATGCGTACATACATACATAAAATGATCCAACTGATCATATCCAGCATCCAACATGATGCGTACATACATACATAAAATGATCCAACTGATCATATCCAGCATCCAACATGATGCGTACATAAAATGATCCAACTGATCATATCAAGCAGAAACTAGAACATCATCCTGATGTTCATCATCCAGCGCTTACATCCACAGCCATGTGAAGGATCCTCCTTCCAACATGCTTGGAATGGCTTTAGCAAATGTGTCCATCACTTCTTTCTCGAAGTGTCCTCGATCTGAAGAACGTTGAGCCTCTCTCTGAAGTACTCGAACTTCACTCTGGATAGTGGATTCGTCAGCACATCTGCAATCTGCTCGTCCATCGCAACATACAGGAGCTTCATAGCTCCTCTTTGCACCATATCCCTGATATAGTGATATTTTATCTCTATGTGTTTCAACCTGTCATGAAACACTGGGTTCTCGGACAGCTTCACACAACTCTGGTTATCACAGAAGATACCAGTAGCCTCCAACGGGAGATCAAATAACTCAGACAGTAGTTTCCGTAGCCATACTGCCTCACAGCTAGCTGAACAGGCTGCAACATACTCTACCTCAGCTGTACTCAGTGCTACGCAGGACTGCTTCCTGCTAAACCAAGAGATCACACCTGATCCCATACTGAAGCAACACCCAGATGTGCTCTTCCTATCTGCAGCACTGCCAGCCCAATTTGAATCAACATAACCCTGTAGGTTAAACTTTTGGTTTGCTTCATACTTGAGCCCATAATCCACTGTACCCTTCAGGTACCTCAGAACATGCTTTACAGCAACTAGGTGAACACTCCTCGAATCCGTCAGGAACTGGCTCAATGTGTTCACATCAAAGCAAATATCTGGTCTTGTGTTCGTCAGGTACATCAAGGACCCAATCATCTGACGATACATAGAGACATCAATCGGCTCAGATGAAGCATCACATAGAAGCTTCAGATTTGATGCCATAGGTGTGGCCATGGCCTTGCAATCCATCATCCCGAACCTTTTTGGGATCTCTACTGCATACTTCCCTTGTCCAAGGAAGATTCTATCTGCACTCTGCCACACCTCCATGTCAAAAACAAATAGTGCATCATCCCCAAGTTCTTCATCTCGAACTCGGTAGTAAGCTTCCGCTGCGTGTCGGCAATCAATCTATCTTCACCTGTAACAAACAGGTTATCCGCATACAAAAGTAGTATCACTGGATTGCCTTCCTCAACCTTGTAGTAAAGGTTGGAATCCGCTTTATTCTTGGTAAAGCCCAAGATGGATAGAAAGCTGTCTATCCTACCATATCAAGTTCTACACACATATATGGCTACACCATGCTGTCTTGAAATCCATCTGGTGCATCTTCTATTTCATCACTTTTGTATTTCTCAATGCTGCCATCTGCAACATGCTTGATCTGATAGTTCTATTTGGAGGTTACAACAGACTTCCCTTTAGCTCTTTGGGATCGCATCCCAAACATCATTCTTCATGATCGATGGATCATGGCATTCCATTTCTTCATCCTAGATCCTGGGAACTTCAATAACTTCAATAGATATCTTTGTTGCTGGAACAAATGTTGTAGTTCTTCTTTTGTAGGAGATGGCATACTATCTTTCCTACACAACAAGTTAAATTGCATTATTAGAAAACATCTCATAGTTTTCAGACCAAATTCTTACACATAAAGAAATATGTCATACAGTCATGCAATTATCTTATCCAATGCTTCAATACAACATTTATCCATATCCCGTAACTTTCTAGATGCCTTCCAATCTCTACCAGAACATTGTTAAGAGTGTGCACAACTCCCAACATGTCAGCAAAGAGGTTTCATTCTAGATAAGTAGCAATGGAATGTTGTACAGTGCCATAGGCCACTTACCCATGTGTATTAGTAGTATACTGTTCGTTAATGCAACTATTCTAATATGCACAATACATATCCTAAGTCTAGGAACATGAGCATATACATCATTGAACAATTTTATTTAAACAAACAAATATGCAAGAAATGATGATTAAAATACTTATCTTTCTTTGTTCGTTGGGTGGACTCCCTCTGAGTCTTTGCTTCCTTGCAGGAGCTGCTGGAGTCCTAATCTGAAGTAGCTTCTTCTATACCTTTCTGTTGTGGAATGTAGAGAGATGGACAACTCCCTCTGAATATCTGCATCCTTGCATAAACTACTGAAGTGTGCTCCTTTTCTTTATTGCAGGAACAACTGGAGTGTGCTCCTTTGCTTTCTGGTAGGAGCAACTGGAGTGTGCTCCCTCTTGATCTTTGCTTCCTGAATTACCTGTTCTTGAACTCATATTCATCCTTGGTCCCTATGCATGCTTATTAGTATCATGATTCATATAAAATCATACATTCATTAGTATACTATTAAAACACAATAATCTCAAGCATGTATACTCATGATCATTTCAATCAGAAATAATAAGCATTAGCATTCAAGGTTTATGTAGGATTCTTATGGTTAGTCAAATCATAAGAAGCATAACATGTCTAAACCTATAATTACTCAAACCTATGACTCTTCGCGTTAGTTGAATCATCAATTAAGATAAGAGATATAATGTGCATAAAACCTGTTATTATTCAAACCTATACCATCATGAATAATCATTATCAACAACACGATAGTATAAGATCCTAACCCAAGGTAGGAATCTAGCTTGATATAGGAAAAACATACCTGGATTATCATGTTAGCTAGTTATGTCTAACATACCCGTATAATGTCTTTTGGTTCTCTTCAGTGACTTGTGCTAGTAACCTGCATGTCTCATAAGTTAACCATTATAAAACCAAGTTATACATACCTTGTGAATGGATCTTGTATGAGATCCATGACAATGGATGAATCTTTGTCCTCATGTTATCATGATCATATGTTCTTGGACCAGAACATGATCTATCTTTCTTGGTGTACCTTTCATGTTAGTAGACAACATAAACCTCATACAACACCATAATGCATTAGTACAATCATAAGTGTCAACACCCTAACCAATGAATATCTTCTATCATGCATTCATAATTTTGTTAAGGTGATACAACAAATCTAAAATCAAAATTGTATAACCGTAATAACATGAAGACAAACATACCATAAACTTAATCATGGACAAATATCGAAACATACCTCGATGAGTCATACCTGTCGAGATCGCTTGTAATCTTCTTATGTAAGGCCTTATCCTCATCTCCCTCTGAGACAGGAACTTCTTTCACTTATGCAGGTGATCAATCCATCTTCTTCTAGGATTAACCCAATCCACTTGATTTGCAAGAACTGGACCTTGAGCTGGATATGGGTTTGTCAGAGAAACCCCAAAAATTCAAACTTTGAATTTCAACCTTCCTATAGGATAGGAATATGCGCCTTGATGAACTGATCAAACTGGTATATTCAGAATTTGAAAACTGCAAAGTTTCACTCCTCAATTTTGCCTTTGAAACTTCCGGATTCACTGGACGTGACCCTGAACTGGGGTTTGATGAAGCCCACTCTTTTTCCCATCAAAATGTTTGATCCAAAGCTCTAAGCTTCTATTTTTCTGAGGAGCTTCCAGCCGTGGTCACAGATTTCAAAAATTCCCATTTTTACAGAAGCCCTAATTTTCCACTTTTCTGATCAAAGTCCCGAACTAGGGTCTAATCAAGCCCGGCCTTCTGCCCAACCAAAAATTCTGATCTTGGTCTCTAAATTTCTATTTTGATGAGTAGCATCGAGCCGTGG
Source organism: Larix kaempferi (assembly GCA_027924585.1). NCBI lineage: Eukaryota > Viridiplantae > Streptophyta > Pinopsida > Pinales > Pinaceae > Larix > Larix kaempferi. The sequence continues at coordinate 506,617 of BSBM01001286.1, forward strand.
TCTCCGATTACAAAAATTCCAACTTTCTCCAAAGCCCTAAATTCCGGAAGCCATGAATGAAGGTACCAAAAAATAATTCTGTTTTGACAGAAATATGTACCTGATTGTTTCTGGTGTAACTCCAAAATTTTTGATCCACAGGGTCTGAAAAAGTTTCTTGAGATAGCCTGACCTGTTATCTTTCCATCCTGACAGGTCTGACCTCAATTGGATTCTCTGAGAGAGAGTTATGCCAAATGTCGCAACATGACCTGTTTTGGGATAAAACAGGAGAGCGAACTTGTACGGCGTGCCACATGTCACTGTTTTAACTTCGGCCTCTGAAAAAGTTTTCTGAGATACCTCGGCCTGTTACCTTTCCATCCTGATAGGTATGACCTCAATTGGACTCTCTGAGAGAGAGTTATGCCAAATGTCGCAACGTGACCTGTTTATGGGATAATACAGGAGAGCGCACTTGTACAGCGTGCCACGTGTCACTGGTTCAACTTCGGCCTCTGAAAAAGTTTTCTGAGATAGTGCAGACTGTGTACTACCTGTCACTTTTTATGAAATTTCATTTGGAGCTTCCTAGCCCAAGATATGACCTTTTTCCCAAGGTCACCTGATTTTGACTCGGATCTGGAAGAGGCAGAAACCCTATATTGTACAGATCATAAATCACAAAGTACAACGAATTAGAGGTTGTCCTTTGGACACAAGATACTTGGAGATCTTAGCTTCGGCCTGTAACAATTTCAGATCCGAAAACTTCGCCAAAACGGATTTATAGCGAAAGTGCTACGATGACTGGTTTTTTCTATATCAAGCCCTAGCATCGTAAGTGCAACAAGTGTCATACATGCCATATCATGCCTTCTTTCAGGCTAGCTCTGATACCATGTTAAATTTTCAGAATTTACTTCAATATGATCTAGGATCTTAACTGAGAGAACAACATGTACAGCATATCTACAGCATATCAATCATGGAGACAATAATGCAAGCACACAAGAGACACAAAGATTTACTTGGGGAAAACCATAAAGGTGAAAAACCCCAATAACTTCCTCAGAGATAGATAGAGCAATGATACAACCAACCATAAGAGATAGACACAACCTAGCAGCAGATCCTCCTCCTCCATAAGTGCGCCACTCCTCCTTGAGTGCATGTGTGAGAAGTGGGTGAGTAAATAGAGTGCCTCCCGCACTCTATTTATACTTGACTTGACTTGCCTTTTTACCTAACTCATGTAGGCTCGAACTTAACCACATAACATAATGCTGAGTGGGCCGACCCCCAATAGGGTGGTCTAATAACCCTTTGACCCACATGGCCGACCCCCAATAGGGTGGTCTAATAACCCTTTGACCCATATGACTTATACAGGGCCGACCCCAAACAAGGTGGTCTAATAACCCATCAAGTATAAGTTACGACACTTACAATATAAATGACGACACTTCCTTATAGAGGAATAATACCATCTCTATAGGAATATAATATACATATATGTGAAATACATTCCGAATTTACATATACATCAACAAAAATTCTTTCACAAAGCACATTTACAGATTCCAAATGTACATATACAGATTCCAAATGCACATATACAAAATATTTATAACTCTGTGGAAGGCCCAATAGCCACAATGTTGAAACTTAAGCTCTGATACCACTATGTAATGTACCTGACCTTGAAACGAAGGCCAAGGTCATGAGGAAACCCAATGGAAGTTTAAATCAAGGTAAATGAACAGCAGAATAAGGTTTATATAAATCTAGTACATCATGCAAACAAGCCAATTAAAATAAAACTTTCAACCTCTTAAAAATAAAATGCAAGATTACAATGGATATATTTCCCCAATACACATACTATGCAAGGTAAATGCATGCATGAATTGCAACCAGATATAATCTAGTTATTAACATGATCTTAAACATGGTATATCAAATATATTTCAACCATATAAACACTGATAAAATCATATTTACAAGCTACCATAAACAAGGTAAATAATTAGATATACAAGCTGCAACAATCAACCATATTAACATAAAAAAGTAGATATGATAGACAAATAGGTTAGGTCTCATGGTGGCCACCTACAACCATACAAACCATAAGCAAAACCAAATCCAAGAGCACACATATACATCAAAGTACTGCAAATAAGCATATAATGAAATAATCATCACAAACTACCAACCATAGCCATATCAACACGAAGAAATTCAAGTATGAAAAATATCATATACAGCCATATAAAATCATATCTAAATGATGTAACCTAAATCCACATAGATCATAAGAAAATCAGATCCATAAGCACATATAATTCCAAGGATGCAGTAAATACACATATAATAAAATACTTATTTGATTAAGGGATACTAGCCTTAACCGAACAACTTTCCACCCAGCCATAGACACTGTCAATTCAATCCATACTTGAACAGGTCACTCCCAAGTTGAGGCCATAGATCCATGGGAGAGGTACTCTCAAACTAACATGCATGGTGCTCTCATCTCAATACCAAAAACATTGCCACACAAAAATAATTGTATCGTAGCCATATAGAAACCCTTTTCAATGAGACAAAAGGTATTCATTACTGTAAAAGTCAGTCTAGATGCAATGGAATAGGTCTCACAACCCATAAATGATCAGAAACATCTAAACTAGAAGATGTGGCTATGTCCTTCTCAAGAAACCAACCACACAAAAATGACCAGAACTTAGTCACTAAAAACATTTTTAGTGAAATAAAAGGTGTTCCTTACTGGAAACATTGCTCTGGATGCAATGGAACAAGTCTCGCAACCCATAAATTCTAAAAAATGGTCAAAACTGACCATATAGTTCCACCTTTTACACACTGTCAGAAACCACAACTGCACCTTTCTCCATCTAAACTTTCCCTTCCATCTACACTATCTGGAGCAATGGGATTCCCTTCACCAAATAGGTACCTTACGACATCACCATCCACTGACATGATTCATGTAGATATATTCATACAGGGACAATCAATGGGACAAAGACTCATGTTGTGTTCTCCATAGTCAATCTTACATCCCAATTATAGTGTCTTCATACCTCATTACAAATCCTTCAATATTCATTGCCTGGTGAGTTGTGACTATCTGCATTCACCAAGGACCTTCGGATATCACCACCCTCACCTAGGTCTTCAATATTTAGCCATACAATGATTCTCCTCCATGAGAGCATGCACCTTCAGTCTAGTATCCAAGAGAGATCCCATTCAAATTCATATAGAGTAATTCGAATCCAATCCAAGAGTTTAACTCCAACTCACTATGGAGGTTACCCAAACCACAAGAGGTTAATACCAACCCAAATATGTCAACTAGAATTAGTGAGAGGAGGTTACAAAACATGAGGAGAGTTACACAACTTTTGAGGTGTCAAGGCTAAAAATAGCCAATGACGGTGCACTTGTGCAAGTGGGGGTTACAAAACTAAGTGTAACCTCCAAAAACGAGTTACAAAACCACCAAAGGGGCACATTTAACAAGTGAAATCCATCCAAGAACTAAGGAAGTCCCAATAAATCATGAATTAGGATCAATAATCCTAACATAGGATAAAATTAAAAAAATAGGAAACAAAGAGTGTTGTTAGGGAGAGCCACAACTCCTAGTCTCCAACCCCCTCACATGTGGAATCCATGCCCCCCTAGCCACATTAGTTGTCCAGCTTGAGCTAGTTATTTAATTAAATAATAATAATAAACTAACAATAATAATAATGTCCATAGTCCATAGTCTATGAACCCAGTGTCACATAACAACACAAATAATAATCACAACATATGTCCAAGGGATTAACACATGCGGTATTACAACTAAATTACATTAAAATTAAAAAAACCGATGGAATTTTCAAAATAGTTTATTACTCTCTCATGGTGGATTTATCTAATATGAATGCAACAATGCATTTTATAGAAGAGTGCATTGCGTTAGGGTTAAATTAAAATTTATGGGTCAAATTTTTTATGTTTGATATTGAATATAAGTGCAGTTAGGCCTTCCAAATGCATTGATGCATTTGGGTATCGGGCACACCGAAACAGGGTAAAATAAAAATAAAAATTACTAGACAAAAAAAACATTTTTACCTTGTTTTAGTGAAGTAGGCCTCCTAAGCACTAGTGCTACACTTGCCTCCTTGAAGCACCCTGCCATTCGTGATTCCCTTGCTCTATTTTCTCATGTCCATTTCTCAATACGAAGATTTGGAATTTTTCCAAACAATGGGAAACAATTGTTTTTGGTCTACAGGGAAACCATGCGTCCCCAATGCGCAAATGTCTAGGTAATGTCTTTGTTACCTTATAATTTAAATTTTTAGAGGATTAAAATTTAAAATTCACCTTTAATTTGTTTACTTTTAAAAAAAAAATCTATGCACAGTGCATTCGAAGAGTTCAGCTCACACTACTATAACGGTGCACCCTGCAAATTTATAGGGAAGACCATGAACAGGAAGGCCACTCCTTGTAAAGTATAGCGTATTGTTACCATGTTGTGCTATATGTTAAACAGTACACCCTAAAAACTGAACTAAAAAACACAACACCCTTTCTAGTGCATCACTTTAATCGATGCATTGGTGTGGATAGGCACAAAACACATCGGTGCATGATATTATCTTAAATGAATTAGTTAAACCATAAACAAAAAAATAACATATTTCAAATCATCAACCGGTGTGTTTAATAAGTACACAACGAGTCTGTTTTTTAGAATGTACAATGTCAGCATGGTGTATTCATTATTATAAAATGCACCAAGGAGCCTTTTAAAATAAAATTTCTTCTCGATGCATTCAAAACTATTGTATGCACCGATATTGGTGCAAATAAGTCTTTATAATGGATTGGTGCTCCCTACATCAGGATGCACTGTTTCAAGACAAAAAAAATATTTTAGATGGTGCGTATTAGAATCATAAACACAATGTTATAGCGCGTTTATAAGGCGCACTGTCTGTAGTTATTTCTAAAAGTAATTATTGTGTCTCCATTGAATTCTGTTGGCACAGACCTAGTTGACAGGGGTTCTACACGCTGTCGACACCAACCCACCATGATCTCCCTGAGCACCAGACCAGATAGGTTTTACCCTGTCCAGCAACACCTGTGGAGCACATGAGGTCTCACCCGAGATGTTCAAGGGAGAGTTGATGGAACCATGTTTCCGCCGAATGAAGGAGGATGTTGTGCATCAATTACTTTACTTATCGCAACATTTAGAAAGAGAACTAAGCATTCAACTCAGGCATTAAGCATAATTGTGACATTATTCAATAGTCTTAACATTCACAGAACCATCATTGCAACATATATAACAGTAAAGAATTAATCGCAGCAAGAAAACATCGCATCATTCACAAAGTCATATAGCATAATGCATTTACCACAGGAAGATGGAAACAACACAAAGGTTTTGCTCAAAAAACTTTGTCACATCACATTATCTGCGCAAAAAACCAGATACAACAAAATACTTAGTCTTCCTCTTCAGATCAAGATCAAGATTTCACATTCATATGCTTCACCAAGATGATCCTATCCCTTACAAACCTACGTCTATTTATAGGCTTACACCTTTACATTTGTGGTCCACTTAAGCAATTGCCTAAGTAATTCTTAACAAACTTCTACAAAAACTAACCCAAAATCCCACATAGTGCGGTCAAATGACCCAAAACCCACATAATATGGTCCAAATGACCCAAAAACTAGATGACGTGGTCCAAATGACCCACAAACTACAAAAAATACTTGTTGCCTTGCGCACTGCTTTCCTTCTTTCGCGGTATCGTAGCATTCGCAATGCTGCGATGAGGGTTCATCAAACCGCCTGCCAATAGGCCCCCAACACAATCTTGTGGCTCACCCTCGAGCCACATTAGGCAGACATTGTTTACTCAGAGGTTTTGACTCTCAAGTTCTCGTACTGCTGGTCTACTTCTGTGACCTGCTCCTTTACGGCTGCACCCACCGTCTGATTGTCTATCACATCCTGCACAGATGGATGCTCTCTTATCCTAGTAGCAACTTGTTGGCGACCTATCTGTACAGCCTCTAGCACAGAACTTGGTTTAAGCAAAAACTGACCGCCAATCTCCTGGAATTCTTCTAGCTACGTGACACATTTCTTTTGACGTTCTTCAGCCTTTATGATGCGTTGTTGATGGGTCCAAAATATAGGTATCTGATAAGCCTTTCCCCACAGCAAAAACACAAGAAAGGTTGAAGAAATACACTTGTTTTGTGGGAGAAATGATTTACCTTGATTATTTAATGAATTTGTTTTAAAGATTATTCTTGTATGTTTAAATGCGTGTTCAATAAAATAATTATGTGAAAATTGAGTATGATTGAGCAGGTCCAGGTACACTAAAGGACACCCATGCAGATCAAGCAGTGGAATCGAAAGCTCATGCAAAACTCAGCACCTTTTTCCTGATTTCTAGGGAGAACACCTATTCAAACATAATCGACAATTAGACATAGAAGTTAGGTTAAGCATTAGAGGCATATATATACGGGCCTCTTGGCTAGTGAGAGGATCCTGTTGCCATCTTTGAGAACCATTGTTTTATGTTGTTATACTGTCGAGATACTTTGAGTTACAGACTTTTGTTAAACTATGAATTTGCTATTTTGAAATGAAGATTTGATGTTGCTTTCAATTCAACGTCTATAAGTTTTCTCCACTCCTGAGTACGAGTTGGGGAGGGCCCCTCCAACATGTAAGTCAGGAGATCTGACTATTCAGGTATTTTTCATTATGTGTTTTACATTGACTGAAATCTATATTACATATGAAAGCATTTGAATGGCATCCCTTTTGAGAGCTCACCACTTTTTGGCGCCGTTGTCGGGGAGGCGCTAAATCTTTTAGGAGACATCTTCAATAAACATAGCAAAAATAAAAAATCATATATATAAAAAAAACAACAACATAAAGATTTTACCAATGAATGCCTCGTCGGCAAAGGAATAGGTTTGGACTCTTTCTACCTAAGTGTCCCATGAGCAACAATGGTAACAGCAGTTCTGACTATTCTCAGTTTGAATTTCTAAACTCTAAAAACGACTCCACATACGATCCAAACAGAGACAACTTCTCTACTAGTTCTAGCTCAAACACCACTATGACAGACGAAGAAGAGGAACCTAGGGATCTTTTCACCTTCCCCATTAGCATACCTCTTGGAGATGCTAGGATGAAGAATATCAACCCTAACTTCCAAACTTCCATGGATTGACTTCAGAAGATCCCGACACATTCCTGTTTGAATTTGAGGTAATTTGCAGATCCTTTGATTACACTGTGGATGCACAAAAGCTGAGAATTTTTCCCTCCACACTAAAAGATTGATCACTTAGGTGGTTCATGAGTTTAGAAGGAAATAGTATTTTCAGTTGGGACCAGATGAAACAGGAATTCCTAGAAAAATATAGGGACTACCGCAAAATAAAGGATACAAGGGATGAAATATTTAGGATGTAGCAGGGAGATCAGGAATCCTTAGAAGACTATGCCCAACATTTTCAGCTCAGCTACAAATGAGCTAACCATTGCACCCTAGAGCCTGAATCGCTGAAAGTTGTCATTCATAGAGGGATCAAAGAAGAGAATTTTGAGATCTTAAACCTCTTAGGAGATGGAGACATATTCCAGAAGACCTATGACCAGATACTACAGATCTTCAAGAACCATTCCAGGTCTAGGAAAAGCAAGAATGGGACAAGAGATACACATCTACCCATAGGATCCTCATCATCTTCAGGACCCAATCTTACAAAGTCTGATTTAGGAAACCTGTTAGATGACATGAAGACCGAGATCTTACAATCTCTGGCCATGCAACTTGATGCACATTAGGTAAAAAAGAAGCATGATGAAATTAACCAAGCCTTGGCAGTATTCTTCCCTTGTTGTAGAAAGAAACATGAGAAGGGGCAGTGCACTTTAAACACTGTAGAAATATGTGGTCTCTTCATTGATGACCACTCCACTGATAAATGTCCCCTCTTACCCTCATGTAAGGCTGCTATTCAAGATCCCGCAGCTGAAGGTGCAATAGAACAACTCTATTTTATAAATAAAAGGAGGAGTAATTTTGTTAGACCATATCAACCTAGCAATCAAGCCTACTATAATCAGGGCCAGCAAAATTGGAACTCTGCACCAACTCCATGGCAAGCACAGCCAAATCCAGATCAATGGAAGCAAAATCAACAGACTTATCAGTAGAATCAACAAACTTATCAATCACCCTATCAAAAATCTTATTAACCACCGTCTTACCCTCCATACCCCCCACCTATTCCTCCATCAACCACGAATTATGCAAATCAATACCCCCATCCATCAAATTGGAGGGCCCCATTACGATAGCCACTTATTATGCCGCCCCCACAGACTCAACCACCCCCCAGAACCCCACCAATTCTAGCCCAACCCATCCCAAACCATAATAATAACAGATCTCCATAACAACAACAGACTTATAACATTGATATCACACAATTACCTACCAATGTCGTAGACACCATGGAAATAAATGAAATAAACCTCATATCTGGAAAAACGTTGCAAAATACATCCACACAGAATATTCAAAAACCTAAAGCTCAATAGAAAACAACAGAACCCTATGTTCAGCATTTGGATGAACCAAATCCTCCAGAGGAAGAAACCCAACCACTCCCATGAAACAGAAACCCTCCCTTTCCAGAGAAACTTATACGAAGTAAAAAAGATGAAGAAGAAAATGCAATTTTAAATGAATTAAAGCACTTAAACATCCAAATCCCGATTTTGCAAGCCATAAGGGATGTGCACATCTGTAAAAAATTTATTAGAGAAAATTGTCTGAAGAAACCTGGGAGGAGGAAGCGTGACCCACCAACCATAAATGTAGTAGGACAATTGGATGATTTAATGTTGTGTATTATTATTAACCTTAAGTATCTTGATCGAGGTAGTCCTGTAGTAAATGTCACCATCAATAACAAACAAATAAATAGAAGCTTAATCGATTTGGGAGCTGCTATCAACGTCATGACTAGAGAAACCATGATACACCTAGGACTCCAATCAATGGTCAGACCATCAACTATAGTACTCCAACTAGCTGACACATCCACTGTGAAACCTGAAGGGATGCTTGAAGACATTAGGATCAATATTGAATCCTGGGAATACCGAGCTGATTTCATAGTCATTGAAGTCAAAAGTAAACTTAGTGGTTATCCATTCATTAGAGGTTGACCTTGGTTGGAAACTGCAGACGCTTACATAGGTTGCCGATCAGGAAACATGACTATAACCAGTGGACATGCCAGGAAGAAAATCACGATCTACCCACCAGCAAGGAAATCTTCAAACTTAATATATCAAAATTGGACTGATGATTATAATGACACACCAAATCAAAACCTACGACCTGTCCTAATAATTGATGCTGCAATATCATTAAAAGCAATAGATGAAGATGGTCATATAGATAGGTTCGTACAAAATGCATATTCTAACAATGTTAGTCTTAAAATATTTTTTGACACAAACTAGCAACAAGAAGGCGAAAGTTCAAACCAGAACTTAAATAAAATGTGGACAGAAGTCCTATATCTGGAAGAACAATCAGAAAAAGAAAAGACAGTGGAAATTATGCTTGGAAAGACAATCAACATTAATTCCAATCTCAAGCCAGAGCAAGAAACGTAGTTAATGAAAGTATTATCAGAACAAAATAAAGCTTTTGGATGGACATATGCAGACATGAAAGGTATACATCCTGATATATGCAAACATTATATTTACATCAAAGAAGGTTCTATCCCTATCAGGAATCCACAGAGGAGGTTGAACCCAACATTAAAGGACATTGTCAAAGTAGAACTATAGAATTTATTAGATGCTGGGTTCATATATCCCATCTTTGAAAGTGAATGGGTCTCGCCACTGGTTATAGTCCCTAAAAAAGGAGGCAAATGGAGAATTTGTGTGGACTACATAGAGCTAAATAAAGCAACCAAGAAAGATCACTTTCCACTGCCATTTATAGATCAGGCGCTGGATACATTAGCTGGGAATAAGTATTTTTCATTTTTGGATGGCTTCAGTGGGTACAACCAAATTTTAATACACCCAGCTGATCAAGATAAGACAACATTTACATGCACTTGGGGTACTTACGCATATAGAGTACTACCCTTTGGGTTATGTAATGCTCGAGCAACATTCCAAAGGGCCATACTAAGTATATTCTTTGATTTCATAAATGATCAAATGGAAGTCTTCATGGATGACTTCACACCCTATGGACAAAACTTTGATCAAGCATTGAACCATCTTGAATTGGTATTAAAAAATGTATTGAGATGAGCCTATGCCTTAGCAATGACAAATGCAGAATGTTAATGGAAGAAGGCATTGTTCTAGGACATCATATATCACAGAGGGGGATAGAGGTTGATCAAGCAAAAGTCTCAGTAATCAAAACGCTACCACCACCTGTTAAACAAAGGGATGTGAGAAGTTTCCTTGGGAAAACAGGTACTACAGGAGGTTTATTGAAAATTATAGCAGAATTGCTGCCCCAATGTTTTCACTTCTCACAAAAGACACCGAGTTCATATGGACAAACAATTGCATCACGAAATTTAATAACCTTAAGGAGAAAACAATTGCAGCTCCAGTACTCCAAGGACCAGACTGGGCACTTCCATTCCATATCCACTTTGATGCATCAGATAAGGCAATTGGGTTTGTCCTTGGACAAGAAAAAGAGAAGAAGCCCTATGCAATATATTATATCATTAAAAATATAGCAGGGGTAGAATTAAATTATACTGTCACTGAGAAGGAATTTTTGGCTGTCATACATGACATTAATAAATTCAGGAACTATATCACTGGCTACCAAGTCTTTGTTCATACAGACCATTCAGCCATAAGATATCTAATGAACAAACCCACCACAAATGCTTGAGTAATTAGATGGCTGCTACTACTCCAAGAGTTTGACATCATGATTTTAGACAAGCCAGGTAAACACAATGTAGTGGCTGACTTTCTATCTAGCTTGACACTTGGACAAGATAGTGAAGTAATCAATGACAGTTTTCTAGATGAGCACCTTTTTTCCATATCCATAAGAATCCCATGGTTTGCTGACATAGAAAACTATTTAGTATCTAGGAAGTTTCCAGAACATTACAGTTATAAAGAAAAGACAAAAGTAATAAGGCAAAGTTCCACATACACATGGATAGAAGGAACGCTCTTCAAACAAGGACCTGATCAAATACTTAGAAGGTGTATCAGAGACGATGAAGTGCATGACATAATGCATGCCACACACAATGAACGATGTGGAGGACACTATGCTGCAAAGAGGACAGCCTATAAAATTTTACAAATAGGATACTAGTGGCCAACACTCCACAAAGATTCTTATGAATATGTTTCACACTGTGATGACTGCCAAACGATGGGAAAACCAACAAAAAAAGAAGAAATGCCACTCCATCCACAGATCTCCTTGGAGGCATTTGAAAAATGGGGATTTTATTTCGTTGGTACAATCAACCCATAGTCAAATCAGAAGAGCTACATCCTAGTATGCACTGACTGCCTCACAAAGTGGATTGAGGTAGTAGCACTTGCTGCAACCAATGAAACCAATGTGGCAAAATTCTTCACTGAGTAGATATTTCACAGGTTTGGAGTACCAAGAGATCTAGTTTCTTATCAAGGCCCACAATTTATGTCAAATTTAATAGAAGACTTGCTTAAGAGAAATAATGTCAAGCACAGATAGTCCTCCTCCTATCACCCTCAAGCAAATGGTCAAGCTGAGGTCACAAATAGAGAATTAGAGAGAATTTTGACAAAGACAGTCCAACTCCACAAAAGAGATTGGGCTGACAGATTGAGTGAGGCGGTTTGGGCCTATAATACCACATGGAAGACAACAATAGGATTCACACCTTATGAACTAGTATATGGAAAGAAATTCATGCTGCCAATTGAATTTGAAATAAAAACATTAAGAATTGCAACAGAGTTGAATATGGAACTATAAAAAATACAACAAGAATGCATGCTACAATTGAATCAACTAGATGCGCAACGCCAGCAAGCACTTGCCCACACTGAAATCATCCAATAGCAAAGAAAGAAGTGCCATGACAAACACCTAAAGGATAAAAATTTCAAGGAAGGTGACTGGGCACTACTTTATGACTCTAGGTTTCACACATTCAAGGGAAAGCTAACAACCAGATGGCTGGGACCTTATATAATTCAAAAGATCTATGAAAATGGAGCTATAAGGATCATTACAATTGATGAAGAAGAGTTTCCTATGATAGTAAATGGACATCGGCTCAAATTTTACAACAAGCCACAGTCAAAGGAGGAGTTCACACAAGTACTCTACCAGCAACAACTGATGCTGATAGAGAGCATCGAAAATAATAAAAAAAAAACAAGAAAATGAATAAGAAAACAAACCTGAGAAAGGAGGATGGGAAAAATGCCAAATAACACACTACATAAATGATAGCGTAAACTGCAGGCAATCATACATCCCCACGAAAGCACAACATGCAAACTGCAGGAAATCAACAATCAAGCAAGCCAGTCATATATTACAGTCAACATCAAAGATATCATACTACAAAATTCAATCAAGTGAGCCTGCTATTATTCAAAACCTGCTACTATTCAAGCAAGCCTGTCATCAAAATTCAAGCGAGCCAGAAATCTAATCAAGTGAGCCCGATTATTTTTCAACCATTAAAGCAATCAAGCAAGACAGCCACATCTACAAATGAAGACAACAAAAGGTATCAACTAAACTAGAGAATTTATTTCCAGCAAACATGATATCCAATCACATCTATTATTTCACGTGAGCCTGCCATCAATTCAAGAGAGCCAGCATAGATTACAACAATACAATGAACAATCAAAAACCCAATGCAAAAGCATCATCACAAAGTTGAATCAGAAGAAGGAACAAAATTGAAAATCAACCAATACAGCATATTCAAATGAACGCAAGGAAAAAGAAGCAAGCGCACATAACTACTGACAGGCCAAATCTACTACAGAATATGCCATGCATAAAAATCGGGCTAGATCATCAAATCAGGTACGCTAAAACATTACAAGGTAATCTCTAAACATATTTGTTTTATTTTTAAGGCCAAATCATTATCCCACAAGACATTTGTTTTTTGAAGCTGAGGACAACTTCAATTTTTATTCGGTGACACAGTTCAGTTCAGATAACCTCAATAAACCATGATTGCTACCCAAGTCATATCATCCTCAATAAATCATGATTACCACCTTTTCCATATCAGCAAATGATAAGCCCGCATCTAGCCGCCATACCTCCAAATAATCAGAGCAAGTGGGGAAAGATACACTCATGAAGCGAGAAGCAGGGCTCGATCAAGTAGCGGGTACAACAAACGTTAATGAGGATAAGTGCGGAAAGGAAGTTAAGTAAGGCTGCATAACCTTCCAAAGAAAAAGAAAACCCAGTTTTGCATATACAAAACCTCTCAGAACTCTCCAAAAGCAAGAAACTGGAAGATAGTATGGGCACGCAGATAGCAATCCAGCCCTCGAACTGGTAATCAAACTCGACCAGTTGAGGAAAGATAGCCACGCTATAGGTACTGGTTTATTGTTATAGCAAAGAATTTTAGGATGACCAACGGTTTCAAGAAAAGCGAACCAGAGGAGCACAACTCCATTTACCAGAACCTGTGAATCTTAACAATCATATGCAGCGTGAGCTGGATACCTTTCATCCTAGGATTGATGATGATGTGATTTCCAAATTCATTGGTCTACAGAGGGGTCTGCATTGGAGCAAGGATGACCGGGAGGCAAACCATGAAGCAAAGGCAACATTTTTCGAGCGAGGAAAGGTCTATGACGAAGACAAAAATGGAGTCAAAAGAATCTCCATGCCGGCACCATGGGAGGAAATGGCTGCAATCATCCAGAAGTACATTCCATGCACTGGTAGGTTAAGTTATGTCCCCATTTTTCATTTTTGAATTCTAGAGTTGTTGAGGCATAGGGCCCATCATCCACTGAACAACAACATTAGTATTTCATACTACCTGCTCCAATCTCTAGCATAAATGAGCAAGAATGTGATTAAAGGAAAGGAGGATGCCTTATCCTATCATGGGCTGATCAAATTAATCGTTTGTGAGGAATTAAAAGCGCATATCCCAGAGCTTTCTTGGGAAGAATTCATGTTGGTATCTGCTGAAGATGTTCAAAGAATGAAGGGTACACCCACAATGGGCGTACCCCTACCACCAGGATCAATGAACAAGACCACCTCTACATCAAGGACGAAGAGGAAAATTGACCTGGACAATGTGGCTGATACCCTAGTGAAGATAAAGCATTCACAAGATGACTCCCCCAAAACGAACCCAGTGATTCCTGCCAGTAATCAAGGATTGAAGAGACGAAGTAAGAGATTCACATAAGCATCCAGAATCCCAATTACCAAGGAAGAGAGAAGGGAACCCAGTCCCATAGTTCAAAATGTGTCTAATGAGGACGATGATCTTTGGGTAGATCAAGAGGATCCCACTACACCAGAAGAGCAGGATGAACAAGAAGAGAAGGATGTAGAAGAGGAGCAAAATGAACAAGAAATGAGGGATGAGGAAGAAGAAAAAAATGAACAAGAAGAGCAAGACAAATTCTAGGGGGACCCTCATGAGCACAATGAAAACCCTGGGGTCATCAACCAACTCGTTGAGCCACAGGAGGAATTAGAAAAGCTCAGAAAGGAGTTGGAAACATTGAGAATTGAATCAGGAAGCCAGCCCACATCACCCCTATTTTCATCTGAAAAGATACAAATTCTGAAAATGCATCATGCAGGGGAGCTAAGACTGGCTGAATAGATAAATTGGTTGAGCACAAGGGGAGCTAGATAAAAAACACCAGGAGATTGTTCAACTGAGGTACGTTTTGGCTACTACCACTAAAATATATGATACACTACTGGACCTCAGACGGCCATCAACAATTTATGCAGTTTATCTACAGGAGAAGTGGGGTAAATTCCAACTCCAAAGGTTAAAACAGGGACCTCCGATAGAGATAAGCTCCCCCGAAGAATTTATGGATGCATCTCTAAATTTCATAGAGTTGGAGAAGGACCAGTTAAGTGAATTTTTCTTGCACAATTTCGTAGTTCCTAGCTCGCCCAACTGGTTGCCAAACCCTTACATGGGTGATTTCTAGTTGAGGGAACTATGTTCATGGATGAATCATGAAATTGAGCAAGCTCAGGACTACCATATTTATGTTGCAGCAAAATGGAAAACCCCATTAATGGTTAGGGCAAAGGAAAATCACCCTAAAAGAATAATTTACAACCATAGGATCCTCACCCAGGATGAGGAGATGATCCCCATTCTCCTAGCAAAGAAGCAGGAGGCTATGGCTCATTTTGATGTTACTCTCCAAGGCACACACAAAGAGGTTCTTGAGTCCATTAAGGAAAGATGGCGCAGAGTAGGAAACGACCTAAAGAGAAGAGAGCTCCACTCCCCTCTCAGACTTGAAGATGCTCTTTTCAAAGCCAAGCTCTATAGGGAATCCCTGATAAAGAATCAACTTAGATGGATTGGAATGAGGCTGAATCCCCCATTCTTCCTTCCCCTGGTTATTAAGGAACGGATCAATGAAGAAAAAGAGAAGAGATCATGGGTCAAGGAGGATCAGACCATGGGATACCACAGGCAGGGAGGGACCTCCAAGGTAGTAGCATGGGACATCAGAGAGGTCATCGACAAGCTAAATCTATCACCCAAGGATGGGTGAATCCTTCAAGTATGGGGGAGAATGATGCGTCCAAAATACAAGTATCTGATAAGCCTTTCCCCACAGCAAAAACACAAGAAAGGGTGAAGAAATACACTTGTTTTGTGGGAGAAATGATTCACCTTGATTATTTAATGAAGTTATTTTAAAGATTATTCTTGTATGTTTAAATGCGTGTTCAATAAATTAATTATGTGAAAATTGAGTATGATTGAGCAGGTCCAGGTACACTAAAGGACACCCACGCAGATCAAGCAGTGGACTGGAAAGCTCATGCAAAACTCAGTGCCTTTTTCCTGATTTCTAGGGAGAACACCTGTTCAAACATAATCGGCAATTAGACATAGAAGTTAGGTTAAGCATTAGAGGCATATATATACGGGCCTCTCACCTAGTGAGAGGATCCTGTTGCCATGTTTGAGAACCATTGTTTTACGTTTTTATACTATCGAGATACTTTGAGTTATAGACTTTTGTTAAACTATGAATCTGCTAGTTTGAAATGAAGATTTGATGTTGCTTTCAATTCAACATCTATAAGTTTTCTCCACTCCTGACTATGGGTTGGGGAGGGCCCCTCCAACACGTAAGTCAAGAGATCTTACTATTCAGGTATTTTTCATTATGTGTTCTACATTGACTGAAATCTATATTACATATGAAAGCATTTGAATGGCGTTAATTAGTATGATTTGATTTATGTAGTAAGGCAACTAGTCTAATTCCGTATTAGTTTATAATGCATTCTGTAGTTCGGTAATACTGTTTTAGTAGTCCTGTAGCATCATTCTTCCAAGGCATACTTTCAGCATCTATTGCCCTATGTGCTTGCATTGATTTTGAACAGTGATTAAGATCTTAAAGCTTATGCACTCTCTCATTACTATGGTTGCTTGTCAAGATTGTTTATTTTCAATACTGTGGTTAATTAATGATATTTACTTCTTGAAATTCTGATTATTTCGTAGCATTAGATAATGGTATTCTGAACTTGGTTTTGGTAATTAAATAGATTAGACCAGACTCCTAGTTTTATGCATTTGATTTATAGTAATTATTTCTTAGATAAAAGATCTAGCTTTCATTATTTTAGAATAGATCTGCTACGTTTTTAGTATTCACTTCCATAGTCTAATTTCTCTATTTTTCAGCAAGTCAATTCTTAGGAACATATTGATTGTTTTCAGCATTTAGATTATTTGATATAGATTTACTATCTTCAGTACTTGAACTTTTTAACAGATGTATTTTTTATTCGTAGATTAAGCAATCCTTTCCCAGTTTGTTTGATTTCTCTTAGGAAAACTCTGAAACATTGATACCAACACCCAACTGCGACCAATATTATCCTGTAAGAGCACATATAGTGCCTGCACCTCTGAAGTTTGTACGTCGTCCGGGTTGATAATTAAAGTAGGCTCTTAGTCTAGCTTCCCTCATTAGGCATCCATTCTAAGAACTCACCAGCTGTTGTAACTCTTTTAATTTTGCTAACATGGCAACCTGAACCACCAGAGGCATCATTCGCATTTCCGCTTTTAATGTCGCTAACTGCCCCTCCACTTCCTACCATTGCTTGGTCAATTGTTCAATCTGTTCATCCTAAATAATGCTTCCCCAAAAATGCCCGGTGTTTGTTGTGAATTTTTCCACTTTCTGTTCCATCTCCCCCATTTGTACGACCGCCTCCTCAATGGCGTGTTTCTGGTCATTCACCTATTCTTTGGGTGTGCCCGGGTTCAACAGAGCTTCTAACTCCGCATTATCATGCTATAACTGGGCGATGATAGTTCCAAGTCGTTGTGCTCGTTTAACCAGATCCAACTACACGGTAGGCTCGAGAACATGTTGACAGGCCTCAGAGACTTCCTCTTCCCACCATGCCTTGCTATCCCAGATAGAAGCTCTTTCGACCATCACCTTCTTGAGCTTTGTTACTGCACTAATATTCTCGGCCATTAGCTGCTCAAGTCTGTCCTCCAATTTGTTGACCACCTTCATCGCCTTGACTGCCTTGTCCTTTAACTCTGTGACCTCTTGCTGGGTCGTGGTCTCATTCACCTGCGATCGTAGGAACTTCCCATTGATCTCATGCATTCGTTCTGCCATTTCTTGGCTAGAAACCGCTTGCACCGTCGTCAACTCCTTCGCAGGAAGCTCATTGATATTAATGGTCAACTTTTCTAACTGCTGTAGTACGGCTTGCAAAGCCTCAGTTTCATTCACAATTGCAGTTGGGGAAATACTGACATTCTAACCCCGTGGTTTAGTGCGAATTGTGCCAACTTCCTACTTAGTTGCCGGCTCCGCTGTCCATTGTGCTACCACATCGCATAAAGAATCAAGCCAGGCATGTACCTCTTTGAAGCCGGCATCCACCTTTGTTGTCATCGCTTGGGCTGCCACATTGGTCTCCTTGGTGACAGTCGCTATGAGGCGTCCCAACTGCGTCTCTGTCGCTAGAGAGGCCCCACTAATCATCACATACTCATGAAGGGCCTTCGTTCTTCCTTCCTCAAGCTCACAGTCGATATCATCATCCTTATGGGTATTTGTGGATGACTCTTGGATCGATTCATGGTGACTTTGCTGGTCCTTCTCGGACAATGCATCCTCTGGGACCTACGTGTTGATGTATATGTAACTTCGGAATGTATTTCATCTATGTATTTCATATATATTTATTGTACCCTTATAAGAGGTGTGTTATTCCTCTTTAAGGAAGTGTCGTCATGTGGATTGACAAGTGTCGCAAGTGTGTGTACTTGCCGATGGGTTATTAGACCACGATGTGTGGGGTTAGCCCTAAAATATATAT
Organism: Larix kaempferi; assembly: GCA_027924585.1. Classification (NCBI taxonomy): domain Eukaryota; kingdom Viridiplantae; phylum Streptophyta; class Pinopsida; order Pinales; family Pinaceae; genus Larix; species Larix kaempferi. The sequence continues at coordinate 525,357 of BSBM01001286.1, forward strand.
TATAATGTGGATGTACCTAGCTAGACAAGTCGGCCCCATAAGGTCACTGGGCAAACAGGTTAGTATAAATAGAGATCAGGTGATCTCTATTTAGAACATTCGCAAAAGTACATCTCTCTCACTCAGAAAGTGGTGCACTAGTGAGGAGGAGGATCATCTGCTACTAGGAGACTATCTCAGTGTATTTTGGTTGTACTTTGGTTGAGCCATTGCTCTCTCTATCTCTGAGGAAGTTGTGGGGTTTTTCACCTTAGGGTTTTCCCCACGGAAACTCTGTGTCTCTTGTCTCTCATGCTTTTGATTCTTGTGATGCTTTTCATGCTTATTGTGATTGTCATGCATTGATATACTGTATATGTTATTCTCTCAGTAAAGATCCTAGAGTATTGTGAATTAATGCTCAAAATTTAACATGGTATCAGAGCTAACTTGAGAAGAAGACATTTTGCAGTGACGAAAAACTTGAGTTTCTTGTTTATTGGGTTTCTCAACACAGATTTTGGAAAAGCAGTATAGTAGATTGACTCTACTCATCAAGGCACATCTATCTGTCCAATCAGAATTCAATTCCGAGCATTTTCATATTTGGCCCTAAAAATTAGGGTTTCCACAAAAATAGGAATTTCTGAAATCTGAAGACATAGCTGGAAGCTCCTTGCAAAAATCGAAGTTTAGAGATTTGGATCGAGATTTTTGGCTGGGTAGATCTCCGGGAAACTCAAACCCTAATTCAGGCTCTCTCCAATGAACCCAGGAGGACAAAAGGTCAAATCTGAAGGGTAAAGCTTTGCTGATCTCAAATTCTGAATGCACCAGGATGATCAGCTCATCAAGGCGCATCTTTCTATCCTTTCAGAAATTTGAAATTCACATTTTGAATTTTTAGGGTTTTTTCAACAAACCCTAATCCAGAACCAGATCTAGTTTTCAGCATTTCAAGTGGTAAGACCTAAATCTTTTCTATTTCCATTTGAAGTACTCTTTAAGATGTCTCACCACACCAAGCTTGAGGATAAGCTTGAAGGGGTTGATAACTTCCAAGCTTGGAAGTATAGGATTGGGTTAATCTTGGAAGAGAATGTGTTGAACTCATATATAAAAGAAGACATCCCTATCCCAGAGGATGAAGAGGCTAAAGTATTGCATAAGAAGAACTTGGTCAAGGAAAAGAGAATCATTGCTAATTCTATCAAAGACCATCTCATACCCCATGTGTCTTCTCTAAAGACACCCAAAGAGATGTTTGACTCTTTGACCAAGCTATTTGAAGGGAAGAACATAAATCAGAAGATTACCCTGTGGAACCAATTGAAAGGGGTAAAGTTTCAGAATGGAGAAACCATTCAATCTTATTTTTCAAGTGTCTCCCAGATCAAGGAACAACTAGAAGCAGTGGATGAAATGGTAGAGAATGGTGAATTTGTCATGACCACTCTAAATGGTTTACCTAGGTCATGGGACTCCTTCATTCAAGGAATCTGTGCAAGGAAGAAGTTGATTTCCTTTAGTAGACTATGGGAAGAATGCTCACAAGAAGAAGCAAGGCTTGTGGCACAAGAAGAAAAGATGGGGAATAAAGATCAAGCTCTCACAGCTCACACCAAGAATATGCTTCACCTATAATGAGAAAGGACATATTGCCATAAATTGTCCCAAGAACAAGAAGGACAACAACAACTCCAACAAGAAGAAGAAGGGCAGCAAAAGAAGGTTTCATGCACCACCCAAGAAGAAGGCTAGGGAAGAAAGTGATGATAACTCATCAAGTGAAGAAGAGTATGTTCTGATCTCTGCTCTCACAGGTACCATCTCCCATGGTTGTAATGATTGGTTGATTGATCGTGGGGCTTCCAAACACATGACTGGGTTTAAGGAATCTTTTGTGAATCTATCTGAACATGAATCACCCCATAAGGTGAAACTTGGGGATGATTATCAATACCCAATCAAAGGAAGTGGTGAAGCCTCCTACAACCTAGATTCTGGAAAATCTTTGAAGATGAAAGAAGTTCTTTATGTACTTGGGCTCAAGAAGAACTTACTCTGCATCTTTGCATTGGATGCAAAAGGCATTAGGGTTGCATTTGTGGATGGCCAAGTCCTAATGTGGCCAAAGGGAAAGAACATAGATGATGCAGAAGTGATTGCAGAGCAAGAGGGAGGTTTGTATAAATTGAAGGGACAACCTGAACATGCCATGGTACATGAATCCATGGAGCCAAGTGAACTTTGTCATAGAAGACTTGCTCATATGCACTCTAGAGCACTTCCAATTGTAAGCAAGGCTATAGAGGGTCTTCCTGAAATCAAGACCAAACATGAAGGTGTTTGCAAAGGACGTGCAACAGGTAAGAACATTAAGAAGGCTTTCCCAAGCAGTGAAAGCAAGGCAAAAGACATCCTGGAAATCATCCACTCAGATGTATGTGGTCCTATGTCATCCTGTTCTCTAAGTGGGTATGTTTACTATGTCTCATTTATTGATGACTTCTCCAGGAAGACTTGGGTATACTTCTTGAAGAATAAAGATGAGGTGTTTGATAAGTTTAAGGAATTCAAAACCTTGATGGAAAATCAAACTGACAAGAAGATCAAAACATTCAGATTCGACAATGGCAGAGAATTCACCTCAGGTGACTTCAAGAAGCTTTGTAGTGATTCAGGGATTAAGAGGGAGTTGAATTCTCCTTATAATCCTCAACAGAATGGAGTTGCAGAAAGGAAGAACATAACTATCATGGAAGCAGCAAGAGCAATGCTCCATGACCATGATCTACCTATGCATCTATGGGTAGAAGCAGCTAGAACAGCTGTATATGTGCAGAATAGAACACCCCACAAGATATTGGACAACAAGACACCAGAAGAGGTCTTTTCTGGTAAGAAACCTGAAGTTAGCCATCTCAGAATATTTGGTTTTCTAGTATTCAATCATGTCCCAAAGGAAAAGAGGACCAAACTAGATCCTTCAGGAAAGAAGGGTATCTTTGTGGGTTACAGTGAAAGCTCGAAGGCTTACAGAATATACTTTCCAGGGTTCAAGAAGATTGATGTCAGCAAGGATGTGACATTTGATGAGAACTCAACATTCATCAAATCAAGGAAGGCACCGATTGAAGTTTATGAAGAACCTAAGGAAACTAGATTTCAAGACAATGCCATGACTGAAGCAGTTCCAGAAGTTGTTCGTGAGTTTGAAGATCCGCAAGAACCTGTAGATCCACCCCGTGAGGATAAATATCACAAGAGGAAACCTGCATGGGCTAGAGAGCTCATTCAAGATGCAGAAAGATTTGGCATTCCAGAAGAGGAACACGGAGCAAAGAAGAGAACCAGATCACATACCAGCTATGTTGCTTTGCTCTGTGACATTATGAACAAAGAGCCTTCCAGTTATGAAGAAGCAGCGGAAAAGAAAGAATGGAAGGATGCCATGGTTGAGGAATACCAATCAATAATGAAGAATGATGTTTGGGATGTTGTCCCAAGACCTAAAGAGAAGTATGTTGTGACTTCCAAATGGATTTACAAAATCAAGCATGCTGCAGATAGCAGTGTGGAGAAATACAAGGCAAGATTCATAGCTCGTGGCTTCTCTAAGAAAGAGGGAATAGATTATGAAGAAACTTTTGCACCTGTAGCCATGTATACTTCCATCAGAATAGTACTTTCCCTGGCTGCAGCGATGAAATGGAAAATACACCAGATGGATGTCAAGACTGTTTTCTTGAATGGTGTAGTTGAAGAAGAAGTATATGTGGAGAAGCCACTCGGTTTTGAAATACATGACACGGAGTCATATGTGTGCAGATTAAAGAAAGCCTTGTATGGCTTGAAACAATCTCCCAGAACCTGGTATGGTAGGATGGATAATTTCCTATATAGTTTGGGCTTTACCAAGAGTAAAGCGGATTCCAACCTTTAATACAAGGTTGAAGAAGGGAATCCTGTGGTTCTACTCCTGTATGTGGATGACTTATTTGTAATAGGAGATGACAGATTGTTTGCAGATACTAAGAGGAAGCTTGATGCTGAGTTCGATTTGAAAGATTTGGGAATGATGCATTATTTCCTAGGTATGGAGGTGTGGCAGAGTGCATGTGGGATCTTCCTTGGTCAAGGGAAGTACACAGTAGATATCCTGAAGAGATTCGGGATGATGGATTGCAAGGCCATGGCCACACCTATGGGATGCGATGCTTCATCTAAGCCGGTTGATGTCTCTATGTATCGTTAGATGATTGGGTCCTTGATGTACCTAAAGAACATGAGATCGGACATTTGCTTTGCTGTGAACACATTGAGCCAATTCTTGATGGATCCGAGGAGTGTTCACCTGGTTGCTGTCAAGCATGTTCTGAGGTACCTAAAGGGTAAGTGGATTATGGGCTCAAGTATGAAGCGAATCAAAACTTTAACCTGCAGGGTTATGTTGATTCAGATTGGGCTGGCAGTGCTGCAGATAGGAAGAACACATCTGGGTGCTACTTTAGTATGGGATCAGGTGTGATCTCTTGGTTTAGCAGGAAGCAGTCCTGCATAGCACTGAGTACAGCTGAGGCAGAGTATGTTGCAACATGTTCAGCTAGTTGTGAGGCAGTATGGCTACGGAAGCTACTGTCTGAGTTATTTGATCTCCCGTTGGATGCTACTGGTATCTTCTATGATAACCAGAGTTGTGTGAAGCTGTCCGAGAATCTAGTGTTTCATGACAAGTCGAAACACATAGAGATAAAATATCACTATATCAGGGATATGGTGCAGAGAGGAGCTGTGAAGCTCCTGTATGTTGTGACGGACGAGCAGATTACAGATGTGCTGAAGAAGCCACTAGCTATGGTGAAGTTCGAATACTTCAGCAAGAGGCTTGGTGTTCTTCAGATCGAGGACACTTCAAGGAAAAAGTGATGGACACATTTGCTGAAGCCATTCCAAACACGTTGGAAGGAGGATCCTTCACATGGCTGTGGATGTAAGCATTGGATGATGAGCATCAGGATGATGTTCTAGTTTCTGATTTGTATGATCAGTTGGATCATTTATATGTATATGTATGTACGCATCATGTTGGATGTTGGATATGATCAGTTGGATCATGTATATTGATATGTATCAGGTATGATCAGGTAGATCATGTATGTTGATGGATACATTGTGTGGATCATGTATCTATGTATCAGGTGGATACACTATGTATGATGATATGTATCAGGTAGATGCTTGGTGTGCATCAGATGGATGCATTGTATGTTCAGGGTGATCATGGATGACGAGTTTCTCCAGATGACATGCAGCAAGATGTTGCAGTGATGATGATCAGGATGATCATGTGTACATCAAGATGATGTATGATGAGTATCAAATGATACTTTGTGGCCGTGGATCAGGTTGTGCAGATGAGCATGTCTGGGAGATCATCTAGGTCAGAGTTATGTACCCATAACAACCTGGGATGCTCTTTCGAGACATTGCTCTGGGAGGACATGTAATTTGTGCCCTGGGAGATCTTCAAGTCAGAGTTGTGTACCTGTAACATCCTGAGATGCTCTTGCGAGGTTTTGTCCTATGGCATGTAATTTGCTACTGGGAGATCTGGATAGGATGAAAAAGGCCTTAGATGCTTTAGCCAGGTTTTGCCATGACCACATGTAATTTGCTCCTGGGAGATCTGGACAGGATGAAAAAGGCCTCAGATGCTTCAGCCAGGTTTTGTGGTGGACCACATGTAATGTGCTCCTGGGAGATCCGACAGGTAGAGTTGTGTGCTCATAATAGCCTGGGATGCTTCAACTAGGTTTTGTGGTGAGATCACATGTAATGTACTCCCGGGAGATCCAACAGGTAGAGTTGTGTGCTCATAATAGCCTAGGATGCTTCAGCCAGGTTTTGTGATGGGTCACATGTAATGTGCTCCTGGGAGATCCTACAGGTAGAGCTGTGTGCTCGTAATAGCCTGGGATGCTGCAGCCAGGTTTTGTGATGCATGTAATAAGTCCTGAGAATTCCATAGTATGGCCAGTGATGATGAAGACCTACAGGTGGTGGGCCTACATCCAGTGTGAAAAAGGATTGGCTCTATAGAACTTCCTATGACGAGTAGATTCAGAGATTGGTTGAGATAGCAGCAGTAGTGATGATGATGATGACGATGCATCGATGACGATGATCCTGAGAAGAAGACTTGTCTAGCAAATCTATGTTGAGAAATACCTTCCTAGTTAAGAGGGAGTGTTGATGTATATGTACCTTCGGAATGTATTTCATATATATTTATTGTACCCTTATAAGAGATGTGTTATTCCTCTATAAGGAAGTGTCGTCATGTGGATTGACAAGTGTCGCAAGTGTGTGTACTTGCCGATGGGTTATTAGACCACCATGTGTGGGGTCAGCCCTAAAATATATATTATAATGTGGATGTGCCTAGCTAGACAAGTCGGCCCCATAAGGTCACTAGGCAAACAGGTTAGTATAAATAGAGATTAGGTGATCTCTATTTAGAACATTCGGAAAAGTACATCTCTCTCACTCAGAAAGTGGCGCACTAGTGAGGAGGAGGATCATCTGATACTAGGAGACTATCTCAGTGTATTTTGGTTGTACTTTGGTTGAGCCATTTCTCTCGCTATCTCTGAGGAAGTTGTGGGGTTTTTCACCTTAGGTTTTTCCCCATGGAAACTCTGTGTCTCTTGTCTCTCATGCTTTTGATTCTTGTGATGCTTGTCATGCTTATTGTGATTGTCATGCATTGGTATACTGTATATGTTATTCTCTCAGTAAAGATCCTAGAGTATTGTGAATTAATGCTCAAAATTTAACACTCCGATAGGAGTCCTGCCTCAATCTCTACTGGACTAACAGGTTCCCTCCACTCAATTGGACAATCATTGAATATTCCCTCCAATACCTCCTTAGACAACTTATAGTGCGTCAACAACCATTGCCGCACAGGGTCATGCCTTGCTAGCACGTGAATCGCGTGAGCTCAAATTGCAAACAGTGCAATCGACTTGTACTTTAGCGTGGTTTCTTTCGTCAAGCGAGGCACCTTTGTCACTGCATCCTTTAACATATCCGAATATGTCTAAAACTGTAATGCACATTCTCTAAGGCACTCGAGTTACTGCATGCACTACAAGTTTTGATACCGCGCACCCTTACGGCTTTTTGTGGCCTCTACTTCCATGCCCTGGTAAGCATCAGGCTCCTTCCAGGAAACCAACGCGATCAAAATGAGGATCCAGCTATAAGTGAATGATCCTTTTCCATCCTGGATGGCTGCTGCATATTCCACTAATTGGTTCAACAAAAATAAGGACGAATTCATTTGCATGACTTCTATGCATTATGCTGCACATGCGACGACCCCTGAATTGCATTGGTTGAGGCGATTCTTTTGGACCACTTTGCAACTCAATATCTTCGCGCCAGTGAGGACCTCCTTATCATTGGTACTGCTGGTTTTGTAAGCGTGGCTGTCACGTTCTAGGGCGTATTACCGGACCAACTGTGCTTCCCTCTTTTTGTCATTTTCGGTCCCGCGAAAGTATTGCAAAGGATCTACCCCCACCTTCGACAACTTGGTGATTTTAGAAATCAAATCGACAATGACTGGAACCATTCTGTCTAGCCATAATGTACCACCATGGAAGCAGGCCAGCAACTGCTTCACACAATCATTAACCTTCGGCAGTCACCCAAAGTGTCGCATATTAATGAGCCCAAGCAATCCTGCTTGGTAAAACCTGCGTGCCTAGTCCTATGGAACTAGTGTATCGCTGAGCTATGACCCTGGCACATAAGGGTCCGATGTAATCTCTAGATATGCCACCATATTGTGGTCATCGCATTTCAGTCGCATCAACGGCGACACAATGTCTATAGAGCACTGGCATCTGCATAGTGTATCTCTGATTCTTTGTGAGCTTCCGAGGTGGTATGTCGGGTCGACAAGGGGGGACATACCTAGGGATATCCACAGCAGATAGTCCTTCCCAAGAAGCTGACTCATCAACTGCATGGCTGGACTGTCCTATTTCTGCTTGGACCTCCTCAATTATCGCTACGAATGAGCAATATTTGCCTTTGCTTTGCGGGGACTCAGAATGATGACCCCCCCTCCTCTTTTTTGGAGTTCCTGTAAACGCCGATCCACCTGGAATGTTGACAACCTCTTCTTCGATGCTTACCGCCCAAGATGGTGACTCAACCCCATTGGAAACTTCAATCACGGGTGTGATCGACATGCTGCAACAAGGTTCCTTGTGGTTCAACAACTCCTCACACACCGACCCAACTTGCTGCAAATAACCACTCAACCTTGAACTTGACAATTCAACTCAACCACTGCAACACTGAACTGTCTCATACACTCGGCACAATGGTTCCTTCTGACCAGAGGTGACCTCTTCTTATAGTGTCAAATTAGTTCTGTAACCATCATTACCAAATCAAACCTTGCATCATAACCAAATCATGCCTTAATTACTCGAATCTACCGTCGATTCGGTCGATCCAACGGTTGGATCCTCCATAAATGCCGATCATTCCATCACGCGGCGCTAATTAATTGTTTTTAACTTTCTGCATTTATTGTTGATTTGACTCGGTCGCGACCATGCCATTGTCACTAACCTGCTCCCAAACTGCGATGCAAACACTTCTACTTACGCATTTTGTCCCTGCTGGTGCGCCATCCTGCCACCGAGCATCCTGCATTTTTTTTCCCGATGCAACTTAGGCATCGTGCTACTCCGTACCGAACCTATAGGGCTTCAACTTGCTACCATTAATCAACTTTGGGAGCATCGCTCCATCTAACTGCTGTAACTATACAACTCCTCTGGACGTTATGCTACTGATTCGATATGGACCAAGCCAATGCATCTGCAATTTTCCTGGGTGCTTCATAAACTTGTTGTTGTACAATAGTAGCAAGTCACCTTGCTGAAACTGTTTGTTCTTGATATGGAGATCATGCCAAGCCTTCTGTCGATCCTTCTCCATGCTCTGGTTGTAACATACCCCTTTTTGCTGAATTTTTTTTTATGTTGGAAACATTATCTTAACTTTTATTGTAAAGTTTTGTATTGGACAAGTTTCCAAGGATGATTGTAATTTGCACAATATTTTATTATTAAATAAATTAAATAGGAGACAAACACCTAAGGGGACTATTCAAAGAGTGTTTACTGACCCACTAGGTCGAATGGAATATGGGGTAGGAGGCAATGGACAAATGGAAGCTTCATGAGGCAAGTAACTAGCTATTGGTATGGGACAAGTCCCTTGAATTGTGGTCTTAGCGCCATGAAAGATGGGACTGGAGCTTGAGGCTCATTTATTGAAAACTGACCACTAAATACCTAGGCAATCTTTAAAAGCGCCATCAAATTTTGGACTGAGGTTCATCACTTTTCCTGACAAGGAAATTTAACTTAGGGTTTTGCTACTTGCACCCAAGAGATTCGATGAGGGGATATGCTATTTTTTTTTATCATGGTGTAAGTATGCATATTATACTGCTCAGTGCAGAGTTATACTACTGAGTGTGGAGTCCTAAAAGCTGAGGAGCAAGTCTTAATATTTTGATGCCTGTACAATTTTTGAGTGCCTTTCTTCTACACAGAGTTCATCTACCTGGTGGTTCAGTAAACAGGCTCGGGGTCCAAAGGAGGAAAGTAGTTTGGCTGCTTCTTCTGAAGAAGGTTGGGAGGAACAGGCCTCCTTGGGTGTTTTTCCACCCGATCATCTGTTACAGGTTCTACTCGTCTTTTCTGTTTCTAAGTAGTTAAATTATTTTCTGCAATTGTTGATTTCGTATTCATTAATTATCATCATACAGAAGTGTTGTTTTGAATCTTGATCTAGTCATGATTTTGTGTAATGATGAATAAGTGATTGAACAAATAACTCCTCTGTATTTTTCCCCATACTGTTTTCTGTATAGTACTCTAGTGTAGAGAAGGAGAATTAAGATAGATGATTGATAGGAAGATTGCCAAATGAATGAATAGACTAACGCTACTGTATTTCTTTAACTTTCATTATCAATTATATTTCTGTAATACAAATTATATGTTTAGGCTCAAAAATTATAAATAACATTTCATAATACAAGCATTATAATATTTTATGTTACATAGTAATATAAGTAAATATTTCATATCTGTACAAAAACCTAGGGTTTACACTTTAGGTCATTTATTTATTTTCAAGTAGTATAGTGTTATAGTTCCATTGTATTTCTTTAATTCAATATTCAGGAAATTATAACAGCTGCAAATTAAATAGTATTTACAACATTTTATTATATTTCTACTTCTGACAGCAATAGAATAACCTAAGGTTTTATGTTTTCCATGTTTTTCTAAACCTTGCAAAGACTTTTATTCATTCCAGTATTATATTTTATTTTCAATGTTAAAACAATTACTGACTTCCACATTCGAAGTAACTAACAGGTCGAATGGAGAAACCAGAACTAGTTAACTCGTATCTCCTTTATCAAAACTTCATAAACATAGAATAAGTCTATTTTGTACGAATATCCTTTTATCGTCAGAATCCTTAACTTCTATACTTAGACATTTTATAAATCATTTCAACATCATAAATTATAGTCACAAAAACATTTATCTTATACATTGCTTAAGACTAAAACAAATGAGTATCTCGGCATCAACATCAGACAGCAGTATCATATCTCTCTTGTAAACATTAACTGCAAAACCACATAAATACACAAAAACTAGATTTTATTTTCAAAGTTTGACATTACAAATTTTCCATAGTCACCTCCTAAACCATACAGGTTAAGGTTTAAAATTTGCAAATCAAAACATTGAGTTTTGGCTCTCAGCCATCACCAAAAACAACGACATTGATATCAATTAACAGCGTTTATCAAGCTACTATCGAAACCTATAGGTTAGGGTTTCGACTACACATCACAAGGCTAAAACCATGGCTCTCAGCCATCTTTTAAAACCCTCTCAATAGTTACATCCTTTTACAAATTATCTACGTTGAAAAAAAAACACCACAGTCTTAACGTCGAATGGGTTGAGGATTTCATCCTCCCTAAGCTGCTAGACAGCTCACAACATTTCGATTGTGGTCACTTTCCATAGCCTCACAATAAACATGAAGTATCGACTAAGAACACAAGAAGGTCCAACAGTCACCTAACTGAAGAATCAGGGAAACCACCGAAGCTTACCATTTCATATGCAACTGCCAGTTATCAAAACTCAAGCTTGGGAACCGAATGTCGAAGGAACCTTCCACGGGAATAAGGTATGGTCAAAACAAGTAACATGAAAGAAGTTTCAATAAGGCGAAATAACAATGGCTAAAACTCTTAAACATATTAGAAGGACACAGGTTTCGAACCTAAAACATTACCTTTAAAAATAGTTATATCTAGAGCAGTGACATCGTAACCATTGTGAAACCATATCTAGCACCTAACCATCGAATGCAAGAAGGTTGAAAATAACTCAGAGAACTACTATTTCAACCTACACACGAGATTATCATTAGCCCTTGAACCCTTCAACATCTTTTAAATGTTGTAAACGCTCACAAAAGGCTCAGCTCTTAAACTAGTTATAGGTATCAGAAAAATACCCAACAGGTCATGGTTTTGAATCGTGGAGAAGCTCCCAAACACTTGCTAATGAAACCTTGAATTTTCTCGGCCTATCAGCCTCTCCCCAGAACCACTCTCAACAACAATGAATTCCAAAGGAAACAACAACGACGTGACTTAGTGGAGTTTAGGGTTAATTTCCCAAATGCCGAGAGCATCTCCAGATCAACGGTGCATATCCTTCATCGCAATCCCAAGCAACTGGTGCATTTAAAACACTTTATTACACTTCCTACCATACTGTCCAGCTCATAAAACATTAGGATGAGGATTGGTACAGCTCGACCACATCGGTGTTGACCTTACAGCTCATCACATGACAAGCAATACGTAATCTGCCACCAAAATCTCACACGAAAGTGGTAGATATGAATGTTTAATGCCAAGATCGGTTTACGAACACCTGCCAACACATATCCACTATATTATTATTACCCTGACCTCATCACGCATTGGTTAAATAGTAATGCTGCCATGTTAACAATCAAATTAACACCCTAGTCATGTGACAGAAGAAGCACATTTTTACCATGCGCCCACAACATGAAGACAGAAACATAAGTACAATTAGAGACAAGTCCTCTTTGATCTAATCACTTCTCCTATAAATGGAAGGATTAGGTGAAGACAGTAAGAACCTAAGAAGACCAAGTTCAGTGACTAAACCGCTCATAAAAGGTCTAAAACTAAGCTACACCAATCAATAAGTGAAGATGAATACATTAAAGTGCATTAATTGTACTTAAAGTATGTTAAAGTTGTGCAAAAAGCCTAAAAAATATGGAAAAATGGGTTTTGAGCTAAAATAATAAAAAAAAAATGAAAAGGGATAATCCCACATTGAAAAGAGAAACATGAGGGCTCATTTCCCAATGCTATATAAGAAAGGCATGGGAGGCATTGTAGAGGGGAGAAAAGGAGGAGCAAAGGCATGCTGAAAAGATTATGAAGGAGGAGAAGGAGCTCAAATTCTTCAAAAGAAAGGGTGAAGGAAGGGAAGTTCATGACAATAAAAGAGGGATTCACACCAAGATCATTGGTAAGTATGTACTTCTTCTTAGTTTTAATATGAATGGATTCAAGTTTTTACCATCTAAGAGTTTGAATTTGGCTTATCATGCATGAATTTAATTCTTAAATGAATCTAGATCTTAATGAGTTTTGATTAATGAATATAGATCTTTGTAAACTTGTGATAATCTTTTCATGTTGCTAACATAAGAACTCACCATTTCTTAGTAAGATACATTGATATGTTGCAGATTTAACTTCCTACATGCAAACATCATAATCTATTATCATGCCAGCCTGTCGATATACATACAATAATGTAAGTCATAGTTTGCTTTAGGATATCGTATTCAACTAGATATCGATCACATTATTTTACATTGAAACTAAGTCATAAACTTTACACGTATAGGGTTTGCATATAGATCTCATGATATAAGGTTTGCATATAGATCTCATGCTATAAGGTTTGCATATAGATCTCATGTTATAAGGTTTGCACATAATTCTCATACTATAAGGTTTGTATACAATGTTTATGTTATAAAAATTAAATAGGATTCGCATATAGTGTATATGCTATAGATTTTTAATAGAACTTGCATATAGTTTATATGCATTAGGAACTATACGATAATTTTGCATGTTATAGGAATACATAGGACTTGAAAATAGTATATATTATAGGAACTAATTGTAAGTTAGATGTAGTTCATACTATAGGGAAAGCATGTAAGCATTATAGAGGTAATCTATTATAGGACTTCGCATATCAATTTGCATATAGTGCACATGTTATAATAATAGAATGTATCATGATTTTAGCCTATGTCATATAAAAGCACATTAACCTTGTGACAAATAGTAGTAGCGAATATTATCCTAAACCAATGCTACGACACTTTAATTCATCATTTAAATGTTAAACGAAAGAGACATTTGAGTTGTATAGTTACAAATACATACTATAGACGAGTCGCTGTATTAGTACCTTAGAAATTTATATACAGAACCCTTGAGGGCTAACTGAAAGTACTCTATAAATTATATTTGTATTACTTGACCTGATGTGTCACCCTTACTTGTAATATGTGAAAGGAAAAGTCCAAATGCTTTAGCATAAATGCTAAGTAAGCCTCGGGGTACCCTTACGAACCCTTCCATCATCAAAAGAAGAACAACAGTTAACACTCATAAACATTATATTGAATGAACATTGACATAAGTAATATAAAATTATAGCTGCGATGAGAAGAACATTCAATGGCATCTTAATGTAGACTTTAATTTCATTTCATAACAAGACGAAAAATAGTACACTGTATGATAGTTACAAACATTTATTATAGCATGAAAACATAGAAGCATTTATTATATTTCCACACAGTTAATTTATGCATTGAAAGCTACGTTGAAAGATTTTAAATTTTTGTGAATTTTTGGGATGTTACACTGGTAGAAGTCTGCGATAAAGCAGTCTTCCTCAAGCTGCACTAGCTGTGCCAAACGTTATTCTAATGCCACTGCATCGTCCATCACTATTGATGCCACGATGCACAGACTCGGAATGATGTACTCCATAGGCATAATCGCTTCTTTCCCATACACCAACTTGAAAGGTGTCTGTCCCATCAACCTTTTAAACATGGTGCGATACGCCCACAAAACTGTTGGCATCTTCAGATCCTAGTCATCACGGTTTGCATTGCACACCTTCGTCAGCACATGCTCCAAGACCCTGTTGACTGCTTATACTATCCCATTTGCTTGTGGATGATATGGCGTGCTCTTCTTATGCTGTATCTGCAGTTCTATTGTCAATGCGCTGATGGTGCGATTGATGAAATGATTTCCCTGATCTCTCATCAACACCTTCAGGCAGCCAAACCGAGTGACGATGCTGTCAAATAAGAAGTGCACTGCTGTTGCAGTAGTGCAATCTATGACTGGTGCAGCCTCCACCCATCTTGTCAAATAATATGTCGCAGTGATGATGTATCTTGCACCAGTGCACTTCCCTAGTGGGTTGATAGGGCCCATGAAATCCACTGCCCATTTATCAAATGGCTATAGTGTAACTTGAGGCTTTAATGGCATCTGATACCTCCTAAAGGGTTTCCCAGTTCTTTGACAGACATCACAGGTCCACAAATAATCTATTGCATCATTGTGAAGTGTCGGCCACCGAAGCCCTGCGCGAAGCACCTTCCTAGCAATCGCACGAATGCCATACTTCCCACCATCTACTCCTGCATGTGCTTCTGACAAGATCTGCCCTTTCTCATGAGGCAAGACACATCGCCTCAATATCGCGTTGTATCCTAGTTTGTATAATTCTCCTGCAATCAGCTGGAAGTTGGTGGCCTTGACCACCAACTGCTTCTTCTGACTAGTAGTAAACCCCTCTGGTACAGTACCTATCACCAGGAACTGAATGATTTCTTCATAGTACTCATCATCTACTTCAACCTTAAACAGTTGCACATCTGGCAACCCGTCTTCGATGTTGGTGGGTTCCTCTCCTGTCTCAATTCGCGACAGATGATCTAGTCCTGCATTCAACCGTCCCGGCTTCACAATCACTTCAAAATTGAACTCCTGAAAAAGAAGTAGCCAGCAACAGATCTTCCCCCCCAACAAAGGCTTATTGACTAGATATTTTAATGCATAGTGGTCTGTGAACATCTTGAAGTGACCGCCTAATAGGCAATGCCTGAACTTCTACAATGCATATACCATCACTAGACCTTCCCTCTCTTTCGTTGTATAGTTTCATTCTGCAGACGATAACTTGCGACTTGTGAAAGCAATGGGGTGATCCAGATCCCCTTCCCCCAGTTGTGCAAGCACCACTCCTAGCGCAATCGATGATGCATCAACGTGGAAATGGAATTCCTTACTCCAATCCATAAACACTAGTATCGCCGCTGAAGCCATCTTAGCCTTCAGCATCTCAAAACTAACTTGACATTCAAGGCTCCACTGAAATACTGCATATTTCTTCAGTAACTTCTCCATAGGGTCTGTGATTGCTACATAACCCCTGATGAACTTGCGATAATACCCAGTGTGTCCCAACATCGCTCTCAACTACTTGATGTTAGTCGGCAGTGTTAAGCTCAGAATGAGTACAATCTTTGTTGGGTTGACTAACAATCCCTGTTTGCACACAATGTGACCCAACAATATCCCAATTGGTGCATAGAAGATACATTTCTTCAATTTCAGCAATATCTGATGCTGTCGACAGCGATCCAACATCAACTGCAGATTTTCCAGATGATCATTGATCAAGCCATGGACTCTCCAGTCATCCATGTACACCTGCAAAAACTTCTGGATGAAATCCCGGAAAGCAGCAACGACAACCCGTGAGAATATCGCAGGTGCATTCTTCAATCCAAATGGCATCACTGTGTACTGAAAACAACCCCATTATGTCACAAAAGTTATCTTGTGGCAATCTTCTTTCACGATTCGGATTTGATGATATCCAGATAACCCATACTTGAAAGAATACATCTCTTGGCCACCGACGCCTTCGAGCACCTCATCAGTAAACAAGGTCGGAAAGGGATCATGAAAGCATGCATCATTCAATTTCCGCAGATCGACACAAATGCGCACTTCACTGGTCTTCTTGTCCTGCACCACCATAGGACTGATCCAGTTTGACTCCTGAACTGGTTCAATAATGCCAGCATCCAACATGCGATCAAGTTTGACTTTGAACCTCTCCTTAGGGCGCGAATTCAGTCAATAGGGTCACTACCTGATTGGTTTGGCATTCGGTTTCAATGGGATCTTCATCTCCCCCAGATCGCCTAAGATTCCCTTCATTTCAGAAAAATTACTAGGGAACAAGTCTCAGAATTCATGCAGCAAGTCTGTGACCTTCCCCATCATCTCATCGCCCCAATAGTACCCAACATTTGCGAACTTTGGATTTTCCTCTATCCCAATGTTGACCTTTCAGAGCTTCAGCGATTGACTGATCAGATCAGTTGGTGCATCAGGTGCTACAACATCGCGACTTCCTTCAAATTCCAGAATATTGATAGCCCGCGGATCATCACCATCTTCTGGCCCACCAGTGATATTATAACACTCCATCATGGACTGCATCTTGCAATGCGTATGCGGATCCGCAAGATATGCCACCGGAACAACCTTCAGAACGACGTCGTGAATGAGCTACAAAGCGTTATGGACATCCAGGTTGGAATCCGTGAAGCTGAATGTATGAGTGAAACAAACTGTCAATTCCAACCAAGCGGTAATTTCTCCTCGCAATTTAGCTATAGCATACCATGATCGCAACATCTTGTCCAAGGTATTGATGAAGGCATGGACCCACTCATCCATGGGTCACGATGGCCACAACATATGACATTCCATCAAATGACTTCTAGGGTCATTCCATCCATCGTAGTTTCCTGTATGGTAAACTTCAATGTCGCCAAAGCGAACCAACATCAATCTCCAGCATTGCGACTACCTTATGATCGACTTCTTATGTGTTTCCCACCAATGTGCTGGATCAGCCTTCAGTGCTTCCTCTAATGCCAGCAGTCGCTATGGTTCTGAAACCTTTTCTTTGAACACTATAATAAAATCAGACAAGCTGAGAAACCTTTCGTATACTGGCAGTGCAATAGTCTCAGTCGCAACACGGCATAATGACTGTGTGACTAAACCACATTTGTGGAGTGACACCTCATGCAAGCGGTTATGCCAATTCTCTAATGCATCATCAGAGTTGAAAAATGTAAAGCTGAAGCTGTGCCACCCAAGCTCACTGTCGGCATTCAAATGAATATAATCTTCTGAAACATTGTATGCATGGTCCCATCCACTGGGATCTTCATCTTTTACTGGTTCAATATACCTGCATCCCTCAGCCGGATCCAATGGGGTGATGACTATGAGATCGCGGTTTTCAAAAGTCATCATCTGCTTCTTAAAGTTGATTACTGTTGCTCTATCGTTAGCTCATCCAATCCCCAACAACACGGGATATGATCTTCCCCCCTTCAACTACTTCGGTAACATCGAAGTCGATGTATGTCTTCATTCGCTTGATGTCCATGACCAGATGGGGAACTCTCCCAATCGGTGTCACCTTGGCCTGATTAGCCAGCCAGAGCTGTACGAGAGACCAGCTCAGCATGGGACTCCCCATTCTCTGCCAGGCCTACTTGGTTAAGATGCCAACATCCGAACCAAGATGCAAAATAACTGAATCAACTTCATAGTCTCCAACTTGAATGTTCATATGCATCTCCTTACCGGTCTTCCACCTCTGTAAGGAGTTTACCGCGGAATCTTGCCGTCCCTTGGCTGGTTGCTACAACAGCCCTTTGAGATCAGCAAGAGCATCTGGATCCCTAGCCAGTGATAAACAACTCTCAAAAAATATATATAAGGCCCCAGACTACCGCGATGGTCCTGCCTCTACAGTAGCATAAAAAATAGGAGGCATATCACAAATAATGGCCTTATTGCAATCTTTGTACATCCCACAATGTGCCTGGAAGAATGCATCACGCTCGGAATCAATGTCAAATGACACCTTCTTCTTTCCTGCTAATCGAATGAGTGGATGTGGGATATCCTCTTCTGTTGTTGTACCTCCTTGAGTGATAACGGTGACAGCAGCATCTTGCATCCTTGGTTCCACATAAATTGTCGCAATAGTCGCACCTTGAGTTTGATTTAGTGGCGGATTCCTAGGTTGGTTCATGTTTTGGTTGGCATTCTGATTCAGATGCTAGTTCTGGTTCTGCACTGGTTGCTGCACTTGATTCTGCACTAGCTACTGCACCTGATTCTGATTATGCAACTGTGGAACATTCCCCGCTTGCCATCGCGCAATCAACTGCAGATAGTTTTCAACAGTTTGATCAGCAACAAACAAAACGTACATTGTGTATGAAACTATGGGAAATCTCACTGGTAGTGTCCCCACACACCACTATGATAACATTGAATAGGTCCTCCACCTCCTCATCCCCCTCCGCGACCAAATCCTTCGTCGAGTCCTCCCTGGAATCCTCCATGGAATTGTTAAGATTCAATAATCTAAGACATAAAATATCAGCATTACATTCCATTTCACACCAATAGCATATACAAGATCACTGAAAGAACAACAAGCATTAGCATAAACACAAGAGACACAGATTTATCCTGGGAAACCCTCATGGGGTAGAAAACCCAGCAAAGCTTCCTCAATATAGATGACCACAAAATACAAAGATGTAGTCCACAACCATGAGCTCCTTGTCCTCCACAGTAGATCTCTCTCTCACTTATGCGCTATTCATAAGTGAGTGCAATGTGTGTTAAATTCATAACACACCTCCTCTATCTATACACATCTCCAACTTGTCTTTTACATTAACTAGGTCGGCCCCAACTTAACCACTGGGTTAAACACCCCATTACAACTGACTGGGTTGACCCCTCTAGGGTGGTCTAATAACCCTTTGACCCACATAACATATACAGGGCCGACCCCCACTAGGGAAGTCTAATAGAACAAGTTACCACATTCTGACGGAGGAATAAACATCTCCGGATATACAATAAGGTCTTCACGGAGGAATGAAACATCTCTAGAATAATAAAGTACAAATATAATATTCTTTGAAGTTACAATATTTCAGCACTCCCCCTTAACGAGAAGGATATTATAACAACATCTGCACGAGCAAGGAGTCATCAACTACATCATACATGATATATCTATAAATCATTGGAAGCTTTCTCAACATCATCAGTAACTCAAGCAATTACTAGAACATCTTATCAACTGTTACATCATAATCTTCCACCCTGTGAGCATCAGCATTCTTTGGCCTATAGGATCCATTTCAGTGACTCAGATCCACTTATATCCTTTTGAGATACCAGTTTGCCCTATTTTTATTCCTACCCGCATGTTGCATCACTATAGCATGTGTACCCACAAGTTGCATCACTATAGCCCGCGTGTATCAAGTAAAATGGTAAAAACCACTATTAATTACTTTTTACTCCCCAAACGTGGTCATTGGGTGACCTTTGGCTCTCCATCTGCCCAAGTAACATCTAGATGAGTCCTTTCACCTACCTTTGAGAGGACTATATATTGAGCACATATGGATTATGGACGGGAGGAAGAAGAGAATAGTAAAGGCACTCTAGTGGATTTTTGCCCTATCTTGAGTCTGCACTTATTGATCCTTGTAGTTGTGAACCATTTATGTTCACCTTCCAAAATCCTCTCTAGTTTGAGTTTTCCATTCATGGAGGATTGAAGTGGTGGAGGCACAAGTGGATTGATCTAGATCTTGGTTTAGATTGGTTGCTGGAAAGAGGTCGTATCAATTTGTACTTCTTCTTGTTCATTAATAGAAATACTCATATTCTCATCCATTCATGGTGTGAATGTTGTTTATTATACGTTCGGTTACATTTGCTTATGATATTATGGACCATTTTTATTGATAATGTTAATGCCATTTATATATTATATGTACTTGTTAGATATTGGCTGTCAAGACTAATTTGTAGATTACACGTGCATGGATTGAAAGCTCCAATGGGGATCTACATCAAACGTTGGATCGAGGTTGGTTACATTTCTCCATTATCTTAACGTTGTCATTTATAATAGCATTGATTTGAGAATTGAGTAGATTTCTGGTAGTCATCTGTCTGTTGTGGTATTCCCAAGCCATAGTGAGTTTTCTCCAGTACAGAAATGGCAACTCCGCTGGGGAAAACATCCATGCTTGGGAAATTTTTTGAGCATTAGTCCATATTTAGAGTTGTTGTTTATCGAAGCTCTATGTCACTGATTGGCCGTTAAGATACACTGTAGAAAACTTGCTTTTTTTAGCCTCTGGACTCTTTGTTTTTCCCATTTTCCTTTCCTCACCCGCGGGCTAGCTTAGTTCTGCTCGTGTCTACCCGCCTCTGTTTACTCTACTGCTCGTGGGTACCCGCAGGTATTCCTTCGATAGTAGCGTGTAACTCCGTATTTTGTTGGTCTATGGCTATTGGTTGTTGCTGGGTGAGTTTGGTTGGTTCCTGAGTCTTTGTTGGCCTCTTTCTTTTTTTCATGCCTTGGTTGCGACCAAATCTCTTCGTTTCACTTGGTTGAGCCTTCTTGGTTTTTTACCAATATTTGGTTTTAGCCTCTTGGATTCTTCCTTTTGAGCTCATTCCTTTGGCCGAGTCTTGTTGTTTAGGATCTGTTGGGTTGTCTTAGTGATCTTCTCGGCACTTCAGTGACTGAATAGTAGGATTTTGCTTGCTTTTTTTCATTCCATTTATATTGAAAAAATACAAAAATATTCATTTAGTTTTTTGCATTTTCCTTCTCGTTTATAAGTGAAAATACAAAAATATTTTATTTCCATGTACTACATTTTGCATTGAGTGCTTGTTGCCTTCATTTAGGATCTGCTTGTGCATTGAAAAGATAAAAGATTGCATTTTTATTTCGGAATTGTTGATTGATTTTGCATATTAGTGACATTGTTTTATTGGATAGATGAGTCTAGGATTGGACGATTTTGCATACTATCAAGTCTACACATCACTAGTTTCACGATCATATCCCTTGAGTAATCACAGCCACTAAAATTAACACTTAATCTTAAAATTGATTAGACTGATTTTATTTATAGGGTACACCAACTAGCATAGGTTTAGAGTCTTGGAATAGATCATTGTGAGTTAACAACCCAAGACTACTAGACAAAACATTAGGTGTCTGACCAGGGAGTGGAGGAATCCATGGTATAGATCGGTGTTCTCAGGAAGATCTACTCAATCCAGAGTTAAGCACGAGGTCATGGGAGGTTGGTTGAGGAGATATCCCTTTGATACCCGCCGAACATGGGAGATATATCCAGGATTTGTTCATATCTGGGGGTATCGGAGGTTCATCCTCTTATGCTTCGAGCTTAGCTACCCTGCCCATACGATGGGTCCCACCTGCGACTATCCCCCTGAGCATTGGTTATATTGCGGTGAACATAGTTGCCTTACCTAGGTACCGCACAAGGTACTTGCAGTGGTTATGTTGTTTGTGTCCTGATTCAGATAGGGATTGGACAGCACAATTGTGTTTGTGCAGTGGACTTGACCCTATCGACACAGTGAAGCCCGAGTGTCTCTATAACTGATTCTGTTACCTCCGGCTATAGTTTGGGAGTCTCAAGCCTCTCCTAGGAGAGACATACCAGCTCTAGTGTTGGGAGCTCATTTAGCCACTCTGTCTGTCTGCTCTTAGCTGTAGTTTCTCTAGGTGTGTTCTTTTGATTTACTATTTTTTGATCGATAGTTGGCCTTTAGGGGATGTTTTGTCTCTCTCCGGAGATAACATGGCATGGAGCCCTACTCTCCACCGGTCCTGTCGTTTGGCTGGTTTAAAGCCACTCGAGGTTACACGCCGTATTGCTAGGGGACACCGGAGGGCTCCCTCTGAGTCTTGGGATTCATACGAGACTTACGTTGAAGATTACATGGTTGCACGTCCTGATATTGGGAAAGACCCTTCTACTCCTTCGGGTAGAGTTGACCTTACTTCTGATCCCCATACTCCTCATGAGGATTGGGGGGGTTATCCACCTGAGACTCAACCTGGTTCTATTTGGCCTAATCCACTTGACTGGGATCCGTTTGATCTTTCAAATCTAGATAATTATCTTTGTAGGATGCCCGACCTACCCGAGGATGAAGAACAGGACGAGCCTTTCGTTCCTTTGTTTCCACGTGATTATAGATACGGGAGACCTGAGACTCATGATGATACCGGCCCTATGATCAATCCCACCGCACTCTCTTTTGGTAGGCCTAGTCATAGTACTATCGAACCTTCCACTATGGTTGGTAGTCACACTGGCACTAACCAAAGTGTTAGCCATACTATACCCACTGGGGGCACTACCATTGCTGGGTGCACTACGTTATCCACCCACTCACATAGTATGGAGACTGGTCATGTTACTCCTAACAATGCTAATGCTAGAAGACGACCACCTCCTAGGATTACTCAACCTAACCGAAATGCTATTCGGAATACGACTCACCATCCACCACCGAATACACGTGTCGCTACTTGTCAACCTAGGACTACTTTTGCACATGATACTGTTCCTCCCAACCATGGGGGTGGACATATACCGCATACTTTTGCATCCACTGCCACCACTAGAGATGCCAATGTAGGGGGTGGGAATACTTCCTATCCACATGGACATCACACCACCAACCCTGCTACTAATCACACTAATGTTGGGGCTGGGAATACTTCTCATGCTTTTGGTCACCACACGACTTCTCAAGCTAATCCTAATGCTGGGGTTGGGAACATACCATACCATTACGGTCAATACAACATGGTTCCCGCTAAGAATAGTACATATATGCCCCATACTCATGGTGGCAACCCTTACTACAACACAGTCAGTGTTGACCACCAGCATAACCCACCACCCCAAAATGGTGCCCAAAACATGCATATACCTGCTTACTCTAAAATGGGTCAGCGAGGAGGGGGTTATCAATCCTATTCCCATGGGAAAGCTTATGGGCCGTGAGGTCCTCAGTATCAGTAGTTTAATCCTTATGGTCAATCTTTTGGTCCATCTTATAACATAGTTCCGTTTAACCAACCTTTTATGGGGGCTTATAATCCATCTTTCCAGCCGCAGCTCTCGTTCCTTGCACGCTTGAATCTCCCAGATCTTTCGAAGCTCACGAATGATCTAGTG
The DNA here is from genome assembly GCA_027924585.1 of Larix kaempferi. Classification (NCBI taxonomy): domain Eukaryota; kingdom Viridiplantae; phylum Streptophyta; class Pinopsida; order Pinales; family Pinaceae; genus Larix; species Larix kaempferi. The sequence goes on from BSBM01001286.1 coordinate 548,790, forward strand.
TGTCACGACCCTACTTGGCCCCCGGTCCCTACCAAGCTTCCTTTGGACATTCCAAAGTTTGAAGGGAAAGGTGGTGAGGACCTGGGAGATCATGTCATGACGTTTCACCTTTGGTGCTCCTCCAACTCTTTGAATCATGACTCCATTAGATTACGACTATTTCAACACACCCTGATGGGGATAGTCGCGAAGTGGTATGTGGAGTTTCCTGGAAACACCTATAGGGGATTCAACGAGATTGCTTTGGTTTTCTTAGACAATTTCCAGTTGCCGGTTCATTATGTTACTGGTACTGAGTTGTTGTCCACCTTCCATCAAAATAAGGCCACACATATTTCTGACCACGTTCAAGAGTGGCATCGGCGGAAGAGATTAGTGAAAGCCAAAATTCCTCCAGAGTTCCTGTTGGAATGGTTCCTTAAGTCTTTACTCCCATACATTTCTAAGGATGTTTCGATGTCCGACATTATGACCGAGGAACAAGCTATCTTGAAAGTCCAGCAGTTAGATCTACTTTATTCTCATTCTGGCATTTTGTATGACATTATTCCTGACGCACCAAGAACAAGACATGAGCCTACATCAGTTCCTGGACCACATGTCGATGGCATCGTGGGGTCCGCATGCACTCGCCCTGTAGACTTGGTAGCTAATCAAATGCAAAATTTGTTGCTAAACCAATCTACACCTGGACAGGTTCACACCTTGTCCACTTCCACTCCGTCGTCTGATGTACACAATGTGCAATCAACGAAACCGTCGGGTAAATAGCAACCTGGTGGTAAGAAAAAGGGGATAAATAATCGTAGGGGTGGAAACAATGGAAGTAACAACAATAGTAATCGTAATACTCCTCGTAAAGAGAATGCAAACCCTCCTCGGGAAGGTGGTAATGCTAGCGAGGATCGTAAACCTAGGCATAAGGTGAAATTCCCTTGCAAGCTTTGTGGGAAGGATCATCTTACTCGCTTATGTCCTCAAATTGAAGAAGCATTGAAGCATTCGGCACAGAGCCCAGCTGTGTTGAAGGATCCCCTACCTCATCATCAAAATATGGCTTCACATGCTCCCACCACTGGTTATGGTACTAATGAAACGGCAACGTCTTCTTCCAATACTAGTGGTTATGGATGTGTGAATATGGTTCAGTTGAAGGTTTTTGTTGCTACTCGTCAACATGATTATGGTGCACCACAACCAAATTTGGGGAATGAGCCTCCCCCTCCTCCTGACAATTCCTTGCATATTGAGAAGCCTTCCATTATGCCGCGGATACCAAAAGGTGTTCTCAAGCGCTCCATGCATGATCCTAATGCTCGAGCCGCCCAGAACTACTCCATCATAGAAGATTTGGGCCAAACTCCATGTGCCATGTCGGCTCTTGAAGTTTTGCAAGCATGTCCTTCTCAAAAGCATGCCCTTTTGAGTGCGTTAGGAGTTTAGGATGGGGGAAATCCTTGTGTTATCAAGTTCGAGACTACTGATGTCCAACCTCGCTTGCCTTACCACATGGCTTTTCAAATCCAGGTGGTTTTCCTTAAGAGCTTCATCAAATGTACTATGGTTGATGAAGGTGCTTCCGTGTCAGTAATGTCGTTAAATTGTTGGAAAGCTCTTGGCTCTCCTCCTCTACTCGCATATAGAACTACACTCACTGCATTCGACGGTAGATCTTTTACGCCGCATGAAATTATCCCTTCCCTTGTTGTCTCCTTGGGAGGTAAGTCCGTGCCTATAGAATTCGAAGTGGTTGATGCGCCCATCGACTACAACCTTTTACTGGGTCGGAACTAGATGTACGCTATGAAGGCTGCCGCGTCTACTGTATTTAGAGTTATTTGCTTTCCCCATGAAGGCAAGATTGTGATGATCGATTAGTTGGATTATGTTGGCACTCCTTCCACAGCATCTATGGGATATGTAGTCCCGCAAGTTTCTGATTCTCAGCCAGCAACTGGGAACATAGGTGTTGGGATGTACCCCTCATTGATGGGAACTTTTAACCATTCTGCACCTGTGAATTTTATTGGAACCATTTTCGATAGTGCGCCTTCTCCTTCGAATAATATGTTATTCCAGACCTCTTATTTAGATGATCCGTGGATTTTACCATCCACGAGTTCCACGTCTAGAGACATTGCGCACGTTGGGATGTTTATGCCTTTATCTATAGCGGAGCTCGCTTACGATCATATCCAACAAACCACTGCAGATCCGGATCTCTCTTCTTCCCAGATAGTTGAAGAAGATCCCGTTACGCTGCCATTTTGGGCAGCCAACTCATCTTGCTCCCATGATTGCCTTGATGATACTTTGCCATTTGATGAAGCCATCCTTGAGACCATGTGTGGTAGTGAGAGTCCTTGGGAAGATATGCACCATCACTCTTATTTCCTTACCAACCTCAAGCTCGTTGAGCAGGAGGAGTTTAGGATGACTCTAGCTGAGATGGTTGGTCACCCTGTGGCTCTTTTGGAGTCGCATGATGTTTTTATCGAGGGGAATATGGCCAATATTTCTCCAACCACTTCGATCAACATCTCCCACTCTCCCAGAAAGATAGAGAATGTTTACGTCAGTGTCGATTGCACTTTTGAAGAGATCACTATTTACATTGATTTGTTTACTAAACTACGGGAAGCTTTCGCCTGGTCATACGAGGAGATGATAGTAATAGACCCCTGCATTGTTGAACATGATATTAGAACGTATCCTGATGCTAAACCGGTTTGACAAGGCTTACGTGCTGTGAACCCTAGGAAGGCAGCTGCTATTAAGGCAGAGGTGGAGAAATTGCTCAAAGCTGGTTTCATCTACCCCATTCCCCTTACCGAATGGGTGCAAACCCCGTTGCTGTGGATAAGTAGGGAATGATCCGTGTGTGCACTGATTTTAGAGATTTGAACCGTGCATGTCCGAAAGACAACTTCCCCACACCATTCATTGATCAAATATTGGATGCTTGTGCGGGGAGTGATATTTTTTCATTCATGGATGGCTTCTCAGGTTATAATCAGATTCAAATCAAACCCGTGGACCAACATAAAACGGCATTTATTTTTCCATGGCGAACCTTTGCATACTGGAAAATGCCTTTCGGCCTCAAGAACGTCAGAGCTACTTTTCAACGAGCCATGACCTATGCCTTTCACAATCTTAAGATGATTATGGAAGTTTTCTTGGATGATCTTACTGGCCATTCTTGCAAGAGAGTGGACCACCCCAAGCACCTCTGTATAATTTCGAGAGAGGGTATTAGAGTCGATCCTCTCAAAGTTGAGGCAATACTTCAGTTTCCTCCTCCGCGTAATTTGTTACAACTTCAGAGCCTCCAAGGGACAGCTACTTTGCTGCATCGGTTTATAGCTAACTATGCTAGTATTACTAAAGGTTTTGCATGCCTATTGAAGAAAGACACACCATTTATCTGGGATGAGCGAGCCCAACATTCTTTCGACACCCTTAAGAAAGCTTTGGTATCGGCCCCCGTGCTTAGTCCGCCAGACTTTACATGAGATTTCATTCTTTATGTGGCCGCGTCTCAAGGGACTATGGGCATGGTCTTGGTTTAGGTAGATGATGCGCTTGTCGAGCATGTTATCTATTACCTTAGTTGAAATTTAGTAGACACTGAGCTGAGATACACCCACATAGAAAAGATGGGACTTGCGACTATTCATGCAGTCCATCATTTACGACATTACATTTTGCTTCAAACAACCACTGTTGTAGCTCATATCAATCCGTTTCAATTCGTGCTATCACGACGCCTTATCGGGGGTAAGTATAATAAATGGATTGTGATCCTTCAAGAATTTGATCTTGATTTGCTTCTGCAAAATCAGTGAAATCATTTGTGTTCGTTGACCTTATGTCGGACCTTCCACGGCTTGATGAGGATGTCATTCGTGAAGATTCCTATGTGGATGAACACTTACTCCTTATCTCATCCGAGGACCCTTGGTATGGGGATGTGATTAGATATCTCCAAACTTTGAAGTTTCCTTTGCATTATTCATGAGACGAGCGACTGTGTGTGAAACATCACACTAAATATTATACTATCGTCAATGACACTTTGTATCACCAAGGAAAGGATTCCATTCTTTGCCATTGTTTGACTCACGAAGAAGTGGAACGGGTACTTAATGATTGCCATGCGGGGGCATTTGGCGGTCATTTATCCGAGCTTGCTACAACCCAGCGTATCATGCGAGCTGGTTATTTTTGGCCTACTATATTTAAAGATTGTATTAACGCTATAAAGAGATGTCACCCTTTCCAGGTGTTTTTTCAGAACATACACTCGCATCTAGTGCCCCTCCATTCAGTCATCACTGTCGGTCCCTTCACTAAGTGGGGGGTAGATTTCATGGATTGTAAACCAGCTTCGGCTGGGGGGCATCACCATTTTATCGTGGCCGTGGATTACTTTTCCAAGTGGGCAGAGGCCATGCCTACCATTAAATTCGATGGTGCTACTGCAGCCCATTTCGTGTTCAACCAGATTATCACTCGGTTTGGTATCCCGAAAGAGATTGTCACTGACCATGGTAGTCACTTTCAAAACAAGATGATGGAAGATTTGTCTCTCAAGCTTGGGTTTCATTAGGAACACTCGTCTTCCTACTATCCTCAAGAAAATGGTCAAGTTGAAGCAGTAAACAAGTCATTGAAGACCATTCTCTAATGTACCATCCAACAAGGCAAGACCAATTGGCATATTATGTTGTATCCTGCTTTGTGGGCATATTGAACCGCAGTTAAGACTGCCACCGAGTTCTCACCATTCCAGTTAGTTCATGGTGTAGAGTCACTTTTACCAATTGAATGTGAAATCCCTTCGCTCAAGCTATCCATAGAGCTCCTCCCTGATATGACAGAGATTGAGTAACGTTTAGTACACCTTGAGCAACTTGACGAGCACTGTCGACATGCCGTTGTGGCCATTGATGCTAACAAGCATCGTGTCAAGGTTCAATATGATAGGTCTGTCCATCCCTGGCAATATGCTAAAGGTGACTTGGTTCTCTTGTATGACCAAGCTAAAGAACCCCTGGGGGTAGGCAAGTTCAATCCCATGTGGCATGGTCCTTACATTGTGAGGAATGTCCTTGAAAAAGGAGCTTATGAGTTAGAAGATTACAAGGGAGTTGTCTTGAAGGAGCCTAGAAATGGGCTCTACCTCAAGCGGTATTACGCTTGAACCCCTGGTTCAAGCTGATACTTTTGTACACTATTGTATAGTTTTTCTGTACATAGTTTAGGTTGCCTTTTTGGTTGTCAGGTCTACTGATTAGCCTTTGTTTGATTGACAGATGTCAGCGGGATGTCTTATGTTCTTAGGTTTTGTGGATGGTGCTAGCCGACATACACAACAACTTGCTTCTACTGCCTGGGTTATCTTTTCACCTGACCATCTAGTTGTGTCCTCAAGAGGTGCTCGTCTCGGTCCTACATCTAACAATGTGGCTGAGTATAGTGCTATTGTTGAGCTACTTTGGGATGCCATTTCACATGGCATCCAATCTTTAGAAGTTTTCCTAGATTCACAACTAGTTGTGTCTCAGCTGAATGGGCAGCACCATGTACGAGACCCTACATTACTAAGGATTTTCCTTAAGGTACAACTCTTGGAGAGACATTTTGTTTCAATTACATATATTCATATTATGAGAAGTCATAATTATATATGTGATGCATACGCTAACTATGTATTAGATTGGCATTTGTCACATTCATCATGAAGCACATAAATACAAATACATTCATACATTTGTACATACACCATGTAGTTGAACCGAGAACCAAAGTTGTATATATATATAAATATGTCCAAAAATGGTAGTGTCATACAAAACTGGAGCCCATAGCCCTAAAAAATATACATATCGATACAAAAAATGATGAGACCCTGGGATATCTATTCCCTCCAAGGAGGTCTAGCTGTTGCCTCGACGGAATGTGTCTCATAGTAGTACTGTACTGCGTTGGCCATCCACTGCAGTAGCCACACCCACTCACCAGGAACACCTACTACTTGGCGCTGCATGGCCTCAGGTAGTCGGGCTACCTCTATCAGTGGTACTCAGGCAACCATTTGTGATATGTTGCGTCGTAACGTCTGGAGTGTGCGCCCTACTACATCATCTGCTGCCACCTCATCCCTAACCCGACGACCATGTCTCGAGAAGACCTCGGGTCTCACTGGGCCTTTGTCTGTGAGAAAACAGTCACCCATTAGCACATGATACTACTACCAAAAATATTTTTTGCATTTCAACTATAATAAAAAAATCCATAAAAATTTAATAAACACAAAACCAAAAGAGTACTCACCGATGTCTCTGAAAGCTGCTCCTGGTGGGAGTGGCATGTCACGGTCCTGTCTGAAGTCTATCCTTGTATAGGGGTATTCCTCTATAGTGATCACCTTCCAGTTCCACCAGCAGAAGAACTCCTCAGTATATGGTGACGCTAGATGGCCACCACCCTATTGTGTCAGTATCTCAGCCCACCAGGTTAGGGCTGGATCTCGAAGACTGTGAGGAGAGACATCCACCCTTGGGCTAAGTCCCGAAACTCTCTCAAAGAAAAAACTGCAGAGGATGCTACCATACCCAAATTTTTTGGCCCTCCCCTCTTTGAATTCCGTTAGTTGTGTCTTCATAGACACCAACAGAGTAGTACACCAGTCGAATATAGTAGGCTGCAAGCATTGTGAGGCATAGAACATCACCGGTCTGGATGCTTGATGTAGTGCTTTGGATCCTGTGATCCGCACTAGAGTAGCCACAACGATCTTTGTACTCAGATCCACTATGGCATTCACCGAAACTTGACTTCCCACTGGTCATGTGTTGGCGGGACAATACTGCGCTATGTAGTCTTGCACAGTGATCCCACCACCCACGGTCCGTGACTAAAGACTTGCCACCTCCCATCTACGGGACGAACCGGTAATGAAATAGATATCCTCTACTTCTAGTGTCAGTGTTTTCCTGTTGAGGATGAAGTGTTGTGCATCCACATCCCAGTAGTTGATCAGATGACGGAGTAATAGGTTTTGGGCCCTTAAACCCCTTATACTCCAGTATTTATCTAAGCCACATGCTTGCAACGCTTGTTGTGATTGCAAATCATTCCGCACGACCTCATCTATCTGGTCATGCTCTCGTTCTCTCCACTCTAGAACCATGCTAGAGTGCAAAGCAAGAAAATTTTAGTCATTTTCATGTTTAAAAACTTCTTCACAGTCATACTCGCAGGCTAGATTGTAGACAGTTGCAGGTAGACACGGGCAATTAGTTTTTTGACTGTGTTTTTGGTGCCCTACTCATGACCCGCATACTTATAGCCCGCGGGTAGCGCCGAGGCCATTTAGGGCTTGGACAAACAAAAAATCCCACCGACCAAAATTGAAATAAAAGCACTTAAATGAAAGGCATGGCAGTAACCACTAACCTGCTCCAGACGGTTCGGTGAATGGTCGCTTGTTGCTCCCACGATCGGCACTCGAAGTTTTAGGTGAAAACTTACCAAATAAATCCAAATTGGTGAATAGTGCAAATGAATTGAAAATTACAAATTTTATTACTATTTATAATTTTTTGGACCCACTTTTCTATAGTTTTTGCCATTTTGAGCCGTTATGAACTAATATCGTGTCATGGAGAAGTGTTTTTTTCAACAGATTTCCTCGACGAGAATTGTTCTGAACCATTTCACACCTACGGTAGGTATATTTCACACTTGGCATATAGGTTAGATGCCATTTTCACATGCATTATGCATTTCACCTGTTGACCATTTTCATAAACCCTAGGTGCGACCCCGCTTCGTGACTGACACAGAACCTTCACACTGTTATAGAAGTGTCGTCATGTGGCAGTAGGACTTTCCCAAACATGGGTACCCTAGCTAGAACCCCATTATGCATTTTGGTGCCCATGCCATTGTTTGTCCTTAGGATTGGGAGTCCTTTGTAGTCATGCCATGACGTTGCGATAAAGACTCATACTCTACTTTGTCTTATGCTGGCCATCTCCCTTAAGGACTCCCCTCAGTTATATCATGTTGTGATTGCATTGCATCATCCTGCTTGCCACTTGAGCCTTGTGTTAGCTCTCGCTTACTCAATTAATAGCCTGGTGCCTGAGAACTTTTCCCTGTCGAGCCCTGCATAGCTTATATATTTTCCCTTCACAATTTGATGACCCTTTGACCATGAGGGAACACACCCCCGAGTGTCCACATCCTTCACGCACTTCCTTGCATTGAGCATAGGTATGTTCCACTGCTTGGGACTAGTTTGCTATCTATTTGACACTCGTTCCCTCACCTATTGTACTATAAGCAATTTTATTCTTTTTAAGCTTTTCCCAAATATGAAAAAGACCAAAAAAATCAAATATGCCAAAAGCTGAACGGGATTATGGTCACTATTTCTTGCTGGCAGCTGTTGTGTCGCCTTTGAACAGAGCATTCATTCCACTCCATACATTATGAGTAAGGACTATAGTTGGTCCTTAGGAGCTGTACTTGTTTCTCAGTTTTCTCCACCGATTGGTTAAGCTTCCAGTCATTATGGAGCCCTCTATAATTCCTCTTGCATTGCACAATTTATTTCAAGTCTATGCTTCCTGAGTCTATCCATCTGCTCATGCTCTTGTTCAAAGGAAGTCTTGAAACCAATGTCAGCCACTCCTCAGTTCTCTTGACTATTGCATGTCGGCCATCCTTATTGAGTCAGTCCGTTTCACCTGAGATCCTTCAAAATTTTCAGCATTGCTGGTACCTCGTGTTGGTTGATGGGGGATACCTTAATACCCTAATTCCAGTGAGTCTCATTCCATTGACTTCAACTCATTTATTCCGGGACTTGAGGCTTAGAGTTCGATTGAGTACCTTGAGGCTTGCAGTCATTAGTGGCAGGTTCTCTCGCCATCGACAGTTTTGGAAATACATCAATGTCCCCTGATCGATGGATTTATCCTAGTGTTCGACTTCAACCCATTTATTCACACTTTGATGATTGTGCTTTGTGCCTTGATGCCCACTTTGATTATTGGTGGGTCATCTCGCGTCTGTTAACAGTATACATCATTGACCGGTAATCAGATGATGTCTCATCAGGTTCGACCCCGACTCCTTTATTCACTTGATGGGACTTGCACCATCGAAGACTTGTGTAGAAGACCCCAGGTGATTGTGGCATTCAGTATGCTACATATGACTTTGACGTTACATCTGAGATATCACCTCTCATATTTCAGCAGTTTGTACCTCCAGTTTACACCAGTTGTTTCCTTTTCAGTGGGAGACCATATCTTACTGTCGAGGGATCATGGCTATGATAACTTATGACATGTATTCATTATGTACTGCCTATTCATGTCCATTGTATCAGATTGTTGTACTCTACCGACATGTACTCAAAGATACTATTGTATTATGACGAGTGAGTTGTTCTTTCCACTTGTGTCTCCATCACTCCACTTCTGAGTTTTATAATGTATTTCGGCCATCGTAGCACTTTCAGTCTCTGACCTCACACATTAGGGGGCATCTGTTACATCATAATCTTCTACCCTGTGAGCATCAGCATTCTTTGGCCTATAGGATCCATTTCAGTGACTCAGATCCACTTATATCCTTCTGACATACCAGTTTTCCCTATTTTTATTCCTACCCACATGTTGCATCACTATAGCCCGCGGGTATCAAGTAAAATGGTAAAAACCACTATTAATTACTTTTTACTCCCAAAAAGCGATCATTGGGTGACCTTTGGCTCTCCATCTGCCCAAGTAACGTCTCGATGAGTCCTTTCACCTACCTTTGAGAGGACTATATATTGAGCACATACGGCTTATGGACGGGAGGAAGAAGAGAATATTAAAGGCACTCTAGTGGATTTTTTCCCTATCTTGAGTTTGCACTCATTGATCCTTGTAGTTGTGAACCATTTAGGTTCACCTTCCAAACTCCTCTCTAGTTTGAGATTTCCATTCATGGAGGATTGAAGTGGTGGAGGCACAAGTTGATCTAGATCTTGGTTCAGATTGGTTGCCGGCAAGAGGTCGTATCACTTTGTACTTCTTCTTGTTCATTAATAGAAATACTCATATTCTTGTCCATTTATGGTGTGAATGTTTTTTATTATACATTGGGTTACATTTACTTATGATATTATGGACCATTGTTATTGATAATGTTATGCCATTTATATATTATATGTACTTGTTGGATATTGGTTGTCAAGACTAATTTACATATTACAAGTGCGTGGATTGAAAGCTCCAACTGGGATCTACATCAAATGTTGGATCGAGGTTGGTTACATTTCTCCATTATCTTAATGTTGTCATTTATAATAGCATTGCTTTGAGAATTGAGTAGATTTTTGGTAGTCATCTATCTGTTGTGGTATTCCCAAGCCATAGTGAGTTTTTTGCAGTACATTAACATCTTCAGTACTGAATCAACATCATCATATGGATCCTCATGATCATCAACATCGTCATCACACGATCATCAACATCATCATCTAGACCATCATGACCACAGCATTGTCATCTATATCATCATGATCAACAACATCGTCATCACGATCAGAAAACATCGTCATCTAGACCATCAAGACCATAGAATCGTCATCTAGATCATCATGATCAACAACATCGTCATCTAGACTATCACGATCAGCATCGTCATCACACGATATGCAACATCATCATCAACTGTATCCTCTCAATCAAAAGCACAATAGCAGCACACCTTGCAACACACGTGTTCTATTTAAGACACCATATCATGTCTAGGGACGATGCAATCCACTCGCCAACTTATAAAAAGTCTAAGGACCACTTCTCGGAGACATATGTCTACGGATGAATTCAGGAACTGAAGTTCGGGGACGATACAATCCCCTCACTCTTGGAGACATCTGTCTGCGGATCAATTTAGGACTAAGGTCCAGGGATGATACAATCTTCTCACTCTCGGAGACATCTGTCTATGGCTTACTTTAGGATTGAAGTCCAAGGATGATACAATCCCCTCACTCTTGGAGCCATCTGTCTGGGGATCAATTTAGGATTGAGGTCCAAGGATGATACAATCCTCTCTCTCGGAGATATCTGTCTGCAGCTCACTTTAGGACTGAAGTCCAAGTATGATACAATCCCCTCACTCTCGGAGACATCTGTCTGCGGCTCACTTTAGGACTGAAGTCCAAGGATGATACAATCCTCTTACTCTCGGAGACATCTGTCTACGGTTCACTTTAGGACTGAAGTCCAAGGATGATAGAATCCCCTCACTCTCAGAGACATCTATCTGTGGATCACTTTAGGACTGAAGTCCACGGATGATACAATCCTCTTACTCTCGAAGACATCTGTCTGTGGATCACTTTAGGGACTGAAGTCCGGGGACGATACAATCCCCTCTCATACATTTTGAACTAGTGGTTCTAGGATGATGTAATCCCCATCACATACATTTTTAACTAGTGGTTCCGAGATGATGCAATCCCCATCACGTACATTTTGAACTAGGCGTTTAGGGATGATACAGTCCTATCATATCAACTAGGTACATATAATGACCTCATCGTCAGAATAAGTAGCCTTATCATTGATACAAGTATCCTCATCATCGATACAGTATCCAAATCAACAATACAAGTATCCACACCAATACAAGTATACACATCATCAATACAAGTATCCACACCAATACAAGTATACACATCATCAATACAAGTATCCACACCAATAAAAATATACACATCATAAGTATCCACATCATCAATACAAGTATCCACACCAATACAAGTATACACATCATCAATACAAGTATCCACACCAATACAAGTATCCACATCATCATTGATCTTACCATCAATATAGGTAATCTCATCATCGATACAAGTATCCACATTGATACCAGTATCCGAAGATATCTTTATCGACCATATCACTCCCCCTTTTGAGGAGGGTCCTTTTGAACTATACCAAGCTTGTCTTGGAAATACTCAAACTTTACTTGAGATAGAGGTTTGGTCAACACATCAACAACTTGTTCATCAGTGCCTACATACTCGAGCTTGATAGCTCCTTTCTGCACCATATCCCGTATATAAAAATATCGGATCTCCATGTGCTTTGACTTATCATGGAACACTGGATTTCTGCCATCTTGATACAACTCTGGTTGTCACACAAGATCACAGTGGATTCCATCTCTAAGTCAAACAATCATGATAACAACTTACGAAGCCATAGCGCTTCACAACTAGCAAAGCAAGCAGCTATATATTCCACTTCAGCTGTACTGAGAGACACACTATACTGCTTCTTGCTAATCCATGAGATCATGGCAGATCCCAGACAATAACATCCGTCTGATGTACACTTCCTATCTGATACACTTCCTTCCCAATCAGCATCTGTGTAGCCATACAATCTGAAGTCATGATCTCCAATATAACATAGATCAAAGTCTATCGTACCCTTTAGGTACCTCATCACATGTTTCGTAGATATTAAGTGAACACGTCCAGGTTCCACTAGATACTGACTCAAGGTGTTCACAGAAAAGCATATATCTGGCCTAGTGTTCATCAGACACATCAATGACCCAATATTCTGTATGTACAGAGTTACATCCACTAACTCTCATGAGTCATCTACTTAACATCTTCAAGTTGGAATCCAAGAGAGTGGCCATTCCAACACATCAAATCTTTTCAAGATTTCTTAGCATACTTTCCCTGGTTGAGAAAGATTCCTTCTGAGCCTTTTCATGCTTCCAGTCCTAGGAAGTAATGCATCAATCCAAGATCATTCATCTCGAACTCTGTAGCTAGCTTCTTCTTTCTTTCCATGATCTGTTTCTCACTCCCTGTCAGAAGGAGATCATCCACATACAATCATAGTATCATCCGTAACATTAAGGTAAAGGTTAGAATCAACTTTACTCTTGGTAAAGCCCATTCTTGTCAAGAAGCTATCAATTCTTCCTCTATGACTGAACATCATTCACACTCTGCATTGAATGATCTTTTGCATATCTATCTGTGCCATCTCTCGTCAGATGGGTCTACTGATATGAGCCTCAAGATCATTCAATCTATGTGGTGAGTTCCTTCTTGCATTCATGTCATCTGTATAAAGAAACCATTTTCAACCTTGTCGCAAAGGCTGAAATCCGCATCACCCATGGTGATCATTAACACTATCAATCCTGGGTACCCATACATAGCTTTCTTCAATTGAATCTTGGGAGTTTTCTCGATTCGCACTTCTTCTTCAATCACATCATTGAGAGAACAATATTTATCTAGCTACTTGGAGAAAACATCTCATCATGATCCTCTTCCTCTTTCTAAGAGAATCTTCTAGCGACGAGCCTTCTATAGTATGTTTGATTTGTAAATCTTCTTGTTGAACATCCATCACTTGTTCAGTGTTCATCATTCTTCATGATCTTTCCTACAAATCAAAATTAAGTACATGATTAGTAATACTTCATAATCATCAAATCATGTTGACATAAAAACCTATTATGCATACAGATATGATTTACATATTTATGGTACTAACTTGACCAATACTTTGGCACAACACTTTTCCATATCATGTATGCATACATTGGCTATCTAGATGCATTCCATCTCTACCAAAACATACTATCGAGAGCATGCACAACTCTCATCATGTCGGCAAAGAGGTTTCATTCTAGACAATCAACAATGGAATGTTTGTCCAACTTACCAATCATATGCATATTAGTAGTATATTGTTCAATGCTATATGAATGCTTACACTTAGCATGATATATTCTGGGAATACAAATATGCATACAACTATTACGAGCAATATCATAGACTATTCAGTAATTCAAATAACAATTCAAATATTTATCTTTTTATGTCTTGTGAGGTTGCATCCTTCTTGGTCTTGACTTGCCTTCCATGTCATGAGCTTCTATCCATCCTTGACCACTATGCATGCTTAAGTGTGCACTAGTGTCATCATCATGATCTCATACATAATCATACATTCATTAGTATAAACTCAATATTGTCACAACATTATGATTCTAAGTAATATTGAATATGTATGGTCATGATCATTCAATACATGGGTATACTAAGATCCTAGCACAAAGTAGGATTCTAACTTGACATAGAAAAACATACCTGGATTAGTATACATGCTTAGTTATGTCTAACAAACCCAAACAATATCTTTATTCTCTTCAATGATTTAGAGACCTTGTGCTAGTAACCTGCATACCTCATAAGTTAAGCATAGTAGAAACAAATCATACATACCTCGTAAGTAGAGCTTCTAAAGACTATAGATAAGTCTTTTGTCTTTATGTCATCATGGTCATAGAACTTCATTTGTCTTTCTTGATGTACCTGTCTTTTTTTAGTAGACAACATCATCCTCATACAACACCATAGGTGCATTAGTACAATCATATAACTTTGATCAAAGAATGTCTTCTATCATTCACATGCATTCATACTTTTACTAGGGTGATAAGACAATTCTAAGATTAATCAAGATTGTACTAACCTCAATAATATGAAGACAAGCATATTATAAACTTAATCATGAACAGATTTCAACATGTACTTGTATCTCCTCAAGTCATACCTGTCAGGGAATTCTTGTAGTATTCTTATGTAAGGACTTAGCCTCATCTCCCCCTGAAACTGGATCTGGAGATCGATTAGGGTTTGTCAGAGAAACCCCTAAAAATTCAAACTTTGACTTTCACACTTCTAAATGGATAGAAAGATGTGCCTTGCTAAGCTGTTCAACCTAGCATACTTCAATTTTGAAATCTCCAAAATTTGACCCCTCAAAATTGCCTTCAAAACTTCTGGACAGGATCCCAAACTAGGGTTTGATGAAGCCCACCCTTCTACCCAATCAAAAAGTTCAATCCAAAGCTCTAAACTTCTATTTTTCTGAGGAGCTTCAAGCCGTGGTCATAGACTTAAAAAATTCCAACTTTTGCAGAAGCCCTAATTTTCCACCTTTTCGATCAAGGTCCCGAACTAGGGTTTGATCAAGCCCATCATTCTGACCAACCAAAAAATTCGATATTGGTCTCTAAATTTTGATTTTTCTGAGTAGCATTTAGCCGTGGACTCCGATTCCAAAAATTCCAACTTTCTTCGAAACCCTAATTTTCCACAGTAGTGACGATTCAAGAATGAAGGTGCTCAAAATCCAAATCTGTTTTGACATAAATATGCACCTGATTGTTTCTAGTGTAACTCCGAAATTATGAATCTGCAGGGTTTGAAACTTATTCTTGTGGTAGCCCGACCTGTCCTCTTTTGAACCCCATAGGTCCGACCTCAATTGGATTCTGTGAGAGAGAGTTATGCCAAGTGTCGCAACGTGACCTATTTATGGGATAAAAAAGGAGAGCAAACTTGTACGGCGTTCCACGTGTCACTGGTTCAACTTTGGCCTCTAAAAAAGTTACTTGAGATAGTAAAGTCCGTTTACTACCTATCACATTTTACGAAATTTCATTTGGAGCTTCCTAGCCCAATTTAGGTCACCTGATTATGACTAAGATCTGGAAGAGGCAGAAACCCTAACTTGTACTGATCATAACTCACAAATTATAATGAATCTAAGGGTGTCATTTGGACACAAGGTACATGGGGATGTTATCTACGACTTGTAAAGGTTTCAGATCTTGACCCTTCGCCAAAATTAACTTATAGCGAATGTTCCACGATGACTAGTTTTTTCTATACAAAACCCTAACCTTCAAAATGTCGCAAGTGAAGTAAGTGTCGTAAGTACCATACATTTCCTTCCTTCAAGTTAGGTCTGATACCATGTTAAGATTCAATATGCTAAGACACAAAATATCAGCATTACATTCCATTTCACACCAATAGCATATACAGGATCACTAAAAGAACAACAAGCATAGCATAAACACAAGAGACACAGATTTATCCTGGGAAGCCCTCACGGGGTACAAAACCCACCAAAGCTTCCTCAATATAGATGACCAGCAAATACAAAGATGTAATCCACAACCATGAGCTCCTTGTCCTCCACAACAAATCTCTCTCTCATTTATGCGTTATTCACAAGTGAGTGCAATGTGTGTTAAATGAGGAACACACCTCCTCTATCTATACACATCTCCAACTTGTATTTTAAATTAACTAGGTCGGCCCCAACTTAATCACTGGGTTAAACACCCCATTACAACTGATTGGGACGACCCCTGTAGGGTGGTCTAATAACCCTTTGACCCACATAACACATACAGGGCCGACCCCCACTAGGGAAGTCTAATGACCCAAGTTACCACATTCCGACGGAGGAATAAACATCTCCGGATATACAATAAGGTCTTCATGGAGGAATGAAACATCTCTAGAATAATAAAGTACAAATATAATATTCTTTGAAGTTACAATATTTCAACAGGAATCCTCCCTGCTATTGAACTGTGGTTGATTGAAAGGTTGTTGCATAGGGTTCGTTTGCATGCCTTGTCCTTGCTGCACATACTGTGGTTGTTGAACGTACTGTGGCTGCTGTGGAGCCATTTGAATCAGAGCATATTGCGGCATAAACTGTTGTGGCACAAACTGTACCTGTGGTTGAGGTAGCGATTGAGCTACCTACAGCTATGGTTGTGGTTGTTGTACGGAACATTGGTCGTCTTTCACATAAAATGCATTGTATGTTCTCTCCTGAAGCAACCCATATGCACGGCAATCTGTGTCTTCATGTCCCACTGATTTTCAAAATGTACAATACAGATTCATTGGTTTTGTGACCATCTTTTGTATATATTGACATTCCTCATGGCGGTGCCCATATACCTGACAGATACGACAGCACAGCATACCACCTCTGCTCTGTGGATTCAGTGCTCCTGAAACCAGATAATTGTGGAAGTCAGGGAAATTATCCTTAGTATGCCCCTCTCCTCGACATCGTGTACACCATACTTCTTCATGTTGTTCCTTACCATTCTTCAGGTCTTGCAGCTGTATGGTCAAGTTAGCTAACTGGGTTTGAATCTGGGACATACCAATTGCGTTCTCACCAATCGGCGAAGCTTCCAACCGCATTGCAATCTCCACAGCTTCACTTGGTGTTGTAATGTTCTATTGGATCAGCGGTAATCGAATGTGTGGGAGCAGTGACTAGATGAACCATTCTTTGGGTTCAACAGTGCTCATGTTGAAGCTGACCCTTGCCATTAGAGTTTTGAATCGTTGGTCAAAATCCCACATAGTTTCATTAATATATTGCTTAATCTCTTTTAGTTATGTAATATACTGTGCTTCGGACTTGGGTTTTTTGAACTCTGCGATCAATCTAGCTCAAACATCATCTAGTGTCTTGTCTGGAGAGCCAACAAGAACCTACACAAACTTCATGAACTAGTCTAATGCACAACCCCAAAGGGTTGTCGCCAATTGTCCTTTCTTAGCATTATCATCAATAATTTTCTTTATAGTCCATAATTCTTCACATAAAAACCAGTACTGCTCAGGATTATCTGTTCCATTTCCATGGAACAGTGGTAAATTTGTATCCTTGCCCTCCATGCTGGGCTTCCCTTCCTCCAGTCCCTGAGCTTTTAGTAATCAAGTTCTGTGGACCTGATGAACATGGTGGTGTCAAAGTTGTATTTCTTACTGGTTGAGAAATAGTGAGCGGAGGTGTGGGTATGTTGCTACTGGGGTTTGGTCCTGCCTCTATCCTGGGCGTAGCCTAGTTTTCCTTGTCAGGACTGTGAGTTCGCTTCATCCCATGTGGTACTCCTTCGCCACCTTGCATTTCGATCGCAGCAGGACCTTCTCCTATCCTTTGCCTCTTTTCCTATCGAAAACTTGCTCCTCCCCTTGTAATACCACTCTCTTCCTCGGCTTCCCTCACAGTTGTTGATGTATATGTAACTTCGGAATGTATTTCATCTATATATTTATATAAATTTATTGTACCCTTACAAGAGATGTGTTATTCCTCTATAAGGAAGTGTCGTCATGTGGATTGACAAGTGTCACAAGTGTGTGTACTTGCCGATGGGTTATTAGACCACCATTTGGGGTCGGCCCGGAATTATATATAATATAATGTGGATGTATCTAAGTAGACAAGTCAGCCCCAGTAGGTCACTGGGCAAAAAGGTGAGTATAAATAGAGATAGGAGATCTCTATTTTACTCACTCGGAAAAGCAACTAACTCTCTCTCTGGAAAGTGGCGCACTTGTGAGGAGGAGGAGGATCATCTGCTAGGAGACTATCTCAGTGTTATTTGGTTGTATTTTGGTTGAGCCATTGCTCTCTCTATCTCTGAGGAAGTTGTGGGGTTTTTCACCTTAGGGTTTTCCCCACGAAAACTCTGTGTCTCTTGTCTCTATGCTTTTGATTCTTGTGATGCTTGTGATGCTTGTCATATTATGATTGTCATGCATTGATATACTGTAGATGTTATTCTCTCAGCAAAGATCCTAGAATATAATGAATTAATGCTCAAAATTTAACATGGTATCAGAGCTTAACTGAGAAGAAGACATTTTGCAGTGACGAAAGCTTATATTCCTTGTTTATTGGGTTTCTCTCCATAGATTTTTGAAATTCAGTATAGTAGATTGGATCTACTCATCAAGGCGCATCTATCTGTCCAATCAGAATTCAGTTCCGAGCATTTTGAGATTTGGCCCTAAAAATTAGGGTTTCGACAAAAATAGGAATTTCTGGAAACTGAAGGCACAGCTGGAAGCTCCTTGCAAAAATCGAAGGTTAGAGCTTTGGATCGAGATTTTTGGCTGGGTAGATCTCCGGGAAACTCAAACCCTAATTCAGGGCTCTCCCTAGTGAACCCGGGAGGACAAAAAGGAAATTTTGAAGGGAAAGACTTTGCTGATCTCAAATTCTGAATGTACTAGGCTGATCAGCTCTCCAAGGCACATATTTCTATCCTTTCAGAATTTTGAAATTCACATTTTTAATTTTTAGGGTTTCTATGACAAACCCTAATCCGGGACCAGATCCAGTTTTCAGCACTTCAAGTGGTAAGTCCTAAATCTTTTCTATTTCCATTTGAAGTACTCTTAAAGATGTCTCTCCACACTAAGCTTGAGGATAAGCTTGAAGGGGCTGATAACTTCCGAGCCTGGAAGTATAGGATTGGGTTAATCCTGGAAGAGAATGAGTTGGACTCATATGTGAAAGAAGACATCCCTATCTGAGAGGATGAAGAAGCCAAGGCATTACACAAAAAGAACTTGGTCAAGGCAAAGAGAATCATTGCTAATTCTATCAAAGACCATCTCATACCCCATGTGTCTTCTCTTAAGACACCCAAGGAGATGTTTGAATCTTTGACCAAGCTATTTGAAGGAAAGAACATAAATCGGAAGATGACCCTGCGGAACCAATTGAAAGCAGTGAAGTTTCAGAATGGAGAAACCATTCAATCTTACTTTTCAAGGGTCTCCCAGATTAAGGAACAATTAGAAGCAGTAGATGAAATGGTGGAGAATGGTGAAGTGGTGATGACCACTCTAAATGGCCTACCCAGGTCATGGGATTCCTTTATTCAAGGAATTTGTGCAAGGAAGAAGTTGATCTCCTTCAGTACACTTCGGGAAGAATGCTCTCAATAAGAAGCTAGACTTATAGCTCGTGAAGAAAATATGGGAGGTGAAGATCAAGCTCTTACAGCCCACACCAGGAAAGGAAAGTTCAAGAAAGAGCCATCTCACTCCAAGAGATCTTCACATCAATTCAAAGAAAGAAGAGTATGCTTCACCTATAATGAGAAAGGACATATTGCCATAAATTGTCCCAAGAACAAGAAGGACAACAACATCTCCAACAAGAAGAAGAAGGGTGGCAAAAGAAGGTTTCATGCTCATGCTGCCGAAGATGATGAACCTCCAAAGAAGAAGGCTAGGGCAGAAAGTGATAGTAATGATGACTCATCAAGTGAAGAAGAGTATGTTCTGATCTCTACTCTCACAGGTACCATCTCCCATGGTTGTAATGATTGGTTGATTGATAGTGGGGCTTCCAAACACATGACTGGGTTCAAAGAATCTTTTGTGAACCTATCTGAACATGAATCACCCCATAAGGTGAAACTTGGGGATGATTATCAATACCCAATCAAAGGAAGTGGTGAAGCCTCCTACAACCTAGATTTTGGAAAATCTCTGAAGATGAAGGAAGTACTTTATGTACCTGGGCTCAAGAAGAACTTACTCTCCATTTCTGCATTAGATGCAAAAGGTATGAGGGTTGCATTTGTGGATGGCCAAGTCCTAATGTGGCCAAAGGGAAACACCATAGATGATGCAGTAGTAATTGGAGAGCAAGAGGGAGGCTTGTATAAATTGAAGGGACAACCTGAACATGCCATGGTGCATGAATCCATGGAGCCAAGTGAACTTTGGCATAGAAGACTTGCTCACATGCACTATAGGGCACTTCCAATTGCAAGCAAGGAAGTAGAGGGTCTTCCTGAAATCAAGACCAAACATGAAGGTGTTTGCAAAGGATGTGCAAAAGGTAAGAACATTAAGAAGGCTTTCCCAAGTAGTGAAAGCAAGGCAAAAGATATCCTGGAAATCATCCACTCAGATGTATGTGGCCCTATGTCATCCAGTTCCCTGAGTGGGTATGTTTACTATGTATCATTTATTGATGACTTCTCCAGGAAGACTTGGGTATACTTCTTGAAGGGAAAAGATGAGGTGCTTGATAAATTCAAGGAATTCAAAACCTTGATGGAGAATCAAATTGACAAGAAAATCAAGACATTCAGATCTGACAATGGTGGATAATTCACCTCAAGTGACTTCAAGAAGCTTTGCAGTGATTCAGGGATTAAGAGGGAGTTGACTGCTCCTTATAATACTCAACAGAATGGAGTTGCAGAAAGGAAGAACAGAACTATCATGGAAGCAACAAGGGCAATGTTGCATGACCAGGATCTTCCTATGCATCTATGGGCAGAAGCAGCTAGAACAGCTGTATATGTGCAAAACAGAACACCCCACAGGATATTGGACAACAAGACACCAGAAGAGGTCTTTTCTGGTAAGAAACCTGAAGTTAGCCATCTCAGAATATTTGGTTGTCCAGTATATACTTATGTCCCAAAAGAGAAGAGGACTAAACTAGATCCTTCAGGAAAGAAGGGCATCTTTGTGGGTTACAGTGAAAGCTCGAAGGCTTACAGAATATACTTTCCAGGGTTCAAGAAGATTGATGTCAGCAGGGATGTAACATTTGATGAAAACTCAGCATTCATCAAATCAAGGAAGGCACCTACTGAAGTTTATGAAGAACCTAAGGAAACAAGATTTTAGGACACTCCCATGACTGAAGCAGTTCCAGAAGATGTTCGTGAGTTTGAAGATCCACAAGAACCTATAGATCCACCCCGTGAGGATAACTCTCACAAGAGGAAACCTGTATGGGCTAGAGAGCTCATTCAAGATGCAGAAAGATTTGGTATTCCAGAAGAAGAACACAGAGCAAAGAAAAGAACCAGATCACAGACCAGCTATGTTGCTTTACTCTGTGACATTATGAACAAAGAGCCTTCCAGTTATGAAGAAGCAGCAGAAAAGAAAGAATGGAAGGATGCCATGGTCGAGGAATACCAATCAATAATGAAGAATGATGTTCCAAGACCTAAAGAGAAGTCTGTTGTGACTTCTAAATGGATCTTCAAAATCAAACATGTTGCAGATGGCAGTGTGGAGAAATACAAAGCAAGATTCGTAGCTCGTGGATTCTCTCAGAAAGAGGGAATAAATTATGAAGAAACTTTTGCACCTGTAGCCAGGTATACTTCCATCAGAACAATACTTGCCCTGGCTGCAGCTATGAAATGGAAAATACACCAGATGGATGTCAAGACTGCTTTCCTGAATGGTATAGTTGAAGAGGAAGTATATGTGGAACAGCCACTTGGTTTTGAAATACATCACAGGGAGTCATATGTGTGCAGACTGAAGAAAGCCTTCTATGGCTTGAAGCAAGCTCCCAGAACTTGGTATGGTAGGATGGACAGTTTCCTATCTAGTTTGGGCTTTACCAAGAGTAAAGCGGATTCCAACCTTTACTACAAGGTTGAGGAAGGGAATCCTGTGATTCTACTCCTGTATGTGGATGACTTATTTGTAACAGGAGATGACAGACTGATTGCAGATACTAAAAGGAAGCTTGCCGCTGAATTCGATATGAAATATTTGGGAATGATGCACTATTTCCTAGGTATGGAGGTGTGTCAGAATGCAGGTGGGATCTTCCTTAGTCAAGGGAAGTACACAGTCGATATCCTGAAGAGATTTGGGATGATGGATTGCAAGGCCATGGCCACACCTATGGCATCGAATCTGAAGCTTCTATGTGATGCTTCATCTGAGCCAGTTGATGTCTCCATGTATCGTCAGATGATTGGGTCCTTGATGTACCTGATGAACACGAGACCAGACATTTGCTTTGTTGTGAACACATTGAGCCAGTTCCTGACAGATCCGAGGAATGTTCACCTGGTTGCTGTAAAGCATGTTCTGAGGTACCTGAAGGGTACAGTGGATTATGGGCTCAAGTATGAAGCGAATCAAAAGTTTAACCTGCAGGGTTATGTTGATTCAGATTGGGCTGGCAGTGCTGCAGATAGGAAGATCACATCTGGGTGTTACTTCAATATGGGATCAGGTGTGATCTCTTGGTTTAGCAGGAAGTAGTCCTGCGTAGCACTGAGTACAGCAGAGGCTGAGTATGTTGCAGCCTGTTCAGCTAGTTGTGAGGCAGTATGGCTACGGAAGCTACTGTCTGAGTTATTTGATCTCCCGCTGGATGCTACTGGTATCTTCTGTGATAACCAGAGTTGTGTGAAGCTATCCGAGAACCCAGTGTTTCATGACAGGTCGAAACACATAGAGATCAAATATCACTATAACAGGGATATGGTGCAGAGAGGAGCTGTGAAGCTCCTATATGTTGCAATGGACGAGCAGATTGCAGATGTACTGACGAAGCCACTAGCCAGGGTGAAGTTCAAGTACTTCAGAGAGAGGCTTGGCATTCTTCAGATCGAGGACACTTCGAGGAAGAAGTGATGGACACATTTGCTGAAGCCATTCCAAGCATGTTGGAAGGAGGATCCTTCACATGGCTGTGGATGTAAGCGTTGGATCATTTTTATGTATGTATGTATGCATCATGTTGGATGCTGGATATGATCAGTTGGATCATTTTTATGTATGTATGTACGCATCATGTTGGATGCTGGATATGATCAGTTGGATCATTATGTGTACGCATCATGTTGGATGCTGGATATGATCGGTTGGATCATGTGTATGTATTTTGCTTGTACGCATCATGTTGGATGCTGATGGATACATTGTGTGGATCATGTATCTTTGTATGATCAGGTAAGATAATGTATGTTGATGGATACATTGTGTGGATCATGTATCTTTGTATGATCAGGTAGATCATGTATGTTGATGGATACATTGTGTGGATCATGTATATTTGTATGATCAGGTAGATCATGTATGTTGATGGATACATTGTGTGGATCATGTATCTTTGTATGATCAGGTAGATCATGTATGTTGATGGATACATCGTGTGGATCATGTATCTTTGTATGATCAGATAGATCATGTATGCTGATGGATACATTGTGTGGATCATGTACCTATGTATGTATCAGGTGGATACCTGGTGTGCATCAGATGGATGCATTGTATGATCAGGATGATCATGGATGACAAGCTTCTCCAGATGACATGCAGCAGGATGTTGCAGTGATGATGATCAGGATGATCATGTGTACATCAGGATGATGTTTGATGAGTATCAGATGATACTTGGTGGCCGTGGATCAGGTTGTGCAGGAAAGCATGTAATTTGTGCCCTGGGAGATTTGCAGATGGTCTTTCGAGGTTTTTCCTATGGCATGTAATTCGGTGCCCTGGGACATCTGGCAAATGCTCTTGCGAGGTTTTGCTTGGGAGGACATGTAATTTGTGCCCTGGGATATCTGCAGATAGTCTTTCGAGGTTTTTCCTATGGCATGTAATTCGGTGCCCTGGGATATCTGGCAGATGCTCTTGCGAGGTTTTGTCCTATGGCATGTAATTTGCTCCTGGGAGATCTGGACAGGATGAAAAAGGCCTCAGATGCTTCAGCCAGGTTTTGCCATGACCACATGTAATTTGCTCCTAGGAGATCTGGACAGGATGAAAAAGGCCTCAGATGCTTCAGCCAGGTTTTGTGGTGAGATCACATGTAATGTGCTCCTGGGAGATCCGACAGGTAGAGCCGTGTGCTCGTAACAGCCTGGGATGCTTCAGCCAGGTTTTGTGATGGGTCACATGTAATGTGCTCCTGGGAGATCCTACAAGTAGAGTTGTGTGCTCGTAATAGACTGGGATGCTGCAGCCAAGTTTTGTGACGCACGTAATGAGTCCTGAGGATTCCACAGTATGGCCAGTGATGATGAAGACCTGCAGATGGCGGGCCTACATCCAGTATGAAAAAGGACTGGCTCTTTAGAACTTCCTATGACGAGTAGAGTCAGAGATTGGTTGAGATAGCAGCAGCAGTGACGATGATGATGACGATGATCCAGAGAAGAAGACTTGTCTAGCAGATCTGTGTCGAGAAATACCTTCCTAGTTAAGAGGGAGTGTTGATGTATATGTAACTTCGGAATGTATTTCATCTGTATATTTTATATATATTTATTGTACCCTTATAAGAGATGTGTTATTCCTCTATAAGGAAGTGTCGTCATGTGGATTGACAAGTGTCGCAAGTGTGTGTACTTGCCGATGGGTTATTAGACCACCATTTGGGGTCGGCCTTGAATTATATATAATATAATGTGGATGTATCTAAGTAGACAAGTCGGCCCCAGTAGGTCACTAGGCAAAAAGGTGAGTATAAATAGAGATAGGAGATCTCTATTTTACTCACTCGGAAAAGCAACTAACTCTCTCTCTGGAAAGTGGCGCACTTGTGAGGAGGAGGAGGATCATCTGCTAGGAGACTATCTCAGTGTTATTTGGTTGTACTTTGGTTGAGCCATTGCTCTCTCTATCTCTGAGGAAGTTGTGGGGTTTTTCACCTTAGGGTTTTCCCCACGGAAACTCTGTGTCTCTTGTCTCTATGCTTTTGATTCTTGTGATGCTTGTGATGCTTGTCATATTATGATTGTCATGCATTGATATACTGTAGATGTTATTCTCTCAGCAAAGATCCTAGAATATAATGAATTAATGCTCAAAATTTAACAACAGTCTCGTCGTGACCTGCACCCATCTACCCCTTATCATTCCATGTACCTCCCCGCTTGCTATTACGGTACTCATGGCCTCATCCCACCAGGGTTTTTACTAATCCAAATAAATCTTTAATATGGCCTTTTTGCAAATGAGCATTTTAATGGACAAATGTAGCGGCAATAGAAACCTGCCCCTGGGTCCGCAGAAGAAATATATTTAAGCTTCACTATAGGATTTGTTCGTATCGACCGAAAATTCAGTGATATACCATTCTAGTATGCTGTCAAGCCAAACTTCGACAGCCCGCGACGCTTTGTTGTCGACTTCCTGCAGCTCTTGGATCAATTCTAAGGTCCAGGCTATTGGCTCACCACCTTGGAAGTTCCTCTTCTGGAATGTCAATTTTGACAACCACTCAAACAAGATGACTGGGAATTCATAGAAAAAGTATTCGTGTGGTCAGTCGTGAATGTACGTTTCCAATAACTAATTTGTCATCAGCCGAGGGTTATGGTTTTCTTTTTCAGCAAACTCTTACAACTTATGATTGAACCAATCTTGTATTTTTGGTTTAGTCCGATGCCACAACATATCCTTCTTTCACTTCGCACTACGATCCTGACAACATAACCATTTTTTGACACAAAGCCAATCGACAAGGGTTCCACATGTTGTCAACACGAACCCACCGCGATCTCCCTGAGCACTGGCCCAGACAGGTTTTTACCCTGTCCAGCAACACCTGCGGAGCAGATGAGGTCTCACCCGAGATGTTCAAGGGAGAGTTGACGGAACCATGTTTCCACCGAATGAAGGAGGATGTTGTGTATCAATTACTTAACTTATCGCACCATTTAGAAATAGAACTAAGCATTCAACTCAGGCGTTAAGCATAATTGCGACATTAGTCAATAGATCTTAACATTCACATAATCATCATTGCAATAGATATAACAGTAAAGCATTAATCGCAGCAAGAAAACATGGCATCATTCACAAAGCCATATCGCATAATGCATTTACCACAAGAAGATGGAAATGACACAAAGGTTCTGCTCAAAAAACTCTGTCACATCACATTATCTTCGCAAAAACCCAAATACAACAAAATACTCAGTCTTCCGCTTCGGATCAAGATCAATATTTCACATTCATATGCTTCACCAAGATGATCCTATCCCTTACAAACCTACATCTATTTATAGGCTTACGCCTTTACATTTGTGGTCCACTTAGGCAACCACCTAACTACTTCTTAACAAACTTCTACAAAAACTAACCCAAAATCCCACATAGTGCGATCAAATGACCCAAAACCTGCATAATATGGTCCAAATGACCCAAAAACTACATGATGCGGTCCAAATCACCCACAAACTACAAAAAATACTTGTCGCCTTGTGCACTGCTTTCCTTATTTCGCGGTATCGTAGTATTCACGATGTTGCGATGAGGGTTCATCAAACCGCCTGCCAACAAATTCCTTTCATATGAGTGCATTACTAGTGGTTATTTGATGATTTCAAATCATCGCAAGCAGTGCATCACGTTTTTCTAGGTGCACCGTAATGGAAATTCAAAATTTTACAAAAAAAACTTACAACATACACCGATGCGTATTTTTAATACATCTGCACTATATAGAAAGTAGATAAACTCTTATGATACACACTAAATCATATTTTAAAAGAATCTTTCGACACCATACACCTTCCTATTTTCACTCATGGCCATGCTGGTCCTAGTGCATTAAGAATTATCATTCTCACCATGCGTGGGGTAGACACGTGTATATAAAGCACTATTGTGCCCTGTTTATGGATGCACCATTATAATAATTATATAATTTTTTTGTCATTTTTTAAAATAAATATTGTGTGTCTTTGGCACGTTCATTATCTAGTAGTGCACTATGATCAGTGCGCTATATATACAAAAGCACCACAAGTAGTGCTTGACTGTGATTTGGGTGCACTGCTATGGAAATTTATGTTTTTTGAGAAAAAATATTTTTCATATATTAATAAATAAATTATTATTTAATTATTATTTTTTAGGTTTTATATATATACATGTCTGTGTCTATGTATGAGGCTAATGGAATTTATATGTTTCATTTAAAGACATGATGGAGAGAGAAACAATAGGTACAATAGGCGAGAGTGGACTTGTACAACATTGTATAGGTGTGGGAGGCCAAGGAGATAACTAGTTTTGTGAGCAGGTGGAGTTTTCCACCATTTTGTTTTCGGGGGTAGATAGATATATGTATCTAGATAATTCCTCCCATATCAATCTACTAATAAATAAATTAACCTTGGTTAATTTCTAAATGGTTGGTTCTATGCTAGATGTGGGTGCTTGACATCAGGTGCACTCAAACATAGATATCTTTGTTCCTTGAAGAAATATCACCTTTTTAGTGTAGATTTATAATAAATAGATATAAGATAGAACATAAGAGGATAACATGGATCCACCATAAAAATAAATAAAGCAAAAAATCCCGTTGAAAACCACAACAACTTCTATATCAATCATTCTGTAGATTACCCAATCATTGATTTTTTAGAGCTTTAGGGAAACTGTAATGTGAAATGCTCAAGAAATAAAGGATTTGAATTTTAAACCCTCGCGCAATGATCTAGAATGGTGAATCATGGCCTTTTGTTAGAATAGTTTGTCTAAACAACAAACAACGTCTTAGATTAGGTTTTGAAGATGCAATGAAAATTTCCTTTCAACAATGGATATTACGATGTCATCAACATCCTCATAGTTTGAAAGGAATGAATGAATTAAATCCTACATTCTTGACACTACTCCAAAACCATTTGAATAATCAATTATTTGCTAAGTCAAATTGCACTATGTAGGACATCTAGTAGGGAACTTTAATTGATTGTTTTTTTTATATTATTTTTTCATTGCACTCTATGGAATTAGATGTCACGTTCTATTTCATAAATTTGTGAATGTATCAATTGTACATTTGTTCATGCTTGAATCATATTCTACACTCCTAATCATATTACTATATGTGTTTCCACTACTATGGAATTTGGTCTCCTCTGGCTCTTCCATCATTTGGATTGACTTTCCTCAACAACTAATTTAATCAGACAAAGTCAAGCACACTAAGTCGATACAAAAAAATTTCATTAAAATTCAAGTATGTCTAAGCAAAATCATGAGAGTATTATGGATGGACTAAAGGAAATGCAGGAAAAATAAAATTGCAAGCAACAATTGATCACTAGAGTTAACAAAGAATAAGTTAGCTCTCACAACTCCTAACACTAAAAACAACCACATTAATAATATTAGTTTATGTGAATACACTGATAGGCTTATACTGGACACATTCTTAGGGAAAAATCATTATCAATGTGCGAAATATATGTCTATCGACGTATTCAGACACATTAATATTATAATGTGGTTGTTGCTAGTAACTGGTGAGCACATTAAATAACTAATGGGTGTTCCCATGAATATGGGTAACACATTTTGGAAATCAAAGGGTACGAGTATGGTGAAAAACGACCTCGATCGAGGGCTTAATAAAGTGATCAATTCATATTTTTTAATAAGCTCAATCAAGGGTTATGTAAACCCTTGATCGAGCACCATACCTCGATTCTGTTAGGATAATTAATACTCCAATACTTTTCCACCTTAGTATTATTTACCTTTTCCTAGTGTAGGATCATGTTGTTGACATCCTAATGGTGTGCAGTTGTCATCTAGGCCTCATTAGCCACATGACGTTCCCTACATGAATTAATTTAGGCCATGCATAGCTAGTTCCATACATTTTAGGAGCTAACTCAATGATCTAGTTCAGTCCACCCGAGTTCATGACTCTAGTGGGAGGTTTTGAGCTCTGATTGAAACTAACTTAATCAAATGTGTCCTCTCTATCCTAATTTGCATGCCAAAATCACTGATGCACCCTTCATGCTCAGTTAACTAATAATAGCTTTAGTTCACTGACAATTAGATGATTTTGGAACCTCCGGAGCGATGTAGTGGTGATATTTCCTATGCTAGACTGACATGGATTTGAATTCCTCCTAGGTAATAAAATTATCTCAATCGTACTATATTATTTTAATATACATATTAATGGAATATGACACCAGTTTTGATGCACATCTGAGTTTCTTTGCATGTTTGATTTTACTGCTCATTTCTTGCTAGTTTTCACTGCAATTCATCTTCCTTGCTAATTATCTCACTGTGAGATTTTCTCAATCTCAATGATCTATTGTGTTACATAATTTCAAATGGCATCAAATATCAATAGAGATGGTTTATATTTATTTTCGGATTTATCTGCAGGATTTTGAGAAGTAGCAGTAGCAGCTTACATTCGCTCCAATATATACAAGTGGAGAATTTGAATGCTCCTTTGACACCAAGAATCCTAACACCATTCAATTATCTGGATACGAGGGAAGATATGTAGATTGTGTTGCACAACAAGAGTATGTACATGGTCACAATGGGTAAGGAGTTCGAACCTCAGGTAACTGTTTAGAAAGAAAAGTACCTAAACAAGTTAGATGCGGCTTTTGGTTTTATGTGTATTCACATATCCAAATACTTACTCTTCCATCTTGATGGATTGAAGACCCAAACGGAGGTTTGGAAGAAGCTAGAAACTCTCTTTGGAAAGAAAGTTGAGCTAAGAGGCCATGTTTCGGACAATGAATTAATTGCTCTTAAACCTAACAGTTTCGAAACCATACAATAGTTCTTTTCGAATTTCAAGTACTTGGTTATGTAGTGCAAACAATGTGGAATTGACAAGAAGGATGAGAAAATGGTGCTATCCATCCTAAGAAATATTGGTCCTAAATTTTTAGTATTTTTGTCTACTTTCCACTCTAGGATATTGTCAATCCCCAATTGGAAAATTCCTTCTTTAGATGCATTCATTGAATCCCTCATTCAAGAACAAGACAAACTGATTCAAATGGGATCCATGCAAGCCTCCAAGAATTAGGCTCTTATGGCTGGGGAGTCCAAAAGTGAGAATGCTAAAGGGAAGCAGAAGGGAAAGCAATATGAATCTAAGCCGAAGGAGAAGCCTAATTCATCAGAAGGAGCCACCTGCTCCAAGAAGGATAAGAAAATTCAGTTTGAGATGACCAAGTGTGCCTATTACATGCATGAAGAAAAAGATAGATCAAATGACCAAAATTATTGAGCAACACAATATTGTCCTCCCAGAAGGTGTAAGGAAGACTGATTCCATGCACTAAAATCTAGATTCTGAAAATAAAAATCCTTCCTCATTGATTCTGGAGCCTCCAAGCACATGGTCGCCTCCATAAAATAATTTTCTTCTCTAGATATCACTTATGGTCCTAGTATTGACATGGGAGATGATTCACAGATATCTGATGAAGGGAAGGGAGCAATACAATTGGATCATTGAAACTTCAATAATGTTCTGTATGTTCCTTCTCTGGCATCAAACTTGCTATCTATTTATTATATGACACACACAAGTTCACTAAAGAAAGTTTTTTTTGGACCTGACACAGTTGAGATTACAGAGATCTCATCTGGGAAGCTAATAGTCAAAGGTGTTGCAAACCATGCCTCAGAGGCATATGATTTCTCCCATTATTTTCCATATTCACATCAAAGTTCCCTCTTGACCCATGCCAATGAGACTAGAAAACTCGGGCATGAGATATTCGGACATCTCAACTTAAAGTACTTTCTATTGTTGCACAAGGAAGATATGGTTGAAGGATTGTCTAACATAAAATTCTCTCAATGAATCTGCAAAGGATGCTTGGTAGGGAAGCATCTAGAGC
Organism: Larix kaempferi; assembly: GCA_027924585.1. NCBI lineage: Eukaryota > Viridiplantae > Streptophyta > Pinopsida > Pinales > Pinaceae > Larix > Larix kaempferi. The sequence goes on from BSBM01001286.1 coordinate 579,966, forward strand.
AAAATTTTGATGTTGGGAAGGCAAAGAGAGCTTCCTATATACTTGATTTGATACACATTGATGTCTTAGGACCAATTCCGATAGCTTCTATGAATGGATCCATATACCTTATGAACTTCATAGATGACTACTCTAGGTTTTGTTCGATCTATTTTCTTAAGAAAAAGTCTGAGGTATTCAAGACTTTCAATTTTTTTAAGGCCTTGGTTGAGAACAGTGCTGGGAAGAAGATCAAATAACTCAAATATGACAATGGAGGGGAGTACATCAAGAGAGAGTTTCAAATTTTTTTCTTATGAGGACATCCAAATGTGGGATTCAGTCCCATACATACCACAACAAAATGGTGTAGCTAAGAGGAAGAATATGTCATTGAAAGAGATGGGTATCTGTCTTCTTGAAGGAAGGGATATTCCACCATATCTCTAGGAATAAGCAACGAAATGTGCCACATACATTTACAATAGGGCACCCCACAAATTTGTGGATGTGGTCACTCCATTCAAAGCAATGAAGGGACACAAACCTGATGTCTCTCACCTGAGGGTTTTTGGATTGAAGGCATGGGCCATAATCCCATCTGAGAAAATAAAGGCTCTTCAACCCCAAAGTAGCAAATGCATTGTCCTGGGATATGCAGAAGATGAAAACACATACAAGCTGATGGAGATTGCAACCAAAATATTCTTCATTGAAAGAAGTTTCCAATTCAATGAAGATCCATTGCAATATATTCAATCAGTTGGAAGAGAAGGTATATTCGATCTTCCTACTCTATTTGCACCTGATGAAGATCATAATGAGGTCTCTTTAAATGAGGACTAAGTTGAATTAGATATTGTTGTTGAGAATGAATATCAACCAGATCGAGATCTAGAACCAACACATGCTCCCAATCCATGGCCAAGGCCAAAATGGGCTCGCAAACTCCTTGAAGCTACTGGGAACATAGATGAGGATCCATATGACCATAGAAGAACTAGATCTCAGTACCACGATGAAAACCATGCACTATGTCATACAAATCAACTTTTCCCAGAGAGGTGCTACATGATGGTGGGGTCTGATCCACAATCCTTCAAAGAAGCTTTCCATGATCCAAGATGACAAACTGAGGTTCATATGAACTACACTAGGGTACTATTGCACAATAGGACCAACACACTACATTACTTTCCTATAGAGGAGAAGACTGCAGAAATTTTTACAAAGTATTTCACTCATAAGATATTTTCCTAACTCAGATATCTGCTTGGTGTGAAGGTTGTTTGAGTTCCCTACTATTCATTTTTGAGGGTGGGGTTTCCCATGAGGTTTTTCCCATTTCGTTAGGTTCATGAAAATTGATTTTTTATTATTGATTGTATTGGTGACCTTTGGTCTTAGTTACCAGGGCCCAGGTTGTCTAAGTTTGGATTAAGGGGGGGTGTTAGGATAACTAATACTCCAATCCTTGTCCACCTTAGTATATTTTCCCTTTTCCTAGTGTAGGATGATGTTGTTGACCTCCTATTGGTGTTCAATTGTCATCTATGCCTCATTAGCCACATCGTGTGCCATACATGCATGAATTTAGGCCATGTAGAGTCACTTCCCTACATTTTAGGAGCTAACTCAATGATCTGGTTCAGTCCACCTGAGTTCATGACTCTAGTGGGGGGTTTAAGCTCCGGTTGCAACTGATTGTGATCAAATTCACCCTATATATCCTTATTTTCATGCCAAAATGACTGATGCACCCTTCATGATTAGTTAACTGACAATAGCTTTAGTTCACTGACAATCAGTTGAATTTGGAACCTATTGAGCACTGTAGTGGTGGTATTTCCTATGCTAGACTGGCATGGATTTGAATTCATCCTGTGTAATCAAATTCTCCCAATTGTACTATATTCTTTTACCATAGAAATTAATGGAATATGATACCAACTTTTATGCACATCTGAGTTTCTTTGCATGTTTTATTTTACTACTCATTTCTTGTTAGTTTTCACTGCAATTCATCTTCGTTGCTAATTATTTCACTATGATATTTTCTTAGGCCCAATGATATATTGTGTTACAGAATTTCGCAGGGTTTACATAAAACTTGATAGAGAAATTGAACTCGATCACGGTAACTTTCTTGATCGATCCTAGAAGCTCGATCGAGTGATTGACGTAAGATTGCAGCAAAGTCAACGCCTATGGAATTTGATAGCTTGATCAAGCTCTATAAAGCTCAGTTGATATCTTGACCGAACTCTTGTAACAACTATAAAATAAAATAAAACATACTTGTCTTATTTCAGTACAGTGTTTATTGCATAGGAGCTTGAACGAGGAGTATATGGAAACTCTAATGAGAGGTGAAGAGAACTGCAACTTTCCACCACTAATGACTATGTCGATTTGACCAAGGAGTGAAACTTGCCACAAGCCACCACTCTTAATACCATGGCATCCACACCAATAGGTAGCTAACTCAAACCCCCCCAAAAATCAATTATTTTGTGCATTGCTTGAAAGTGTTTTTTATTTAGTAATTTTAATTAAAAAAATTTGAAACTTATTCAAAATCCCCCAAAATCAGTTCTTCTATGCATTGATTGAAAGTGTTGTTTCTTTTAGTAATTTTAAATATTATTTTGTGAAATTTGTTCAAATTCCCCCAAAATTAGTTCTTCTATGGATTGATTGAAAGTTTTTTCTTCTTAATAATTTAAATAAAACTTTCTGAAATTTGTTCAAAACCCCATAAAATCAATTATATCATTGATTGAAATTGTTTTTTTTTTTTTTTTTTTTATAGTAATTTTAACACCTTTTTTGTAAAATTAGTTATTTGTAGTGTACATATAATCCAAACTTTAGTTCAAAACAAATTATCAATATTGAGAGTAGAGGGATTGTTGTTTAAATTGATATTGTATGGTACATGATGCATCTGATTTTATATCTATAGGTGTGATTTTTGTATTTGAGACAATGTAATCTATCTTCTTTCCAACTCCATAGGTGGAACAAAATTTGGGCCATTGTAACTTCATATATGGTTGTTTCTCTTAAATCATGTGTTTTAGATTAAATTCAGAAGTAGAAAAAACCCTAACATAAGCAATTTGTGTAACTCCAAAAATATATTAATCATATATGTTTATAGGTATATCTTCTAACAAACATTGGTCATGTACATTAGCTTAGAGATGTACAACCATCTCTATATTGAATGTACAACCATGATGGGCATGCTAGTATTAGTTATTAGTTGTTAGGTGTTTCTATGTTAAGTATATAACTAAGAACATATAATGGTGAGGAAATCCATTTATAGGTAGAGTCTTCTTAGAACCCTTATTGTATTCAAAGGATAACATATATATGATTTATCTTCATTTTTTCATGTAAATCATTATCCAAACCAGGGTTCTTCCCTCCGCAAATCGACTTCATCAGGAGGATTCAATGTTGTATCCCTCCCCCACGTAGAAGGTGTAGTCGTATGAGAACTTGTAATGCCCCATACTTTGACAGACATTAATTAAAAACTCTCATGTGACTTAGCTTAGCATTTTAATTGCTTATTATGTGTTTGACTAAGATAAATTGATTAAGACTATTGTTATGTGGACTTACGTACTCCTTTGAGTTTTGGATGGTAAATGGAATCTATTGTTTTAGTATATTAATGACAATGAATATGTTATTTCATTGGAACATGCAAAATTGAATATGGAATATCAATATGTGGAATGCTAATTTAGTTTGGTTGCAAAAAGAACATACATGATTCTATTTAAATGTTGTTTTATTGATATGGATTAACACTCGAAAGAATTGGGTATGTCTATACATGAGTTTCATGTTAATGATGAACTGTTCCACATGTTGATAGGCTATGAGATATGTGGATTCCTATAATTCCAAGGGGCACGAGTTGTCTTGGACATTAGGAGGATAATGATGTTATATCAAAATTTTCATGATATTTAATTATGAATTCCAATATTTCTATGACTTGTGGGTGAGTGTGAGTTTTGAAAGGAATTGTGACTTCCCCAAAGTGGTTGTTCAATGATGGGACCCCTTAGATCAATGATGGTACAGTATGGTTGATGTAGGGCGTTGAACCTAGTACTATTAGGGGGTGGAGGCATTTCCCACTATTTATCCTCTGAAACCTGGAGTTGTGGGAGGGTTGTGCTGAGCACGCTCATGTGCATGTGCGAGGACGACTAGTGGGTGCCTGTTGGGGAAACTTGGTTATTGTGGTTGATCGACACTTCTGCTTACGGGTTCTATATGTGGTCCTACGCATAGTCGAGATTCCATGGTATATTCTAGCAGAGGATGGGATGATGAGGTCAAGATCTGTAAGTAGTGGTGATTAGGTGGATGGAGTAATAATGGGATGGATGGGACGAATGATGGATTGGATGTTGTTCTTGATTGTTATTAACCATCATTATTATATACTCAATTTCATCATTATGTTTACCTAATTATGTTTTATTGCTTCTATATGAATGATTATGAATGATGAATGATGCATTGTTTGATTGTTCTTCTATATGTTGTTTGGAAGCATGTAATAATGATATATTAGGAGCATTAAAAGTGATTATTAGTACCCACACTTAAGACATGTGCCTTGTCCATGCATATGCTAATTTATGAGTACATTACTATTATTGGTCGATCGATGAATAAATTAATATGATTATATTATCTATTAGTAAGTTAGTTGATGAATTGTTGAAAGCATTACTTGTTTGTTGAAAGTATGTGTTTGTTGACTTGTTTAAATATGTTTTAGATCTATATAAATTGATTGGATTATTGAATGAAATATATAATTATATACATATAATATCACATATGTCATAGTATAATATAGTATATGAAAATATCTTACTTGACTTATGTATAAGAGGATAATATAAATAAATGGATATAGATAGGATTGCACAAATTTTTAGAAAAGAGTTGTCATAGTTGCATTTAAGATAGAAGCATGACGAGTGAGACTTTGCAACCATATTTATTAATATTTTATTTATTTTAATAAAATTGCTATTTTTTTTAGAAAATGAATTTATTGAATGTTGACTATTATTTTATTGGAATGTATTGATGGATGAGGAGGAGGAGGACTTTGGATATAAATAGGAGACTTGAGATTGGGAAGCGAGGGTTCTTTTCTCTTGAAGGATATTTGGGGAGAGTTTTTCTTGAAAGGATAATTTTGGATATTTTGGGGCATGATGAGTTTGGAAGAGTTGGAAGAGTTTGATAAATCTTGGAAGAATTGATACATAGCCTACTAGTGCGTCACTATTCTGTTCTTTGGGGGTCTTAAGCACAGAGGGCCAAGAGGCCATCTGGATGGGATCAATCGATGGATTCCTGGGACTAGGGAGCCAGCTAGGCCCCTAGTTGGATGGGAGGTAAAATTGTGGATTCACTTTAGGAAATGAAGATGGAAGCAAGTTGATGTGAAGGTGGAAGCTTGCTTCAGTTTGGACTTCATCACCATTCTTATATCGAGGTATTTTTCTTGTTATTTTAAGTTGCTTATATGCTTTTGTAAAATATTTATATGATGGTATGGTTCATGAATGTATATATATATATATATATATATATATATATATATGTTACATGATGCTTGTATGTTTCTTCCACCAGTTGAATTTGTATTAAAACTCTTGCAAAATTCTAGAATGAAAAGAAAATAGATGTTAATTAGATTAAAATTCATAATTCCTTTAGAGGCATTACACATGGTATTAGAGCTCTTGGTTCAAAAACCGGAACCTGAAGGGATTACATAAAATTAAAAAGGAATAAATTTGATATTTGAATTTCCATTGTGAATGAAGACATAAACTTAAATAGAACATAAAATACACAGTGCAACATTGAATAGTTGGTGACCCACACCTTGCGGATGGTCCATGGCATCATAGTCTTGAGAAGAGTGTTTAGTTACAAGTGAATCATGACCATATTATTTGATTCCATTTTAGGTTCTTCAAACACCTTAAGTGCAACATGTTTCACTACAAATGCTTAATGTACTAAGACTAATAAAACATTTACTGACTTTAGCTCTTCTATCAACCAAGCTGTGACTGTATGTTACTGGGTGGAAATTATGAATGGAAAGACTCGCACCTCTAGAAAGGCGAACATCTTCTAACTCTATAAAATCCTCGATAGTATCTATAATAAATATCAAGTCATGTATAATATGGTTCTAAGTATATTTTAACCATTCTCAAGGCTAGAAAAAGAAATCTTGCTATTCTAGCACTAAAAGGAAGGGAAGATAGTTTCTTTGGAACGGAAGCCAACTCTTCTCCCTCTTGGAATGGTGCCTGTTAAACGAAAAAAATTCAGAAATGGATACCTTTGTTACTGGTTCAAGGTAAACTAAGTAAGATGCTATTGGATCTACTCATAGGTATAGATCCGTATCTTCACCTATATCTTGCCCCACAATACTTGATGGACTTAAATCCCTCGAAATAATGGTGTCATAGATCGGCCACCTACCTGCAATTGTAAAAAATTCCACCAAATTAAATTGTCTTGTGATGGGTAACATTCCGGAAAATATGGATGAGAAAAATAGGAAAGATGCAAGGTCTCAACCCCCCATAGGATTTGTTCTCTCTACCTGTGGTGGCAACTTGGAATGGAAAAATGGGATGTCAGTTCTGACGGATCAGCTACTTATCCATTGGGATACATATTTCTGGAAGTTGATTCACTGAGTGGGGGATCTCAAGCCCCTACAATATTTTAAAATAGTGGATGGAAATGAGGTCTAAATATTTAACCCTAGAAATGAAAGAGTTGGATGTCGAGTGGCCTATAGTCGAATGGCCCTTAGTAGCTGGCTTAATTAGTACTTGTGAAAATCCTCACAACAGATCTAAGAGATGATGTATACCTCACAAGAGTAATTATGATTAAGCAGGAAAATAGAAGAAGAGTGATCAATGCAGTATAATGAGCAACAGAATAATATGGTACATTAGAACTCGGATAGAAGCAATAATACTTCACACACACTAATTCATTAATCACAAATGGACAAATAAATAATACAATGCATGAGGAATTCGAATGCCTAATGTGGCAATTCGAATTAGACTTCATGGAGTGATCAAAGGATCACTGGAGTGTCATCAGAGCACAACTAGTATCATCAGAGCACAACTGGAAGTCTTCATCATCATCAATGGATTCATCAATGCTCAAGTAACTGTCAACCATCAATCAAACTAAGTATGGTAGGTGTAACTCAGTGTAACTAACTGTAACTGAGTGTAACTGAGTGTAATTGAGTGTAAATTGAAGACAACTGGATTGGTAGGTAAAGAAGGGTGAGTTGCTCCCTAAAATCAAGGAAGAAGGGCGCATTAAGCAACTGGAGGGATAAAACTGAATAGTGAGAAGCTCCTGGGGGCTGGCTAACTGAGGGCTAGGTGCTGGACTGATGACTGGGATGCATGCAAACCCTAAAAGTGCATGCATGATTGAAAATGTAAATGATCAAAATACTGGTGGGACTAGGATGGAGTATAGGAATATCCTAACACCCCCCCTTAATCCATCCTGGGCCCTGGTAACTAAGACCAAAGGTCACCCAATACAATGAATAATAACAATCAATAAACCAAGGAAGTTGGAAAATTTCATAGGAAACATACCCCCTCCTCAAAAACAGACTGCAAGGCACACAAAAATAAATGCTCCAAACTCAAGCAGGTGTGATGCTTGTTCATATGATTGGAGGTATCTTCTTCTTGGGAAGAAGTGGATCATGCTCAAAAAGCATGTGTTTGTACTTGCTCTTCAATTCGAATGTGATGAGAACAAATCCAGTAGTATGAGAACGATCCTTGAACCTGTGATTCGAATCAGCTGAGGTAGGGTCAAATCTTTGAAAGTGCATATAGTCTTTTGCCTTCTCCTTAGAACCACCATGGGTGAGATTATGCCAAAAAGAACTATTACATGTTTGCTTGAAATCAAAATCAGATTTAAGACTTAAAAAACAGTTTCTTGAGATCTCCTTTGAACCAGCAGGGGTGAGATCAAAACTATCATATGCATGAGAAATTTTCCCAAGCAGTAATTGCTTAGAACCTAATTTAGATACAAGACTTGAATCATGGTTTCTTGAGATCTTCTTTGAACCATGATAGGTGAGATCAAAACCAGTAGATGCACGAGAAATCGTCCCAAGCGAATGGCAATGGCCATATTCTTCAATGACCTTCTGAAAGCATGGAATTATGATCATATAGTAGTATAAAAGAGGATATAGATGGAGAGGAGCGAATGCATTACCTTCAATAGTTGTTTTGACCTCCGAAATAATCATTTGATCATGATGCAAACCAACAGACTCTGGTGCAAGAGAGGATTTAGGACCTTCTACAATATCTAGAGTGTGAGCTGGCACAAAAAGAGAAGAAAGTTTGAGCATGAGTGTAGAATCTGCAAGTTCTTTGTGGACAACTTCAATGTGAGATGATACTGGTGCATAATCTGAGAGACCATCAAGGGGAGTGAATGTATCACTTTGTTTGCTTTCGAATGGGTTGGGACCAAGTCCTTCATTCTCTCTGCCAAATTTTCCATCCAGGTGAGCCCATATCTCTTTTGGAGTCCATAACGCCTTTGGAGTTTCAACACCATTACGGTATTTGAATTGGAATCTCTGGTATGCAGACAAAGAAAACATCATTGGTCCAAAGTGCATGTCACCTTTATTTAACCAGACAATCTTCTCTTCAAGGGATTTGAACTCTCTTTCAAAATAACAATAAAAAAGATCATGGATCTTCAAGTCTGCTATCATTCTTGGTTTCCATTCATCATAGTTGAATGGAGAAAGAGGAGTAATTCCTGATGAATACGTAGAAGCTATTGAAGACCTGCAAAAACATTATAGAATATCTGCAACTGCTATTGCTGCAAAAATGCAGAAACTGCTGCAACTGCTGCACTCGAAATCTTTGTAATAACCTACAAAAAACTCTCAAGAATGGGGATAAACAATACTCTCAACATGCTCTGATACCATGTGAAAATCCTCACAGCAGATCTAAGAGATGATGTATACCTCACAAGAGTAATTATGATTAAGCAGGAAAATAGAAGAAGAGTGATCAATGCAGTATAATGAGCAACATAATAATATGGTACAGTTGAACTCGGATAGAAGCAATAATACTTCACACACACTAATTCATTAATCACAAATGGACAAATAAATAATACAATGCATGAGGAAATCGAATGCCTAAGGTGGCAATTTGAATTAGCCTTCATGGAGTGATCAAAGGATCACTGGAGTGTCATCGGAGCACAACTAGTATCATCGGAGCACAACTAGAAGTCTTCATCATCATCAGTGGAGTCATCAATTCTCAAGTAACTGTCAACCATCAGTCAAACTAAGTCTGGTAGGTGTAACTCAATGTAACTAAGTGTAATTGAGTGTAACTGAATGTAATGACTGTAACTGAGTGTAACTGACTATAATTGAGTGTAAACTGAAGACAACTGGACTGGTAGGTGAAGAAGGGCGAGTTGCTCCCTAAAATCAAGGAAGAAGGGCGCATTAATCAACTAGAGGGATAAAAATGAATAGTGAGAAGCTCCTGGGGGTTGGCTAACTGAGGGATAGGTGTTGGACTGATGACTGGGATGCATGCAAAATGCATGCAAACCCTAGAATGCATGCAAACCCTAAAAGTGCATGCATGACTGAAAATGTAAATGATCAAAATACTGGTGGGACTAGGATGGAGTATAGGAATATCCTAACAGTACTAGAAGGTGTGACAACCAGATCCTTCAAAATAAACATAAACTTTAGCGAGATCAATCAACAATTAAACATACACACCTAGCTATTAGTTTATTAGCAGATCCACCATTGTTTGTTCGCCCTTGGAGGGTATCATCCAACAAATATTACATAACCTAGATCAATATGGAGGGAGGAATTATCTATATCATTTATGAGTCAGGTCTTATAGGGTTTTATCTATTATCGAGAGAATATGAGGATGAATACTATCAGATAGCTAATAGAATTTATTTGACGAGAAGATTGGATAAAATTGTAGGTTATATCTCTGGCCTACCTCAAATAAGTATTAATCCAAATCCTACCTTGTTCGTAGGATTTCATGGCAAGGAATGAGCTACTCATTTTTCTACTGTAGACATTTTTTCCCATTTGGTAAAGCAAATTGAGAGGACGCTAGACATGGATAATGCATATATAAGAGGGTTGTAGGTCTCCTTGGGATATAAAACCTGTAGTCATTTTTAGAATAGTCCAACTTGATGCAAAGTGAAACGTCGTGGTATAAATGAGCATATCCCAGGCTAAAGGTTACTATCTTTAGATTTCAACCCACCTCACATACCAAATTTTGGGTGGAATTCGGTAAACCGACATATTAGTTAATGCATTAAGAAAGAAGTGGATTCAAGCTCATCGCAGAAATTGTAAATATTTTAACCACGTTTTTTCCCTCCTCCCATGTTCCATCCACCTTGAAAGCCAAACGATACGAATGTTGGGCCTGGCCCAGATGGGGCATTTTTTAATAGAAGGAATTTTGAGAACTTCGGAGATAAGTGCAGTTAAGTTTGAACAATTTTGGGATAAGTTTTGGTATGCTGCGAAGTTGTGCGCAGAATAGTATCGGAGGAGCTACGAGGCCAGTGCTGTGAGGAATACAGTGTCGTGATGTCCCACGTCAACAAAGATCCAGCTAAGTAGAGCATGGACAGATAAAGGCAAATATTTTGGTTAGGTCACAGAAGACCTATTTTTGGCAAAGATCGTCGATAACTACCAAGCAGTGGGTAGGTGCAGATTGGGGGTAGGTGGCTGATCACAATGGGTAGAAGACTACTACTACTCGTACCAGTCATCTAAGGCTGGAAAAGAAATAAAAACTCAGCGAAGGCAATAGGTTAGTGCACATATAACAGAAGATCTGCTACCAGATATCAGTAGTCCAGTTTTGGGAAAACCACGATGGTTTTTGTAAACCTAAGGGTTTTTCCTTCATAAATGTAAAGACATGACCTAAGGGTCTTGATCTATACATAAGGAAATTTTGTAAAGGGAAAGGGTTAATGTTATTGTTAATGTTAAGTCTTCATTTTGTCGATTAATATTGAATATTGTAAAGGCTCTGCAGTTGAGTGCGTAGAGACCTAACTTTGAGAGAGAAAGAGAAGAGTGTCTACAACTGAGTGCGCAGGCAAAGAACTATTGTACCCTTTCCAAGATAAATAAAAAATAGTTTTTGTGGACGTAGCTTCCCATCTGGGGGGGTGAACCACGTTAAACCATTGTGTTATGTGATTGTTGTGCATGATTATTATTAATTTGTGATCTAATTTACTTACAGTGCATGCATGAAGTTATTATTGCTTGTTATATGTTTACTGTGATCTGTATTCACTGCGGAAAGGATGGAATAAGATGCGAAGTAGTTCATGTAGGGAAGAATATTAAATAGTAAAGCACCTATAAGTATCGAATGAATGGATTGATAAGATAATTACACAGTTAATTGTTAAGGATTGAATCGTAGTATCAAAGCTCACAGCGCTGCGCATCTCACATATTTGCATAAGTTATGTTGTTTATCAAGCTAAATAATGATGAATGCTTAAAGGCTGTCGAATAAGGTTGAGTAGAAGTGATTAAGTCTCATAAACCCCACTACACGGCCTCTGGATGCACTGAGGATTCCAATATCCTTGTTTCTAAAAATACTCGACGCGGAGTAGGAGACTCCGCGCGATCACCAAACGTAGCTGTGTATTCTATCACCGCAATGCGCATTAAGCAATTGAATCGCTCACATCACAAGGTTGTGGAAACCTGCTTCTGCAACCACCCCCTCAACTTCGCCTCGGGTGAGACCTCAGGCTGCTTGCAGTCTGATTCCAAAAGGGCCGGTGAATAGGGGTTTTGTTGGTATTTTGTATCGCGATGTACCCAAGTCTACATTGGAAAACCTCTAGAACAGTGCTACAACCAACAAATTGTTCTATTGTCATGCTAATACTAGTGTTGCGATAGTGTATTCAGAAAAGTAATGTCCAATAGTTGGCATCCAAAACAGAAAGAGATTTGGGATTGGTGCGATAAAATCGAAAGAGACTTCGCAAAGAAAGAAAACAGACATCCACGTCTATCTGAAATACAGTGGTTGAATAGATACTTGTGGAGAGACATCCATGAAATATTTTGGGCATCGTTTCCAAATGAGCTACACGAGTGGATATCGCGCCTAGCAGAAAGAAAGAATTGCTCCCAAGGTGGAGTACCTACAGAGTGGAGTCCGGATCTTACCAAACAACTTAAAGAAATCGATAGCCCACTGTCAGGAGCAGTTGACTTCTGGGTTGATAACATATTAGAAGGATTTGTGACTGAATTTGCTGTAAACACACTGAAGTCCTACAGCCAAGCCGAAGCATACTTTGTCGAAGGATTCAGAGGTAAGTTTCTAAAAAACCTCAGTTTATACATTAAAACACTCTTAGCTGAGAAAGGTGTTTTAGGAATGCAACAATAGTCCTAAATATGTCATGGTAGAGAACACATACATTGATTCTGATGAAGAAAACCATACTTTGAGAAGTGGAAAGAGATACAAGCTTACTAACGAGAAGAAACCCACACCATCCCGAAACTATATAGATACCGAAATTCCATGTGATCTCAATAATACAAACACTCTGTTATCAACCACAATCCACTGTTTCATACCTCAAAATAAATTAGTCCAGAACCCACCCACTCCGAGTATCGCGTATCCCATCCCACAGATCAGTAATACTAGTAACACAGCAAAAGCGAGTGCTCAAAGCACTACGACTCAGACTATTCCACAGAATACTGTCCCTAGTACACAATCCGGAAGAAGAATGATAGATAACGATATAAAACTGTCGATATTCAAAGGAACGGCTTAGGAAGACCCTGATCAACACTGGTTTCTATGCGAAGCTGTGTGGAGTGTTAAGCAAGTGACAAATGATGCTATCAAGAGAGCACAGCTCATAACTACTTTTAGAGACAGAGCACTGCATTGGTTTATGAAGTATTCTCAAGCATAGTCGAGAACCCTAGCATAGATCAAAACTGCAATTGCAGCAGAGTTTAAGAAACCCAAATCAGAATCATAGTGCATAACAAAGTTGAAAGAAATCAAGCAGAAACCTACTCAATTGATCTGGGAATTCGACCAAAAATTCAAAACATTGTTGGACCAAGTTAGCTTTGTTATAGCTCTACAACAGCATCAAGAATGGTTCATTACTGCACTGTTGCCCCACATCAGACAACCACTAATGCAACAGAAGGTTGTATCTCAAGCTGAGGCTATGGAGATCGCAATGAAGTTGGAAGCTTCATCAATTGGAGAAAGTAGTTCTGGAATGATACATATTTAGAACCAATTGGGTACCTTGAAATTAGAGTTATAAGGTATGAAGAATGGAAAAGAGCAGAGACATGAACATCGACATGAAGTTTGGTGCACAAGATGCAAAGGATAGGGCCACACAAGAGAACATTGCCCCTTATTTCAAGAATACCTTAATAGTGGCGCACCAAACCCAATACATATGAATCATAACTACGCACTGTGGTGTAAAATTTGTAGAAGCAGAGGACACAAACCTGAAGACTGCTACCTAATACAAAAATATGTAAAGACACCTAAAAAATTATACTGCAATTTCTGTAAGTCAGTTGGACATGATGAGTCCAACTGTCGCGCTTATGAACTAATGAATGAAAGAAAGAGAGATATGGAAACAATGCGAGGTGCTGGAATGTACCGCCCTCAAGAGTAAAATCAGCCAAAGCAAGAGAACACCTACTATGATCAAGGAGGATATAGAGGCCGCGGTGGTGGATATCGTGGGAGAGGAAGAAATACTGGTCAAAATCAACGAAGAGGACAAGGCCAGGTAATATGCTATAACTGTGGCCATCCATGTCACGTATCAAGAGATTGTACTAATCCATGCACCACATGCAACTACTGTAAATCATTTGAGCATGTGATTGAATATTGTCCGGTGCTTGAGGTAGAAATGCAGAAGAGGAGAAGAACAAAAACACCAAACCCTAACATCCAGCTAATCGCATGAGATAATAGACCTATAGGCCAGAGTGTCAACGTAGTAACGCGAAGTGGCACTGATACAGGAAAAGACAAAAGCACAGAAGCCTCGACTTCTGGAACAACTGATCCTAAGAAGAAGCCTGGAGAAATAGTAGGGATAAGAAAAGCTCCTGGGAAAGCACCTCCATTGAACTTACAGAAAAACAAAGAAATATTCAAGGAAGCGTGGGACATGTTTAAACAACCACAAACTACTTCACCAAGGATTCCATTGCGAAGTCAAGAACCACAAATACAAGACATGCCAATGGCATATGATCAGACGCACACTACACTAGATACCTCTAATTTTGTTGCTTAGTTTCTACAAAGCTGCCTCAAGTTATTTAAAAACAAGGACACTCTTATGGAATTTGAAAAATAGATAAACTAGTATGAATCATGCAGTAAGAAAGGAATAGCACATGGCATAATACATAATATTAGAAGTCCTAAAAGAACCGGCAGGGAAATGCAGTTCATTGCACAGATAGGAGACTATGAGATGGATGAGATCATTCTTGATCTCGGATCTGAAGTGAATGTCTTAACCAAGCATACATGGTAGGCAATGGGAAAACCAAAGTTATAGTGGTCACCTATACAGTTAAGAATGGCTAATCAAGGCATAGTCATACCACTGGGAAGGTAACCAATACCATTGTCGACATTGATGGAGTACGAAGTTATGCAGACTTCGAAGTAATTGAAATTGTGGATGATAGCAATCCTTATCCAGCACTACTAGGCATTGATTGGGCAATGACGAACTCCACTGTCATCAATCTAAAAACAATGAAAATGATATTTGAAGGCAATGACATAAGGGTCGTCGCACCATTGGATCCTTCATAGGGAGAGTGATATGTTGAACCTATTCAAGAAGAGTACAGAGCCCAAGACCTTGACCATATCTATCAAATGACAACAAATGTTGCGGATTATATTGATCCTACTATGGATGGAATGCTTAGCTAGCACTACGATAGTTCTTACATCTCAGACTCAACACAGGATTAGAAAACTGGCAACACATAATGCATGAAGTTTCTGCCAAGAGATGCTCGACAATTATAAATTCACTCCGCTAGATTGGAAAGCAAGTAAGTCCAATCCCTACTTATGATGGTACAGCTAACGTTTATGCATTTATCAAAGAATACACTGCAACAGTTGCAGATGAACATCACATCTTAGCATTAGACATGGCACTCAAAGAAACACCTGCCAGATGGTGGGTTACACACAGAAAGACAATGACAACTTGGGAACAATGCAGAATAAAACTATAGATTAGATTTGTTGATAAGGTCATGCTACCATTTGAGAAATATAATGGCCAGACGGATCCAGGAGATCATATCGCAGCTTGTGTACAAGCTTGGAAAGAAAGACCGCAGATAGAATGGGTACATCTCTTTGTGCATACATTGGAGGAGCCTATTCCAAAAAAGTGGCATCTAGAGGAGGAAATGCGCACAGGAACCACAGATCGGTCCATCCTTACTGCAACCTTCCAGAAGGATTTTAATTTTCAAGATGACTCTCCGACTATACATGACGTGCTGCAACTGATCAAGCAAAAGATATTTATTCCACATCACAAGCAGGAAAATTTAACACTAGAAGAGTTTTTTGACACAAACAATGTACTTGTGAGTCTACAACTAGATTGGTCAGAACAGATAGAGCAGGATTTATACTGCTACAACATAGCTGAAGAAGTTGAAGATAGCGACGCGGAGGACCCACACAACATAAAAATCCAAGAATCAGAAGGTATACGCGAGGTAGAGGGACCTCCACTAGAAATTCCAGACATGAGTGGACCGGTTAAAACAAAGAAAGTGAACATCGGCACCCCTGCAGAGCCAAAGTTCACAGCAATAGGAGACTACTGGGATGATGGCATAGTTGCAGAGATCGTAGCTATATTATAGGAATATCAAGAAGTATTCCCAACGAAGTTCACATAAATGAAAGGTATCCTGGGAGACTTAGGAGTGATGAGAATTCCTCTCAAGCCAGGAGTGAAACCTATTGAACAAAGTCCATATAGACTGAATCCACGCTACAAGGAACGAGTTAAAGCATAACTCAATAAGATGCTCAATGCAGGAATTATTGAGCCGGTCGAAGAATCTGAATTAATAAACCCAATGGTTATCCAAGACAAGAAAAAAAATGGTGAGATTAGAATCTGTGTTGATCTCAGAAAGTTGAATGATGCCTCTATGCATGATCCATTTCCTACACCTTTTATCGATGAAGTTCTTGATAACATTGGAGGGAATGAAGCATACTCTTTTACTGATGGATTTTCTAGATACCATCAGATAAAAAATGATCCATTTGATAGGCACAAAACCACTTTTGCAAAAGAATGGGGGTCATTTCAGTATACAGTGATGCCTTTTGGCTTGAAGAATGCACTAGCCATATTTTCAAGAGTAGTGAACGCAGCATTCAAAGACTTCATCCACGAGTTTCTAGAATTTTACTTTGATGATTGGACCAATTTTGGGTTACTGAAGAACCATGCCGCGAACCTAAGAATGATGTTAGAAAAATGTAGACAGCATCAGATCTCATTGAATTTAAAGAAATGTATTTTCTATCTTCCTTATGGGATTCTACTGGGACACATTGTGTGTAAGAAAGGGTTCATGGTTGATCCAACAAAGATAGCAGTTATTGTAAATTTGCCTACACCAAATTCAGTTAAACAATTGCGCACTACACTAGGGCATACCGGATACTACAGAAAATTCATAAAAGGTTATGCACAGATAACCGTAGCAATGGAGAAGCTTTTGAAAAAGGATGCACCATTCATTTGGAATGAGGACTGCGAGAAAGGATTCGACACATTGAAAGAAAAAATGGTCACCACACCAATCCTATTTTTTCCAGACTGGGAAAAGCCATTTCACGTACATGTTGATGCTTCATGTATTGCATTAGGTATCGTTCTTGCGCAACCAGGAGAAGGAGGAATTGATCACCCCATTGCATTTTCCAGCAGAATGTTGTCATCTACTGAGAAAAAATATACCACTACTAAAAGGGAAGGACTTGCAATGGTATATGCACTACAGAAATTCAGACACTATTTGCTTGGTGTGCACTTCTCAATGTTTACTTACCATTCTGCATTAAAATACCTGGTAAATAAGCCAATGTTAGGGGGGCGAATTTGCATATGGTTATTACTCTTCCAAGAGTATGATTTTGAAATAATAGTTAAACTAGGCAAATTAAATCTAGGCCCTGATCATCTATTAAGGATTGACTCAGGAGAAGAACCAACGAATCTAGAAGATAATCTTCCCGATGCACAATTATTTGCTATACAGGTTGCCGATGATTACTATCAGGATATCATTCACCTTCTAACTACTGGGTTCACACATACTGAATTCACTATGCAGCAAAGGAAGCAACTGATAGTGAAAGCCGCTGACTTCACCATTATCGCAGGACAACTCTATAAGTTAGGACCCGATGAATTGCTGTGAAGATGTGTATTAGAACATGAGAAGCCATTTATATTAGCTAATGCACATTCAGGAGTCACAAGAGGTCATTATAAAGGAACGGCTACTATGCAGAAGATATTGCAAACAAGGCTATGGTGGCCTATGATCCATAAGGACTCCAAAGAACATTGCGAGAACTACGATGTCTGTCAAAGGACAGGGAAACCGTCAAGAAGAGATGAAATGCCATTGAACCCTCAGCTGACCTTACAGGCATTTGAGAAATGGGAAATTGATTTTGTGGGACCTATTAACCCACCAGGAAAAAGAACTAGTCCAAGGTACATTATTACAGCAACTGACTACCTCACCAGATGGGCAGAAGCAAAACCAGTCAAAGACTGTGGCGCAACTACAGTAGTACAATTTATTTTTGAGAATATTCTTACATGATTTGGATGCCCAAATTTTTTTATGAGTGATCAGGGTACCCATTTTCTAAACATAACTATTGAAGCTTTAACTGAAGAGTTCGACACTCGTCATCAGCGCAGTATGCCTTATCATCCACAAGCGAATGGTATTGTTGAAGCATTTAACAAAGTACTTGAGAATGCCCTAACCAAAGTATGCAATATAAACCACGATGACTAGGACCTGTGCATTCCTTTAGTATTATGGCATACAGAACGACATGCAAGAAATTAACTGGACATACACCTTTCAGATTGGCTTACGGATAAGAAGCAATAATGCCTATGGAGTACATTATACCCAGATTGAGAATAGTTGCATTTATAGGGATGGAAGATCACACAGCACTAGAAGAAAGGCCGTGACACTTAGTTGGGTTGGAAGAAGAGAGCTTCATTGCGGGATTCCACCAGCAAGTGCAGAAAGAACGAGAAAAAGCATGGCACGATCGCCACATCAAGAATAAGTCTTTTTAGGTAGGTGATCTAGTCCTACTGTATGATAGTAAATTCATGAAGTTTCCTGGAAAATTTAAAATGCATTGGCTTGGACAATATACTGTAATAGATGTTGCTAACAGTGGCGCAGTCCAACTAGCTACTTTAGCCGGTGATACACTACCCAGTTTGATAAATGGAAGTAGACTAAAGCTTTACCGCGATAGTCCTGCTTCGCAGCATCCAGAATGATAAATAAGAAAGGAAAGTTTTTAGGTGCCAAATAAAGTCAAAATTCAGCACTAGAAATTGTAGAAGAGTCTGTACATAAACTGATAAAGATAGATATATATAATGCACCGCGTTGGAAAAAAAAAGGAAAAAGAGAAAAGAAACTATATGCCGTGAAGTAACTGCGTAGAACCAACGATGACCTGCCGCGCAGTTTGACACAAGAATCCAAAAAATAGCCGTTACAAGTGTCGGTTGGGAATACACTCGTTATATAGTAATCCCTACTGACCACTCAAGCATTTAAAGAACAAATAGCCATTCTGAACAACTTAATGACAGAAAGGATGCAAGAATCAGCCAGATTTAGCCAATGGATACCACCATTAAATGCATATCTAACCATTCAGGGGCGCGGAGGATGATCCACTGTGCCTATAAATAACACTGCTTATCATCTCGCGGGCGTATCAAACACTTAGAATTTTCTACAAATACTTTTTCTGACCTAGTTTTCTCGCGGGCGTATCAAACACTTAGAATTTTCTACAAATACTTTTTCTGACCTAGTTTTCATAAGTTGTCTGCAACCATTGAAACTGTTTGCATGCCTAAGAAATTTTTATTTGAAGAAGAGTTCACGGTTGAAGAGACTATTAAGTTGTTCCAACACGGAGGTATTGACGAGTTAATGAGAACCCTAAACAATAAGATCCTTAAGGAATCAGAACAAAATCCAAGGATATCACCAAGACACGACCCCTCAATGAAAGACAAAGGGAAAAATCCAGTAGCACCCAGATCAAAACTACCGCAGACAAGTTCAGTAGGGCCAAAAAATCCCCTTCCTGATAAAGACATACCGTTAACTATGACTCCAGAATACATCTTGCCACGTGCAATAGATGCGCCGACCATTAAATTGCTGAAGAGCCCAAAGTATGAGAATCCAGTCTCACCTATATCAAAGCATGTAGAGGTGGTCAAAAATCTGTTAGGGAAGATTCCAAAATGCAAATGGGAGGACTATGATCTGCTAGCAATGCAGAAAGAGAAGCCAACTGGACCAAAGTTCCCACAGTTCCAGCTCGATAAATACATGTGCTGGAAGAAGAATGAAAAGGGTAACCTCACCTTGGTCACCGAGAGCTAGTTGTTAGGAGTATCCAAGTCTGGGCTACTCAACCTGCTAAGGCTTCCACATTTCGACAGATCACCGAAGCTCAATGTGGTGGTGCGAACTCTAATGGCTCGCATCCACCAGGGATATTTATGGCTAGATCATAATATTGACCTAACAATCGAATTAATCCACCATATAACTGGATTAGGCAAAAGGGGAGAAGACCCAAGGAAGTTCTTCCAGGGAAAGACAAAGGATAAAGAGGTAGTAGCATTAATGAAGCAAACACAGTCTGTGGTCAAAGGGAAGTGAGGCTTCCAGACGGAATACATAAAGGATGATGGAATATGGTTTGTCATGTAGATGTTAGTAGGAAAAATATTAAGCAAGTGCCGACCATTAGAAGTAAACGCAGGCGTAGTATTGCTTGGCGCTGCAGCCGCCGAGGGACAAGAATTCAATTGGTCCCAATTTATATTAAATGAATTCCTTGAAGAACTCAATGATACACAAATCAATGGTGGATATTTTCATTTTACCTGGCTAATCATATTGATCGGATTCCTGGGGTGGAGGGAACCGAAGCACTATGTCGGAGTGGTCACAAACACTTCAGACTGCAGAGGTGCTAGACATCAGAATCTTTCGGCGAGCTTGAATCCAGACAAATAGCACGAAACAGCACTGGTGTTTTACACATATTATGACCGGCTACGTGGGGCCATCATGCTTACACCTCACATACCAAAGCAAGTGACGACCAAAGATATCCGCATTATAAATTTTTATGCTGCGATGAAATCCATCTCCATTTCACCCAAAGCACAGAGGAAGAATGTTGATTGGTACCCTGGAAACTACCATATGTACAAGGAAGATATTGACAACTTAATGAAAGAATGGCCAGCTGAATTCCGAGTTGAGGTTGTGGACAACGAAAGTGATTCTGGTGAGGATAACCCTATCCCATGTCCCATTATAGACGAAAAAGAGTCAGGAAAAAGGAAGGACGTTGGAAGTCCTTCAGGACGCAAGGAACCAAGGAAAAAGCATAAAGCAAGGCAAAGACCAATTAGACACAGTGCTTCGTGAAGATGACTATTTAATTATTGCTGTGAGGGAACTGAACAAATGGAGGAACTTTCAACAGACAAAGAAAAGAAGGAAAAGGCAATTCAAGACAGCTTAAAGCAGAACCTTACTAGACTGCAAGGTTTATCCAAACAATTTGATGAAGTAAGCAAAAGATTACCATTGCACCATGAGTCAACAGCTGGAAAAGGGTCCATGGGGACTTCGCAGTAGCAAATAACGGTTCCCACGAGGTCTCGTATTGTCCATTTGCAGCCACTATCTATCAGATTGCCATTACAAGATCGAGCAATGCTAGATACAAAGGATGTAGAGCACGTGGAGCTTGAACTTGCAACCATACCCTTTCCAGGACTCCATTACTTACAAATGCAAATAGGTGAATAAATGCATGACAGAACCATAGATGAACTGAAAGGACAAGCAGAGTTACAAAGGGAACTTGAAGAATAGAGTTCACAAAATTATATGAAATTACAAGATGAAACAGATCATCGACTGAGATTGGAGAGCACAATCACTACGGTTGCAGGTAATATAGATGATTTTGAAATTCAAATAGAACCAGCAGATACCATCGTCAAGATTGGTCATTTGGTCAATAGCCTAAGGAATGAGAAGGAAGACATGGAGATTCTCCATGAATCTGAAATTGCTGCCCTGAAAGCACAGCTCAATCCACAGACTCCACCAGATGAACAGCAGTTGAAACAAGGAGTAGTGAAGACCACAACGCATAATATTTCTATCAAAGTCACTAAGTGCCAGAGTCTACTGGAAGCAGCATTGAAGGCATTTAGTGCCCTTGAAGAAGATGAACAATTACAGCAAGTAAAGAAGCAAGTGAAGGAAAAACAAGAAGAACTAGAAAAGATGAGTGAGGAGGTTAAGGCACTGCCAACAAGGGAGAAACTCCTAAAGTACAGGGAAATCAACAACCTCAAGAAGGAAGTTAAAGCATTGCGGGAGAAAGAAACAGAAATGGGGCATTTTTTAACAGAAGGAATTTTGAGAACTACGGAGATAAGCGCAGTTAAGTTTGAACAATTTTGGGATAAGTTTTGGTATGCTGCGAAGTTGCGTGTAGCATAGTATCGGAGGAGCTGCGAGGCCGGTACTGCGAGGAGTACAACGCCACGACGTGCCATGTCAACAAAGATCTAGCTAAGCAAAGCATGGATGGATAAAGGCAGTTATTTTGGTTAGGTCACGGAATACCTATTTTTGGCAAAGATCGTCGATAACTACCAAGTAGTGGGTAGGTGCAGATCGGGGGTAGGTGACTGATCACAATGGGAAAAAGACTACTACTACTCAAACCAGTCATCTAAGGCCGGAAAAGAAGGAACATATCGACGGAGGAAACAGTTTGGCGCGCATATAAAAAAAGATCTGCTGTCAGAAATCAGTAGTTCGGTTTTGGGAAAACCGCAACAATTTTTTGTAAACCTAAGGGTTTTTCCTTCGTAAATGTAAAGACATGACCTACAAGTCTTGATCTATAAATAAGGAAATTTTGTAAAGGGAAAGGGTTAGTGTTATTGTTAATGTTAAGTCTTCATTTTGTCAATTAATATTGAATATTGTAAAGGCTCTACAGCTGAGTGCATAGAGACCTAACTTTGAGAGAGAAAGAGAAGAGCGTCTGCGGCTAAGTGCACAGGAGAAGAACTGTTGTACCCTTTTCAAGATAAATAAACAACAGTTCTTGTGGATGTAGATTCCCATCTGGGGGGGTGAACCACGTTAAACCATTGTGTTATGTAATTGTTGTGCATGATTATTATTAATTTGTGATCTAATTTACTTACAGTGCATGCATGAAGTTATTATTGCTTGTTATATATTTACTGTGATCTGTATTCGCCACAGAAAGGATGGAATAAGATGCTAAGTAGTTCATGTAGGGAGGAATATTAAACAGTAAAGCACCTATAAGTCTCGAATGAATGGATCGATAAGATAATTACACAATTAATTGTTAAGGATTGAATCGCAGTATCAAAGCTCACAGCGCTGCTCATCTCACATATTTGCATAAGTTATGTTGTTTATCAAGCTAAATAATGATGAATGCTTAAAGGCTGTCGAATAAGGTTGAGTAGAAGTGATTAAGTCTCATAAACCCCACTGCGTGGTCTTTGGACGCACTGAGGGTGCCAATATCCTTGTTCCTTAAAATACTCGACGCGGAGTAGGAGACTCCGCACGATCACCAAACGCAGCTACGTAGTTTGTCACCCCACTACGCATTAAGCAGTTGAATCACTCGCATCACAAGGTTTTGGAAACCTTCTTATGCAACCACCCCCTTAACTTCGTCTCGGGTGAGACCTCAGGCTGCTTGTAGTCTGTTGCCGAAAGGGCCGATGAATAGGGGTTTTGTTGGTATTTTGTACCACGAAGTACCTGGGTCTACATTGGAAAACCTCTAGGACAGTGCGGCGACCAACAATGAAATTACCAATGTACCATACTTGGCAGCTCTTCTTCCAATTTCCCAAAGACCATGTTGGAACATCCAGTTTAGGTTATCGTACCACCTAGATATTAGGGAAGGCATGCTAAGTACTAATATCCTGTAAAAGAAAGGAAGCATGCCATTAGATGCATTGGGTATATTATTGATTATTAGTGTCTAAAGTATTAAAAATCATTCCCATCCAAGCTTACATGTAAGACTAACAATGATAGTGGGGTTCAAGTGAGTGATGTCAGTAGTGTATCTGCGAGATGGAATAGGCAAATACGTATAATATTTGACCAAACCAAGAGGACTATACATTTATAAATTCAATAAAATAAATAGAATTCCACATTCAATTGTCTGGTTGGAAGCTATTCTCCTACGACAATATGGCTCATGTGATGTATTTCAGGCCCTTTTATTTTTTATGTGTTTATTTCATAAGTCAAACAGATTGTATCCACCAGTCGAATCCAAAAAAAATTGAATCATTTTTATTTCTTTAAATATGATTTGTTTTTACTTTTATCGTATCTCCCTTTATTGTACATTCATATCTAGTTAGTCTACCTCTGTATCCAGCCTGTATAATTCAAGTAATGTCTTTTCTTCCAAACAAAATACTTCTTTTGTGGTCTAGCTTCTTTCTGTTGCTTTGAGTAGGTATGGAATAACAAGAGAAAGAATGTACGAAGAGTACAAAATAAGATCATATCTATTCCATGTGGTCTGACCAATTTGTTCGCCTTCACTACATTTTCTTCATCCTGTGTGTAGAGCAGTATCTAGTTTCTTATTTTGTTTTTCCAAAATAATGTGTATTATCATGTAAAGGAAAACAAACTATTCCTAATGGATGATGCTCCGATCTTGTAGAAATGTTGTGTACCAACCAAATGAATGGTTATTGATTTACCAAAGTGTGCCATTCTATTTGTTTATTATAACATCACTTCATATTGGGAAGGAACCATAAATATCGGTGAAGTGAAAACGTTGAGCCATAACTTTAGTCCATTGAAATGAATTATTATATAAATATAAAATTTACTTTTAATCAATATGGAGGTTGCTCAAGGAATTCTCATTAACTTTGATATGATACGCAGTAGATCATCCGCAACCCTTAGATAGATGATCCATATTATGGGAAATATTTTAGGACAGGTGGAGCATGATATCAATTTTATGTCCTTTCTGTGGGCATATGTGAACACCCTTTTCTCTTAACTTTATATATATTTTTTGAAAGGCGCCCCTTGCTTTCCATAGCAATGAGTTATTGTTGTTCAGTTGCATGTTCCACTAGTGAAGTAGTGGTCACTTCTCACTGCACCCAATGTGAATTCATTTAAAGCATTACTATCTAGATAAAGCGTGTTAGCGTTACCTTCCTAGAGATGAAGGGAAAATGATGAAACTGGTTGTGATGGGCATCTCCTGACAGTGAGTGCACTTTGTTTCTCCTCTATTAATTTAGAGTAATTACTTCCCCGCCTATGTATATATTTTGGCAGGAAGGTTTTAAATTCCCATGTCTTCCAACTCATATCCAATAGAATTGCATCTCTCTAAAAACCCTTCATTGGATGGTGTTCCCATCTCTGCAACTTTAATACCTTAAACATGAAAATTCACTTTGCAGTCTTTCTAGTTCATTCAATTGAAAACACCAAAACTAAGAAAGCATAAGTTTAATCATGGTTCCCACCTACTGCAAAGGATTCAAAAGGATGTATAATTATGTAGGGATCCCCCCCGTTGTGCGATCGTCCCTAAAACTAAACTGAAACACATCTAAATAGTATAATATTGATTCCAACTTATCAATGGTAGGAAAAATAAATTACACATAAATAAACATAAATAAGTATGACTTAAGCAAATACAAGTGGAACTTTATACCTTTCATCTGTCGATCGATCCCACTTTCCCTTTCCGTCCTCTTCCTCGTTGTGTCCCTCCAAACAAAGCTCGTTTAACATAGGCACATCAACCATTAGCTTCTCCACCCAGCCATAGGCTTATGCTTTCAGTCGCATAGCCACCCCTGAGCTTTAGGGTCATAGAGCTCACACACACAATTACTAGAGACTCAGAAATGGGTTTCCCCCCCACCAGAATCTCTTGCCAATCTCCAATAGAAGCAAGTCACTCTCTTTACAAAAATTACAATAACCATCCAAACATTGGGTCCTTCCCCATTCCCCAAGCCTTCCTTAAGTAGGAATATTCATTGTGGCATATGTCTCTTCATGCCAAAATGCCTAATTTTTAAATATTCAAATGTAATTTAGCTCACCTATCCATATGTCAAGTTTTCTAAGAGAGTGCACCAACTTTCCTAAATTTACTCAAGTTTGTCTCCCTGATGTTCCATCTAATTTCTATTTTTGTGGGTGCAAGTGGTGTTAAATAAATTCTCAATCCTAGTATTCCATTTGCTCCTAAAATAATAATTTCTATTATTTTAAATACTAAAAATGCATTTTCATGTGCAAATGGCCTAAATGAAATTTATTAGTTTTTATGCATAATGTTTATCAATTAATCCCTTCTAGGACCTAGTTACCACACCATTGGGTCCATCAGTCCTTTATTCTCTTTTGTTGATATGGTACCACTCCGTCGGGTCCACTCATCCGTCATTTCCGTTTATTGGTAAGGTACCATATCGTCGATTCATTTCATCATCGGGTCCTTGAATTCATATTTAGAAAAGAGTTGTCATAGTTTCATTTAATATAGAAGCATGACAAGTGAGACTTTTGTAATGTCCCCATTCAAATAATTGCATAGCAAGACAATCCCATCAATCCTACTATTTTCCTAGGTTGGATGGATACATTTGGAATTGTAATAAGGGAGATAATAAATGATGTTTAGACATTAGAATAGTTCAATTATTTAATAAAGAGGTTGAATAAAGAAATTCAACATAAATTCTACGTGGCAATTGGTTTTGAAGACATATGGAGGATGTGGGACCCACACTAGCTTGATTTTTCAATGCCACATGGCATCTCTCTCTTGCCAT
The DNA here is from genome assembly GCA_027924585.1 of Larix kaempferi. NCBI lineage: Eukaryota > Viridiplantae > Streptophyta > Pinopsida > Pinales > Pinaceae > Larix > Larix kaempferi. The sequence continues at coordinate 606,522 of BSBM01001286.1, forward strand.
TTCGAATCCATGAGAAGGAAAAAATTCTTGGATGAGTTGGTAGGCTCATACACATGGCATTTAGAATCATAGGTCGAATTTGGATGGAATGGTAACCTCCATGGAAGAGGAAGAGTCAAATTAGAAGTTTCTGGACACTTGGGCTAGATTCCCTAGCTCCTAAGACAACAATGATGAAGAATCTATGCCATATATGGCAAATTTCAGACCTCATTGCTGACATCTGACCAATATGACATGTCAGTCCCAATAATAGGCTCTAAGGTGGCGCTCATGGGAATTGGAGAAGCCAAAGAGGCTCCTACTCGAATTGGGAGAAGGCGGAAGGCTGGAACTTAGGAGACAAGTGGTATAATGTGGAATCTTTCCTATGTGGAATATCTAGAAGCTAATGGGAGGAATTTGAACCATAGGAGGATAATTTTGGTTATAAAATACATGAATCAAGAATGAGAAGGGATTTTGATCATTTGAGAATTTGCGTTTGTGAAGAGAGAGAGCTAGTGGAAAACTAGTTTCTTTCCTTAGCCAATTTCAAGGGTGAAAGATTCCCATCCAAGTTGGTGTGTGGAAAGGCCATTTGGGTCTTTCATGGAGCTTTAATGGAGTCATAAATTATAGGTGATATCTATAGGGAATCTCTTGGACACTTGAAGATCAGCTTGTTCTTTCATCTATTCCAAGTTTTCTCATCATATTCTTGCTCTATGGATTGAGGTGCACTTGGTGAGACATTTTTCTCTTTGGGGGAGCTTCCATTTCCCCATTATTTTGTAATCTGATATAAATTATCTATTTTTACTATCATGAAGAGTCTCAAGTCAAGAGCACAAGTGGATTCATGTAAATTTGATTGTTAATGAGAAAATGGTGCCATTTCCCCACTATCTTGATGTATCACAATGAAATGTTCTTATATTTGAATGAATGAGTGAGACATGGATATTAAAATGATGTATGGACTGTTAATGATGAATTCTAAGAGTTTCATGTTCAGTATATAAGCATTTGAAGTCATTTTGTGAAGGTTCATTGCATTTGGAGAAGATTTGATTCCATTTCCCCAAAGGTCGAACTAGTGATTTTGTTGTTCTTTGGGAGAGGGTTAGAACAGAATTAACAACTTACTAATGGTGAAAATGAGACCTTAATAATGTCACTTTGACATCCCCTACCTTTGTTCGTAAATTCGAGTGGTTTTGGAGGCATTTGGAGAGCCATTTTCAGCATTTACCTTAGGAGGATTTGAACCTCAAATTGCTAGTTAAATTCCATACTTTGTCTAGAATATTAAAGGGGTTTGCAAAAGAATTTTGGTGGTCATGTATCATCCCTGAACATCGTAATCAATTCCTAATATTATTCATATAAATTATTATAATATTTGGGAGCATTTGGAGCAAATAGGAGACCTAGACATCAAAACTTGTCAAGGGTCGAACCAGGGAAAAAAGTGAAATTTTTCCCATTTTAATAAAATTATTAAAAGGGGACATTACAAGTGGTATTAGAGCATGGTATTGGAACCTGATGGTATTGAAAAGGAGCCAAAGAAATAACCTACCACCCTTAGAACCTAAAGTTGAAGAGGCTTTTGTTGAAGAGGAAATAGTAGGAGAAGAAGAGTACATTGTTGGAACCATGCCTAAGGAAGGAAAGGAAACATTAGAAAATGAGGAGGAATTTGTTGCAGTCATAAAACGATTTTTTTATGAACTTTCAATGGGTATGAGAGACATAAGAAAACATATGATGAAAGGATTTGAATTGATGGCTAGCCAACTTGGAAGCAAAGGGGTAATAGGAGATAGAAGTAGTTCACAATCAGAAGAAAAGAAGACAAAGGGTGAGCATATTTTTTCAAGAACAGGACCCCATAATAGACCCAATGAATTTCAAATCACATCAAGGCATACTCCTCCTAAATTTATTATACCCAAAGAAGAGACTAACACTCAATTTGATCTTGAAACAATGGTGAAAGAATGGGAGAAATTGGGTGAAGATTGTAAGAGAAGTCTATCATTTGAGCAGTACTTTACTATTGCAAACAAACTCAAAAAGAAGAAGATAATAAGTCTATATTCCAAAAAAAAGAATTAAATTGTGCTATTGGTAAAATGCCACTTCCTACTTTTGATGGTTCCTCTCAAAGTTCTGCTAACACTTAGGTGCAAAAACTAGATGTGGATTTTCAGTTGAATCCTATGGTGGAAGAAGATGCCTTAAAAATGGCCATTTTGCATTTGGAAGGAGATGCCAATGAATGGTGGTTCTATGGTTTAAAAAATTTGGGTCATGAGAAGGTTAAAACATATGGATAATTTTTTGATAGGGTACTAGAGAGATTTGCGCAAAAAGATCCAGAATTGCCTTTCAAAGAACTAGCTCAATTGAAGCAAGTGGGAAGCCTTGCTGATTATATGATGGACTTTCAAAAATTATCAGTCAATGTGGCTGATATATCTATGGGAAGGTTAGTATTTCTGTTCACTGAAGGTTTGTCTGAACCCTTAAAAGTTTTGTTCAAATCCCACAAGCCAACTACATTAAAAGATGCTATGAGCTTGGCTAGAGATCTCTGAAATGTGCTTCCTAGAACAAGATTTCCTCCGAAGTCTAACTTCATATTTGAAAAGAAACCTTGGAAAAGAGATGCATATGATAATAAGCCTTGGCAAAGAGATTCATTTGAAAAGAATAAGAAAGAAGGACTAAATAGGGATGAACTTCAAAGAAAAAAATTGTGCTTCACATGCTTCCAACCATGGACATCAGGGCATAAATGTACTAAGGGAAAAGCTCAATACATAGAAGTATTTTCTGATAATGATGAGTATGAAGGGGGTATGTATGAAGAAGGACATATTTTAGATCAAGAGGAGGCATATGAGACAACAGTTGAAGAATAAAAACAAGAAGAAAATCATCCTTCACTGGACAAAGCAAGAATGGCAGTACTTTTAGCAGTGCCTCGTTATCACACTATTCGATGCAAGGGTGTGGTACTAGGACAAAGAGATTCAGTTTTGGTAGATGGAGGAGACACACATAACTTCATTGATGCAGACATGGTGGCGATAATGAATATAGGTATTCAACCATTCGATGGCTTCACAGTTGTCATTCCAAGTCATAACACAATGCAGTACAAAACATGGGTTGCAAAGCTGCAAGTCACCATAGGTAACTATACTTTTGTTGATAGTTTTTATGTGTTTGATGTTTATGATACTAATGTGGTTTTGGGAGTGCAATGGCTATATTCTATATGGGAGCATACAGTAAACTATCAAATTCCTGAGATGAAATTTCAAGATTCGAAAGGTGTACTAAGGGTTGTGAGAGGGAAGCACACTTACCCAAATCAAGTAGTGAATTGCAATAGTATGAGATCTATATTGAGGCATGGGTACATAGAATGGGCTGCTGAATGTCATATCACATCTCCCAATCCAAACATAAAGGTTGTTGAACACCCAAAGGAGATAGAGAAACTATTGCAAAAGTATGAAATGTTTTTTAGAGATCTTCCACATGGTAGACCACCAAATAGTGGGATTGAGCACAACATTGTTTTGGAGGAGGGTACTTCACCCATACAATTCCACCCTATAGACATACAAAAAAATTCAGAGATTAGATTGAAAATTCCATCCAAGAACTCCTAGAGTTGGGACTCATTAGACTAAGCTCTAGCCCTTATGCTTCTTCAGTAGTGTCGGTAAAGAAAAAAGATGGAATCTTGAGGATGTGCATAGACTTTAGAGCCTTGAACAAGAAGACAATCAAGAATAGGTATCCTATTCCTAGGATTGATGAGCTCATGGATGAGCTATTTGGGGCCAAATATTTTTCCAAAAATTGACCTTATATCAGGTTATCATCAAATTCGAATGAAGGAAGAAGATGTGCAAAAGACTGCTTTTAGATGTCATTATGGCCACTTTGAGTTTCTTGTTATGCCTTTTGGATTGACTAATGATCTAGCAAAATTTCAAGCATGCATGAATAGGATATTTTTCAAGAAGCTTAGAAGGTTTGTTTTGGTTTTCTTTGATGACATTCTCATTTACAGTAAAACTTGGGAAGAGCATTTGCAACATCTAGAGATTGTGTTGAAATTTTTGCAAGAACAATCCTTGTTTGCTAATATGTCTAAATGTGAATTTGGGATGAAGGAACTATTGTATCTTGGGAAAATTATTGGGAAAGAAGGAGTGAAAGTACACATGGAAAAAATCAGGGCTATCTTAGAATGACCATCATCAAAAACATCACAGAATTAAGGGGCTTCATTGGAATATGCACATATTATAGAAAGTTTGTGAAAGGGTTCTCCAAGTTGAATTATCCACTCACTGATTTGACTAAGAAGGATGCTTTCAATTGGGATGAAAAGGATGAAAATGCCTTCCAGAAAATGAAAGAGGTAATGAGTAGTTATCCCATACTTTCATTACCTGATTTTTCTAAGCCTTTTGTTGTTGAATGTGATGCTTTAGGTGGACGAATAGGGGGTTGTCCTAAAGCAAGGACAACACCCTATAGCCTTTGAGAGAAGAAAGTTGAAACCTCATGAAAAGCTTTACTCCATCCATGACAAAGAAATGTTGGCCATAATGCATCCATTGGCCAAGTTTCGACAATACTTGATAGGAAGCAAGTTTGTCGTAAAAAATGACCACAATAGTCTAAGGCACTTCCTCACCCAAAAGGATCTAAATGAAAGGAAACAAAAGTGGGTAAGCAAGATTCAAGCTTATGATTTTGATATTTAATATGTGAAAGGAAAGAATAACATTGTAGCAGTGCATTATCTCAAAGACCTTCTTTTTCTCTCATGGACATTGCCAAGGATAGGAAAAACATGCTACTAGTTGAATATGCCAAAGACAAATTTGCTTGTGATGTATTAGATGGAATCAAAGGGGATGATAACTACAGGATTTTTAATGGGATGATATATTATAAGGGTAGAATTTATTTGGTTCAAGATTCAAAACTCAAGTACAAAATTTTGCAAGAAGCACATGATTCCCCACTAGCTGGCCATCCGGGGATCTTCAAAACTTATATGCAATTAAGGAAAATATTTTTTTGGAAGGGGATGAAGGAAAATGTTCAGAAATATGTGAATGAATGTAAGTTATGTCATCAAAACAAATCCGAACTTACATTCCCAGCTGGCTTATTGCAACCATTGCCCATTCTAGAGCAAAAATGGGATAGTATCTCAATGGACTTCATCACCGGTTTGCCCAAATATTTGGGTAAGGATTTCATATATGTGGTAGTGGATAGGTTAACAAAATTTGTTCATTTCTTTGATGTTACATCATCTTTTAATGTTGCACAAGTGGCTGATATGTTTTTCAAATAAATATCTAGATTGCATGGGCTCCCCAAGAGCATTATAAGTGATGGAGATAGTAGATTCATGGGTGCTTTTTCGCAATAAAATTTTAGAATGGTGGGAACTCAGTTGACTCCAAGTACAATATATCATCCAAAAACTGATGGACAAACAGAGAGGGTGAATCAATGGTTGGAAGGGTACCTAAGAAACTATGTGGGAGAGCAGCGAAAAGCATGGGAAAAATGGCTACACTTGGGTGAGTATTGCTACAAAACCTCTTTTCATATGTCAATAGGGATGTCTCCTTTCAACTGAACTGGAAAGAGAAGAGGGATCACATTTAGCAAGCTGAGGAGGATCATGATCGGAACTATCTGAAGAGTCATCTTCAGAATCGGGCAGAAAAACAATATCATCATCTGAAGCTGGAGGCTCAGATGAAACCAAACAGAAATCCCACCAAGTTGGGTCTAAAGATTTGCTAAGAGCAGCCAACCTTGGCTTATTTTTCCGATCAGGACATTTAGAAGACCAATGTCCTTTTTTGCCACAGATAAAACATGTATCTCCTGGACCTTTTTCCTTCCTTCTCTTAACATATTTCTTACCATAAGCATATTTTTTCTTGTGGAAGGGTTTTCGAAATTTGGACTTATGTCGATAAGGCTTATCAGGATGATACCTTTTCTCAGAGGTAAAATATTTCTTCTTTTTCTTACAGTGGCAATCTTTGCCAAAATGACCTCTGTTATGTGCACCACACCCCCAATCTGGAATTCCTGCAACTTCTTTGCAGAAAGATGCTGAAAACATCTTCTGGTGCCTCTTAATATCCTTATTTACTCTTATCTCCAAACAATGCTCTTGCCAAGTTTCCATAATATGCTGTTGAAGTTGTGCTAGAGATAAAGTATGGAGCGGGATATTCTTTTCTTTAAGGGCACGTTCTACGGCATCTGGGACATGTCCTGGGAAACTACGGAGGTAGTGCTTGAGATAGGCTGGATCGCCTGATTTCCCAGAAGTTATTAACAACTTTTGCATATAACAAAAGTATTCATCAGCCTTACCAAGATCACACAATCTAGCAGTCATAAACAAAGAAGCTAGATGATCTATGTCTTCATGGTCTTCGGGTCCATAAAATTCTCTCCCAAGAGCAGAGAGAATTTGCTCATCTGCTTCATTTGAAGCAAGTATCTCATTTCTAGTTTCTTGTGGCAACCAGCGCCACCATTCATAGGCTAACCCTGACAGACCCGCGACTAACTGAGCTCCAAGCATCTGCCCAGTTACATTATGATCTTGTTGTTTTTTATACAAAATCCAGTGTGTAAGAAGCTGAATAGCATTCTTGATTTCCTCTCTACTTTGACACTGAATATTAAGAACAGGCTGTTCTGGCATTTGGGAAATTAAATTATTCATATTATTTATCCCAAAAGTAAAGACTTTTGGAACGGAAGATACACCCTGTGCATCTGGCATATGAGTATCATACTCAATTCTAGGAGTTCTCATATTTGAGGATTCTGCTGCCATCATGTCTAAATCTCCTATATGTTTTGGATCTAAGACAGGTTTCATAGTCTTAAATTCAGAGATCCAATTTTCTATTTTCTCTTTCTGCATATCTGACTCACCAAAATCCCATTCAGGCTTTTCTTCTTCTGGAAGCAGAGATAAAGCTCCCAAGGATGCTGATTTTGAATGACCTTTGCTGGCCAATTTTAAAACATGATCAGGAACTCTATATTCTTTTCTTTTAAGTTCCTGTGTTGTTCTTATTAAATCTTCAAGAACTTGCATCCTCTTATGTAGCTTATCAGCGGCTATTTTTACAGCCTTTTCAATTTCTGTTGTATCATGCAACAGATGATCTAGTAAATCTATTTTGGTAGCCACTCTTTCAATTTGAATCCTTTGATTCTCATGAGAAGCTTTCAGAGTCAGGATATCATTTGCCATATCATCCAGATTTCTGGCAGTGCAGAACTGCTGCAAATTTCCCCAATTGGCTAACTTAATTTCATCAGACACACTCTGATCAGCTGCAGAAGACTTTATGGGTAAAAACTCACGACGGGATTGACCATCTGCAGTATACTGTCTGAAGGGAGTTTCAGGGAGGTTTCGACCAGGGATATAGGATTTTTGGCCTTGGACATTTGTTTCCATAGCAGAATTTTGTCTTGGCAATGAAAACATTCCTAGAGTTGGAAACTCATGATGAGACTGGTGAGACTGGTGTTTCTCTTTTTGTTTTAATTTTTGTTTAATTTTATTGCATGCGGGACAATTTGCATGCTGACCTCTATGCTCAAAATCAGACAAACCAGTAAATGATTCTGAGGGGTTATCAACAGAGGACTCTATATTTACAGAAGACTCTTTTTGTACAGAGGATTGTCTAGACAATTGATTAGACATTGCTTGACGCCTTGCATTATGATAAGATGACAATGATGCTGACTTGATCAGAGGAGGTTGGAATCTGGGAATTGGTTCCTGTGCAGAAGATCTGAAAGAAGAAGTAGATTCATCAAAAACTAAGGGTTTTGGGTTCATAAGAGCTTTAACCCTTTCTTGATGCCTAAGTTCTGTGTACTTCATCTCCCAAGACTGGGGATACTTTATACCCGTCCAATTAAAAGTAATTGGAGTTGCATTTCGGGAACGAGATTTGGGTGTTTCCACCACGCTGCAGTCTGCGGAACTGTTATGAACTTGAGACCTAAGCTGGGGAAGGGTGTCATTTCCAAATCGAACGCAAACACCTCCTTTCAGTTGGATAATCTTGGATCCATTCAACATGTCAAAACCTTTGGGGAGAATGTAGGCTTTCAAGAGATTGTATATATGTGGGTCGTCTAGACTGACAGAAAAGCGAGGATATATAGTACCGAAAGCAGGGCCATCATGAAGTGGGGCAGTGAAACCACCTATGACTGCATCAGAAAAATTATTATGTCTAGTATCAACTACACAACATAAAGAAGAAACAGAAAGACGGGGACGGACCAAGGGACCTAAACCAAGTTTAACGGCACCGAAGTGTGCATATTTAAACTTCCTTTCTTTTGCCCAATCAATTTGAGATTTATCTAACAAAGAGATATGGATTGGTTCTTGGTTGTCGGTAAAGGAAACATCAATACTTGAAACTTTAATTTGGGTGGCAGAGGTTAAATTCCACCATCTGAGTCTGTATACATCCTTTGGTAAAATCTGAGGTAATTCCCAATTTGCAGAGGAATCCTGGTCATCTATTGTAATATAAGAAGCATCTGCACTATCAGAAGTGGAAGGATTAAAAGAACTAGATCGCCTATCTGCTAGGGAGACTTCCACGTCATTGGCTGATTGGCACTCCAGTGTTGTCAGCTGAACTGTATCCATAGTAGGATCCATGCTGAATAAGGTGAGGGCTGACTTCTACGCTACGGGTAACAAATAGACTTACTCCCCTTCCTACAGGCCTTACTGCTATGACTTCCGCACTACGCTTACACCTTAATGGTCTCCACTATTTCCTCATTGGTCATTTCCACCAACTACAAGATACATTTTGTTCCTTAGGAGTTTGTAAAGCATTCAACCAAACATTCATAAACATGTGCAATATAAAGCATAATAAGCTTCTGGAATACAGAGAAATAGATAATACCAGACAAATATGAGAATCGCCTCACTGGCTCTGATACCAGTTATCAGGATCTTGCGGAATTAAACATTGCTTGAGCCGAAATATTCAACACATTGGGAAAATAACAACTTTTGGGAGAAACGCCATCAACATTACTTGCTGCTATTATTTATGCCACAACATTACAGACACAGTGGATCGACCTCGGATTGCGAAGTTCGTCACCACAATATTTACTCTGGACTTATGCCTAAGCACAATGTCTTGGGTCCATTTAGATTTCACTATTTCCCGAAGGCATATAGCTAATTTCAAGCTCCTGGGAGTCCCAAGATATGCTTACTAGCATACCCTCACTTACAGACTTTGACAGAGGGAGTCCTCACCTTTCTGGTGCAATGTTATACCCAAATGGGCAACTTGCAGAGCATACGGGCTCGGCTCTTACAGACACAGACTTTTTACAGAACGAGTCTTTGCCTTTTTGGTGCAATGTTATACCCAAATGGGCAACTTGCAGAGCATACGGGCTCGGCTCTCACACACCTAAACACTGTCGAGCGGACTACTTGCTCAGACGACTTAATTGCAGAGCGGACTACTTGCTCATGCGACTCGACTCGATGCTCTAAATGAGTTCTAAGGCCTTGTATTTATAATTCTAAAGCCGGTCAACCGGTCACTTAGAACTTACACTATCCAGTCAAAAGTAGAGTACTAAGAGATTCCGGGGCATCGTGGGACCACACGATGTTATCTCATCCCTTCATCAGGCAGCGCCATATGGGGACCCGGTACCTTTGACAGCGACAAAAGATTCTTATGGCCGACAAGACCATGGCCCATTAACTATTACAAAGCATCTCGGGGAACAATAATCATCCCGAGGAAATCATGGCAGACAATCTTAAAAGCGGAGAGGCCCACCAATGGCTTCCGTAAAAGCAGAATATTTACAAAAGATATCAAATCGGACCGACTAGGCTTTCATTCCTGGAAACAATCAACGGGAGTTTTTAATCAGTAGAGTAGCCGGATCCACAGACGCAATGTGTCTCACCACCAGGACCTGGAACACCGCCACAGACACAATCAAGACAGCCGTCATCATAATTGCTTTCTTCAATTTCTCTGCGTACCAGTTCTTCTTCTATGTAATTTGGCTGAGTCTCAGGAAACTGCCAATACTCATTTTCAGGTTCACTATCAGTCATGTCAGGATAAAGCTTCTCTCCGAAGCACTGTTCAACATCTGATCCTTTTAATGCTTCATTTGGACCAAACATAAATTCAGAAGCAAAATTAGACTCAACCCTGTAGTTGAGTGGCAGAGTTCTTCGATGGACCTTGGTGTCCATTCTGTTACCTTGGCTATCTCTCTTTATAAACTTCTGTGTGACAGTTACATAATGTTCCAGAGGAGTATATCTTCCTCCATGGTGTCTTAGCAAGAATTTAAACCACTGATTTGCCTGATCAGCAGCTTGCATATCTGCTTCAAGATGAAGTATAAAGTTAGCTTTACGCTCAATCCATTCTTTTCTTGGGCAGAATTTTTCTAGGAAAACTTGGGTCCATCCTGACCATTTTCGATTCCTCATACTCCCTGGGTCTGCACATATGATTACAGATTTTTGCTCACGACAGAATTGGAGAATTAAATTATAGGATCTCCAGGTTAGATCCCCTTGGCCAATATCAACATACCATACCCAGCCGTTCTTTTCTTCATTGCCATCAAGCCATAATTCACTGCATTGCACCAATTTTTCTTGAGCTTCAGTTAAACCGCAGAAAGCATCTTTCTCCCATCGCTCCAAAATGAGCAATTTACAGGGACTTGCTTGGATTTGTCGAATAAGAGTAAGACTGAGGTATTTTTCAGCGTCTTCCTTGCTTGCATAATCCAGCAGCTGCTGGCGTTCGTCTTCAGAAATATCTTTGTCCCATGGGGCCAAGAACAGGGACGAAGGAGGGGTCTGCTTTTCTAACTCCTCTTCATTCATAGGAGCCTTTCCTTTATCACTTATATCCTTCTTTGGAATCCATCTTTGATCTTTCTTCGAACCAGAAGAACCAGCAGAAAACATATTCAGGATTGGTAGCTCTGACTGCAAAGTCTCACGAGTTAGCATATCAGCTAAACAATTCAAATAACCAGGCTTATAAACAATATCATAGTCAAAGTTACTAAGCCATAGAAACCATTTTAGAATTCTGCTACTATTTTCAGCCATTAAATTTTCATTTTTGAAGATACCAGGCATGATTTTAAGATCTGTCCTAATTACAAATCTTACTGGTTTTAAATACAAAATGAAATGATTAACCGTTTTCTTAACAGCAAGTATCTCCTTGTGGCTGGAAGGATAATTTAACTCAGCTCCTTTAAATGAGCCAGAAGCATAACCGCAGATATTGGATTTACCATCCAATTCTTCTATAAGAACTCCTCCCCATGTGGTGCTCGAAGCATCAGTTTCAATGATCAACTTTCCATTTCCTTGAGGAAGGGAGAGAGCTGGGAGCTCTTTTACTCTGGCTTTAATCTGCTGAACCGCCAGAGTCATTTTATCAGACCAAGGTATTGGATTCTTCTTAAGCCTTTGCTGTAGGCAATGTATATCTGCTGCTTGGCCTTTATAGAAGGGTCTGATGTAATTCAGGCAACCCAAAAATCGCTGCAACTGGGTTTTGTCTGTAATCTGGTCAGGGAAATGCTGAAATGTCTGTAATACATGATTTTGTAAAACCACCTGACCTCCCTTGATCTTTAAACCCAAAAATTCTATTTCAGTCCTACCTATCTCCATTTTACTTTCAGATAAGACTAACCCATGTTTGAAGACTAGCTCATAAAACTTTTGTAAGTGTTTGAGATGATCTTGTAGATTTTTGGAGCATATCAAAATATCATCAATAAATACTGCTAGCCACGGAATATCCCTAAAGATATCTTCCATTCGTTTTTGGAATTCAGAGGGAGCATTGTTAATTCCAAATGGAAGGACTTTCCATTGATACTGCCCATGAGGGACAACAAAGGCAGTTTTGAATCTATCTTTCTGTTCTATCCCAATCTGATAAAACCCTGACTTCAAATCAAATTTACTAAAAATAGTACATCCAGTGATTTTCTGAAGAAGACTTGCTTTATCGGGTAGAGGATACCTTATCTTCTGGAGTACTGCATTAAGTGGTTTGAAATTAACAACCAGGCGGGGCTTTCCTCTTTTTTGCTCCGAATGCTTATTGACAACAAAAGCACGACAAGCCCAAGAACTTTTAGATGGTTCTATCAAACCCTTTTTCAGGAGATCTTGTACTTCATTAGAACAAAATTCTCTTTCACTGGGACTCATCAATCTAGCAGAGGCCTTCATAGGTTTTATCTTTTGAAGAGGATCAAAAGGAAGAGATACAAAATATTTTTCCCTTGTCCAAAAAGCATTAGGACTTTCTGAACAACAATCTCTTTTTAATTTCTCTGCTATCCCAGATAAGAACTTCTCACTGTGTAATTCTGCAAAAATCATGCACCTTTCCATTTTATGCAGTGAGGCAGGAGGATTAGGAGACTCGGTTGAAACTATAGCTTTACACCGCTGTACAGAACTATAACTCAAGGGTAAAGAAATAGATTTATTATTGACTGTACAAGTAAAGGAGTTTGCTTGGGTATTTACAGAGAAAGGACTGACTTTATGCAAGAACTCAGAACCGAGCACACAATCTTCTTTAATCAAATCAAGCCTTAATAAAGAAACTGTTAATCTATTACCAGACAAAGAAATAGGGAAATTATCAGCTTTGCCATTCATATATACAGGGGTTCCTTGTATGGCAGATCCAAATTCTTGAGTTTTATCCCAGTAAAAACTAGGTAAAGCATTTCCTTTGGCTAAATTAAACTGGGATCCTGAATCTAGCAGACACTGTACAGGATAAGACTTAAACTCATTGGGACAGAACTGTAAGGTGATGAAAAGTTTAGGACCTTGAACTGCTCCAAGTAGACTTAGACTTTGAGACTTTGGAGATGGGGATTCTTCAGGTGAAGGAGACTTTTCAGTCGAAAGAGGACCACATACACGTTCAATCTCATTTGATAATTCTTCTTCTGAAGACTGTTCTTTTTCTAACAAAAGGGCTGTTAGAGCACTCTTAATATCATCTGCTTCTTTAACTAAACTTCTTATTTGCTTCTGCTTTTCTTTTAATTTCAATCTAAGCAGATTTTCTCTATCAGTTCTGTGAGACTGTCGATCCCTGTGACTTCCTGGATAATCTTGATAAAGGACTGCAGGATTAAAACTTAAATCTATCTGACCTTTTCCTTTATCTTGCTGCAAATTCTGTACTTGACTCTGCAAAGCTTTCTTTTCCTCTCTTAAAAGAGTTCTTTCTTTATGTCTGAAGATTGGAATTGTAGAGAGCTGTAAATCAATATCAGCCAATCTTTTTTCTAACTGTACCGGAGAAATGGCTTTAGAAAACATATATAAACTGTAATCAAAATCTGGGAGCTCACACCCCCCTAAATGTGCATCACTCCCAGATTTTGGGGTGTGAGCTCCCAGATTTTGATTACAGTTTATATATGTTTTCTAAAGCCATTTCTCCGGTACAGTTAGAAAAAAGATTGGCTGATATTGATTTACAGCTCTCTACAATTCCAATCTTCAGACATAAAGAAAGAACTCTTTTAAGAGAGGAAAAGAAAGCTTTGCAGAGTCAAGTACAGAATTTGCAGCAAGATAAAGGAAAAGGTCAGATAGATTTAAGTTTTAATCCTGCAGTCCTTTATCAAGATTATCCAGGAAGTCACAGGGATCGACAGTCTCACAGAACTGATAGAGAAAATCTGCTTAGATTGAAATTAAAAGAAAAGCAGAAGAAAATAAGAAGTTTAGTTAAAGAAGCAGATGATATTAAGAGTGCTCTAACAGCCCTTTTGTTAGAAAAAGAACAGTCTTCAGAAGAAGAATTATCAAATGAGATTGAACGTGTATGTGGTCCTCTTTCGACTGAAAAGTCTCCTTCACCTGAAGAATCCCCATCTCCAAAGTCTCAAAGTCTAAGTCTACTTGGAGCAGTTCAAGGTCCTAAACTTTTCATCACCTTACAGTTCTGTCCCAATGAGTTTAAGTCTTATCCTGTACAGTGTCTACTAGATTCAGGATCCCAGTTTAATTTAGCCAAAGGAAATGCTTTACCTAGTTTTTACTGGGATAAAACTCAAGAATTTGGATCTGCCATACAAGGAACCCCTGTATATATGAATGGCAAAGCTGATAATTTCCCTATTTCTTTGTCTGGTAATAGATTAACAGTTTCTTTATTAAGGCTTGATTTGATTAAAGAAGATTGTGTGCTCGGTTCTGAGTTCTTGCATAAAGTCAGTCCTTTCTCTGTAAATACCCAAGCAAACTCCTTTACTTGTACAGTCAATAATAAATCTATTTCTTTACCCTTGAGTTATAGTTCTGTACAGCGGTGTAAAGCTATAGTTTCAACCGAGTCTCCTAATCCTCCTGCCTCACTGCATAAAATGGAAAGGTGCATGATTTTTGCAGAATTACACAGTGAGAAGTTCTTATCTGGGATAGCAGAGAAATTAAAAAGAGATTGTTGTTCAGAAAGTCCTAATGCTTTTTGGACAAGGGAAAAATATTTTGTATCTCTTCCTTTTGATCCTCTTCAAAAGATAAAACCTATGAAGGCCTCTGCTAGATTGATGAGTCCCAGTGAAAGAGAATTTTGTTCTAATGAAGTACAAGATCTCCTGAAAAAGGGTTTGATAGAACCATCTAAAAGTTCTTGGGCTTGTCGTGCTTTTGTTGTCAATAAGCATTCGGAGCAAAAAAGAGGAAAGCCCCGCCTGGTTGTTAATTTCAAACCACTTAATGCAGTACTCCAGAAGATAAGGTATCCTCTACCCGATAAAGCAAGTCTTCTTCAGAAAATCACTGGATGTACTATTTTTAGTAAATTTGATTTGAAGTCAGGGTTTTATCAGATTGGGATAGAACAGAAAGATAGATTCAAAACTGCCTTTGTTGTCCCTCATGGGCAGTATCAATGGAAAGTCCTTCCATTTGGAATTAACAATGCTCCCTCTGAATTCCAAAAACGAATGGAAGATATCTTTAGGGATATTCCGTGGCTAGCAGTATTTATTGATGATATTTTGATATGCTCCAAAAATCTACAAGATCATCTCAAACACTTACAAAAGTTTTATGAGCTAGTCTTCAAACATGGGTTAGTCTTATCTGAAAGTAAAATGGAGATAGGTAGGACTGAAATAGAATTTTTGGGTTTAAAGATCAAGGGAGGTCAGGTGGTTTTACAAAATCATGTATTACAGACATTTCAGCATTTCCCTGACCAGATTACAGACAAAACCCAGTTGCAGCGATTTTTGGGTTGCCTGAATTACATCAGACCCTTCTATAAAGGCCAAGCAGCAGATATACATTGCCTACAGCAAAGGCTTAAGAAGAAGCCAATACCTTGGTCTGATAAAATGACTCTGGCGGTTCAGCAGATTAAAGCCAGAGTAAAAGAGCTCCCAGCTCTCTCCCTTCCTCAAGGAAATGGAAAGTTGATCATTGAAACTGATGCTTCGAGCACCACATGGGGAGGAGTTCTTATAGAAGAATTGGATGGTAAATCCAATATCTGCGGTTATGCTTCTGGCTCATTTAAAGGAGCTGAGTTAAATTATCCTTCCAGCCACAAGGAGATACTTGCTGTTAAGAAAACGGTTAATCATTTCATTTTGTATTTAAAACCAGTAAGATTTGTAATTAGGACAGATCTTAAAATCATGCCTGGTATCTTCAAAAATGAAAATTTAATGGCTGAAAATAGTAGCAGAATTCTAAAATGGTTTCTATGGCTTAGTAACTTTGACTATGATATTGTTTATAAGCCTGGTTATTTGAATTGTTTAGCTGATATGCTAACTCGTGAGACTTTGCAGTCAGAGCTACCAATCCTGAATATGTTTTCTGCTGGTTCTTCTGGTTCGAAGAAAGATCAAAGATGGATTCCAAAGAAGGATATAAGTGATAAAGGAAAGGCTCCTATGAATGAAGAGGAGTTAGAAAAGCAGACCCCTCCTTCGTCCCTGTTCTTGGCCCCATGGGACAAAGATATTTCTGAAGACGAACGCCAGCAGCTGCTGGATTATGCAAGCAAGGAAGACGCTGAAAAATACCTCAGTCTTACTCTTATTCGACAAATCCAAGCAAGTCCCTGTAAATTGCTCATTTTGGAGCGATGGGAGAAAGATGCTTTCTGCGGTTTAACTGAAGCTCAAGAAAAATTGGTGCAATGCAGTGAATTATGGCTTGATGGCAATGAAGAAAAGAACGGCTGGGTATGGTATGTTGATATTGGCCAAGGGGATCTAACCTGGAGATCCTATAATTTAATTCTCCAATTCTGTCGTGAGCAAAAATCTGTAATCATATGTGCAGACCCAGGGAGTATGAGGAATCGAAAATGGTCAGGATGGACCCAAGTTTTCCTAGAAAAATTCTGCCCAAGAAAAGAATGGATTGAGCGTAAAGCTAACTTTATACTTCATCTTGAAGCAGATATGCAAGCTGCTGATCAGGCAAATCAGTGGTTTAAATTCTTGCTAAGACACCATGGAGGAAGATATACTCCTCTGGAACATTATGTAACTGTCACACAGAAGTTTATAAAGAGAGATAGCCAAGGTAACAGAATGGACACCAAGGTCCATCGAAGAACTCTGCCACTCAACTACAGGGTTGAGTCTAATTTTGCTTCTGAATTTATGTTTGGTCCAAATGAAGCATTAAAAGGATCAGATGTTGAACAGTGCTTCGGAGAGAAGCTTTATCCTGACATGACTGATAGTGAACCTGAAAATGAGTATTGGCAGTTTCCTGAGACTCAGCCAAATTACATAGAAGAAGAACTGGTACGCAGAGAAATTGAAGAAAGCAATTATGATGACGGCTGTCTTGATTGTGTCTGTGGCGGTGTTCCAGGTCCTGGTGGTGAGACACATTGCGTCTGTGGATCCGGCTACTCTACTGATTAAAAACTCCCGTTGATTGTTTCCAGGAATGAAAGCCTAGTCGGTCCGATTTGATATCTTTTGTAAATATTCTGCTTTTACGGAAGCCATTGGTGGGCCTCTCCGCTTTTAAGATTGTCTGCCATGATTTCCTCAGGATGATTATTGTTCCCCGAGATGCTTTGTAATAGTTAATGGGCCATGGTCTTGTCGGCCATAAGAATCTTTTGTCGCTGTCAAAGGTACCGGGTCCCCATATGGCGCTGCCTGATGAAGGGATGAGATAACATCGTGTGGTCCCACGATGCCCCGGAATCTCTTAGTACTCTACTTTTGACTGGATAGTGTAAGTTCTAAGTGACCGGTTGACCGGCTTTAGAATTATAAATACAAGGCCTTAGAACTCATTTAGGGCATCGAGTCGAGTCGCATGAGCAAGTAGTCCGCTCTGCAATTAAGTCGTCTGAGCAAGTAGTCCGCTCGACAGTGTTTAGGTGTGTGAGAGCCGAGCCCGTATGCTCTGCAAGTTGCCCATTTGGGTATAACATTGCACCAAAAAGGCAAAGACTCGTTCTGTAAAAAGTCTGTGTCTGTAAGAGCCGAGCCCGTATGCTCTGCAAGTTGCCCATTTGGGTATAACATTGCACCAGAAAGGTGAGGACTCCCTCTGTCAAAGTCTGTAAGTGAGGGTATGCTAGTAAGCATATCTTGGGACTCCCAGGAGCTTGAAATTAGCTATATGCCTTCGGGAAATAGTGAAATCTAAATGGACCCAAGACATTGTGCTTAGGCATAAGTCCAGAGTAAATATTGTGGTGACGAACTTCGCAATCCGAGGTCGATCCACTGTGTCTGTAATGTTGTGGCATAAATAATAGCAGCAAGTAATGTTGATGGCGTTTCTCCCAAAAGTTGTTATTTTCCCAATGTGTTGAATATTTCGGCTCAAGCAATGTTTAATTCCGCAAGATCCTGATGCACTTACCTTTACTGATGGAATGGTAACCTCCATGGAAGAGGAAGAGTCAAACTAGAAGTTTGTGGACACTTGGGCTAGATTCCCTAGCACCTATGACAACAATGATGAAGAATCTATGACATATATAACAAATTTCAGACCTGATTGCTGACATCTAACCAATATAACATGTCAAGCCCAAAAATAGGTTCTAATGTGGCGCTCGTGGGTGTTGGGGAAACCAAAGAGACTCCTACTCGAATTGGGAGAAGGTGGAAGGTTGGAACTTGGGAGACAAGTGGCATAATGTGAAATCTTTCCTATGTGGAAATATCTAGAAGCTAATGGGAGGAATTCGAACCATAGGAGGCTGAGGTTGGCTATAAAATACATTGATAAAGCATGAGAAGGGCTTTTGATCATTTGAGAATTTGCATTTGTGAAGAGAGAGAGCTAGTGGAAACTAGTTTCTTGCCTTAGCGAATTTCGAGGGTGAAAGATTCCCATCCAAGTTGGTGTATGGAAAGGCCATTCAGGTATTTCATGGAGCTTTAATGGAGTCATAAATTATAGGTGCAATCTACATGGAAGCTCGTGGACACTTCAAAATCAGCTTGTTCTTTCATCTATTACAAGTTTTCTCATCATATTCTTGCTCTCGGGATTGAGGTGCACTTGGTGAGCCATTGTTCACTTTGGGGGAGATTCCACTGCCCCATTATTTTGTAATCTGATATAAATGCTCTGTATTTACTATCATGAAGAGTCTCAGGTCAAGAACACAGTTGGAGTCATGTAAATATGATTGTTAATGAGAAAATGGTGCCATTTCCCCATTATCTTGATGTATGACAATGAAATGTTCTTATCTTTGAATGAATGAGTGAGACATGGATATTAAACTGATGTGTGGAATGTTAATGATGAATTATAATAGTTTCATGTTCAGTATCTAAGAACTTGAAGTCATTTTGTGAAGTTTCAATGCATTTAGAGAAGATTTGATGCCATTTTCCCCAAGGTCTAACTAGTGATTTTGTTGTTGTTTGGGAGAGGGACTGAACATACTTAAAAACTGATTAATTGTGCACATGAGACCTTAATAATGTCCCTTTGAAATCCCCTACCTCTTTCATAAATTCGAGTGGTTTTCGAGGCATTTGGAGAGCCATTTTCAGCATTTACACTAGAGGGATTTCAACCTCAAATTGCTAGTTAAATTCCATACTTTGTCCAGAATCTTAAAGCGGTTTTCAGAAGTCTTTTGGTGGTCCTATATCATCTGTGATCATCATAATCAATTCCAAATATAATTCATATACCTTATCAGAATATTTGGGAGCATTTGTATCAAATTGGAGACCTAGACATCAAAACTAGTCAAAGGTCAAACTACAGAAGAAAAAATAATAATAATAATAATAATTAATTGTCATTTTAATAAAATTCTTAAAAAGGGACATTACAAATTTGCAACCATGTTTATTAATATTTTATTTATTTAAATCAAATTTCTATATTTTTTTAGAAAATCAATTTATTGAATGATGACTATTCTTTTATTGGAATTTATTGATGGATGAGGAGGATGAGGAATTTGGATATAAATAGGAGACTTGAAATTGGGAAGGGAGGGTTCTATTCTCTTGAAGGATATTTGGGGAGAGTTTTTCTAGGAAGGATAATTTTAGATATTTTGGGGCATGAGGAGTTTGGAATAGTTGGAAGAGTTTGAGAACTCTTGGAAGATTTGATACATAGCCTACTAGTGCATCATTGTTCTTTTGTCTGGGGGTCTAGGGCATGGAGGGCCAGGAGGCCACTTGGATGGGGCCAATCGATGGCTTCCTGAGACTAGGGAGATGACTAGGCCCTATCAAAATTTTCACAGCAGATCTAAGAGCTGATGTATACCTCACAATGAAAGAATTTAGGAATAAGATTAAGAGTGGTCAATGCAGTAAAATGAGCAACAGAATAATAATACAATAGAACTCTAATGGAAGCAAAATAACTTCACACACACTAATTCATTAATAAAAAATGGACAAATAAATAATACAATGCATGAGGATTCAAATGCCAAGGTGGAAACTCGAATTAGCCTTCATGGAGTGATCAAAAGATCACTGGAGTGTCATCGGAGCACAACTAGAAGTCTTCATCATCATCAGTGGAGTCATCAACGCTCAAGTAATTGTCAACCATTAGTCAAAATGATTGTAACTGGTACTAACTGAATGAAGGAGGCTTAGTGGAGGGTGCATGAGGAGCTAACTGGAGTCAGAATGGGCAGTCTAGTCTCACTAGAGGTCCATCGGAGTGATACAGTCAATTGAGAGTCAGTCTTTCCTTAAATCAAGGAAGGAACTAAAGATAATTGAAGTGCAACTGAGTGGTAGGTGAGAGAGGACGAGTGGCTTCCTTAAATCAAGGAGGAAGGGCGCACTAAGCTTTAGGAGGGATAAAAATGATCTGATATAAGCTCCCAGTGCTAGCTAACTGAGGGCTAGGTGCTAGGACTGAAGACTGGGATGCATGCAATTGCATGTTGCATGTAGAATGCATGTTGCATGCAGAATGCAAGCATAACTGAAAATGCAAAAAGGAATAATGTTGGTAGGACTAGGATGGAGTATAGGAATATCCTAACACCCCCCCTTAATCCATTCTGAGCCCTAGTAACTGAGACCAAAGTTCACCCAATACAATGAATAATAATAACAGTCAATAAACTAAGGAAATGGAGAAAACCTCATGGGAAAAATACCCCCCCTAAAAATAGACTGTAAGGCACACACAAAAATTAATGCTCCAAACTCAAGGAGGTGTGATGCTTGGTCATATGTTTGGAGGTATCTTCTTCTTGGGAAGAAGTGGTTCATGCTCAAAAGGCATGTCCTTGTACTTTCTCTTGAGATCGAATGTGATGAGAAAAAATCCAAAAGTATGAGGATGATCCTTGAACCTGTGATTTGAATCAGCTAAGGTAGGATCACATCTATGAATATGAAGATAGTCTTTTGTTTTCTCCTTTGAACCATCATGGGTGAGATTATGCCCAAAAGAACCATCAAATATTAGTGATTGCTTGGAATCCAAATCAGATGCAAGACTTGAATCATGGTTGCTTAAGATCTCCTTTGAACCATTTGAGGTGACATCTAAACCATTAAATGCATGAGAAATTATCCCAAGCGAATGGAAATGGCCATCATATTCAATAACCTTTTGAAAGCATGAAATAATGATCATATAGTAGTACATAAGAGGTGAGTGATCAAGGAGAGCGAATGCATTACCTCCAATGGTTGATTTAACCTCTGGAACATTCATGAGATCATGATGCAAACCAATAGACTCTGGTGCAAGAGAGGATTTAGGAACCTATGCAATTTCTAGAGTGTGAGCTGGCATAGAATTCAAACCTGAAGAAATTTGGAGCATGAGTGTAGAATCTGCAAGTTCTTCTTCTTTGTGGACAACTTCAATATGAGATATCTTTGATACTAATTCATGATCTGAGAGACCATCAAGGGGAGCGAATGCATCACTAGGCTTGCTCTCGAAAGGGTTTGGACCAATCCCTTCATTATGTTTTCCAAATCTATCATCCAAGTGGGCCCATAGCTCTTTTGGAGATTCAACATCAAGGAAGTGATCTACCATGCATCGAGGCATAGCAAGCATCATGGCTGCAGTGGCTCTTTCACCTTCATCTAACCAGTCATTTTCTTCTTCCGAGGATTTGAACTGTCTTTCAAAACAATAATCAAAGAGACCATGTCTCTTCAAATGTGCTACCATATGTGGTTTCCATTCATCATAGTTGAATGGAGAAAGAGGAGTAATTCCTTCCAAATTGAACATGGAAGTTGTTTCAAAAGACCTGGAAAAACAATAGAAAATGTCTGGAATTGCTACTGCTGCAAAAGTGCAAAAACTGCTACAACTGTCGTACTCGAAATCTTGATAATAACCTCCAAAAAACTCTCAGGAATGGAGATAGACAATACTCTCAACATGCTCTGATACCATGTGAAAATCCTCACAGCATATCTAAGAGCTAATGTATACCTCACAATGAAAGAATTTAGGAATAAGATTAAGAGTGGCCAATGTAGTAAAATGAGAAACAAAATAATAATACAGTAGAACTCGGATGGAAGCAAAATAACTTCACACACACTAATTCATTAATAAAAAATGGACAAATAAATAATACAATGCATGAGGATTCAAATGTCAAGGTGGCAATTCGAATTAGCCTTCATGGAGTGATCAAAAGATCACTGGAGTGTCATTGGAGCACAACTAGAAGTCTTCATCATCATCAATGGAGTCATCAATGCTCAAGTAATTGTCAACCATCAGTCAAATTGAGTCTAACTGAGTGTGGTAGGTGTAACTGAGTGTAACTGGCACTAACTCAATGAAGGAGGCTCAGTGGAGGGCGCATGAGGAGCTAACTGGAGTCAGAATGGGCAGTCTAGTCTCACTGGAGGTCCATCAGAGTGATACAGTCAGTTGAGAGTAAGTCTTTCCTTAAATCAAGGAAGGAACTAAAGATAACTTAAGTGCAACTGAGTGGTAGGTGGAAGAGGACGAGTGGCTTCCTTAAATAAAGGAGGAAGGCTGAACTAATCTCTAGGAGGGATAAAACTGATATGAGAGAAGCTCTTGGGGCTAGCTAACTGAGGGCTAGGTGTTGGGACTGATGACTAGGATGCATGCAAAATGCATGCATAACTGAAAATGCAAAAAGGAATAATGTTGGTAGGACTAGGATGGAGTATAGGAATATCCTAACAGGCCCCTAGTTGGATGGGAGGTAAAACCGTGGTTCCACTTTGGGAAATGAAGATAGAAGCAAGTCGATGTGAAGGTGGAAGCTTACTTCAGTTTGGACTTTGTCACCATTCTTATATAGAGGTATTTTTCTTGTTATTTTAAGTTGTTTATATGCTGTTGTAAACTACTTATATGATGCTATGGTTCATGAATATATATATATATATATATATATATATATATATTTCCAAGGAAAAAAGTGTAATTTCATTAGGAATAATCAAATTACATATTACAGAAAGGCTTCTAAGAGTCCTTTCCAGTAATAGCTTTCCAGCTTCATAGAAAACAACAAGTACCAAGGCGCCCCCAACAAAAGCCTAGATCTTAAAAAAACCCTCTCTCAGAGGCAGCCAAGAATGGCTCATGTACATTGAAGTACCAACTCTTAATGAGATGAAGAAAACAGAAAATAAAAAAGAAAAATGCCATATGTGTTGGCGATAGATGCAGAGCATAGAAACATAATCCCCAACATGCAACAGAATATTGCGGAGCCACCAATTTTCAAAAGATGAAACCACCAAAAGTGACAGGGATTCCAAAAGAAAGTTTTCCACCGCATCGAGCATCCAACCATTGTCATCTCCCCTTGAAAATGTGACTGTCGCTGCTGCCAAAAGGAAACAGGAGCCCGCAACTGACTGTAGGGATCCTCCTCCATCAAGATGCCACTGATGCCTTGTCATGGAGCACCCTTCCCAGCAGCCCATCTCACAATGAACTTTCACCCCCGCAATTGGTAAGCAAGAGGAGCCTGTTGCACAATGGGTCGCCGCGCGAAGGATCTTCCGCTACACCATTTGCATATGGATCGTCCGAGCTCGCCTCCAGTCGACCAATAATAGGTAGCATCTCAGGGATACAGGGGGTTGGCATCCATGGAAGGATCTATTGCCTCCAAGTTCAACAAACGACACTCAAAACCCTAGTTTCAGAGCTGCACTTGCAGCATGAGGCTGATAGACCAGCAGGAGGTCGCCTCCATCAACAATCAACACTCAGGATGTCATCAACGTCACCGAATCCATCGTCATTACCCAAGTCAACTATGCCAAGGCCACGAATGAAGCAGCGTGGTGCTTCACTCTGCTAGCAACTCCGCTCAGCTCGACTCCACCTCAACGTAGCTCACTCGAACCAGCTCGAGGTGCTAACTGCTCGAAACAACTCAGCTCTGTGCACAACTCATATATATATATATATATATATATATATATATATATATGTATGTTACATTAGCTTATATGTTGCTTCCACCAGTTGAATTTGTATTAAAAATCTTACAAAATTGCAGAATGAAAAGAAAATAGATGTTAAATAGATTAAAATTCATAATGCCTTTAGAGGCATTACATAACTATTTACATATAGTTTTTTTTATTGAGTTACATAAAGAAGTAAATTATTATATACATGTAGATTCAATTATTAATTGTTGTTTCTTTCTACTTTCATAGGCACTCCACCAACAAGGATGTCTAGTGATCGTGCATGCAGGAGCATCATGGCCAGTATTGATCCAGGTGGATATTGGTGGCCACCCACCTTTCCAACTGGCTCAAAACAGTTTTATGGCAATTTTGGTATTGTACTATTTTTAATAGTTTTTCGGGTCCTGAACTTCCAGGGCCGTTTTGAGGCCCTAAATGATCTTTTTTGGCAATTTGGGGGGCCAAATGGTTGCCTTTGGCATCATTTGGCCCCAGTCGAAAGTTGTAAATCTTGGATAGACCTTTCCAACGGGCTACCGAGCGCCCCAAATGGAGATCGTATGCAAAAGTTACGACCCCGGGAAGTTGATGTACTAACTTACCCAAACGGGGCCCACATGACTTTTGGCGCTTCATCTCCTAGGGTTAGGTTTTTGGATGTCTAGGGTTTTTGACATTCCTATTTATTGTAAAAGGCCTTGAGAGCCTCATTGTAACCATCTTCTTGCGAAATGAGCGCAGCCGTCACATCTCTTCTCAGAGATAAGCCGCCACCATTCCAGCAAGCTTGTTTTCCGCTGCATTTTACAGTTCTAGCTTATTTCTTTATTGAATAGAAAACCAGTTTTACTGTATCTCTGTTATTTTGTGTTAAGCATCTGATAATAATCTGTATTCATTTCGTTCTGCTCATAAAATCTGGATCAGTGGTATCAGAGCGGTATGCTCCTTGTCGTCTTAATGCATGTCCCCAACGAGGTCAGGGTACAAAGAATTGGGTCTCGAGCTTGTTTCTCTTGAGGACAAAAGCTCTCTCACGCCCAAGCGACCTCTCATGGCAGGAGAAAAGAAAGATGACGGGATAGGAGATCCTATCAAAATGTTGCTTGAGGAAGCCCTCATGCAGTAGAGGAACGAGATGATGGATAATTTCATGCAAATCCTTCGGCGACTACCAACAAGCGACGCATCTTCCTCGAGCGGAGGCGCCGCCCCCTTCAAGGTACAAATCAACTTCGATATCCCTATATTTGAAGGACAGATAGACGCAGATGTTGTAGATAAGTGGTTGAATCTACTAGAAGGGTATTTTTCTGTCCATAACTTTTCGAATAAAGAAAAGATTACTTTTGAGCTCCTCAAAGCCGTTCCCCATGTCAAAGATTGGTGGGAAACATTCTGCGAGCAAAAGAACATAGAAGAAGCCTCATTGTTTTCAGTCACGGCCACCTGGGAATCCTTCAGGGATGCTATTAAGGAACAATACTACCCTGTTGGAAGTTATGACGACTTGTATACCAAATGGACCACACTGCGACAAGAAAGAGACCAAGCAGTGCCAGAGTTCACAAATATCTTCCATACCTTGCGCACCAAGCTGGGTATCAAAGATTCAGAGCGACATCTGGTGCTCAAGTATCGCGATGGTTTGCATAGATACATCCAGACCGAAATGGAATTTCTAGACATCTCTTCCTTGGGCGCGGCCTACCGATATGCCGTCAAAATCGAGCAGAAGCTCAAACAAAAGACGCGGCAATTTGGGCCTGGGAACCCTTCACAGCAAAAGACAGGAAAGGGCGGCCCCAACCCACAGAATAAAGGACAGAGCAAAGATGGACAGTATCAGGACAACCAGTCCAAGCCGCAAGCAAAGAAGGACACCAGAAAAACAAAGAAAGATACTGGGAAGTGGTGCGACTTCCATAAGAGCCCTTGGCATAACACTACTGATTGCCGCTCAAAGCAATCGCTGGTGGCCGAAGTGAAAGCATCTGAATCAGATGCGTGTTCTGACTCTGAGTCCGAACCAGAAAGGGGAAGACGGATCATTGACGCGGAACCCAGTGCCACCATTGCTACCACCAAGCTCCAGCCTGATGAACTAGATGAGCCAGAAGAAGGAGAACGCCTCTTCCATTCACAGATGTGGGTAAAAGGCACCCCGCTGCACTTCATCGTTGATAACGGTAGCCAGAAGAATCTCATCTCAGCAGAGGTCGTCAAGCGCCTGGCCCTGTCGACAACGCCGCACCCACAACCCTACACCATTGGATGGCTCCGCAAGGGAAGCGATCTCCGCATCAGCCAACAGTGTCGACTGCCATACGGCATCAAGCCCTTTAAGGATGAGGTATTGTGTGATGTTGCTCCTCTCGAAGTTTCAGATGTTCTTTTGGGCCAACCTTATTTATGGAAACGTCATGCTGTATATGAGTCTAGGCCTCGTAGTGTTATTATTTCTTTGAACAGGAAACTGTACAGGATACCCGAGGGAGTCCCTCCTAGTGCTATTTCCTTGATCTCTGCCAAGAAATGTAGGAAGGTCATCTCTCAGACCGGGAAATTTGTCTTCTTCGTGATTCGCTCTCAGAGTGAAAGAAAGATCGCAGCCACATCCCGGGCCTCCATGATCGATCTATCCACACAACACAAGCAAGTGGATAAGGTGGTGGAAGGATACTCATATATCTTCTCCTCTCCGATCGAGGTACCTCTGCACTGCCAGGTCAAGCATCCCATCGATCTTACCCCAGGCGCACCGCTACCCAATGGGCCAGTCTATCACTGCTCTCTGTTGGAAAACGAGGAGATCAAGAGGCAGATCCAAGAATTGCTCCACAAAGGGCACATCCGTCCCAGTTCATCACCTTGTGGGAGTCCAATCGTGCTGGTGCAGAAGAAAGATGGGACCTGGCGACTATGCATTGATTACCGGGCCCTGAATAAAATCACAGTCCGCAACCGGTACCCGATTCCCCGAATCGACGACCTCCTTGATCAGCTCACGGGGGCCAAATACTTCAGTAAGATTGATCTGAAGTCTGGCTACCACCAGGTCCCAATAGAACAAACAGATGTATGGAAGACTTCCTTCAAGTCAAAAGAAGGTCTTTTTGAATGGCTGGTCATGCCTTTTGCTTTGACAAATGCTCCAGCAACTTTTATGAGGATGATGGACGATATCCTACGACCTTTCACCAACAATTTTGTAGTGGTGTATCTGGATGACATCCTCATCTACAGCAAGACTTGGGAGGAACACTTGCAGCATATT
Source organism: Larix kaempferi (assembly GCA_027924585.1). Taxonomy (NCBI): domain Eukaryota; kingdom Viridiplantae; phylum Streptophyta; class Pinopsida; order Pinales; family Pinaceae; genus Larix; species Larix kaempferi. The sequence continues at coordinate 633,886 of BSBM01001286.1, forward strand.
CAGCAGGTTCTGCACACTCTGCGGAAGCACAAACTATATGCAAACTTGGAAAAATGCTCCTTCGGCATGGACAGGGTCCATTACTTAGGCTACATCGTTGATCAACATGGTGTGCATATGGATCTAGCCAAGATCCAGGTCATCCGTGATTGGCCAGCCCCAACCACACTCACCGAACTTTGGAGCTTCTTGGGCCTCGCCAATTTCTATCGCCGATTCGTGCTGGGATTCTCTCATATCGCATGGGCCCTCAGCCAAGTGACCAGGGGTGGTGGTAAGGAAAAATTTGTGTGGGGCCTGTCCCAACAACGAGCCTTCGATGACTTAAAGAAGCGTTTGTGCTCATTGCCGGTACTCTCATTACTGAACCTGCAACATCCCTTTGAGATCGAGACAGATGCTTCAGATTATGCTGTGGGCGTCGTTCTCACTCAACACGGCCACACCGTGGCATATCATAGTGAGACACTCTCAAATGCTATCCGCAAGTACCCTACCTACGACAAAGAAATGTACTCCATTGTACAAGCCTGCCGCCAGTGGAGACATTACATTCTTGGGAAGGAGACAGTCATCCACACTGATCACAAGCCACTACAGTTCATGCAGACCCAAGGAAAGTTGCAGAATGACCACCATCAAAAGTGGTCAACATATTTACAGCAGTTCCACCTCAACATCAAATATAAAACAGGGAGTACCAACCGAGTTGCTGACTGCCTCAGTCGACCTCCAGTCGCGGCACTTACCACGGTGCTAGACTCTTGTGGCCACAAGACCTCCAGATGGCCCCACCTCTACGAAACAGACCCTGACTTCTCCGCCACCTATCAAATGTTGGGCACCAACTCAGTGGTTGCTAATTTCCATCTTCAGGACGGGTTGTTGTGTCACCTGGGCCATCTCTGCGTTCCATCAAGCGAGCGCGCGAAGCTGATTTGGGAAACTCACTACAGTCGGGTGGCAGGACACTTTGGCATCGAAAAGACAGTGGCAGTGTTGCAGAAACATTTCTACTGGCCGAAACTTCGACAGGGTGTCAGCAAGTATATCAGGTCCTGCACCGCTTGCGCTATTGCCAAACCGACCACTAAGAAACAGGGCCTATACACCCCTCTGCCTACTCCTGACAGGCCGTGGGAATCCATCTCAATGGACTACATGTTGGGCCTCCCGTCCACCAAGAGGGGAAATGACTGTGTTTTCGTGGTTGTTGATCGCTTTTCCAAGATGGCGATTCTAGCCGCTTGCAAGAAGAACATCATAGCAGAAGCCACTGCCAAGCTCTTCTTTGAACAAGTATGGGTACATTTTGGGATCCCATAGACCATTATCTCAGACCGTGACAATCGGTTCCTCAGCTCATTCTGGTCAAGCCTCTGGTCACTGTTGGATACCAAGCTCACCAAATCCACTGCCTTCCACCCCCAGACCGATGGACAAATGGAGGTCGTCAACTGGATGGTCCTACATATCCTGCGCATGTACAATTCAACACACCCCCGCACATGGGATGAGAGTCTCCCCTATGTCCAACATAGCTACAATCGAGCCCTGCATAGCTCAACTGGCCACAGCCCCTTTCAGGTGGGGTTGGGATTCCAACCATTGGGCCCCATGGATGTTGCACTTCCCCTTGCGACCACCTCGGCCGACTCATCCCCAGAAGCTGACAAAGCCGCTCGGTTCATTGAATGGATCCAACATATCCGCCAACAGGTTCAGGATATTCTACAGAAGTCTAATGCCAAGTACAAGCAGCACCATGATCAACATCGGGTGCCACATAAGTTTCAGGTGGGCGACAAAGTTTGGTTGCATTTGCAGAAAGAACGCCTTACAGGGCTCCATCGAAAGCTTTGCCCACTCCGTTATGGGCCGTACACCATCACCAAGGCGGTGGGTGACAATGCTTTTGAGCTCAACATTCCCCCCTTCCTTGGTCTGCATCCAGTCTTCAACATGGCTCTCCTTCGGCCATATTTCCCACCACTATTAGACACCTCAGAGATAGCAGAGAAGTTGACACCAACAGAGCTCAACCCTGACTGCCTACAACAAGCATCCAATGATCATATTGCAGACACACAGATCAAGGGCACTCGACATCAAAGGATCCAACTTTATCGATTTGTCAAAGCAGGGCAGCTCCTGCACCAAGGCAAGTGGCTCACCCGAGGCCAAATTCAGCAGAAATTTCCTCATCTGATGGGGGAACTCAACGCAATGGAGACCATTGCTTCCTAAGGAGGGAGGATTGATGCAGGTGGATATTGGTGGCCACCCACCTTTCCAACTAGCTCAAAACAGTTTTATGGCAATTTTGGTATTGTACTATTTTTAGCAGTTTTTCGGGTCCTGAACTTCCGGGGCCATTTTGAGGCCCTAAACGACCTTTTTTGGCAATTTGGGGGGCCAAATGGTTGCCTTTGGCATCATTTGGCCCCAGTCAAAAGTAGTAAATCTCGGATAGACCTTTCCAACGGGCTACCGAGCGCCCCAAACGGAGATCGTATGAAAAAGTTACGACCCCGGGAAGTTGATGTACTAACTTACCCAAACGGGGCCCACATGACTTTTGGCGCTTCATCTCCTAGGGTTAGGTTTTTGGATGTCTAGGGTTTTTGACATTCCTGTTTATTGTAAAAGGCCTTGAGAGCCTCATTGTAACCATCTTCTTGTGAAATGAGCGCAGCCGTCACATCTCTTCTCAGAGATAAGCCGCCACCATTCCAGCAAGCTTGTTTTCTGCTGCATTTTACAGTTCTAGCTTATTTCTTTATTGAATAGAAAACCAGTTTTACTGTATCTCTGTTATTTTGTGTTAAGCATCTGATAATAATCTGTATTCATTTCGTTCTGCTCATAAAATCCGGATCAAGTATCTCACATGATGGTTGTGACACACTGACCTCCATAGAGAATGACAATGAGGTTCTTCATCATGTAGGTACATTAAGTTCATATTTATATATTTTTCAACTATTGGTCAGTATCTTTATTTTGTATTGGTATATTGTACATTGGCTAAAACATTTTTTTAAATTGTTTATTAGGTGTTCATCCTGCTTCTCCACCTCCTTGTGAGAATGATATGACAAGGATCGGAGGATGATATCACGAGGATCATGATCGAGGATATCACATCACAACATGATTGGTTGTGCACCCAGTTAGGGTCCATACGCCCTGATTCTCCATTTAGACGGTTGATCAACATGATGATCAATGCAATTGAGGGATTGTTGGAGGTCCATTAGAGGGCGGGGCCTCTTAGTGACATTTGTAAAAATTCTTGCTAGAGGAGGAGGGACCAAGTATTTGGTCCTTACAAATTGGAGGCAGTGAAAACCGCAACAAGAGGAAAGGATGCCAAGGACACTCTATTTGAAATTCATCCTAGTCATACTCCTAGACAACTACTATGATTATGAGAGTTTAGGATTGAGGACACTATACCTCATGTTTATGATAGGTTTATTGGAGAATGGGGCATATTCCCCCACCCTAACCAGGTCTCATTTTACTTCTTGAAACATGTGTATGTAGAGTTTGTGCTACACATGCATCTCGATTACATGAGTATACCGTCATATTTTTATGGCGTCAAGAGGGGACATTGTTATTGGACAATCTACTCGTCCGGATGTAAACATGATCTCCCTTGTCCAATTGGATCTAGACCAAATGGAAAAAAATATAAAACTACTTTCCCATATCAATTAGATATCAAGGTAATTAGATTCCTTACCTTCAGATTCGTAGATCTTTCTCCTCTTTCTTGCTCCAAGATTTGTGGTCATCAGATCCGTAGCTATAAAACCTGTCAAAGCAGATAGAGGAAAATGAGCAGTAAAAGAATATCTAAACACTAATTGATTTAAGTAAACAGTTAAGGAAGTGAAATCTAAACATCATTAGCACAAAGATATTTATGGAAAGAGATTATATTACTATAAACGAGTGAGAAATACATGTAAGAGTGATGATTACAACCCAAGCCTTAACACTGCAATCTTCCTCCAACAAGCCAAGCCAATGCCTCCAAAGGAAATGTATGCCTCCTAAGAGATGGATATATATCACCTAGGTTAATTCCACCAGCATGTAAGTGCTATAGACTTCTTCTCTTTGGAATGGAGAGGAGCTTTGTATGTATAAGACCAAGTGGATAGAGCAGGTTGAGGATCATCGGAAGATGACTAAGGGATCCTTCCTTGAGGTTAGGGCGAGAGATCCACCTCATCCAATTTCTAGAATTCGCTCAAAAGCCACCTTTATCCAATTTAACTAACTACGGTGCAAGCGGCATGAGGGAAACCTGTGCCTAAAAGGGAAAGCACAGGCTGCACAAAGGAAACCTGAGCCACCGGCACAGTCTGACAGAATACAGTCTGCACCTAACCTAGTTGGGCGCTCCTTGCTAGAAGGAAACCTACGCCAACCCAACTAGAAATTGTGGAAAAAGTTCAAAAACTTGCTCTAATTGATTACTTGATTAGGAATAATTCAAGGATCAAGGCACTGAGTTGACATGGGTCTCATGATTACGAGATTTAGGTATAACAGAATGCCCTCGAAAGCATGAAGCTAGAAAAACAAGATAGGTGAAATGCTTTGAAAGATGGATGGCAAGGAATTTGTCGGATGGAAGATGCTTCTACAGTACAACTGAATTTGAGATACAAGTCTCATATGACACATAACATGGCTTTCAACCAATACAATGCAGATCCATGGTAGTAGGGACCGACTGAACACAATCATGGCTACTAGAAACAATCATATATCCATGACGAGATGATAACACAACCATGACCAATACAAAGTGGATCCGTGTAATATGACTCAAACAATATCCATCGCAACTTGGGAAAGATATGATTTAAACCAGGAACTTCAAGCCAAACCCGCAATGATACGAATCTATCCATGTGATTAAAATGTTTTAGAGTCGAACATGGTAGAAACCACTTGATTACTGGTCATTGATGTATACCGTTACAAGTGTGAGGGAAATCACCATTGATGTTAATGATCCCCAAGGTATCATAGTACACATCACCGAGCGTGAATCAATGAGTTGAGGTCAAATGCTTGATGAAATATTTCGATCAACAGTCAATTATGTGAACTCATGTTGAAAGCGAGGTAACCTGCCATTGAGGCATGCAGGCCCAAGGTACTTGATTGATTTCTAGATTGAATTCTTTGATGATGTGTTGAATTCGACAAGGATGAATCCTTCGAAAGAGGGCCATGATGAATCCCCCATCATCGACACAAAACTCGATAACAGATGTTTGAAGTAGATTGGACGGTAGATAAACATGCAAAACTAAATCAAGGTAGACCAACATGATGGAAGGTGTACTGACTGCAGATGGTGAGTAATGAACATCTCTTGAACATGGGCATGGCATGACTTGGAAGTATTGACGTGATGAGAATGATACCAAACCCCAATGCAACTGATGACAGAATCATTCTTTGGATGACCCAAAGGAGTGAAAAGACTCATGAAATCAGTAGGACTCGAAGACAATCGGATTACACAAGTACTGAATGCAAATGCAAATGAGTGTCATGTTCAAGAACGACTATGTACTTCCATGAATTATAGTGTAACAAAAAATATTTCATTTTCCCCATCATGACTGATGAGTGCCTCATTTTTTTTTAATAATCTTGAGGAGGGTAAACAGATGCTCGATATAGCTCATCCCATGGACGAGTCCAATCCCAAATGTTTTATGGACCTAGGATAGGAGGGGTTCGTCCCATGACAGTCCCTTCAATGTCAAATTTTAATGAGTCCATAGAAGGTAAAATCAACGTCATTTCATGTTTAGAGAGTCTGGAAAGAACCAAAGAACACTCCAATGGTCATTTTTCGTAAAGTTAGCCTCTTCCCCCAGAAAAGAGTAAAACAACGTGAGAGAGAAGTGTTAACACCCAAAAAGTGCTCACTAGCTCATTCCCTTATTCACATGACCCATTTCTCCACTTTTCCACCATTTGAGCCTCTAAAGCCATCAAAAGGTCACCAAAAAGACCATAATACACCTTTTTCCCCTCAGAATATATAATTTTCCTCAAAAATCTCAAAAAACCCTAAAAAAGGGTCCAGAATTCCCCAAAAATATTAAAAGGGAATAAAAATATTCAAAATATTCAAAAAAGGAAAAGAGGGAAAAAGAGACCTAAAAGGTTTGTTTTGCGCCGTAACCTGGCTGATAATACCGTCGGTGGAATGGGATGCCCCTGGCTCATCATGGCGAGATGGATCGCCGTGTGGGGCGTCAGGTAAAATAGTGTATAGATATCCATACTAGGCATATATGAGATCGAAATGCTGAGCTTTTAAGATGGATTCTTCTTGCGACTGGGGTCGTTTAGAAGCTACATCTTTGGCTATGAGGGGGAAGAGTGATTTGAGGAACCAGTCCAAAAAGATTCGGTCGTCAAGTTTTATCTTGCAGAGGCTACGGTGCTTACGCCACTCATGGATATGATCGATGATGTGTGTAGCGGTGCTCTGTCTACAAGACAAAAGTATTTCCACTCCTACAAAGTAGTTGAAAGAACTAGAGAAAAGTTGAGGCGAGGGACGTAAATGTGTTGTGAGTCCCATGTGGCTGCTCAATGTACCACTTGGTTGCAGAGCCAGTGAAAGTTCTTTGTAAAAGTATGAATCTAATGGAATCATCTACTATGGAGTTAGAGGAACACCATAGGTGAAACGACATGATGTGGTTTTGGGGATATTCCCCAGCTTTGCCTTCAAATTTTGTTATGTCTGAGGGAAGCTTTGTGGGCATGGGTGGCCACATAGGGTTGTGTCTAATAGGGTCGTTGGTTAACCTTGCCAGGTCTGGTAAGTTTAGATCAGCCATGTATGGCAGACTGGAAGATGGGTGTTGTGTGGTCACTGGGGTATAATTGTTAATGGTAGCATTATGGAGTGGTCCAGTGCCCCCTAAGGGTATGCTAGGTGTGAAAGGGATGTTTCCTCTAGCCGATGTGGTGTGGGAGGGGCCTGCGCTTCCAAGTGCAACATGGGTTGCAGATGGGTTAGGAATGGTTCCGGTAATCCCTAGGATCTGGGTAGTGGTAATGAGAGGGGGGGTGACCCCCATGTTGGGCATACCTAAAATAGGTGGTGGTCCTGTGTTGGGCATGGCTAGAGGGGGTGTGGCCCCTATGTTAGGCATGCCTAAGGGGGGTGTGGCTACTGTGGTTGTCACGGTAGTAGTGGGGTTTGATGATGTAGCTCCAATAGCACTGGTGAAAAGGGGTTCATATTGTGATCTGGCCATGGGGTTAGTTGGTGATGTCTCAGTAGGGTGTTTGAATTTAGCCTCATAATCAGATGTGAAATGAGGTGCATCAAAATCGGATGAATGGGTTCTATCCTGATGACGTGTGGAGTCAAGGGATAATGCTCTACGTCTATGATGTGTAGAGTCAAGTGTGCCGAACCGAGGGGGTTCACCCTGAAAATGGCGGGATCGTCTTAAGTTCTCAATAGTGAGATATGTATAGGAATGCCAATGGATGGTGGTGAGATAAAAAACTCAAGACCCTAATGCCACAATGTGTGCAGGAGGGGAGTGTGAAAAAATAATGGCTCTCAAGCCAACAACCAACCTCAAAAGCACTTATTATAACAACCGTGCTATAATAAGTGGAGGAATCAAGAAAAGTGGTCAAAATACCAAAAATCAAATGGTTCCTAGAAAAAAGTGGTGCTTACTAGACCAAGGGGGGTAGCAAAGCATGCAAACGCCTAACTAAAAGTGGTATTATGACTCAACTAAACATATCCTCTGCAAGATGATGAAATCCAAGTCAGACAATATGGGTAATGGAATTAAAGGCTAGATATCCCCCTACCAGGAGGGACACCGGGTAGACAATCCTAAAAAATGGCCACTAGGATACCCCGTTCATGACATGTTCGGTTGGTTGAATCTGCAGTTTGGTTTTATCGCTGTTGTACTCCCATACGGGTGGTACACCGAGAACTGCAAAGGGTATCCTTCGGTTACTGAATGGATAGCGGTATTCCACTCAGGCTTCTAGAACCAGTCTAGCTACTTCAACCCTCCTAAGGGAGAGGCCTTCCCAATAAATTGGTATATAACTGTGTCAACAAATAATAAGGAATTTTTGGGACCCTAAAAGACAACCACTATGTCTCATATGTAAATAATTGAGGGGTGTTATTGGAACACCTATCCCCCCAATCCTACCTAGCTACAAGATTCCTTAAGTGTTCCCCAAGTGGGGTTAGAGTGTTGGTTGAGTTTAGGTAGATTTTAAGGCTCAGTTAATTAAAAATGTGGCAAATTGGGTGCAAGTGTGATTATTTAACTGAAAATGAATTTGCCTCGCTTGGGCGATTGATTACAAATTAAAAACAACACGATTCCAATTTGCAAAAAATAAAAGGTTTTTTCTGAAATGTAAATGCTTTAACAAAAATATTTCAAAAACTATGGATTTTCGAAATAATTTTTAAAGGAAACCAAATATTGTAAAAATTGTAAGAAATAAATGGATTTCTAAGTGCTTGCTTGGGAAAAACTATTGAGCAAATAAAAAAAATGGTTCAAAATTTGCAATGAAATGAAATCTACAATCTAAACAAAGTGCCAAAAACCTTTCTTTCACTTGTTGAAAATTTTTAAAAATATTTTAATTGAGCATATGTAATAGAAAAAAGATTCACTATTGTTGCAATAATGCAAAAAAAATAATGCTGGAAAATATGCTAAATGGGCAAAAAATGCAACAAAATTTTTTCTAAAAATTGGGCCGAGCGAAAAAACACAGTATCGTTGGTTTATGGGAAAAAGCTGCGATGGGCATCGCGGGTTTGAGCCGCGAAGTCGCAATGTGCAGCACGGAAAAAGGTCACGAGGCCGCGATGCGCCATGCGGAAAAAGGCCGCGAGGTCGCAATGAGCCACGACTATCGGGCAAAAAGTTGCAATGCGAAAAATGGAAAAAGGGTTGCCAAAAATGAAACTGATGTTGATGTATATGTAACTTCGGAATGTATTTCACATATATGTATATTGTATTCCTATAGAGATGTTATTATTTCTCTATACAGAAGTGTCGTCATTTATATTGTAAGTGTCTTAACTTATACTTGATGCGTTATTAGACCACCTTGTTGGGGTCGATCCTGTATAAGTCATGTGGGTCAAAGGGTTATTAGACCACCCTATTGGGGGTCGACCATGTGGGTCAAAGGGTTATTAGACCACCCCAGTGGGGGTCGGCCCAGTCAGCATTATGTTAAGTGGTTAAGTTGAGGCCGACCTAGTTGAGTAAAGGTCAAGTCAAGTTAGTGTATAAATAGAGAGTGTGTCTCTCTCATTTTACACATTCTATTCTCTCACTCACACTTGGGAGAGTGGTGCACTTGTGGAGGAGGAGGCTCTGCTGCTAGGAGAAGAGTATCTCTTGTATTTTGGTTGTATCATTGCTCTATCTATCTCTGAGGAAGTTATTGGGGTTTTTCACCTTTATGGTTTTCCCCAAGTAAACTCTGTGTCTCTTGTGTGCTTGCATTACTGTGTCCATGATTGATATGTTGTAGATTTGTTGTACATGTTGTTCTCTCAGTTAGATCCTAGATCAAATTGAAGTAAATTCTGAAAATTTAACAACCGAAAAGTGAAATTTCGGTCTATTAAAGGCTACAGAAAGGGCCAACAGCTAGGGAAACAATGAATATGTTGTCTAGTATGGCAGATATGCTAATTGGAATGGTAAAAAAAAGTAAAAAAAAAAGAAATAAAGCAAAAATTGCAAAAATTTAAAGCTCGAAACCCAGCAGAGTCGCCAAAAAAATGTTGGTTGGGTTTTCAACCAAACATGTGCAAGGATGCACCTATTAACTTGTAATAGTTGTCTTTGAATAAAGCAAAAACAATTATAAATCTAATCTAACATTAACATAAGCATGCGTAAATAAACAAGAACTAAATCAATAACAAGATATCTATGGAAGAACAAGAGTAAAAAATAATAGATTTTTTGTATTACCTCAAAGGTGAGGATGTTTGGTATTGAGCAGCTCCAAGGTTGAGGTGCTCCAAGCTCCAATGGTCTCTTCTCCAAGATGCTGAAATGGGAGTCCTCAAACTTAAAATGGGAGGCAATGGCTCTCAATGGGAATTTGGTAGCATAAGGATAGAATGAAATGTGGATGGAAAGTGAGGATCCCCTATCACCTTTTTATAGTTTTTGGTGATGGGGAATACCATTATGGTTTTGAGGAAACCAATTGTATTAACCAACATGGTTTAGCTCTCTTTTTCCCTCTTTTTCCTTTTTTGAATATTTTTTATATTTTTATTCCCTTTTAATATTTTTTGGGAATTTTGGACCCTTTTTGAGGGTTTTTTTGTGTTTTTTGAGGAAAAATACATATTTTGAATGGAAAAAAGGTGTATTGTGGTCTTTTTGGTGACCTTTTGATGGTTTTAGAGGCTCAAATGGTGGAAAAGTGAACAAATGGGTCATGTGAATAATGGAATGAGCTAGTGAGCACTTTTTGGGTGTTAACAATGGTGGCCTCATCGGGTACGAGCCATTGATAGGTAGAGTTGGATGAAGATGGAATCATGGAGGAGATCATGTTCAACGTAGCAACATGGTTAGGGGGATCCGAGGTTGGAAAGACCCCCATAGGACATGAGTCTTTTATGAGGCCGACTCCCACGCTCTCATATAGCTACGAATATTGTCCTAACAAAGGGACATTATCGTCGGGATGAGTAGCGGTGTTCGGTGTGTAGAAATTCAACTAGTCGATAGTGACAATTCGGCCTTGATGGGGGAGTTGCACGATACGGAAGACAGATGACGTGACCACAGTCATGGTGTAAAACCAATTACGACCAGGTAAGAGATTATAATCCAAAGGGGTTGCGAGTACTTCCATGTTAATAGTTATAGTCTTAACCCCCAACTCTACTGCTAATGCTTGTAATAACCCATGGGGTTGAAAGCCACAACTGTCGAATGCTTTCAGGGTAGTAGGAGAACGGTTTAACTCGGGAGAACCAATGGCTCTCCAACAAGATAACAACATGACTGAGGTAGAAGCACCTTCGTTTAGTACAGTACGATGGATTGTAATCCCAGCAACCTTCGTAGCAACTTGGAATTCCAGTTGATGGGAAAGCCTTGGTTTGAAATACTCAAGCCTAAACATGATTTTATTCTAGGAATCCGGATCTACCATGTCGATGGCAGCGAGGAGATTCTTTCGTTGATTGGGGAAATTCTTCAAGATCTCTAACGTCGACATGGCACAAGGAGCTTGCGCGAAGTTCTCTACAATGTTGTAGTTCTGAGCTGCCCAAGCATTAGGATTGAAAAATGCTTTTCGAATCATGATCTTAGGTGGATGCAACACTGAATCTAAAGAAGGCTTATCAATGGTGAGAGGAGCTTGTGGCAAGAAAATATATGGAATAGAGGTGGAAGCTTTTTCTATATTACTTTCGACGAGTTCCTTAGGAGGGACTGAGTCATATGATCATGATCGTGTATTCAGGTTAACCGTTTCACTACGCATCATGAGAACATGCATGATGGATGATGTTTCTCCTTGAGAAGGAGAGGGTTGGGTTATCATTTATTGATTTTGGGTGGGGAAGAGATCATTGAGAACTGCGAGTGTGGGGTTTCCCTTAAGAAACTTCTACACTTTGTCTCTGTGGGGACACTCTTTGGAGAAATGGTCACCACCACACAGTAAACAAGTATAGTTGAGCTTCCATTCTTGTTTCATGTCTTCAGGAGGGTTCTTGTGCTCCTGCTGGTTGGAAGACTTCTTGGGCTTACCTTTGGTCTTCTTCTTGCCACCGGATTTGTGAGGTGAAGCTGACTGAATAGAATTCACCTCCTCAGTGAGAGCAGGGCTAGGTGACTTGCTGGTGTTGCTGCCAACCTATGGTGAGGGTGGGGAGGAAGCATGGTGGTTTGTCGATCCACCAGTTTGAGTGGAATGCTAGGAGTTAAGGGAACTGATAATGTCGTAGGCTTGAGGTCCCTTGGGTGGTTTTGCAGGATCATATGTAGGGCGGGGTGCATCCAGAACAATGTCATATAACATGTCGGATTGAGCATAGGCAAGGTCTAAGTAGTGGGAACGAGTGATATCTTATTCCTCGGTGAAGACCCCTCCCATAGCTACATATGTAGCTACAGTAGGTAAAAGAGACTTTGTAAACCAGTCAACTAGTAATTGGTCTAGCATAGGAGCCTTAATGAGATGCCGTCTCCTCCGCCACTCATGGATATGATTTGATATATGAGTTGCGGTAGTCTGGCAGAGAGAAGTCAGTAAGTCCGTACCAGTTTCATAGCAGATGGGTAACTGGAAATGAGCTAGGAATGACATAACTAAAGAATGAAAATCAGGGAATGGGTGCGGTGGTAATTCAATATACCACTTGGCAATTGGTTCAGTGAGGGTCCTTTGAAAAAGCCTTAGATGGATCAAGTCGTCCATCAAGGAATTGGATGAGCGCCATAGATGGTATTTCATCACATGGTTCTTGGGGTCTTCACCGGGCTTGCCATCAAACTTTGGAATATAATAGGGTAACTTAACCAGAATGGGTGGCCAATTATAACCATGTAGGATGGGATCATTGGTCAGACAAGATAGGCCGGGTAGGTCTAAGGTAGCCAGAAATGGAAGCTGTTGGTTCAGTTGTGGATACTGATAGTATGGATATGGCATAAATGGACCAGTAGGACCTTGAATCGACTGATTGTAAGGTGTTCCTGTAGGGAATTGGCTATAAGGGGGCATGTCGCATGGTTTGGGTGGTGGAAAGTATGTAGGTCTGCTGCCATAATAGGGTGGTCCGCCACCGAATGGTGGGGGTCCTCCTCCGCCATCGCCGGTGTAAGGTGGGCCCTTGCCGAAAGGTGGGGATCCTCCACTGTCGCTGGAATAGGGTGGCCCACCTCCAGAAGGTGGGGGTCCTCCACCACCGCCGAAATAAGGTGGTTCTCCACCACCTCCGCCGAAATAGGGTGGCCCGCCACCACCGCCGGAATAAGGTTGTGCACCACCTCCTCCGTCGGAGTAGGGTGGGCCTCCACCAAAGGGTGGGGGTCCTCTGCTACTGGAATATGGGGGTCCTCCACCTCCGCCGCCGGAAGGTGGGGATCCTCCACCTCCACCACCGAAAGGTGGGGGTCCTCCACCTATGTCACCGGAGTATGGTGGGCCTCTACCTCTGCCAAAAGGTGGAGGTCCTCCCCCTCCGGAAGGAGGTGGGAGTGGACCAAATGGTTGTGGGGGTGGTGGGACATGAGGAAACGTTGGTGTGGGTCCAATTGGTGCAACGTTATAATGTCCTTATGGAGTGTATGGGTTTCTGGGATAAGGTATCCCATGGAGTACGTTTTTGGGATTGAATTGTCCCGACACACGGTTAAAATGACTTGGATAGGCGTGACTCCATGGTGGTTGAGTTGAGTTGGATGGACCTACATAATGATGTAATCCCATGGTGGATCCCACAACGGATAAGCAGTTGCCAACAGAATGACCGATTGGGAGTCCTCCACTCATACTATGGTTAGAGAAGAGGGGTTTCCCCCCAGTAACAATTTTTTGACCACTTATAGATGGTTGACTCATAATGGGTTGATGATTACTTACTGTTGGAGGAACATTGCTCGTGATAAAATGAGGAGGTAAAGAGTATCCTCCCCGCGCATTTTGGGGTGGGGAAGGGAGGGGTAATGTTCTAGTAGTGGTAGGAGGGGTGTTGGATTGTTGTCCTTCCACGTTTTGAGTCACTTGGGGTATGGAACTGGTCTCTTGATTAAGAGGTGTACTCGCACGAAATGAGGGTTGACTAGGTTCGTAAGTGGTCACGTTATGTATGGGTGTTTCTGGTGAAGTAATAGATAATGAATGAATTGGGGTATGTTGGAATATGGGCGTTTTCAAAGTGTCTCTTATCCATGAGAGACTCTGGCGCTGAAGATGTTCACCACGTTGGCGTAATTGGTCCACGAGTTCATAGACTGGAGCCAAGCACTAAGCATGGGGAGCCCAACGATGAGGGGAAGCTTCGACCTCCAGATGTAATGCTAGGTGGGCCCATTGTTTACCTAGAGAGGTCTCCCAAAGGTCTCCCAAAAGGATGAAGATACCAATCTATAGCCTTAGGTTCTCCTTCCATCGAATGGTGGAAGGATGTGTCTCCTAAACTAGATGGTTCCATGGTCACAGACCTTGGAGGATCAGTGATTAGTGGACTAGAAGGAAGTAAAAATTTCATTCCCGACTCCATGGTGGAGCCTTCTACTTTGAGTGACATGACAGTAACTTGTGTATCCATGCTTTCCCTCGAAAGTACCTCTAGGTTAAGGGGATATTTAGGTGGCAAGTTTAAAATTCTACGGGACCTTCTCAACGGTTTTTCATCCATAATGACCGAACCATAATTTATCCTAAGTGTATTCTATACAAAATAAAAATCAATCTAGAAAAATATACACAAACTAAGGCCACAAGCAAACTTATGTGATAGGCGTGGATTCAAAATTATGGAACCTCACAGGATTTTCAAGGCTTCACAACTCATGATACACTCCAGGGTCCAACAGTTATACTCGGCCCATTTTTTCAGAGCACTACCCAGGGAATATTAGGACCATACCTATAACCATATAACCCAACTACCTAATAGTACATGCCTAGTAGCTCCTCGAGTGCTGTTCTCAGTGTATTACTATGCCAAGATGGCCAAATGGTTAGCTCGGTTGGTTTCAGGAATCCTAGGAATGTCTCTCGATATACACAAGCTATGTGGGAGCTCAAATCCGTAGTGGTTCTCTCTAATGCACAACTGTATGACAAGAGACTTCTGATATACTACCGAGTACGTGAAGTGCCTTTCGATATACCCTAAGGTACATGAAAGAGCCTTCGATATACCGATTGGTACATAGAATAACTACAGTTCCCCTAGCATGCAGTGCAGGCAAATAATGACATCTGCCACGTTTTACGATGTTGGAACATGTCACTAACTTAACAAACAAGTTATTAGTAAATTTTAACCTAGCTCTATCGGTAAATTTTATCTGGATGATTAGGTGAATGCATGAGGTGAAGACAAAAATTTTAACATAATGCATCCCTAACGACATGAAAGTGCACTTTTCCTTTCGATGAAACCTATGTAAGGGAAGGAGAAGTTCTTTTTCCAATGATCTCAATAAGACAAAAATCCCAAAAGTTCAAAATCTAGCAAAGGTGATAAAGCACTCTTTTCATTTTTCGAGCAAAACACAAAAAATCAAAGCACACCAAATAAAACTTTTCTTTTTGTATTTTCCAAATAGAATAAAATAAGTATTGAAAAAGGGAGAATTTCTATATAGCATGCACTAACTCTTAATGTTTGCAATAATGAACTAAAAAGCATAAAAGATCAAAAGTGCAATAGAATGCTTCAAACTTGGAAACACTTTGCAAAAGCTTGAATTCACCTGATTTTTCAAAAGATGGATAATTCACAATTCAAGAAAAACACAATCAATCCATTCCTTTGTCAAACTTCTCAAAGATTGGTAAGTAACAAATTCCAATGCCTAAAACAATGTAAGTAACAAATTCCAATGCCTAAAACAATCTTACAACAATTTCTAAATGACTTTGAAAACATAAGAATGAGACAATTTCGATTTTTTCAATGTGTATATCAAAATAAGATCCGATAATAAGTATGTTTTTTAGATGTAAATAGAAAAAATCAAGAGACTAATCGCAGCACCCTAGTAACTCAGAAATTATGAAAGAAAAATAATAAGCACTCAAATGAACCAAAGACACTCAAGTCACTCAAAATCAATCAAATGCAAGCAACACTAAAGGGCTAAGTGCAAGAAGGGTTTGGAACTCAGATCTAGCATGTCGAATAGACTTGATAAGGTGACAAGGGAATGCGAGATCAAGCGGATGACCATGGGGTACTGAAATTTCTCGCCACCACCGGATCTATCTCTTGACCAAACGGAACCCAAAGATCAACTCAAACAAACTAAACACAATCAATGTTGAATAAAGAGGTCTTTGACTGGAAGGTACAGCATAAAGAAGTCTCTGGATCAAGCCAAAATAAAAATTTGGAGAGTGGATAAGCCAAGCACCAGGATTGAAAGACCAGCGCAGTCTGGGATCAGGCTTAGATCACCTTGCGTGGATAGTATACAAGGGTAAAGCGCTGGTGGCACAAGATGTCAAACAGGAAAATGCGTCGAAGGTGCAAGATGATTAAAGGAAAAAAGCGCTTGATATGGAAGGGCGCACTGGATGCACTACCCAGGTGCGTCGATAGAATAACCCAATGCAAGAAGTGAAACATCTCCAAACAATGAACAAATAAATGGACTAATAATGATTCAAACGGACTCAGAGAAGTCAGCATACTTTTCAAGAAGAAAATTTGATGGTGAAAAGAGGCTTAGGAGGAAAAGAAATGGCTCGCTTAAGAAATCAACGAACAACACATTCAAATTGAAATCAAAACAAAGTATTCCCCAGTATGGTCGCCAGATTTTTTATCGGACAATCTACTCGAGCAGATGCGAGCATGATCTCCCTAGTCCAACTAGATATAGAACAAATGGAAATAGAATTTAAAACTACTTTCCTAGATCAATTAGAGATCAAGGTAATTATATGCCTTACCTTCATATTCGTAGATGTTTCTCCTCTTTGTTGCTCCAAGATTTGTGGTCGTCATATCCGTAGCTGTAAAACCTATCAAAGCAGATAGAGACAAACGAGCGGTAAAAGCATATCTAAACACTAACTAATCTAAGTAAACAATTAAGGAAGTGAACTCTAAACATCATTAACAAAAATATATTTATGGAAATAGATTATATTACTGTAAATGAGTGAGAAATACATAGAAGAGTGATGATTACAACCCAAGCCTTAACATTGCAATATTCCTCCAACAAGCCAAGCCAATGCCTCCAAAGGAAATGTATGCCTCCCAAGAGATGGCTAGAGATCACCTAGGTTAATTCCACTAGCATGTAAGTGCTATAGACTTCCTCTCTTTGGAATGGGGAGGATCTTTGTATTTATAAAACCAAGTGGATAGAGCAGGTTGAGGATCATGGGGAGAGGACTAAGGGATCCTCCTTGAGGTTAGGAAACCATAGGACAACTCACCTACATGTTAGGGATAGAGATCCACCTCATCCACTTTCTAGAATTCGCTTGAAAGCCACCTTTATCCAATTTAACCAACTTCGGCACAAGCTGCATGAGGGAAACCTGCGCCTGAGAGGGAAAGAGAAGATTGCACAAAGGAAACCATAGCCACCGATGGAGTCTGACAGAATAGTCTGCACCTGACCTAGTTGGGCACTCCTTTCTAAAAGGAAACCTGCACCGGCCCAACTAGAAATTATGGACAAAGTTCAACAACTTGCTCTAATTGATTACTTGATCAGGAAGACTTCAAGGATCAAGGCACTGAGTTGACATGGGTCTCATGATGACAAGATTTAGGTGTAACAGATACTGTTATGAGCATCTTAGGCTCACAGATACCCTGCAGCTACACCACAACCTCGTTGACTAGTTCACATTCCTAGTAAGAGTGGTATTCAGTCAGATGATGTATTTGAGCCATCGTAGCTCAGAGTTGAGACACACAATTTGATGGTAGGAACCATGTGCATTGCATTGCGAAATGATATAGTGGCCATGCATGAGGACAAGTCTAGACCACACCCTAGACATGGAAAGCTTGAGTTACCATGGATGTATGAGTTGATTATTCGGGTGCTTGACCATGAGACTCTACTTACTTATGCTATGAGTTCCCAATATGCATATTATCATATGTATAAGGGATGTAGGGTGTCATCGACAGAGTAGGTATATTTATATACTTAATTTTTTTTCATTATACGCCATTAAATAATCATATTTAATACATGCACATAAAAAAGAGTAAATGGAGCAACAATGATTTTCTTTTTGTTGCTCCATGCAAAGGACCACTTTATGGATTCACTCAATGCCACTTCCCCATCAATCAAGTGTCCAACCATTTCCCCTGGTGAAGCCTCCATGGTACACATGCTAGTTCCATCATCTTAACCTTGTCAGTTACATACTTGCATATGATTGCAATTATTTTATCATAAATTTATTCTTGTTCCTTGCTCAAATTGTATGGGGTAGGGTCACGATATTACACAAGAGTAGGAGATGCATTCTCCCTTGAGTTCCAACCATAAACCGCTAGTCGATGAAGTACTACAACTTATGTTTCAATGTAATAAAAAATTCAAGTTGATGTTTAATTTATAATGTTCATTTATTATTCTTGTATTGATTACATGCATGACATCACCATATATAGGCTCAAGTACAATTGGGAGTCGATACTGCATCGATGCTCACAGAGGAGTGGTAAAGGTTGACTTTGCATCCTCCTGATGAGGACCCATCGTCTCAACATCATCCTGGAGCTGCCACAAAGAAAGATTTTGACAATCTCTCCATGGGATTGAGTCAAGTAAGTTGATCTATCCTCTTAAAATTTAAAAAAATTATCATCTCCCTAATTTCAAGTACTAAAATCTAACTAACTTATAGAGTTCACAATTTTAATTTTTGTAGTCCCCATATTTAGACACCAATTTCGATCATGTGTCACCCTATCTCTAGGGGCATGGTGCAGGTGGTATTGGCAGTGAGGATGACCACAATTCCCTCGAGAGGCCTGGTCCACATATTTGATGAGATTTGTTCATGTTGCACTATTTTATTGTTATGTATACATATATATAAGTGTATCGTTTTATATACTTGAAGGACTATTTCATATAATATGTTTTCTTCATGGGCTTACAATGTGTGTATGTTATTTATGTTTATGGTCATTTATCTTTATCAAGTATGTTTATGTTTATGCACCTGCATGTTAAATTTATCTTATGTTTGTGTTTATATCGATGACTCTACAATTTACAATTTTACAATTATAAGCTACAAGGTTAGGAATTGATTGTTGGAGCGATATTAAGAAGGGACCCGTTTTGGAGAATGCATGCAAATATGTGGACCGCAGACATGCGTCAAACGGGTGGAAGAGAACAAAAGAGGGAAATTAGTTAGGGTTTTGATATATTAGATATACTTTTGTTCTATTTGTGGGATTCCCCACCCCCACTAAAAAAACTATAAAGAGATAGATAGATGTGTGGAAAGGGGGGATAAGAGAGAGAGAGAGAGAGAGAGAAAGAATGACATATGTGATATTATTTTGTGTAGGGTTTTTGTTGCGTAGTGTGCAGGAGATGTAGGGTTATGGATGGATGATAATATAGTGAAGATTTTTTGGAGACTCTCTTTGTGCATTTTTGAATTTTTTTTAATGCTTTTGAATATGATGTTATGAATCTTAGTTCTAATTATGGATGGTGTTTCTGAATAATAGATCTAAATAAGTTTATGTTTATTATGTTGTTAGAGATCTAATATCTGTATGTAGAAATGATACAATTTCCTCCTGGCCCTTAATGTTTATATAAAAAAATTTCCTACAGTCCCCCCTCAGATGCCTCAGGTGAGACTTATAAAAACTATACACAATTTATATTTGTTAATAGATAATATATATACAAAACAAACATTTTATCTCTTCTTTATTAAATCAAATAGAGATTAAGATTAATGTTTTAAGTGAACATGAAATTACCAAATTTATTAAACATGGGTTTCGTATTTCTTAAGAGGTCCTAAGTTACTACCCTTTGTACATTTTAAAGGGAGGTTTGTGCCATTATGTATTTAACAATTTTACAATATCCGCTACGCATGGAGAACCACACATTAAAAATTCAAGTGAACTTTTCTAAGGTTCTATAAACTGAAAAGTGAATATATTTTCAAGGTTTACAAATGGGTCCACAATCCTATGTACTAAGTAAATTGCAATCATTTAATTTTAAATACCTGTACTATTTTATCTAAAATTTAAGTGTCTTTGACATTTGGTTCCAACATCCATCCCAAAGAATTAATTTACAATACATGTCTCATGATCTATCATTTTAAGTGTGAAATTGCATGCACGTTTATACCTCTAGTTTAAGGATAAATCACATACATATTTGGATTTAAGTTATTATATGGAGTCTTCATTACTATGAATATTTTATTATCAATTCCACTAGATGATATTTGAAGTCCTATCAAAATAAACCTTGAGGAATAAAATTTAACACTCCAAGGGAAATTTTGAGAACACACAAATATTTGCTATATCTAGATTGTTACTAGATACAATAAGGTGCAATAAGATTCTTTAATAGCATTCAATGCATGTATGAACATTTCACTATATTATTTAGTATATAATTTAATTATTTAAAATAAATTATAAATGAAGTAAATTAAATTAAATTGTGATCAATAAATTAATCATATAATATGTTGAAAATACGATGACTATGAATTGATCAACATGATAATTTTGTAACTAATTTCAACGTGATAAATACATAATTAATTTTAAAATAGGATAATTGAAAGAATGAGGTAAGGAGTGATAATTAAGAAATTTGTTTGAAATAAATAAAATTTAAAGAATAAATAAGAAAAGTACCAATATCATTCTCAATTGGAGTTGGATCCACCAAAGGTTGATCTCCATCTTCTTATTTCTCTCTCAATGTTGCTCGTTGTCAACTCATCCTTTCTTTGGTCTTTTCTTGTATTTATTCTTCATTAATTTGATCATGATCATGTTTTCTACTTCAACATTTCTTGTTTCCCATGGTGATTGGTGAATAATAAATGAATATGTCCATTTTTCTTTGAAATCCTTTTAAAAATATACACTATGAGAGGCTCAAGAGGTTAAAAATGGAGCTACAATTGATAAATTGAAGTTTAAATATATGTTTTATAAATTTCTTTATACAATATAGTTCATTAAATGCAAATTGTGGGTGGATAATTCACAGATCAGGTTAGAGAAAAGGAAGTGAAGTGAATCAATGAAAAATTTGGTGAACAATAGCTCGAATGAGGTATTAATCTTGATCAAGAGTTTTTACTATGCTCCTTTGAGCTAATATCCTGATCAATATATTATCTCGATCGAGCTTCTAGTTTACCATGCTTCAACCCTCGATCAAGGTATTTTCAAAATGTGCACAAATGCTCGATTAAGGGTTTTAAAATCATCAATCGAGCTTATGGTTTACCACACTTCAACCCTCGATCACGGTATTTTCAAAATGTGCACAAATTCTCAATCAAGGCTTTTAAAATAATCGATCGAGCTAATATTTCGATTGAGGACTTTGAAACAAAATTTTAGCCCCATTTTTTAAAATTTTATTTTTCTGTTATTTTTGCTAGACATAAACCATGTCCTAGGATGCACCTTATATGGGAGACTTCATACCAATGGATTTTTCAATGAACCATCTATCCATTGGCATATAATTAGGATTTTCTTAGTTCATATGATAATTTTTTTTCTTCTAAAACTTATACTTACAAAACCATGTCCACTACTTCAAATCAGTGCAAATAAAAATCAACAACATAAAAAGTACACTACAAAAAATATTCAAAAAATATATTTGCCCCAAACCAACGCGTGCTCTACACAAGGGTATTTTTGCGTCGAGAGGCGCTCTATAGCCCAGTATGAGGGAGATCTTTTAACTTGTGTGGAGTAACGTTACATCTAATAAAACGTAAAAAGTGATAATATGAGGGAGATCTTGTAATGTTACATGTAATGTTACATCTAATAAAATGTAAAAAGTAATAATATGAGGGAGATCTTGTAACGTTACATCTAGTAAACTGTCGAAAGTAATAATATGAGGGAGATCTTGTAACGTTACATGTAACATTTCATCTAATAAAACGTAAAAAGTAATAATATGAGGGATATCTTGTAACGTTACATCTAATAAAACGTAAAAAATAATAAATATTTTGTCGGCCAAAAGTAATAAGAGCTCCTCTGTCATTCTTTTTTTTAATTTTAAAGAATTGCACCTCTGTCATTAATTTGTACTGTGCAGCTCCTCCCTCCCACGCTACATGCACCCTCCATCTTTCCTCCCTACACAACTCCTCCCTCCCACCTCCTCCCAGCTCCTCCCTCCCACCTCCTCCAGGCTGCCTCCCTCCCACCTCCTCCCAGCTCCTCCCTCCCACCTCCTCCAGGATGCCTCCCTCCCACGCTACCTCCCTCCCACCTCCTCCATGCTGCCTCCCTCCCATGCTACCTCCCTCCCACCTCCTCCCTCACCGCTCTTCCCATGCTACCTCCCTCCTATCTCCTCCACGTTGCCTCCCTCCCACGCCCTCCCCGCTCCTCCCTCCAAGCTCCTCCATGCTGCCTCCCTCCCAACTCCTCCATGCTTCCTCCCTCCCAGCTCCTCCATGATGCCTCCCTGCGCGGCTCCTGCACCCTCCATGATGCCTCCCTATGCAACTCCTCCCTCTCACCTTGTCCCAACTCCTCCCTCCCAGTCCCGTGCACGCTCCTCCCTCTACGTTTCCTGCACCCTCCTCCCTCCCTGCGCTTCCCTCCTCCCTCTATGTAGCCTGCACCCTCCTCCCTCCCTACGCCACCCTCCTCCCTCCACTCAGCCTGCACCCTCCTCCCTCCCTTCACCACCTTTCTCCCTCCACGTAGCCTACACCCTCCTCCCTCCCTGCGTTGCCCTCCTCCCTCCACACAGTTTGCACCCTCATATTAAAACAAAATTATATTTTAATATAATTTAAATTTTATTTAAATTTAAATTAAATATTATATTAAAATTAAATATTATATTAAAATTTAATATAATTTAAAATTAAATTATATTATATTTAAAATTTAAAATTAAATTAAATTATATTTTTTATTTTTAATTTAAATTTATATAATATATATTTAAATTAAATCCCAATTCAAAGTTATAAATATATTATATTGTTTACATTCAAAACAATTGGGTGTATCCCAATGGTAACACATTGTGGTGGTTATAAGTAGGTCATGGGGTCATACCCTCTTGATCCACCCTTCCCCCATTTTCTCCAAATTCAATAATATTCTTGTTTATATATATAAGTTATTTACCACGTAAAATAAGAACTACATGTGGTATAGTGGTAAGGGTGTTAGTATAATGGGCGTGAGGTCCAAGGTTCGATCCTCCCAGATCACCTTTTTTTTTTTAAATATATTGAACTTTTTTTTTTAAATATAGTGAATTTCATAATCATGTAAAGTGAGTTTTATACTTGCATAGATTTCAGTGTGTGGTGTTTTATCCTTGCATAGATTTCAGTGTATATGTTAATGCTTGACATTTTTGATATAGAATCTGAACTAGAAGTGGAAGATGTGCATGGGAAAGATGCCATGAGACAAATAGGAGAAGAACAAAAAATAGAGAACGTCGAAAATCAAGGAAGAAAATTTAACGAAATGACAACAAAAGAACGACAAGAAGACTTGAAACGAAAAGCAAATCGACAAAAATAATATTGAAAAAGAAAGTTGGACGAAATGATAGCAGAAGGACAAGAAGAACGAAGAAAACGAAACATTGACCGACAAAGAGCATAGAAGCATAATTTCATTGGAAATTATTAACCATAGAAGCATAATTTCATTGAGTAATACATGTTGAAACATAGTCTATGTGGATTTGACATTGCATTGTTGAATTACATTTTGTAGTCAATGCATCGACTCTCAGTGTATTCTGACAATCAAAGTGTGATATAGGTTGAATACATTCCTTACTTAGTAAAAGGAAACATTTGTTATAGTCATTTCGTTAGATTTTCTTCCTTTTCCTTACATAGGAAAAGGAAGAAAATCTAACAAAATGACAACAAAAGAACGAGAAGAAGACTTGAAACGAAAAGTAGAACAACAAAAAGAATATCGAAAAATAAATTTGGATGAAATGACAACAGAAGAACAAAGTAAATGAAACATTGACCAACAGAGAGCATTATCATGAACAGTGAGTTTTATCCTGTGCCACCCTTCATTTCCGTGTAGTATGATTGTGCATGCCCCTTTATAGTTGAGACAACCAACCAAAAGAGGTTCTTATTCTGATTATATTTGTTCCCAAATGTTGAAGCGACTCTGTCACTCTATAAGGCGAAAACATGTTTGATTTTTTTTTCTACTGGAAAATTGTGCATTTTGTCAAGGATGATTGATTATTATGTCTTGATTCTTATATATGCAAAGATAAAAATTATTGAGCAAAGTTATAATATTTTTGTTCATGCACAACTTCTAGAAAGTAAATAAGTGAATGCTAGTAATATTTTATGAATCCTTTTCTTCATGCACAACTTCTATCAACTAAATGCAACAGTTAATAGCCTTGATGCAACGACGCAACCTTTCATTGTTTGTTGCACCTTTTGGTGACTGCTAGTATATCTTTGATTTTTCCCGAATATGGTGTTTCTGAGTGTTACTCCTTTACTTTATGGAAGTTAAGGTGCAAGCCCATTTTTTATAATGAGGTTAGTGTTTTTCATTATTTTTTCTTTACGTTGTAACTAGCGGGACAAGTTATGTATACAATCATGGGTGAAAGGATTCTGTTAAATACTAAAGAACTAGATGTGGCATATTGTTCTAATTTTATTTATGCTTTAGTACTGGATGATGATGAAGATAATATGATTTTACATTGTATACATTTTTCCATTTCTTGAATTTCTCTATTTTTTTCAATTTTTATTTTTATTTTTTGTATACCTTATTTTTCTAAGTACAGGCTTATCAGGAATGGACTCGCAACCAAGGTAGAAAAATCCAGGAAGAAATTGAAGGAAAGGAAGAACAGAGCTAAGAAAATTCATGGAGTTAAGAAGACTAAAGTTGGAGATGCAGCTAAGAAGGAGAAATTATGAGTTTTGCAATTAACCATAATATGAGGAAGTTTCAGAAATGTCTGTCATGAAGATGCCCAAACAAATACTGCAATTAAATTAAATAAGTGACAGAGCATTATTTCTAGAATTGAGAGTACTTGGCAAGTTAATAATTCATTAAATTTTTTGAGACAACGCATAAAAGATTAGCACCAAGAATCTAATTTGTTCTAGATTTCGGGGAAACTACTTCAGATCCTAGATCAGATTCACATTGCCAAGCAGAGTTTGAACATTTGATGAATACATGTGGCAGAGTATCAGAATTGGAAGCAAATTTATTTGAATTCTATTTTTGGAAGGCGTATTGGTGACATAACACCTAGAAAAACAACTCTAAATTTCAGATATTTCAGTACCAGAGTGATCATTTCCAAATTCTTATCATCCTGAATATTGATGCACTAGCAAAAGTTTCTTTCCCAGATTTTAAGCATCGAATCATTAGTGGTAGCTATGGATGGTAGTCAAAAAAGTCAAAACAACTTCATTAGTTCTAAATTCCGTGTAGCTCATTCGAGATTGTTTTTATCTTTAATTTGTTGATAAAATATCAATCTAAAAGTTAGGAACAGTTGGTTGATGTATTTTTCTATAAACTAGATTATGATTGTTTTTATCTTTAATTTGTTGATAAAATCTCAATCTAAAAGTTAGGAACAGTTCGTTGATGTATTTTTCTATAAATTAGATTATTGGAAAAATGAACAAAAGAGAGTTCCAGCTGAGAGGGATGAGGCAGGGTTAGAACAGTTTGATACTAGAATGGCAGGCATGTATACATTTTGCTTTGATTATGAAATAGTTGTTTTGAAATGATTGTGATCATATGAGCCTGTTTTGTTTTAATAACTGTGTTACATGTTATCATTATTCTGTATGTGTGTGGTCTTATCAATCCATGCCATGATTCTCTTGATTAATATGCAATCAATCTTTAATGTTTGAATACAGAACCTGACGCACTTCATTCACAAAGTTATGCTCGTAGCTTTGTTTTATTAATCTTCATTAGCGATACATCTCCTGTTGTTCAATATTTAAACCTAGCTTGATTTTTGTAATAATTGTTTACCTACAACCAACATTTCCATACTATTAAGATTTCTCTAAGCTTGACCCTAGCATTCAGGGTTCAACTTTAGTGATAACACCTTCGAATACATCTTTATGGGTTGCTTGAGTGATATATGTTAAATGCTAGTAAAAAATGCGCCACTAGAGCAACAAGATTTGCAGATGTTTATTATCAAGAAACATTGTAGAGATTTCTCATAACTCATCACTATGAATCTGCATGCTTTTGATTTAAACAAAAAAAGAAAGCTTCCCAATTATTCACTGCAAATCCACTCTAAATTCTAATATAGAGCATTCTTAATAACTACAAGGTGCACGACCCACAAGGAATTCTATTTAAGGGTGCTAGCTCAATGGTAGAGCACCTGCCTTATAGGCAGGAGGTTAGTGGTTCGATTCCTCCATGCCCTATTTATATTCTTAAACCACTAAAAAGAGATAAATGACTAAAAAAATGACCAAACGTTGCTTATAAACGACCACCAATACAACATGAGAGATAAGTGACCAAAAAATGATCAAAATATGCATATAAATGACCACTTTTGTGTTAGCGATCGATGGTAGCAAATCGACGGTCATTTATCACGTGACAAAAAATGTGGTCATAAATTTGGTCAGTAATTGTGACAATTAATGACCAAATATATTACCAAATTAATGACCAAATATATGACCACAAGATAAGCTATAAATGACCAAGCTAAATATGACCACATTTTTGGTCGCGTGATATATGGCCACTAATTTGCTACCAGTGGTCACCAACTCAAAAGTGGTCATTTATATGCGGATTTTGGTCGTTCTTTTGGTCACTTATCTCT
Source organism: Larix kaempferi (assembly GCA_027924585.1). Classification (NCBI taxonomy): domain Eukaryota; kingdom Viridiplantae; phylum Streptophyta; class Pinopsida; order Pinales; family Pinaceae; genus Larix; species Larix kaempferi. The sequence goes on from BSBM01001286.1 coordinate 660,816, forward strand.
CATTTTGTACTAGTGTTAGGGGAAGAGGCAAAGAACCACTTCAAGAGAATGGAAAAGCAGTTCAGACTTCTGCATAATGAAAACCTGGAGATTAAGAGGGCTATCACCTGTCTCTTCTCACTATCTCAAGCCACACAAACAGAGGTCAGGCACATCAACAGTAAGATGAGCGAGAAGTTTGGCAATATAGAAGACAACATAAACAAGGTTAGCTCCTGTATTGGCAATATGGATGGGAAACGGGATGCCCTAAGAACAGAGCTTGGGAAAAAATTCACGGAGCTAAAAGAAAGGTAGAGCACGATTTCTAGAGGAAAGAAGGATACCTCGGCTGGAATTCATGTCAAGAGTTTGGATCCCAGTAGTCAGCCTTATTTTTAATAAAAAGTCTCCCCGGTATTTTTTAATTCGGTTATTTGTTATGGCTCCATAGACAATAAGTCTAGTATTTTCTCCCAATCTTGGTAATAAGATAGTGTTGCATAAGTTAGGAGCATTTATGTGGAAACATTTTGTTATTGGTTGGTACTTCAGATTTCCTCTCGGATACTAGGATCAATCTTCTTTTGCAAAATGTTTTGTTTCTGTCTCTACATACTTGGAAATTTTGTTAGAAGTTATAGTTTCAATATAATAGGAAAGTTCAATGACAGTTACAGAATTGTAAAGGACAAGCAAGGCATCTTGGATTCTGTCCTTCTTTGGGAACATGCCTTCCCCATTTCTACATAATTTTTCCCTTTTTAAAATCAAAATCTCTTAAACCGTTTCTGCAAAAAAAAAACTAAATAAATAATCAGTTAACCGCAATCACTGACTAAATGAATGACCAGTCAATGACGACCAATGACTACTTAACAACAATCAATGACTAAATACATGACCAATTAACAAGAATCAATGACTAAATAAATGATCAATTAACAATAATTAATGACAGAACAAATGACCAAGTAACAACAATCAATGACTAAATATACAACCAGATTGACCAATCAGAACAACCAATAAATGACTAATTTTTTTTTGTCACGCTTTTAGTCACTCTTTAAGTGATTACCAATTAATGATTATTAGTCAACTAGATTGACCAATCCGAACAACCAATAAATGACTAATTTTTTTTTGTCACGCTTTTAGTCACTCTTTAAGTGATTACCAATTAATGATTATTAGTCACATGACTAAATTTAGTCAATTATATGCAATTTTTAGTATATTTTTAGACATTTATCTCACTTTCTGTATTAGTGTTGACCTAGTAGCCTTCCACTCGAATTGTAACTAGGCCTTCCAAAGGCTCTCATTGTCGACACTTGTGAACACTTCGTATATTTAGCCCCATGAAGGTAACAAATGATTAGATATAACAATGGTCACTAGGAGTGGTACCGATGACCTAAAAACTCTAATTCAGGTACTGTCATCATCCAACAAAATTAACCTATAGGGTATATATCCTATGTTTTGACCACTAAGAATATTCATCAAGTGGTGGGCAAGAAATTATCCCTCGAACTGTATTGTGTCGCCTCTTTTAAATAGTTGGTGGGTAGCCCCACTGAGAGAACATAAACCTGTTACCTCAGGTTTAACTTCCTTTAGCATGGCGCCTCTTTCCCCGGGAATTCTTTTCCACTTGATGATGAAGGGTTTTTAAAGGTTCCTTAAAGAAAACAACTATGTTGCATATGAGAAATGATTGATGGGCATTATTTGTATGCCTAGCCCAACAATCCTACCTTATACAAACAAATTATTTTGTGCCCTCTCGTGGATAAATTATGTTGGTTGGATTAAATTATTGTGCTTGATTTTTTAATGGCTTTCTTGGTTTAGTGGAATGAGAATGAGAGATCATTACTAAAAAATCATCCATCCAATTTAAATTATATCTATTCTATACATCTTCATGTTAAATAATAACTAAATATGATACAAATTTTTTTAAACAAATTTCAACAGAGTGACTAAGCATATTTATTTAATACATGTGCACTTTCAATTTAATATTGTGTGATAACATTTAAAGAGACTTTTAGTGTAACAATTCATGAACATACATGACAATACAAATTCTCACTTTCTAAATTGTAAAATAACAAAATTTAGTACCTTACATTAAATGAATTTCTTAATTATGTTAACTATGCTTTGAATTTTATATGAAAAATATCAAATTTAATTGATATTATAAATAAAACAAATTTAATAAAATTGTAACATACATCAGCATAGATAATCTTAACTATGTCTCTATCAAGCGCCGAGAGGGATCAAATACCTTGAGGAAGTTTAGGACTCTAAAAGGGGGTTTGCACCTCAAGGGATTTGATCCCTCTCGGTGCTTGATAGAGTGAAAGTTATGATGGATCTATGCTAGTTTATTAATATGAAATTATTACAAAACTAATATCTAACTCATTGTTCTATTATTAAATTAAAAGTACATAATCTAATATATTTTAGGTTATAATCATTCAAGCACCAACTATTCCAATTTGCATATCTTACAAATAGGTCAAAGTTGCATTAAATAATTAGTTATAATAAAATAGCTATTTGCGCAAAACTAATATCTAATTCATTGTTCTATTATTAACTTAAAAGTACATAATCCATGATAATTGTCCATGTACCAACTATTCCAATCCAGAATAATGTTGTAAATGCTAACACATAAATCCTACAAATAGGAAAAAATTGCATTCATTCATTGATTATGAAGTAAAATAGTCCATTAACCAAATTTAATGGTCCAAGTGCCAACTATTTCATGGTGTAAATTATAACACATCAATCTTGTAAATACACAAAAGTTGCATTAATTAATTAATTATGAAGTAAAATGCTTGATATTTACCCAATTATTGATTAATTTTCAATTTTCACAAAACCAATATCTAACTTATTGTTATATTATTAGCTTCACAATAAATAATCCAATATATTCATCCACTTGCCAACTATTCCAATTTCAAATTAAACCCTACAAATAGGCAAAAATTGCATTAATTAATTAATTATGAAGTAAAATAGTTATTGTTAATATGTATGCAGTGATTTTGTTGTGAATATATGTCTCTCTTGTAGATCAAGGCAAGGCTAACTAATACAAAAATATTTAGTTTCCTTGTAACAATTTATGAAAAGATGTATTTAAAATGAGAGGCTCCCTGAATGGAAATTGAAATCGAAATTCAATGTATATTTATATAAATTTATTTTACAATATAACCAATTTAAATTTGGAGCCAACATGTGACAGATGTGACACATCTCATCCACTTTGGGATGTAGAAACTAGATGTCGGCACAATCACTCCAAATCTATATAATATATAAAAACTATACACAATTTATATTTGTTAATAGATAATATATATAAAAAACAAACATTTTATCTCTTCTTTATTAAATCAAATAGACATTAAGATTAAAGTTTTAAGTGAACATGAAATTACCAAATTTATTAAACATGGGTTTCTTATATCTTAAGAGGTCCTAATTTACTACCCTTTGTACATTTTAAAAGGAGGTGTGTGCCATTATGTATTTAACAATTTTACAATATCCGCTACACATGGAGAATCACACATTAAAAATTCAAGTGAACTTTGTGAAGGTTCTATAAACTGAAAAGTGAATATATTTTCAAGGTTTACAAATGGGTCCACAATCCTATGTACTAAGTAAATTGCAATCATTTAATTTTAAATACCTGTACTATTTTTTTAATCTAAAATTTAAGTGTCTTTGACATTTGGTTCCAACATCCATCCCAAAGAATTAATTTACAATACATGTCTCATGATCTATCATTTTAAGTGTGAAATTGCTTGCACATTTATACCTCTAGTTTAAGGATAAATCACATACATATTTGGATTTAAGTTGTTATAGGGAGTCTTCATTGCTATAAACATTTGACTATCAATTCCACTAGATGATATTTGAAGTCCTATCAAAATCAACCTTGAGGAATAAAATTTAACACTCCAAGGGAAATTTTGAGAACACACAAATATTTGCTATATCTAGATTGATACTAGCTACAATAAGGTGAAATAAGATTTTCTAATAACATTCAATGCATGTATGAACATTTCACTATATTATTTAGTATATAATTTAATTATTTAAAATAAATTATAAATGAAGTAAATTAAATTAAATTGTGATCAATAAATTAATCATATAATATGTTGAAAATCCGATGACTATGAATTGATCAACATGATATATTTGTAACTAATTTCAATGTGATAAATACATAATTAATTTTAAAATAGGATAATTGAAAGAATGAGGTAAGGAAGGATAATTAAGAAATTTGTTTGAAATAAATAAAATCTAAAGAATAAATAAGAAAAGTACTGATATCATTCTCAATTGGAGTTGGATCCACCAAAGGTTGATTTCCATCATCTTCTTGTTTCTCTCTCAATGCTGCTCATTGTCAGCTCATCCTTTCTTTGGTCTTTTATTGTATTTATTCTTCATTAATTTGATCATGATCATGTTTTCTACTTCAACATTTCTTGTTTCCCATGGTGATTGGTGAATAATAAATTAATATGTCCAGTTTTCTTTGAAATCCTTTTAAAAATATACACAATGAGAGGCTCAAGAGGCTAAAAATGGAGCTACAATTGATAAATTGAAGTTTAAATGTGTGTTTTATAAATTTGTTTATACAATATAGTTCATTAAATGCAAATTGTGGGTGGTCAATTCACAGATCAGGTTAGAGAAAAGGAAGTGAAGTGAAATCAATGAAAAATTTGGTGAACAATAGCTCGAATGAGGTATTAATCTTGATCAAGTGTTTTTACTATGCACGTTCGAGCTAATATCATGATCAATATATTATCTCGATCGAGCTTCTAGTTTACCACGATTCAACCCTTGATCAAGGTATTTTCAAAATGTGCACAAATGCTCGATCAAGGGTTTTAAAATCATCGATCAAGCTTCTGGTTTACCACGCTTCAACCCTCGATCATTGTATTTTCAAAATGTGCACAAATGCTTGATCAAGGGTTTTAAAATCATCGATTGAGCTAATATTTCGATTGAGAGCTTTGAAACAAAATTTTAGCCCCATTTTTTAAAATTTTATTTTTCTGTTATTTTTGCTAGACATAAACCATGTCCTAGGATGCACCTTATATTGGAGACTTCATACCGATGGATTTTTCAATGAACCATCTATCCATTGGCATATAATTTAGGAGTTTCTGAGTTCATATGATAATTTTTTTTCTTCTAAAACTTATGCTTAAAAAACCATGTCCACAACTTCAAATCAGTGCAAATAAAAATCAACAACATAAAACGTACACTACAAAAAATATTCAAAAACTATATATGCCCCAGACCAACGAGTGCTCTACACAAGGGTATTTTTGCATCGAGAGGTGCTCTACATCCTAGTATGAGGGAGATCTTGTAATGTGTGTGGGGTAATGTTACATCTAATAAAACATAAAAAGTGATAATATGAGGGAGAACTTGTAATGTTACATCTAATCAAATGTAAAAAGTAATAATATGAGGGAGATCTTGTAACGCTACAACTAGTAAAACATAAAAAGTAATAATATGCGGGAGATCTTGTAACGTTACATGTAACATTACATCTAATAAAAAGTAAAAAGTAATAATATGAGGGATATATTGTAACGTTACATCTAATAAAATGTATAAAATAATAAAAAGTAATTAATATTTTGTTGGCCAAAAGTAATAAGAGCTCCTCTGTCATTATTTTTTTAATTTTAAAGAATTGCACCTCTGTCATTATTTTTTACTGCACAGCTCCTCCCTCCCACCTCATCCCAGCTCCTCCCTCCATGTTGCCTCCCTCCCATGCTACATGCACCCTCCATGTTTCGTCCTTGCACAACTCTTCCCTCCCACCTCCTCCCCTCTCCTCCTTCCCACCTCCTCCACACTGCCTCCCTCTCACGCTACCTCCCTCCCAATTCCTCCCCACTCCTCCCTCACCGCTCCTCCATGCTGCCTCCCTCCCACACTGCCTCGTTCCCATCTCCTCCACTTTGCCTCCCTCCCATGCCCTCCCCGCTCCTCCCTCTGAGCTCCTCCACGCTGCCTTCCTCCCAACTCCTCCACGCTGCCTCCCTTTCATCTCCTCCACGTTGCCTCCCTGCGCAGCTCCTGCACCCTCCATGGTGCCTCCCTGTGCAACTCCTCCCTCTCACCTCCTCCCAACTCCTCCCTCCCAACCTTGCGCAACGCTCCTCCCTACACGTTTCCTACACCCTCCTCCCTCCTTGCGCTACCCTCCTCACTCTACGCAGCCTGCACCCTCCTCCCTCCCTGCACCACCCTCCTCTCTCCACTTAGCCTGCACCCTCCTCCCTCCTCGTGCCGCCATTCTCCCTCCATGTAGCCTACACCCCCCTCCCTCCCTGCGTCGCCCTCCTCCCTCCACGCAGCCTGCACCCTCATATTAAAACAAAATTATATTTTAATATAGTTTAAATTTTATTTAAATTTAAATTAAATATTATATTAAAATTAAATATAATTTTAAATTAAATTAAATTAAGTTAAATTAAATTAAATTAAATTTTTAATTTTTAATTTAAATTTATATAATATATATTTAAATTTAAATCCTAATTTAAAGTTATAAATATATGATATTGTTTACATTCAGAACAATTGGGTGTATCCCAATGGTAAGACATTGTGGTGGTTATAGGTAGGTCATGGGGTCATACCCTCTTGATCCACCCTTCCCCCATTTTCTCCAAATTCAATAATATTCTTGTTTATATATATAAGTTATTTACTATGTAAAATAAGAACTACCTGTGGTATAGTGGTAAGGGTGTTGGGATAATGGGTGTGAGGTCCAAGGTTTGATCCTCCTAGATCACCTATTTTTTTAAATATATTGAATATTTTTTTAAAATATAGTGAATTTCATAATCATGTAAAGTGAGTTTTATACTTGCATAGATTTCAGTGTGTGGTGTTTTATCCTTGCATAGATTTCAGTGTATATGTTAATGCTTGACATTTTTGATATAGAATCTGAACTAGAAGTGGAAGATGTGCATGGGCAAGATGCTATGAGACAAACACGAGAAGAACAAAAAATATAGAACGTCAAAAATCAAGGAATAAAATCTAACGAAATGACAACAAAAGAATGACAAGAAGACTTGAAATGAAAAGCAAATCAACACAAATAATATCGAAAAAGAAAGTTGGACGAAATGATAGTAGAAGAACAAGAAGAACGATAAAAACAAAACATTGACCGACAAAGAGCATAGAAGCATAATTTCATTGGAAATTATTAACCATAGAAGCATAATTTCATTGAGTAATACATGTTGAAACATAGTCTATGTGGATTTAACATTGCATTGTTGAATTTCATTTTGTAGTCAATGCATCGACTCTTAGTGTATTGTGACAATTGAAGTGTGATATAGGTTGAATAAATTCCTTACTTAGGAAAATGAAACATTTTTTATAGTCATTTCATTAGATTTTATTCCTTTTCCTTACTTAGGAAAAGGAAGAAAATCTAACGAAATTACAGCAAAAGAACGAGAAGAAGACTTGAAATGGAAAGTAGAACAACAAAAAGAATATCTAAACAGAAAGTTGGACGAAATGACAGTATAAGAACCAAGTAAATGAAACATTGACCAACAGAGAGCATTATCATGAACAGTGAGTTTTATCCTTTCATAGATTTCAGTGTATGGTGTTTTATTCTTGCATAAATTTCAGTGTAGTTGTCAATGCATGGACGCATAGATTTCAGTGTAGATTTCATGGATGCATAAATTTTAGTGTAGATTTCATAGATGCATAAATGACAACAAACGAACGAAAAGAATAGAAGAAACAAAAAGCAGATCAATAAAAATAATATCGAAAAAGAAAGTTAGATGAAATGGCAGCAGAAGAACGAGAAGAACGACGAAAATGAAACACAGATCGGAAAAAACAATATCGAAAAAGAAAGTTAGACGAATTTATAGCAGAAGAATGAGAAGAACAAAAAAAACAAAACATTGACCAACAAAGAGCATTATCATGTACAGTGAGTTTTATCCTTGCATATATTTCAGTGTATGGTGTTTTATTCTTACATAAATTTCAGTGTAGCTTTTAATGCATGGATGCATAGATTTCAGTGTAGATTTCATGGATGCATAAATTTTAGTGTTGATTTCATAGATGCATAAATGACAACAAAAGAACGAGAATAATACAAGAAAATAAAGTTGGACGAAATGACAGCAGAAGAACGAGAAGAACGACGAAAAGGAAACCCAAATCGAAAAACAAAATATCAAAAAAAAAAGTTAGACAAATTGACAGTAGAAGAACAAGAAGAGCAAATAAAAAGTCCTTTGATAAGGCAATACAGATACTTTCTTACATGCTTCAATGAAAAAGTCCTTCGATAAGGTGATACATTTGTTTGGGACAAATGACGGTGTAAACTGTCATAACAAGCATTTAATAAGAACCCTAAATTGTCCCATTGCAACCAGTATTGATACATATGTTAGAAGGAACTATTCTATGGAAGGAGATGAATAAGGGTTGTAACTTGAATTAGTTATAGCCATAGGAGTAATGATCACATCAAACCTATGGATTGATGCATCAATGATGATCAACTTAACCTATGTATCTGTGTTTTCAACTTAACCCATTCATTACAATACTGATCAAACTCCAGTTTTCTGTCACCCGCCCACGACTGAAACCAGCCTAGATCCAAATCCTACGCTCTATCAAGAGACGAGAGGGATCAAATATCCCAAGGTGCAAACCTCTTCTCAGGTATTGCACTCAATGAGATTTTCAAGGAGAGGTTTGCACATCGAGAGATTTGATCCCTCTCGGCGCTTGATAGAGCCTAGGATTTGGATCTAGGCTAGTTTATTTGTTGAATTTTGTAACCTATAAAAAAAATTTACATGCACACACATGTGTGTGAAATGCAATTAAAATGTTCAACGATTAGTTTCAAAGATTTTAAAAATATAATTTTCCATCATAAATTTTAAAAAAATATGTGCGCCCCAGTTCATTTTGTGTAGATTATGTTCATATATATATATATAAATTATCAGTAAATTATTTTACTTTCACACGAGCCACTTGAAAACATTTTATGGAATTTACAAGAGCAAACCTATCATTAAATGCAATTTTGGTATATTAAATAATTTTATTATTATTTTTTACCCCGGATCCAAGTGCAATCATTGCAAGATCCCAAGAGTTGAGTGAACCACGTGGTGCAACCATGTTCATACGCAGTGAAAATTTATTGTTATATGAATCATTCTGAGATCTCTCCATCCTCGGTTCAGGTTGTTAATACCCGAAGAGGGTGGGCTGAGGATAGTACAAAGACAGTCTTACTAAGTAATGGTGATCGCAAGCAACCCAATGTCATGGATTAGTTGTTTGGTTATCATTTTTATTAATGAATATTTTATATGGTGTTCCTTAAATCTATTTTATGGCTTGTGTAGTGAAGCATATGGATTCAAGGGCAAGGAGGTTGGTAAGTTGTGGGTGGAAGATATCTCAATTTCTGAGAGTGTGGATCGAGTCAAAAATGAAGGAATGGATCCAAGTGGGGATGAAACAAGAACCATTAGGGTGGGAAAGCACTGGGATAATCAAGAACAATAATGGGATGCTCAGGAAGCATAACTATTCAAAGCCACGATCCCACAAGCTATGCAAGAGGAAATTGGTGTGATAGAGAAGGATTTATGGGATGAATTGGAGATCATCAAGCCTATGGAGGAGGGTGATGCTCTAGAATCCTGGATTACTAACTCGAGCTCCACCTGAGAACACCAATCTCTATATGATCAGATAATATCCTTGTATTGGGTTATGAAAGGCATGTTACCTCGGGTCCTCATGGATAAAATGAGAAGAATCATGTTGATGAAATCCAAACTCAATGTTAAAAGGAGCATCATGCATACTCGCGGATGATGCATAAAAAGTTGGATGTCATTTCCCATCACCTGGGCATTCCTTTTTTGCCAAGAGACCTTGGATTCAGAGACCATTTTGACTCCACTGAGAAACTGGGATATGCACATCATGGAAGATTGATGAATCACTAAGAAGGATAACAAGTTCCTTACCCTTAATTCGGTTCTTTGGTCCTTTTTATCAAATTGTGCTAGAATGGTGCGGATTGTTTATGTTGGGTGACTATATTGTTGGTCTTGGTGTTTTTGTCAAAATTTTGTAATGTTGGTTCTGGTTAATTAGAAAAGTTTGGCTACTAGTTGTAATGGTCGTATATTATTCGTCTGGTAAAAATTTTGATATGCATGGTCAGGAGTCATCGTCAAACAATAGTTTTAAAATTGGGAATCGCTTTATTTTCCCTCCTGGGAGAGGCAATTTTGAAGTGGTTCAGTATTCTATGGCTTGGGATGAAGCATGATTTGACAAACATCAGATGTAACCTTCTTGTTTATGTTTAATATATAGCCTTTTTCTTACTTACAAAAAAAAAATATTTTTTAAAAATATAGGTGGACTGACAACATAATTCCCTACAATTTGTTTTTTTGTTTCCTGTTAAAATTCACAAGGAATATTTGAGTTTTGAGGGCTTTGATTTAATGAATAAGTAACAAATTGAATTTTCACCATCACTTTTGGCTAAAAAGTGTTACCCATATTTATGGACTCACCCCAATATAACACAATATAATATAATACTATATATTATTTAAATGAAATAAATATTAGTAAATAGTAATATGTAGTAAACCCATTTTTGGGGTCCTACTTAAAACTATTTTATAATTCTTAAGAAGATAATATAAACCATTTACAATGAATAATCAATAATAAAATTAAATAAATTTGAGATTTGAACTAACAAGTAAACAAAAAACATAGAACCTGTTACCGTAGGTCGAATCCGTTGTTGAAGGAGAGGTCGTTGTCTTCAATCCAATCCAGCTTGTCCAAGTGCCGACTAGGTCTTCAGTTGACATCGGTTGAAATCCACAAGTGAAGGCTCATTTAAGCATAGGCGAAGTAATCGTTAGCTTTGCCACCCAACCATAGGATTATGCAATTAGTCGTATAGCCACCCCCGAGCTATCAGGGTTGTAGAGGATACACACCAGCAAGGATTCAAGAGTGAGATCCCCTTCACCAAAATCCTTAGCCAAAATCACAATAGAAAGAACAATGAGAACTCATTCGCCATTCCGGCAGTCATCCAGTGTTAGGGAGCCATCCCCTTTCCCTTCCTTACCTCTTGCTTAAATAGAAAAATCCTTTGCGACACATGACGCCTCATGCAAGAATACTCTTTTATGCAAAACTATTTAATACAAATATTCACCCAACCATGTGTCACTCTCTCATGAGAGTGCACATACTTCTCACATTTTATTCCTAGATGTCCCCTAATGCTAGGATTCCAATCTCTATTTTAGTGGGTGCAGGTGGAGTTGACTAGTTAATGACTCCTAGTCTATCATTTGCTCCATATTTAATTATTCCCAATTATTTAATTACAAATAATCATTTCATGCACAAATAATCTAATGCAATATTGTTCATCAAATATATAATTACAATTAGACATTTCATGCACAAATAATCTAATGCAATACTATATGCCAAATACATAATTATAAATAGTCATTTCATGCACAAATAATCTAATGCAATACTATATGCCAAATACATAGGTGTTCATTTATCAATTTCCTTTGTTTGTCTAGGTACCACATCGTTGGGTCCTTTTGACAACAGTTTATTTCCTTAATTTTCTAGGTACCACATCATTGGGTCCTTCCGAAAATAATTTCTGATTTTATTTTCTAGGTACCACATCGTCGGGTCCTTCCGACAATAATTTCTCATTTTACTATTGTGTTGGGATTCCATGTAGTGATTTTAGGAATCGTTACCATAATTCATCCTGCTACACTATATGTGAGACTAATGGCGTTGAGGAGTAAGTTCGTTCTTGCTGTGCACCCCTCAACCTTGTATGTGACCAAACTATTATGGTCTCACCCATACGACTTCATGTCCACCCGAGTAAAGATGAAAGAGATTTTAACTCGTGCGTGGATGCTATCGTTAGTCAACACCGTCATTGTACCCCCGTGTGTGTATTTACCTTCCTCTACGTCCCCCTTTTTGTTCTATCGTGATTCAGTCAGTAAACCATCTTACCTATCATTGTACACATACTTAGAGCACACACCAATAGTACTACTAAAAAAATCATCATATCATAATTCATTTCATTCATTTGCTAATCGTTAAACAAAACATAGATAATTGTCCATTGGATTCACATCATAATCACCTGCATAATTCCATTTCCATATTTCAGCATAAATACGACATTCATCATAATATTTCACATGTGCTAATCAATCAGCAATATTTCATATTAAAATCACAAGTATCCATAATCGTCATTAAATCAATCATTCATTAGAAATGTATTCATTTATCACATATATCGCTAATCAGTCAACAATTTCATATAAGCAGTCATTTATCTTGGTTTCTTTAACTGGATCACTTACAAATAAGTGTCGTCAATATCGATATTCATAGCGAGGTTGAGGGGCATTACATACATCCCTCCTTATTAAAACTTTGTCCCAAAGTTAATTTTTGTCATACATTCATAGACACTCTGAATTTCTCTTCATGGTCAATTTTTTTTTTCATGCCATTCTCTTCTATCTTCACCAAATAACTTTCTTCATAAACACTAGTTTTTCTATCATCACTGATTTTATGTTTCATCCAACAAAGTTCCAATAGATTCTCAATAATCCAACGACAATCCCATGTAATTTAAATCCAGTAATATTTTCCAATAATTGTCAATGTTACCTCAGATTTCTAATACTTCCTAATCATCCACGGTATTTAATTAAGTTAGATTTCATCAATAGCCACACGGTAGGTATCCCATCAAGTTTTAGTACAAAAAAATCTAAGTAAGAATTCAAATCTATTCGATTATCTTCTCCTCCAAGGTTAGAATATAAACACCATACAATTCTTAGTAACAAATAGATTAGTAATTTACAATCACGAATTTCCAAATCAAGAGAGATTTTCATATCATCCAAATCAATGCACAAGTCACTCACCATTCCCAGAAGACTACTTCCAACCTATAAATTTTAATAAATTTGATTCTTAACTTCCTAGATGAACATATTAAATTTAACCACCTAGTCGTTTCTTCAGTGACATCATGTCCAAGTCAAGGAGATTATCATGTCCTTACCTCATTTTTTAATTTCCATTATCATATGACCCATTCCTCATACTTGCAAAGTCACATACTTTATGGGTCATCTTAGTCTCATCGAGTCATATCATCAGAACTAGTAATCTTTTCTTTTAGGCTCCTCAATTTTAGGTGGTTAGCATCATTACATTCAAACCATCATGTTTACCGTCTCCTTACTTCGTTTTACAAATACAATCTTTACTTGACCCTTTCGACGAATTTTCCAAGTTATAATTTCTCCATAATCACAAGATATATCATTAAGTGTGACGACCACTATTCATAATTCCTAAAAATAAATCAGCCACTTTATAATTTCCTAATGATAAAGTGCCATATAACATCAATATGTGATGTGAACAATATATAAATATATATCACTTCCTCATGATACAACCATTATATTAATAGTAAGTATTATGACTACCCTACGGAAGTAAGGATACAAATTCTATAACTACCTATTTTAACACATCAACACAAAATATATTCCAAGCCTCATTCATATATATATATATATATAATAACGGCCTATTATTATATTTTTTTCTTCTTATTTTCACTTTACACTATCTTATTTAAACATACTTCAATTTCTTAATCTCTTTGTATATATCAATATCTTTTCAATAAAAGATACACAATTTTATCTTTATTTTATCCCATATCATATTTACATAAATGTAACTCGCAAATATATTTTTTGCATATTTTTATATTTTATTTTTGTAAGTATCATTTTAAATTCTATTATGAAAATGTCATTTTATTCTACTACATTTATATTTAAATACCATAATCATCGCTAGAACGTTTGTGTTAGGAACCCATGTCAACCCTAATATTTACTTTGTTAGTATATTGTTGTTGGATGCATATGCTTTGTAAGTCGTCGCGTAGTATTTGTTGATCCATAGTTTGTATTATTGTTGTTGGACGCATATACTTTGTAAGTCGTCTCGTAGTAATTCTTGATCCATAGTTTGTATTGGCCCATGGTTTGTATTGACACATGGTATTGGTGCCTAGACTTAGTATATAAGTTTGTGTTGAGACCAATGAAGGTACCGTGAAGTTATTTGTATTGAGCTTGCTCAAAGGATTTTGCCCCCTCGAAGTGGCCTGCGATCAATAAAAGCGATTCTGAGTTCTATTATTTCTGCTATCTCGTGTAGTTTCATTAATTAATTATTGCATGTTCTTCATATCTGGTATCAGAGCACTTTCTTGGGCTCATTGGGTGGAATTTCTGTCAATTTTTTTTTTTTTTGCATCTATTGCAAGTTCGGATCTGGGAATAATCCGTATCCACTTAACTGTTGGAAGCACTTGGGCATAAGCCCTAAAACTCATTGTGAGGAGTACCACAAGAACCCCAAAGTAGATGGCCCATTGAGAGGACCTGCCAGCAAAAAGAGAAACGACTCCTACATGATTGACTAGCTCCCACCCATGAGGTAAACCAAGAGTTGTCGTTTGTGGCAAAGCGGCTATCAGTTTTACCTGAGTTGTGGGGTAAGGGGTACTACCCCAATACGTAAGCCGTCAGACAGCATTGGTGGCCGAGTGAAACCCCTGAACTGTTAGGAAGATGAACATACCTGGGGTCCATATCTATTTTCAACTGAACTTTTGCCGATCACTTCTGCACCGTTTTAGATCCAATCTAAAAGCCATTCCATATCCATCCGTTTCATATCTATTCTGAAATCCGTTTTAGATCCAGCCATTTTCGATCCATTTGGCGTCGTTTCAGATCCATTTGTTGTTGATCACTTCCGCATCATTGCAGATCCATATGTTTCTGATCAATTCTAAGCCGTAGCAGATCCTGAAAAAAAAAATTTGTTTTTTCTCCATATCTCCCTTGTTTTCACTATGTTTCCCTTGAAACTTCCCTGACACCCTTGTAATCTCATTCTTCATCTTTCATTCCTGAGGACCCTATTTAGGGTTTTCCATAACTTCTTTAATTTTCACTCAATTTCCTTCAAATTTTACCACCGTGTTCATTCCCTATTTCTGCTTCTTTATCACTCTCTCACAGATTTTCCCATTCTTTCACCCCGCTTCTAAAATCCTCATTTTCTGCTTCACTGTCGATTCGAAAGTGTCCAAAACCTAGTCAAACCCCAATTCTCCATTAGAGTTTTTCCCAAATCCAAATTTTCCTTTACTAAATAAGGTTTTGTTTGTGTTTTTCTACCCATTCCAAAAAAAAAAAACTCCTGGTTAGGGTTGTCACTCGCACGGGAGCAAAAACCATGGAGAAAGCACTTGTAGCCATCGAAACCAAACTCTAAGATTTGGATGAAAAATCTCTCGTCCTTCATCTTGAGTATTCAGCCATGAACAACAAATGATAGTCTAAGTCTTCATCAGACAATGGGTTCTCTTCTTCCAGCAATTTTCGTGGTCCGAAGCTTGATTTTCCTTGCTTCAATGGTATTGATCCGACTAGAAGGATCTATCATGTGGAACAGTATTTCAGTCTGCATAATACTTTTGATGTCACCAAAGTTCCACTTGCATCATTTCATTTGGAACAAGAAGCTCTTCAATGGTACCGTTGGTACATCAAGGCTCATGAAGAGCCAAAATGGCCATATTTTTTTCAGCTCCTTTTGCAACGATTTGGTCCTAGTGCTTTTGATGACTTCATAGGAGCCCTCACTAAACTTCAGCAAATTGGCACTGTGAGAGAGTATCAGACAGAATTTGAGAAACTAGCCAATCACACAGAAGGATTGTCTGATGAATTCTACAAGAGTTGTTTTATCAGTGGTCTTAACGATGAAATCCGCTCAGAGGTTAAAATGTTATGTCCCAACACAATGATGGAAGCCCTGGGGTTGGCTAAGTTGGAAGAAGACAAGATTACAGCCCAATAGCGCTCCAAACCCACTTTTGTCCCCTTCCGAAATATGGGTTCTCAACGACCTCCCATCCCGCCAGCTCCTTGACCAACTCCTATCAAGCATTTGTCTGAAACAGAGATGGAGGCACGCAGAGAAAAATGGTTTTGTTATAATTGTGATGAGAAATTCAATCGGGGACATAGATGTGTTCAACAAAAGCTCTATCTCTTGGATATGGATTCTTCACCTGCCTTTAAATTGGTGAAGAAGCTCCAGATACAACGGATGATCAGGTCGACATTCAGGAGCCGCTTATTGACCCCCCATCTCAGGATGACCAACCATATATATCTCTCCATGCTTTATCCAGCATCACCACCCCAAACAATACAGGTCAGGGGTTACTTCAAGAAGCTTCCTCTTACAATACTCATTGATTTTGGTAGCACTCATAACTTCATTGACCCTCGGATTACCAAACATAATGATTGTTTTGTCCATCCTTGCTCTAACTTTGACGTCATGGTTTCCAATTGGGGCACCTTACCTTGCAAGGGAAAGTATCACAATGTGCGTATCTCTCTGGAATATTATAACCTATGCTCTGACATGTTTGTCTTGTCTTTAGGAGGATGTGATGTGGTTTTGGGCATTCAATGGTTACGCACACTTGGCCCCATCTTATGGGATTTCGCTGAACTTTGGATGTAGTTTTCAGTCAATGGGGCACAACACAAATTTACGGGCTTGCAACAGGGTCTCTCTGCATCATCAGTTCACATAGACTGGAAAAGATCCTTAAGAAGAATTCACATGGTGTGATCGCTTAGCTCCATTCCATTTAGATGCACTCATCAACAGTCTCCACTACTTCCTTGGATAGATATGCAGGTTTCTTTGCTGCACCAGTGGGCTTGCCACCTTCAAGAGACCTTTCCGGTAAGCATTTAGATACATCTACATCTCAGCAAGAAATGATGGCTATTTTGCATGCAGTACCGAAGTGGCAGCCATCCCTATTCCGGAATTATTTCTGCATCAAGACTAATCTCCAGAGTTTGGAAAATTTCCTAGAACAATGGGTCTCCTCCCCACCACACCTGAAATGGGTTATCCAACTCATGTGTTATGACTATGCAATCACTTACAAGAAGGGTAAGGACAATATGGTGGTAGATGCTCCTTCTCTCACATTTGATGACCTAGTTTCTCTTATAGCTATTTCTCTGCTTGTTCCAAATTGATTGCAATCTGTTCAACAGGGCTATCTCTTCTATGAACTCCATGCTTCTTCATCGATAGGGCACTTTGGGTTCCTCAAAACGTATGAACGAGAACAATGTAACTTCTTTTGGCAGGGACTGAAAATGACAATTCAACAGATGGTGATTGACTGTGATACTTGCCAGGTCAACAAGGGTGAAATGACACTCCTTTTGGGACTACTCGAACCCTTGCCCATCCCTACACAGATTTGGACAACTATTTCTATGGATTTCCTAGAATCTCTCTAGTGGTACAATACCATGTCTAAAAGGACACCATATGAAGCAGTCTATGGATAGGCACCACTAGTTCTTCTTCCATACACCCTCAGCAGCTCGCTAGTTCAGGAAATTGACTCGGTTCTTCGAAACTGCAAACAGATTTTTCTCATTCTACAGGACAATCTTCACATGGCAAGAATTCGACTGAAACAACAAGCCGATCAACACCGTTCAGAGCGCACTTTTCATGCAGCCGATATGGTCTTCTTCATCTACAGCCTTCCAAGCAATCCTTTCAAAACTTAAAAGACGTCAGTGGCCCCGAATGCAACCCGAGGATGCTACAGGGGAACCACTCCTTCAAATTCTACATCAATTTCCACATCTAAATCTTTGAGGACAAAGCATTTTCTAAGGGAGAGGGGATGTTAGGAACCCATGTCAACCCTTCTATTTACTTTGTTAGTATAATGTTGTTCGACGCATATGCTTTGTAAGTTGTCCTGTAGTATTTGTTGATCCATAGTTTGTATTATTGTTGTTGGACGCATATGCTTTGTAAGTCGTCCCATAGTAATTGTTGATCCATAGTTTGTATTGGCCCATCGTTTGTATTGACACATGGTATTGACCCATGGTATTCATGCCTAGACTTAGTATATAAGTTTGTGTTGAGACCAATGAAGGTACCGTGAAGTTATTTGTAGTGAGCTTGCTTAAAGGAGGTTACACCCTCGAAGTGGTCTGCGATCAATAAAAGCGATTATAAGTTCTATTATTTCTGCTATCTTGTGTATTTTTATTAATTAATTGTTGCAGGCTCTTCACAATTTGCATGAATCTAGAATCATGCCACAATCCATATACTAACACTTTTAATTATCAAGATAAATAATAACTAATCTCAAATAGAATTATGTTTTCTCTTTTTAAAACTTCTCCCTTCTCCATGTGTACTTCATTCTTATAATTAGACATATTGGCTATAGTCTATAATAAGACTAACCTAGATTCACCTTATTACCTTTCTATTTCACTTTTAAATATATAACTTTTTATATAAGTTAAATGACAACTCTATTCAAGTAAAAAATTGTATTACTTAACTAAAAAATCCTCACATTCAACAACGTATAGTTATTAATATAGTTATCACATTCAACCTTTTAAATAGCATAAGATCATAATTAATTTGTAGCATTCTAATTAAAACTATATCACTAAACTTTTAATCAAGCTAGGATTTTTAAATCTCCTTTATTTAACTTTTTCTCAATTTACTTACTTAATTATATTCTCTATGTAATGGATTATAATCTCTAAATGGTAAGGTAGTAATCTTAATTTATCCATGTCATCAAGTAAAGGCGCGTAATATGTAGTTGGTATTGGTAATCTCTTCAAAATCGTTAAACTTATGCTTCTATTAACAAGAGCTACAAGGTGGCAATGTCCTTGATGCTGTTAATAGCTCTTGTTATAAGATAGTAGTTATACAAAGAAGAATATAGATGAAAAATCATGTTTGAATTCGTTTACGATTCTAAAAGCTAAAACCTAAATGTTTGATATTCCCAAATCTGAATATGTTAAAATTGACAACATCAATAACAACTAGCTCGATTAGACAATTAACATTTATTTTTCTTGAATTTTCCAAGTTCAAATATGACTTAATCATTCATAAGTTATATTGACTTTTAAAATCTTAATATCAAGATACTAATTTTTATGCACTAAACTTAATTTAAAATTGATGATTATAAAATACTTTAATTTTAATATATTTTGTAAGGCCTTTATATTATTATTATTATACTCTTTGGCATTAATTGAAATTTGTTAGAATGTTATTAGAGTTGGATCTATAATCTAAAGTCCTACTAAGTAAGCCAAAGATTATAGATGAGGGTCCGAGGAAATAAGCTCAAAGGCAGGTGTATGTGGCTTCTTTCCTTGTTGTTGAAGATATGGCTTTAAGATAATTTATAAATGTATTGCTTGGTGTTTGAATGAATGTATTGGTTGCTTTGTGTTCCTATTGTTTTAGAGAGAATAATAGGTTATATATAGATAAAGAGTTTCATAATCATGATCTAAGAGTCTAGCCCATTTGCTTTAGAAATAGTGTAGTTAGCTGGATGTGTAGTTAAGGGTTGGTTTGTAGATAAAACTACTAGGAAGAATGGCTATTTAAGATCCTTTGAAGGCTAAGGTGTTCATTGGATCCCTATCGAGGATAAATGCACATGACGGTCTGGTTAGATTATTGGTTAGTTTAGCTTGGTTTGTTCTGAACTGTTATTATTAGATGGATCCTTGGAAAATCTAATGAATCTTCATATTGTTGTCTTAGATGACAACATTTAGATTTTCAAAACCATAATTGTAATATAAAGTTTTGTTAGTGTTTATAACGAAAGATGACAAACTATAAAAATTAAATATTAAATAAATTGTATAACTTAAAAAATTTAATAATAATAAATTAAAAGATAATAAATTATAAATATTAAATATTAAATAAATTATATAATTATATTAAACTTAATAATTAAAATCGTTGAAAAAAAAACTTAATAATTAAAAAATATTATTTCCTTTCTAAAAACCATATATTTACATCCAAAAATAAAATATGTAGATACACAGAAACAAAATTGAACAAATTTAATTAAATAATAAAAACAATATATATTAAAGCTAAAACTTGGAAAAAATATTCTTTTATTGTAGTTTTTTCTTTTAGAAATAAAATTTTATTAATAGAAAAAACAAATATATATATATGTTCTCATATATCTTTTTTTACAAGTAAAAGTTTATTAATAGACAAAAGTTAAAAATAAATAAATAAAAGTACATTGTATAAAATAAAAACATAAATTTATCATAAAATTGAAAAATAGAAATTTTAATTTGATAGTGAATTAATATTTTATTTAATAATGAATACAATTATTAATTGATTGATTTTAAAGTGAAAATATTAGTTATTTAAAATTTTCTTTTAAATAATAAACAATTTTCATTAAAAACACATTTTATTTTATATTAAATTTAATATACTAATATCTAAACATCCTAAAATTATTTCCAAACATAAATAGTCTTTTGAAAAAATCATTTAATTCATAAAATTTTCTTAAAATTATTTCCAAACATAAATCATCTTTGAAAAAAACCATTCAGTTCATAAAATTTATTTAATATTTTAATTCATAATAATACAAAATATAAAAAATATCATCTTTGAAAAAATCATTCAATTCATAAAATTTATTTAATATTTTAAATCGTGATAATACAAAATATAAAAAATATAGTTATATTAAGGAAGACATGACAAACCAAAATTTATTTCTCCTCATGAGGACGTACGTAATCTTTGCCACATATAGCATTAAAAAAAACCACTATGCTTATAAATACGTTTATCATTATTCGAAGTATACCACTCATATCAAATAATCTTAATCAATTATCTTTTAATAGAAGTTATTTATTATAGAAAAATTGAAATAATTCGAAATTTCCAAGTTAAATTGAAGTTCAATATTTTAATAATGATAAGAATTAAATGCAAATTCAATATTTTAATAATAATAAAAAGAATCGTTGACATCAATAACGATTGAGCATGTAAAATGAATTAATGTATTTTATTGACATTGTATAAGGCACATGTGATCGTTCGAGTGGCAATATACTAGTTTAACAAACTATTATACAATGAAATAAAAAATATATATATATTTCCTCTATTTTGTGTGGTTCTATTAGTCATATTCTCCATTAGAATTATTAGATTATTTATTTAATACGAGCATACAACGAGACAAGAACGCACGAACAGAAGATTACCTCACTTGATCTCTTCACATGGGTTGGATGAGTAGTCATTTGAAGCTTATAATCTCTGTGCCACACAAGCTGCGTTAATGTAATAGAAAAAAGTTCGAATTAAATAATATTTGCTTAGTGACAAACTTTCATTTCCCCATGGTATGCTATACTCAATGGGATTTACCTTGGTTTCGATGCCTTCCATGTGGCAAATGAAATTATCAGGAAACACCTTTTATTGCATCGCAGCTTAAATTGGACACAAATATTTATGTTAAGCTTTGATTGAATCAAATCCCCATACGCTGTAGTCTATCAATGGAATAATATTAACCTAATATATAATAAAGTAAAATTAAAATGAGAGTGTGAAATGTTCAATTGAAAAAAAGGTAACATCAAATTTATAGAACGTCGTTTCCCAATGTGAATGTGAGTTGAAGCTTTGGTGAAGACACCCACGTATACAATTTCACATGACGCAGATGGTATTATCGGCCGTGTGGCAGTTGACATGCTATTGTTTGCGCGCGAGTATTGAACTGTATCTGTATCATCCGCCGAGATGCTCGCTCGGGCAAGGCAGGGTAAACTCATACGCCTCACAATACAATATGGCCGAGATGCTAAGGCAGGGCGAGGTCAATTCGTATGCATGTCATTAACACCCTCAAAACTCCGGTGGAGCAGGGCGAGGTCAATTCATATGCATGTCATTAACACCCTCGCAACTACGGTGCTCACTGTCCACCCAAATCCATCACAGATTCGCACATTCGCACCACTGAACACTAAATAAACACTAGAAAACAAAAACAACATTAAATTTCTATTGATGGGAGGGCCCATGTTAGCGTGGGGATTCTAGAGGCATGGGTCACCTCCTGCCAACCAATAATAAAAAAAACAAAATTGCATTAATTAAAAAAAATCAATTAATAAAAAATAAAACATTAAGCTATCCAAGTCAAGCCAATACGGAATCCTAATGCTAAATTGTGTATGACACACAGAATATGTGCCAACCAATAAAAAAAACAAAATTGCATTAATTAAAAAAAATCAATTAATAAAAAATAAAACATTAAGCTATCCAAGTCAAGCCAATACGGAATCCTAATGCTAAATTGTATGACACACAGAATATGTGTGCAATATCAGTGTAGAAGAATAAAAACTAAATTATAGTGTACTGTGTTTCTTAGCATATATTCTAACAAGGTAACCGACTGAGGATCCTTACAAACAGAGCATACCTGGAGGTTTCATGCGAGTGGCTCAATAGATGTCTTAATGTACATGAAAAACAAAAGGAAGAATAGTAAATCAAACAAATGTTGGAAGCCCTCGAAAATCTTCATTCAAACGTAGGGTAAGTATATATAGAAAGGCGTCTTACCTGTAACGTATGCACAAAAATTAGGAAATGACCATAAGTTAATACATAAGCCTTCAAGGTGGATCCTCCTGAACTTGATACTCTGCCTGAACTTGATACTCTGCATAAATTTGAAAGCATAAATAACTTCCTAAAAATGGTAAGATTTCAAAGAGGACGCTACCAAATAAAAAATTAAAAGACACAAACTATTATACACCCACTGTGGAAGTCTGTACAAACTCAAACACATGACTAAAAATTTATTGAACCAGTGTGAGTTAACTGAGTTAATACATACGGCAACACCAGAGATATGGGCAGTTGTCCAGCTTTTTGCCATCTGTGTAATCTCTTTGTACATTCACTCAGCAAGAGTTAATATGGCAATGAGAGAGAGATAAACAGCTATCCAGTTGACAGACGAATGCACTGAAGCATGGTAATCATGAACTCCCGCAACTATTAAAATGGATTGACAAGTCATGTCCTCACGGAAAACTAAAAACTGTATAGTGAATTAATGTTGAATGACTTTTGCAGGCCGCCCCCTCTCCTAAAATCGAGACAAAAACCATCAAAACCACAACCAAGAAAATATTAAATAAATACAAAAATTACATACTATCGTCTTTTACCTAAGCCAACTAATACCACCTTGACAGATTCAACAAGATTTTGACTAAAAAAACTAAATTTTTTAAAATTTTAAATAAATTTAAAAACGAGCAGAAGAACAACTTTGATCCATAAACTAGGGTAAACATCGAAATTGTGTTAAAAAAGCTAAGGTAAACATCCAAATGATGGCATTTACAATTTAAAAAACTTACCCAAATAACCAAATTTACTGTATAATATTTCCAAATTTTCGTTTGGAATAATCATCATCCTACCCGTTGTATCCACAAAATTTCTTTTGAATAATAGTTTGATCATACGACTTCGGCCAGTTGTATCCACAAAATTGCAATTTATGACTATCTAGAGGCGGTCAAAGCCTTCGATTTTGAAACGTTATTGCACCGACACGCTTTGGCAGTAGAAACATATGTGCTGTGCTGGAAAGTATTAAATCCAATATCTTAATGTCTGGCATGATGGCATCTCGATGTTAGACGCTGTAGCTGACTTGATCTTCAGTGGGGCCTTTTCAACAATTAAGGATCGTATCTGCTGCAAGTGTTTAAACCTGCACCTTATATCATCCGGCCGACCCCCTTGTCACCTTGTTGTTTCAATAAGATTTGTAAAAAATCATTTTTAATAAATTGATTCAATATAATAAATATTTTAACCTATAGTAAAATTAAATGTTTAAACTTGCACCTTATATCATCCCCTTGTTTCTCTTCTTTTGAAGAAAAAAGATTGTCACCTTGTTGTACCAATAAGATTTGTAAAAAATCATTTTTAATAAATTGATTCAATATAATAAATATTTTAAACTATAATAAAATTATAAATACAACAAAAAAATTATAAAGTATAGGCCTGAATTAATAGAAATTGACGGATCCATATATAATAATCCCCTTCCTGGACATAAAAAGCCAAAAGAAAATTGGATTCACAATACATGCTCATTAAAAAAAGAGAAGTTTAACTTACAGTCCAGTTTTATTCCCCTTCCATGAAGATGGATATTATAGTCATAATTTTTGTTTTTACAAATAATAGTCAATTCATAACTAGCTCAATTTTTAATGATAAGTCTTGGTTATGAAAAGTAATTTATTAGTATGGGGTGGCAGGTGCGGGTGAGATTCTTTTTGATCCCGGCGGAAATAAAATCACAGGCTTTGCCTGGGGACTAGGCAGGAAAACTAATAACGAGGCAGAATGGTTAGCCCTTATCTTTTCCTTAGAAATGGCCTCAAACTACAGCATAGCCAATCTCAAAATCTATGGAGACTCAAGGCATGTCATCCAAATCATGCGAAGAGGATATGCCTCGCCAGGATCAAAAGCAGATAGATACCTCCAAAGAATTAAGACCATTTCTTTATCTTCAAAGGCCTCCTTCTTCCACATCCTTCGAGAGAACAACAGGGTAGCGGACTTGGCCGCAAATCAAGGAATCAAGCTCTCAATTGGGCAAACTAAGGACCATCAAGGAAATCTAGGTTTTCATTATCTCCCCTAACCTTTAATGTCTTGGACCTTTGAATTTGTGATGTGGTTTATGGTTAGGGACTTGGCCTCAAGGGTCACCACATTCCCTTTGCCAAACTTTGGACGTCCCCTCTCCTCGTCCCCATCCCCGAGCGTGTACTCCACGTTTCTTCCCACTCGCTCCTCCATCTGCCCTCCCGTCCTTTCCTCCACCTGTCCCCTAGATCCTCCCCCCAGTGTCAGCTCCCACGGGGCTACCATAACTCCCCCATCCGCCCTCCTTACTCCTTCTTTCGCGATGGTTCTCCCTTCCCATCTCCCCGACTCTCTGAGCCGTCTGTCCCTCGAGGAGATTGCCCCTTCTGCTCCTCGTCTTTCGCAGGTAGAAAACTGGGATAGGGAGCTTGCCCCTTCTGCCCCTCGTCTTTTGCAGGTGGTTAATTTGGTAACAATGCCGTCTATCAGGGCGGCCATTGCTGCTCTAAGCAGAACCCTGACAGACATCAAATTTGCTGTCCAAAGAACATACGAGACAGTCTGCACCAGCGTAAACCAGAACTCGGATATGGCGTCGGTCATTAAGCACGTCTGCAATCAGTTGTCTTGCCAGGATTCCAGGATTGATGACCTGGAACGAAACATCATAGAACTAATGGGAAAAGTTGACAGAATTCAGGAAGATTTGGTTGTGTATTTCAAAGCGACGCAGGGTAGCTGGATTCATGAGAATACAACGGTGAATCAGGAAATTCAACAGCTGAGAGCGGACGATTCGTGTGTCAAGCCCAGGAAGAAAGGCTAGTTTAGCCCAGGTTTCACTCAATTTTTGTTTCGGTTTATGTATTTCTGTAAACTTCTCTGCAGTCAGTTTGTTAAGGTGTATACCAGCTCTATGCTGGACATTTTCAGGAAGTCTAAATTTAGAAAATACAATGTAATGCAGTCAGTTTTGGTAGTGTTAGCTAGGCCAATCATCTCTGCTCTGTTAAAAACTTGGTTTGCAAGCTTGTAATGTATAGCTGTGCACAGCTTTATAAATATTATCTATTTTCCTGTTACTGTTAAAAAAAAAAAAAAGTAATTTATTAGTATATTGTTGTCAAATATAAGTGGCTTGTTGGTGGGGTTAGATGGATTTCATTCCATCTATCCGGATTCAATTCTGTTGAGATATCTTTTGGCTTGGATTATCGACTTGTGGAAAACTAAATTTATCAGAAGGCTTAGTATTAAATAGTCATTGATATAAGGCTTATTATTAAATAGTCATTGATATAAAATACCAGGATATGTAACAGTAGAGTCTTAGTAGTTTTATCAGAAGGCTTAGTATTAAATAGTCATTGATATAAGGCTTAGTATTAAATAGTCATTGATATATAATAGTATAGGATTTTAAACACGGTGAACCACAGATGCCATCCTTGGTCAGATAATACCAAAACTCTGTCACAAGGAAGGACTACTCCCTAAGGATATTACTTACAATTTTCATGAACGGATCTGAGCTTGAGAATTGAATCTGATACAGACAATATACTCCTTCAGTGAAAGAGTCCCTTAGAGTTTGCATAAACACAATACTTTCCTCCCTAAAGGCAAACTAATAAAGGTCTAACATCGATTTCCCTAGATTCCGATAAACTCATTTCCCATTTTTTCATTCTTCTTTTTTATAGACCCGATGCTATACGGTGTTCAACTCTCATCAAACTTCAGTCTCACGCGTTTTCCTATTATCAGTAGCATTTCCTCCATGGCAGTACTTCTTTTTCTCTCTCTTAACACACAAATCCACACATGTATATTCAGTACTCCCATATTCTAATCAAGATTTCATGGACAATTCAGTACTGTGGAGACTAGATAGCTCCTACGTCACCCGAATCAATTTATGGAGAAGTAACAGTTTCTTTGATTGAACAGACGAATCCTATGGTCTACGAGTTGGAGGCATGGAGGGTAAATCTAGCGTCAAGTCCAAGTAACATTGACTTGGCTTCCATGAGTTAGATCTTAATTTTCTGATAATGATAAAAGGTTTAATGGTATATCAAATTATCAATAATTATCGTTGTTGAATTAACATAGGTTTTTCATTTAATCTATGCCGTAATTCTTCCACTAGAGTATATGCAGATCTAACAGATGATTTACACCGTACTCCTCACAGCGTTTACGTACATATTCATAACCATAATTACACTCGATCTACCCCGTCAGTTCATGTTATAATATAGACCTATCGCTCTTACGAACTGAGACGATCAGTTCTAGACATTAAGGCATATAACATTCTTTTTCTTACCATGCATATAACATGGACTCAATGAACTCATAATTCTCTCTCTCTCTCTCTATATATTTGTTTCAAAAAACCATGGATCTGCTACATATACCCCCACCGATCTAGTTAAAATATAAGATACACACAGAATGGAATAGCTGATAGGATAACCCACCGCGATTCAAGCAGAGGACAAAATCAACAGCAACTAGACATTGCAATCAATAGCAATTTCAACAATGTAAATCAACGATATTAATGACTAGGAAAAATCACATCCACTTTCCACGATTCATTAATTGAAATCGAACAGTGATTCAATAATGGGAATTTACCTCATTTAACTAAGCCATTACACTATTTCTAGTCACTAGAATCATATGGTTTGCGCCATGAAAAAGTCGAGCTACAGGTTACAACCGACCAAGTAATTTGTTCAGCAAAAAACAAACAAACGACGTTTATTATATAGCAAATTATAAATTGCAATGAAAAGTATCTACATATATTTTCAATTCTGGTAGCATTTAAAACCATTGAACAGATCTAGAATGGTTAAGCGAGCAATACAGATTTTGACAACTAAACTCATCATTTTCTTTAGCATCATAGACAGACCTATAGAAAACAACCCAAAAGTATTTTGGTAGTCTCCATTTAAAGCAAACAATGAGCCTTTAGGTAAGAGCATTTGAACCATGCTCTTATACCAAATGTAGCAACCCCATTTCTGTGGTCCTACTTAAAGCTATTTTCTAAGGCTTAAGAAGATAATATAAACCATTTACAATACATAATCAATAATAAAATTAAATAAATTCGAGATTTGAATTAACAAGTAAACACAAAACACATAACGTGTTACCGTAGGTCAAATCCGCTGCTGAAGGAGAGGTCGTTGTCTTCAATCCAATCCAGCTTGTCCAAGTGTCGACTAGGTCTTTGGTTGACATCCAAAAGTGAAGGCTCATTTAATCATAGGAGAAGTAATCTTTAGCATCACCACCCAACCATAGGCTTATGAAATCAGTCGCATAGCCACCCCTAAGCTTTCGGGGTCATAGAGAATACACACCATCAAGGATTCAAGAGTGAGCTCTCCCTCACCAAAATCTTTATCAAACTCACAATAGAAAGCACAATAAAAAATCATTCGTCATTGTGGCAATCATAGAGCATTAGTGAGCCATCACCTTTCCCTTCCTTACCTCTTGCTTAAATAGAAAAATCATTTTCGACACATGTCACCTCATGCAAAAATACTCTTTTATGCAAAATTATTTAATACAAATATTCACCTAACCATGTGTCACTCTCTCATGAGAGTGCACATATTTTCCACATTTTATTCCTAGATGTCCCGTGATGCTAGGATTCCAATCTCTATTTTACCGCGTGCGGGTGGAGTTGACTAGTTAATGACTCCTAGTCTATCATCTGCTCCATATTTAATTATTCTCAATTATTTAATTACAAACAATCATTTCGTGCGCAAATAATCTAATGCAATACTATTTGTCAAATATATAATTACAATTAAGCATTTCATGCACAAATAATCTAATGCAATACTATATGCCAAATACATATGTATAAAATCTGTAATTTCATGCAAAAATAATCTAATGCAATACTATATGCCAAATACATAGGTGTTCATTTATCAATTTCATTTATTCGTCTAGGTACCACATCGTTGGGTCCTTCTCAGAACACTTTATTTCCTTAATTTTCTAGGTACCACATCATTGGGTCCTTCCGACAATAATTTCTCATTTTACTGTTTAGGTACCACATCGTCGGGTCCTTCCGACAATAATTTCTCATTTTACTGTTGTGATGGGATTCTGTGTAGTGAGTTTAGGAACCGTTACCATAAATGATCCGACTACACTCTTTGTGAGACTAATTGCGTTGAGGAGTAAGTTTGTTCTTACTATATGCCCCTCAATCTTGTATGTGACCAAACCGTTATTGTCTCACCCGTAAGACTTCACGCCCACCCGAGTAAATATGAACGGGATTTCAACTCATGCATGGATGCTATTGGGAGCCGACACCGTCGTCGTACCCCGTGTGTGTTTTTTCCGTCCTCTACGTCCCCCTTTTTTTTCTATCGTCAGTTCATCGGTAAACGATCTTACCTATTACTGTAAACATACTCATAGCACATATCAATAATACTACTAAATAAAATCGTCATATCATAATTCATTTCATTCATTTTCTAATCATTAAGAAAACGATATATAATTGTCCATTGGATTCACATCATAATCACCCGCATAATTTCATTTCCATATCTCAACATAAATATGACATTCATCATAGGATTTCACATGTGCTAATCAATCAAAAATATTTCATATTAAAATCACAAGTATCCATAAATGTCAATAAATCATTCATTCATTCGAAACATATTCATTTATCATATATATCGTTAATCATTCAATAGTTTATTATAAATCAACATATAAGCAATCATTTATCTTGGTTTCTTTATCTGGGTCACTTCGAAATAAGTGTCGTCAATATCGATAGTCATAGTGAGGTTGAGCGGAATTACATAATAATAGACCATGGATATTGTGGTCCAAGTAGGGAGGTGATTAGAATATTAAATATTATTTTATAATATGCTTCAGATTTATAATAAACTTAATTTGAGTATGTGCGACATATTAACTTATGTTTACATTTTTTTTTACTATACTAAATGATATATATAGATAGATAGATAGATAGATAGATAGATGAGTTCATTTTGGATAACCACCTTACATATATTATTACATTATTAAATAGTTACATTGGCTTGATTAGTTCATTACTACATCTCTAAATAATTATGTTGGATTTCTTATTTCATTAATGGTTATGTCACATGGTGACGTTACTCAATGTGACATACATCTAGGGTTATGTCAGATATTTCATCATGTTCTTAAAGAAATATCATTTTTCTTAACATTTCCATGTTCAATAGGGGTTATGTCACAACGAGTTTGGTTAACTTTAATTTGGCATGGTTGTTTAAGGTTGACTATGGGTGGTAACGTTTCACTATGGATGAATATAGTCAACCATGGCTGACTATTTTTAAATGTGGTTGGCCAAGGTTAAGTTCAATTTATGGTTGTTCTCCATGGTTGAGAAGGTCGTGCTGGATTATGACATTCCTTAATGGGTGTCTCATCATAACATTCATCAAGTTGGCTCACTTATTCTAAAGTGATGTGTGGTATATAATGGTTGAGATTAGTTGGCCATGGCTCTCAAGGATTTTGCTGGATTATGATGTTCCTGAATAGTTATCTCTCATTGCAACATTCATATTGGTTTAGATATGTAAAATTGCTACATTCTTAAAGGGTTATACTGCTATATTTTATACCAACCATCAAGCATTGAAATATATGGTAATAATCCTATGCGAAGTTGTCTTTCAATAATTGGAAAAGCTCATGTTGGTTCTCTATGTGATCCTCCACTAGAGAAATAAATATTAAATTGACTTGTATGAGAAAGAATATAGATTTTCCGCACCCATTGTTTGTAGGGATCCCCCCGTTGTGGGGTCGTCCCTAAACTAAATTGAAACACATCTAAATAGTATAATATTGATTCCAACTTATCAATGGTAGAAAAACTAAATTACACATAAATAAATTTAGCTTAAGCAAATACAAGTGGAACTTTATACCTGCCATTTTTCGATCGATCCTGCTTTCCATTTTCGTCTACTTCCTCGTTGTGACCCTCCAGCTGACGTTCATTTAACCATAGCCGCAACAATCGTTAACTTCACCACCCAACTGTATGCTTCTGCTTTCAGTTGCATAGCCACCCCGAGCTTCGAGGTCGTAGAGCTCACACACACCAATACTAGAGAATCAGAAATGGGGTTCCCCCCACCAGAATCTTTTTCCAAACTCCAATAGCAGAAAGTCACTCTCTTTACAAAAATTACGATAACCATCCAAACATTAGGTCCCTTCCCCATTCCCCAAGCCTTCCTTATGTAGGAAAATTCATTGCGACACATGTCGCTTCATGCAAAAATGCATAATTTTTAAATATTCAAATGTAATTTAGCTAACCTATCCATGTGTCCAATTTTCTAAGAGAGTGCACCAACTTTCCTAAATTTACTAAAGTTTGTCTCCCTGATGTCCCATCTAATTTCTATTTTTGTGGGTGCAAGTGGTGCTAACTAAATGCTCAAGCCTAGTATTCCATTTGCTCCTAAAATAATAATTTATATTATTTTAAATACTAAAATGCATTTTCCTGTGCAAATGGTCTAAAATAATAATCTCTATTATTTTAAATGTATTTTCCTATGCAAATGGTCTAAGTGCATTTTATAAGTTTTTATGCATAATGTTTAACAATTAATCCCTTCTAGGACCTAGGTACCACACCGTTGGTCCCATCTGTCCTTTATGATCTTCTGTCGACATGGTACCACTCTCTCGGGTCCACTCGTCCATCGTTTCTGTTTATCGTCAAGGTACCACATCGTTGGGTCCTTGCGTCCGTCATTTCAATTTATCGACAAGGCATCACATCGTCGGGTCCTTCCGTCGATACACTTTCATTTCATCGGACTTGCGAGAACAGCATGTAGGGATTTAGGATCTGTTACCTTCAATCCTCTGTATACACGCTATTGGAGAGTAATGGTGCTAAGGAGTAAGTCCATTCTTACTGCGCACACCCAACTCATACATGACCAACTCTGTAATGGTCCACTTCGCACGACCTCATGCTTCCCCTAAGTAAAAGGATCAGTGCTTCTCTACTCATGCGTGGAATTCCATTGGAAGTCGACACCATCGTCATTCTTCTGTGTGTGATTTATCCGTACTCTACGACCCCTTTATTTCCTTTGTTAGTTCGTCAGTGAATCATTTCACCTGTTGCTACACACATGCTCAAAAGTACACATTAATAGCTCTGCTCTTATTTATCATAGTTTATTTTATAAACCGCTAGTCGTTAAGCATCATAATTAATTCATAAACATCATAATTCATCTCATGAAATGCTAATAGTTAAGCAACTAAAGTTTACTCATAATATCATATATTTCGTTAATGAGTTAATCATTACGTCAACATGGATTTATTCATCCGATTCAGATAAAGTCTTCATTTACCCAATTGTCATTCAATTCAT
This sequence comes from Larix kaempferi, assembly GCA_027924585.1. Classification (NCBI taxonomy): domain Eukaryota; kingdom Viridiplantae; phylum Streptophyta; class Pinopsida; order Pinales; family Pinaceae; genus Larix; species Larix kaempferi. The sequence continues at coordinate 693,307 of BSBM01001286.1, forward strand.
TGTTTTTCGTTCGTCAATAGTTGTCATGCATATCTTCAAGTGTTTCTCGATCATTAAGACATATAAAGACCCAAAAGACCACTTTATCAAAGTTGTTCATCCAGGTCACTCGACTGGTGCCCTTAAAGTCCAAAGTCATTCTAGAGGCACTACATACACCCCCTGTTATATAGAACTTCGTCCCGAAGTTAAATTTTGTTCTGGTACTTTCGATATTAGGCTTTACTTTAATTTCCTATTCTCATCTTCTTTTCATTCTCTTCTATTTTTCTCCAACAATGATGGCCATAAGCACTAGTGGTTCTAATCATTAGTTTTCTTTTTCATCCAACATGGTTCCAATACATCCTCAGGAACTCAATCGTAATGTCGTATAATATCAATCCGATAATACGTTCAAATAATTGTCAGTCCCGACTAGATTTCCTATATCTCTTATTCATTCATGAAGGTCTACGATGTCCAAATTATCAACAAGCTACATTGCGTCAATAGCCACCCAATGGTTTATCAAAACATAACAAATCCAAGCAAGGATTCAAATCTATTTGGTTATCTTCCCTTCAAGACAAGAAGGTAAACATCATAAAATATTCCGTAATATACAATCATGGTTTTAACAAATCAAGACAGACCCTTAAATAGTCCAAAAACCAAATTCCATAAGACTACTTCCAAATACCTGTAAAGGTTTTAATAATGTTGGTTCTCAATAATATAGGATTCGAGTCGTCAAAATTTAGTGACTTAGTCGCATATATTGAAATTTAACTCTTAGTCCTTTCATTAGTAACATCATGTCCAAGTCCTGGGGTGGCAGGTGCGGGTGGGATTCTTTTTGATCCCGGAGGAATTAAAATCGCATCATTCTCATGGGGACTAGGTAGGAAAACAAATAATGAGGCAGAATGGTTAGCTCTCATACTCTCATTAGAAATGGCCTCCAACTACAGCTTAGACAACCTCAAAATCTATGGAGACTCCAGGCACGTCATCCAAATCATGAAAAGAGGGTATGCCTTGCCAGGCTCAAAAGCCGACAGATACATGCAAAGAATTAAAACTAATATAATTCTCTCAAAGACATCCTTCTTCCACATCCTCCGAGAGAACAACAGGATGGCTGATTTAGCGGCGAATCATGGAATCACGCTCGAAATAGGGCAAATCAATGATCATAATGGAGTTTTGGGATTTCATTACATCCCTTAAGGAACCTATGCCTAGGCTCATTGATCACAAGGTGGGTCTTTTGGTTAGGGCCTTGGTCACGAGGGACCCTTACCCTCTCTTATGCTATGGTCTTCACACCACTCCCTCTCCCGAGACTTCTTCCACACGCCACCCCGTCCGCTCCTCCACCTGTCACCTCGCCCTCTCCCTCGGTGTCAGCTCCCACGGGGCTCTCATAACTCCCCCACCCGCCATCTCTTTTCCTCCCTCTGCGATGGCTCGACCTCCCCATCTGCATGAAGCTCTGAGCCACCTCTCCCTTGGCGAGCTCGACACTCCTCCCCCTCGTCTCTTGCTGGATCAGGCGTATAACTGGGAAATAATGCAGTCAATCAGGGCGGCCATAGCCGCCTTGAGCAGGACGCTGGTGGACATAAAGTTTGCAGTCCGAAATACATACGATGCAGTCTGCTCCAATGCAAACCAGAATGCAGAGATGGCGTCGAACATAAATCATGTGTGCACACAGTTATCTTGCCAGGATTCCAGAATTGATGACCTGGAACGAAATATCTTTGAATTAATGGGGAAAGTGGATAGGTTGCAGGAAGACATGGCCGTTTTTACTGGAGCAACTCAGGGGAGCTGGGTACATGAAAACCCAACAGTATATCAGGAAATTAACCAGGTTATGGTGGATGCTTCTTCTGTTCAGCTAAGGAAGAAAGGCTAGGACTTAACACAGCCCAGGTTTCAAAAATTTTGCTCATTTTGGTTAATGCATTTTTGTATAATCCTTTGTAGTCAGTTTGTTAAGGTTTACTCCAGCTCTATGCTGGATAATTTCAGGAAAACCAAGCTCAGAGCTTGTAATGTAATGCAGATAGTTATTATAGTGATAGCTGGTCCAGATATCTCTGCACTGTTAAAAACTCTTTCTGAAAGTTTGTAATGAATAGCTGTGCACAGCTTTATAAATACAATCCTTTACTCTGTTACTGTTAAAAAAAAAAAAATCATCATGTCCAAGTCAATGAGCTTATCTCATCCTTACCTCATTTCATCATTTACATTGTCATATGACTACTTTGACAGACTCATCAAGTCGTACAATGTGTGTTTTCTCATCCTCATAGAGTTCCATCTCGGACTAGTCGTATTTTCATCAAGGTTTGACTATGTCCTCGGGTTAGCTGCATTACATTTAGTTCACTGTGTTGATCATCTTCGTACATCGTTTTACTAAAATCGTCTTTGTTTGGTCCTTTTTGGGGAGATTTCCCCACTAATAATTCATCATTTACCGTTTCCATGGTCACGTCGAGTTTGTACTCTTTTCATTCTCATTAACATTATTGGCATGCTAGAAAATAGCTACTAGACATTGTAATCAATAGAAATTTCAACAATGTAAATCAACGATATTAATGACTGGGAAAAATCACATCCACTTTCCACGATTCATTAATGGAAATCGAATAATGATTCAATAATGGGAATTTACCTCATTTAACTAAGCCATTACACTATTTCTAGTCACTGGAATCATATGGTTTTCCCCATGAAAAAGTCGAGCTACAGGTTACAGCCGACCAAGTAATTTGTTAAGCGAAAAACAAAAAAATGATGTTTATTATATAGAAAACTATAAATTGCAATGAACAATCTCTACATATATTTTCAAGTCCGGTAGCATTTAAAACCATTGAACAGATCTAGAATGGTTAAGCGGGAAATACAGATTTTGACAACTAAACTCAGTAGCATTTGAACCATGCTCTGATACCAAATGTAGCAACCCCATTTTCGGGGTCCTACTTAAAACTATTTTCTAAGGATTAAGAAGATAATATAAACCATTTACAATGCATAATCAATAATAAAATTAAATAAATTCGAGATTTGAACGAACAAGTAAACAAAAAACACAGAACTTATTACCATAGGTCGAATCCGCTACTGAAGGAGAGGTCGTCGCCTTCAATCGAATCCAGCTTGTCCAAGTGTCAATTAGGTCTTTGGTTGACATCACCATAGGTGTTGTTAGGAAAAGTGTTCCTATAGCAAGGGAGAGACTACCAACGTGCAGGGTAAAAGACATACATACAAGGTTCTGCAAGTACAATTATCAAACAAAGAGATTAGAGTTTAGGAGAATGTGTACCTTATTCATAAGGTTGATCCAATATTCCCCTCTTGTTCTCCAATGCAACAACCTGCAAAACAACTACAAACCTTCCTCAAACCAATTTGACTACAAATACAAGATTGATATTTATAAAAGAAGAAAACATCAAATTGTAATCAGATCTGCAACATACATGAACAAATCATATTTGGGAAAGGAAGAATGTATAATATTTATTAATGAATGAAGAAGTACATAAAATTATACCTTCCTTCAAGCATGGCACTTCATGGAACCAAGATTCAAGGTCTCCTACTCCTCTTCTCCAAAGATCCCAACCTCTGATCATATGCGCTGGGGTTTACAAGAAACTAGGGCACAAGTGAGAGCGATATGAGTCTCAATTCCTCCAGCATAACATTATAATGGGCTTGGTCCCCTTTTCATGGTCCCTCTCCCTCTCTTATATAGCAAGTCACTAGTACATTTGGGCGGATTTTTCCACGAAATATTTCCACGTTTTGAACATTCGTGGATTAATACAATGAAATTTAAGATGTCTTTTCATTCTTTTTTTATCATGGCGGAAAAACCGTGGCAATATCAACGTTTTTTAATTTTCGACGAACTTTCTTCTCTATATCGACGACCTATGGCTATCTTTGTACACCCTCCAAACCAATGCCAGCTTCCAATGGCTCTTGGCTTTTTATGCGCAGGTCAACTCATGCATTGGAGTCGATAGATCTACGATCGTCGATCTATAAAAACATACTTTTAAGACAATTTTCGACACATTTTCTATATATATTCTTCATCTCTTCAAACTGTGCTCATGTCTTTTCCTTATCGTTCCTCTTCAAATCTGATAATTAATATTTTATTTGTGATTCTGTTTATTTCATATTTTTAATTAATTAAAAAAAAATTCTTTGGATTTCTTAGGCCTGCGGGCTTCATCCATCTGAGCTCTCCCTATACGGGCAACAACCCTACGCCCCTTGCCTCTTCGTGGGAATATGCAGGAAAGCCCCTTGTGGGCATGCTTAAGCTCTTGTGGCTTTAACTTTAGCCCCTGCGGGCATCCTAGTTAAGCCCATGTGGGCATCCTAATTAAGCCCATGCGAGCTTAACCTTACCTCCTGCGGGTATCCCCTAAGCCTCTATGGGATTAATCTCATCCCTTGTGGGAATCCTTAAGCCCCTGCGGACTTAACTTCACCCTCTACAGGCATCCCTAAGCCCCTACGGGCTTTACCTCATCCCCTACGAGCATACTTAATTAAGCCCCCGCAGGCTTAACTTCACTCCCTGTGGGAATCCCTAAGCCTCTGTGGGATTAACCTCAGCCCCTGTGGGCATAGATAAACCCTTGCGGGCATATTTTATCCCTTGTGGGAATTTCTTTATCCCCTGCGGGCATAATGGAGCTTTTAACCCTTAAGCCTTTTTATAACTAATCAAGTTTTTCTCTGCTTTTGGTAGACCAATAGCTCGCACATGAGAGCACCAAGGAGGGAACTGATACCACAGTTGGATGGCCAGATCACCAAGGAACATGCCCATGTCATCTGGAAAAATTATCAGCATAAGGACACTCTTGGGCGGGCATTTCCAAATTCCTTTTAAACTTTTTGATCTTAACACTAGCCAATTTTTCTTTAGTTCTTAATATGCAAAATAATATTTTTCCTACTTTTGGAAGATTGATCTTTTGCATATATGACCATCATAAGGTAAACTGAACGTATGGATGGATAGCCACCTCGACAAGGACCAAATCCATGTTGAATTAATGTTGAATGACTTTTGCACGCTGCCCCCTCTCCTAAAATCGAGACAAAAGTCACCAAAACCACAACCAATAAAATCTTAAATAAATACAAAAATTACATACTATCGTCTTGACTTTTGAAATGCAAAAAATCTACTTTTACCTAAGCCAACTAATACCACCTTGACAAATTCAACAAGATTTTGACAGGAAAAAAAAACTAAATTTTTTAAAGTTTTAAATAAATTTAAAAACGAGCAGAAGAGAAACTTTGATCCATAAACTAGGGTAAACATCCAAATTGTGTTAATAAAAGCTAGGGTAAACATCCAAATTATGGCATTTACAATTTAAAACTTACCCAAATAACCAAATTTACTGTATAATATTTCAAAATTTTCATTTGGAATAATCATCATCCTACCCGTTGTATCCACAAAATTTCTTTTGAATAATAGTTTGATCATACATCTTCGGCCAGTTGTATCCACAAAATTGCAATTTATGGCTATCTAGAGGCGGTCAAAGCCTTCAATTTTGAAACGTTATTGCACCAACATGCTTTGGCAGTACAAACATATGTGCTGGAAAGTATTAAATCCAATATCTAAATGTTTGGCATGATGGCATCTCCATGTTAGACGCTATAGCTGACTTGATATTCAGTGGGGCCTTTTCAATAATTAAGGATCATATCTGCTGCAAGTGTTTAAACATGCACCTTATATCATCCGGCCGCCCCCCTCTGGAAAAAAAAACTAGGATTAGTCACCTTGTTGTACCAATAAGATTTGTAAAAAATCATTTTTAATAAATTGATTCAATATAATAAATATTTTAAACTATAGTAAAATTAGGTGTTTAAACTTGCATCTTATGTCATCCGGCCGCTTCCCTCTAGAAAAAAAACTAGGATTAGTCACTTTGTTGTACCAATAAGATTTGTAAAAAATCATTTTTAATAAATTGATTCAATATAATAAATATTTTAAACTATAGTAAAATTAGGTGTTTAAACCTGCATCTTATATCATCCGGCCGCTTCCCTCTAGAAAAAAAACTAGGATTAGTCACTTTGTTGTACCAATAAGATCTGTAAAAAATCATTTTTAATAAATTGATTCAAGATAATAAATATTTTAAACTATAGTAAAATTATAGATACATCAAAAAATTATAAAGAATAGGCCTAAATTAATAGAAATTGACGGATCCATATATAATAATCCCCTTCCTGGACATAAAAAGCCAAAAGAGAATTGAATTCACAATACATGCTCATTAAAAAAAGAGACGTTTAACTTATAGTCCAGTTTTATTCCCCTTCGATGAATATGGATATTATAATCATAATTTTTGTTTTTACAAATAACATTCAATTCATAACTCGTTCAATTTTTAATGATAAGTCGTTATGAAAAGCAATATTGGTATACTGTTGTCAAAGATATGTGGCTCGTTGGTGGGGTTAGATGGATTTCATTCCATCCACCCGGGTTCAATTCTGTTGAGACATCTTCTGGCTTGGATTATCGTCTTGTGGAAGACTGAATTGATGGAACAATTCCCCTACCAGGATATGGCGGATTCTACAGACCATCACGCTTTGACACGTAGTTTATCTATTTCGAGTAAGTTGCATGTAGAGCTACTCTCCACCGAGCTCAAGGGTTTTCCAGAGAAAGAAACCTTAGAGTCTTAGTAGTTTTATTAGAAGGCTTAGTATTAAATAGTCATTGGTATATACTAGCATAGGATTTTAAACATGGTGAACCACAGATGCCATCCTTGGTCAAATAATACCAAAAATCTATCACAAGGAAGGACTACTCCCTATCCCTAAGGATATTACTTACAATTTTCATGAATGGATCTGATCTTGAGAATTGAATCTGATATAGAAAATATAATCCTTCAGTGAAAGAGTCCCTTAGAGTTTGCAAAAACACAATACTTTCCCCCCTAAAGGCAAACTAATATAGGTCTAACATCGATTTCCCTAGATTCCAATAAACTCATTTCCCATTTTTTCATTCTTCTTTTTTATAGACCCGATGCTATATGGTGTTCAACTCTCATCAAAATTCAGTCTCATGGGTTTTCCTATTATCAGTAGCATTTCCTCCAGGGGAGTACTTCTTTTTCTCTCTATTAACACACAAATCCACACATGTATATTCAGTACTCCCATATTCTAATCAAGATTTCATGGACAATTCAGTACTGTGGAGACTAGATAGCTCCTACGTCACCTGAATCAATTTATGGAGAAGTAACAGAATACGGTCCTCAACAGTTTCTTTGATTGAATAGATGAATCCTATGGTCTACGAGTTCGAGGCATGGAGGGTAAATCTAGCCTCAAGTCCAAGTAACATTGACTTGGATTCCATGAGTTGGATTTTAATTTTCTGATAATGATAAATGGTTTAATGGTATATCAAATTATCAATAATTATCGTTGTTGAATTAACATAGGTTTTTCATTTAATCTATGTCGTAATTCTTCCACTAGAATATATGTAGATCTAGCAGATGATTTACACCCTACTCCTCACAGTGTTTACCTACATATTCATAACCATAATTACACTCGATCTACCCCGTCAGATTCCACTAAGGACATAAGTTCATGTTATAATATAGACCTATCGCTCTTCCGAACTGAGACGATTAGTTCTAGACATTTAAGGCATATAAAATTCTTTTTCTTACCATGCATATAACATGGACTCAATGAACTCATAATTCTCTCTCTCTATATATATATATTTGTTTCAAACAACAATGGATCTGCTACATATACCCCAACCGATCTAGTTAAAATATAGGATACACACAGAATGGAATAGCTGATAGGATGACCCACCGCGATTCAAGCAGAGGACAAAATCAATAGCTACTAGACATTGCAATCAATAGCAATTTCAACAATGTAAATCAATGATATTAATGACTAGGAAAAATCACATCCACTTTCCACGATTCATTAATGGAAATCGAATAGTGATTCAATAATGGGAATTTACCTCATTTAACTAAGCCATTACACTACTTCTATTCACTAGAATCATATGGTTTGCCCCATGAAAAAGTCGAGCTACAAGTTACAACTGACCAAGTAATTTGTTCAGCAGAAAACAAACAAACAACGTTTATTATATAGCAAACTATAAATTGCAATGAACAGTATATACATATATTTTCAATTCTGGTAGCATTTAAAACCATTGAACAGATCTAGAATGGTTAAGCCAGCAATACAGATTTTGACAACTAAACTCATCATTTTCTTTAGCATCATAGACAGACCTATAGAAAAAAACCCAAAAGTATTTTGGTAGTCTCCATTTAAAGCAAACAATGAGCCTTTAGGTAAGAGGATTTGAACCATGCTCTGATACCAAATGTAGGAACCCCATTTCTGTGGTCCTACTTAAAGCTATTTTCTAAGGCTTAAGAAGATAATATAAACCATTTACAATGCATAATCAATAATAAAATTAAATAAATTAGAGATTTGAACTAACAAGTAAACACAAAACACATAACCTGTTACCGTAGGTCGAATCCGCTGCTGAAGGAGAGGTCGTTGCCTTCAATCCAATCCAGCTTGTCCAAGTGTTGACTAGGTCTTCGAGTGACATCCAAAAGTGAAGGCTCATTTAACCATAGGCGAAGTAATCTTTAGCATCACCACCCAACCATAGGCTTATGAAATCAGTCGTATAGACACCCTTAAGCTTTCAGGGTCATAGAGGTTCCACACCAGCAAGGATTCAAGAGTGAGCTCTTTCTCACCAAAATCCTTATCAAACTCACAATAGAAAGCACAATAAAAAATCATCCATCATTCTCACAATCATAGAGCATTAGTGATCCATCCCCTTTCGCTTCCTTACCTCTTGCTTAAATAGAAAAATCATCTTCGACACATGTTGCCTCATGCAAAAATACTATTTTATGCAAAGTTATTTAATACAAATATTCACCTAACCATGTGTCACTCTCTCATGAGATTGCACATATTTTCCACATTTTATTCCTAGATGTCCCCTGATGTTAGGATTCCAATCTCTATTTTACTGGGTGCGGGTGGAGTTGACTAGTTAATGACTCCTAGTCTATCATCTGCTCCATATTTAATTATTCTCAATTATTTAATTACAAACAATCATTTCATGCACAAATAATCTAATGCAATACTATTTGTCAAATATATAATTACAATAAAGCATTTCATGCACAAATAATCTAATGCAATACTATATGCCAAATACATATGTATAAAATTTGTAATTTCATGCAAAAATAATCTAATGCAATACTATATGCCAAATACATAGGTGCTCATTTATCAATTTTCTTTATTCGTCTAGGTACCACATCATCGGGTCCTTCTCAAAACACTTTATTTCCTTAATTTTCTAGGTACCACATAGTTAGGTCCTTCCGACAATAATTTCTCATTTTACTATTTAGGTACCACATCGTTGGGTCCTTTCGACAATAATTTCTCATTTTACTGTTGTGATGGGATTCTGTGTAGTGATTTTAGGAACCGTTACCATAAATCATCCGACTACACTCTATGTGAGACTAATGGCGTTGAGGAGTAAGTTCGTTCTTACTGCGTGCCCCTCAATCTTGTATGTGACCAAATCATTATTGTCTCACCCATACGACTTCACGCCCACCCGAGTAAATATGAACGGGATTTCAACTCATGCATGGATGTTATCGGGAGCCGACACCGTCGTCGTATCCCCGTGTGTGTTTTTCCCGTCCTCTATGCCCCCCTTTTTGTTCTATCGGCAGTCCATCGGTAAACCATCTTACCCATTATTGTAAACATACTCATAGCACAGATCAATAGTACTACTAAATAAAATCGTCATATCATAATTCATTTCATTCATTTTCTAGTCATTAAGAAAATGATATATAATTGTCCATTGGATTCACATCATAATCACCCGCATAATTTCATTTCCATATTTCAGCATTAATATGACATTCATCATAGGATTTCACATGTGCTAATCAATAAAAAATATTTCATATTAAAATCACAAGTATCCATAAATGTCATTAAATCAACCATTCATTCGAAACATATTCATTTATCATATATATCGTTAATCAGTCAACGGTTTATTCTAAATCAACATATAAGCAGTCATTTATCTTGGTTTCTTTATCTAGGTCACTTCTAGATAAGTTTCGTCAATATCGATAGTCATAGTGAGGTTGAGGGGAATTACATAATAATAAACCATGGATATTGTGGTCCAAGTAGGGAGGTGATATATATATATATATATATATATATATATATATATATATATATATAAGTTCATTTTGGATAACCACCTTACATATATTATTACATTATTAAATAGTTACATTGGCTTGATTAGTTCATTACTACATCTCTAAATAATTATGTTGGATTTCTTATCTCATTAATGATTATGTCACATGGTGGCGTTACTCAATGTGACATACATCTAGGGTTATGTCAGATATTTCATCATGTTCTTAAAGAAATATCATTTTTCTTAACATTTCCATGTTCAATAGGGGTTATGTCACAACGAGTTTGGTTAACTTTAATTTGGCATGGTTGTTTATGGTTGACTATAGGTGGAAATGTTTCACTATGGATGAATATAGTCAACCATGGTTGACTATTTTTAAATGTGGTTGGCCAAGGTTAAGTTCAATTTATGGTTTTTCTCCATGGTTGAGAAGGTTGTGCTGGATTATGACATTCCTTAATGGGTGTCTCATCATAACATTCATCAAGTTGGCTCACTTATTCTAAAGTGATGTGTGGTATATAATGGTTGAGATTACTTGGCCGTGGTTCTCAAGGATTTTTCTGGATTATGATGTTCCTGAATAGTTATCTCTCATTGCAACATTCATATTGGTTTAGATATGTAAAATTGCTACATTCTTAAAGGGTTATGTTGTTATATTTTTTACCAACCATCAAGCATTAAAATATATGGTAATAAGCCTATGCCAAGTTGTCTTTCAATAATTGGAAAACCTCGTGTTTGTTCTCTATGTGATCCTCCACTAGAGAAATAAATATAACATTGACTTGTATGAGAAAGAATATAGCTTTTTCGCACCCATTGTTTGTAGGGATCCCCCCATTGTGGGGTCATCCCTAAAACTAAACTGAAACACATCTAAATAGTATAATACTGATTCCAACTTATCAATGGTAGAAAAACTAAATTACACATAAATAAATTTAGCTTAAGCAAATACAGGTGGAACTTTATACCTGTCATTCGTCGATCGATCCCGCTTTCCATTTCCATCCACTTCCTCATTGTGACCCTCCAGCCGATGCTCTTTTAACCATAGCCACAACAACCATTAGCTTCGCCACCCAACTATATGCTTCTTCTTTCAGTCGCATAGCCACCCCCGAGCTTCGAGGTCGTAGAGCTCACACACACCAATACTAGAGAATCAGAAATGGGGTTCCCCCCACCAGAATCTTTTTCCAAACTCCAATAGAAGAAACTCACTCTCTTTACAAAAATTATGATAACCATCCAAACATTGGCTCCCTTCCCCATTTCCCAAGCCTTCCTTATGTAGGAAAATTCATTGCGACACATGTCGCTTCATGCAAAAATGCATAATATTTAAATATTCAAATGTAATTTAGCTAACCTATCCATGTGTCAAGTTTTCTAAGAGAGTGCACCAACTTTCCTAAATTTACTAAAGTTTGTCTCCCCGATGTTCCATCTAATTTCTATTTTTGTGGGTGCAAGTGGTGTTAACTAAATGCTCAAGCCTAGTATTCCATTTGCTCCTAAAATAATAATTAATATTATTTTAAATACTAAAATGCATTTTCCTGTGCAAATGGTCTAAAATAATAATCTCTATTATTTTAAATGTATTTTCCTATGCAAATGGTCTAAATGCATTTTATAAGTTTTTATGCATAATGTTTAACAATTAATCCTTTCTAGGACCTAGTTACCACACCGTTGGGCCCATCTGTCCTTTGTGATCTTCTGTCGACATGGTACCACTCTGTCGGGTCCACTCGTCCATCATTTATGTTTATCGGCAAGGTACCACATCGTCGGGTCCTTGCATTCGTCATTTCCGTTTATCAACAAGGCACCACATCGTTGGGTCCTTCCGCCTATATACTTTCATTTCATCGGACTTGTAGGAGCATCATGTAGGGATTTAGGATCAGTTACCTTCAATCCTCCATATACACGCTATTGGAGAGTAATGGTGCTGAGGAATAAGTCCATTCTTACTACACGCCCCCAACTTGTACGTGACCAACTCCGTCATGGTCCACTTCGCACGACCTCACACTTACCCTAAGTAAGCAAATCAGTGCTTCTCTACTCATGCGTGGAATTCCATTGGAAGTCGACACCATAGTCATTCTTCCGTGTGTGATTTATCCGTACTCTACGACCCCTTTATTTCCTTTGTTAGTCCGTCGGTGAATCGTTTCACCTGTCACTACACACATGTTCAAAAGTACACATTAATAGATCTGCTCTTATTTATCATAATTTATTTTATAAACCGCTAGTCGTTAAGCATCATAATTAATTCATAAACATCGTAATTCATCTCATAAACTGCTAATCGTTAAGCAACTAAAGTTTACTCATAATATCATATATTTCGTTAATGAGTTAATCATTACATCAACATGGATTTATTCATCCGATTAAGATAAAGTCTTCATTTCCCCAATTGTCATTCAATTCATTGTTTTTCATTCGTCAATAGTTGTCATGCATATCTTCAAGTGTTTCTCTATCATTAAGACATATCAAGACCCAAAATACCACTTTATCAAAGTTGTTCATCCAGGTCACTCGACTGGTGCCCTTAAATTCCAAAGTCATTATAGGGGCATTACATACACCCCCTATTATATAGAACTTTGTCCCAAAGTTAAATTTTGTTATGGCACTTTCGATATTAGGCTTTACTTTAATTTCCTATTCTCGTCTTCTTTTCATTCTCTTCTATTTTTCTCTAACAATCACGAACATAAGCACTAGTGGTTCTAATCATTAGTTTTCTTTTTCATCCAACATGGTTCCAATACATCCTCAGGAAATCAATCGTAATGTCGTATAATATCAATCCGATAATACATTCAAATAATTGTCAGTCCCAACTAGATTTCCTATATCTCCTATTCATTGATGAAGGTCTACGATGTCCAAATTATCAGCGAGCTGCATTGCGTCAATAGACACCCAATGGTTTATCAAAACATAACAAATCCAAGCAAGGATTCAAATATATTTGGTTATCTTCCCTTCAAGACGAGAAGGTAAACATCATAAAATATTCCGTAAGATATAATCATGGTTTTAACAAATCAAGAGAAACCCTTAAATAGTCCAAAAACCAAATTCCATAAGACTGCTTCCAAATACCTGTAAAGGTTTTAATAATGTTGGTTCTCAATAAGATAGGATTCGAGTCGTCAAAATTTAGTGACTTAGTCGGATATATTGAAATTTAACTCTTAGTCCTTTCATTAGTAACATCATGTCCAAGTCAATGAGCTTATCTCATCCTTACCTCATTTCATCATTTCATCATTTACGTTGTCATATGACTACTTTGACAGACTCATCAAGTTGTACAATGTGTGTTTTCTCATCCTCATAGAGTTCCATCTCGGACTAGTCGTATTTTCATCAAGGTTTGATTATGTCCTTGAGTTCGCTGCATTACATTTAGTTCACTGTGTTGATCATCTTCGTACATCGTTTTACTAAATCGTCTTTGTTTGGTCCTTTTTGGGGAGATTTCCCCACTAATAATTCGTCATTTACCGTTTCCATGGTCACGTCGAGTTTGTACTATTTTCGTTCTCATTAACATTATTGGCATGCTAGAAAATAGCTAGTAGACATTGCAATCAATAGAAATTTCAACAATGTAAATCAACGATATTAATGACTGGGAAAAATCACATCCACTTTCCACGATTCATTAATGGCAATCAAAAAATGATTCAATAATGGGAATTTACCTCATTTAACTAAGCCATTACAATATTTCTAGTCACTGGAATCATATGGTTTTCCCCATGAAAAATTTGAGCTACAGGTTATAGCTGACCAAGTAATTGTTCAGCGGAAACCAAACAAACGCCATTTATTATATAGAAAATTATAAATTGCAATGAACAATCTCTACTTATATTTTCAAGCCCGATAGCATTTAAAACCATTGAACAGATCTAGAATGGTTAAGTGGGAAATACATATTTTGACAACTAAACTCAGTAGCATTTGAACCATGCTTTGATACCAAATGTAGCAACCCCATTTTCGGGGTCCTACTTAAAATTATTTTCTAAGGATTAAGAAGATAATATAAACCATTTACAATGCATAATCAATAATAAAATTAAATAAATTCAAGATTTGAACTAACAAGTAAACATAAAGCAAAGAACCTATTACCATAGGTCGAATCCGCTGCTGAAGGAAAGTTTCTTCGCCTTCAATTGAATCTAGCTTGTCCAAGTGTCAATTAGGTCTTCGGTTGACATCACCATAGGTGTTGTTAGGAAAAGTGTTCCTATAGCAGGGGAGAGACTACCAACATGCAGGGTAAAAGACATACATACAAGGTTTTGCAAGTACAATTATTAAACAAAGAGATTAGGGTTTAGTAGAATGTGTACCTTATTCAGAAGGTTGATCCAAGATTCCCCTCTTGTTCTCCAATGCAACAACCTGCAAAACAACTACAAACCTTCCTCAAACCAATTTGACTACAAATACAAGATTGATATTTATAAAAGAAGAAAACATCAAATTGTAATCAGATCTAAAACATACATGAACAAATCATATTTGGGAAAGGAAGAATGTATAATCTTTATTAATGAATGAAGAAAGTACATAAAATTATACCTTCCTTCAAGCATGGCACTTCATGAAACCAAGATTCAAGGTCTTCTGCTCCTCTTCTCCAAAGATCCCAACCTCTAATCATATGCGCTAAGGTTTACAAGAAACTAGGGCACAAGTGAGGGGGATATGAGTCTCAGTTCCTCCAGCATAACATTATAATGGGCTTGGTCCCCTTTTCATGGTCCCTCTCCCTCTCTTATATAGCAAGTCACTAGTACATTCGGGCGGATTTTTCCACGAAATATTTCCATGTTTTGAACATTCGTGGATTAATACAATGAAATTTAAGATGTATTTTCATTCTTTTTTTATCATGGCGAAAAAACCGTGGCAATATCGACGTTTTTTAATTTTCGACGAACTTTCGTCTCTATATCGACAACCTATGGCTTTCTTTGTACACCCGCCAAACTAATGCCAGCTTCCAACGGCTCTTGGCTTTTTATGCGCAGGTCAACTTATGCATTGGCGTCGATAGATCGACAATCGTTGATCTATAAATACATACTTTTAAGACAATTTTTGACACATTTTCTATATATATTATTCATCTCTTCAAACTGTGCTCATGCCTTTTCCTTATCATTCCTCTTCAAATCTGATAATTAATATTTTATTTGTGATTCTGTTTATTTAATATTTTTAATTAATTAAAAAAAAATTCTTTGGATTTCTTAGGCCTGTGGGCTTCATCCATCTGGGCTCTCCCTATGCGGGAAACAACCCTATGCCCCTTTCCTCTTCGTGGGAATATGCGGGAAATCCCCTTGCGGGCATGCTTAAGCTCTTGTGGCTTTAACTTTAGCCCCTGCGAGCATCCTAGTTAAGCCCATGCAGGCATCCTAATTAATCCCATGCGGGCTTAACCTTACCTCTTGCGAGTATCCCCTAAGCCTCTGTGGGCTTAATCTCATCCCTTGCGGAAATCCTTAAGCCCCTGCGGGCTTAACTTCACCCTCTACAGGCATCCCTAAGCCCCTACGGGCTTTACCTCAGCCCCTGCGGGCTTAACTTCACTCTCTGCGGGAATCCCTAAGCCTCTGTGGGCTTAACCTCAGCCCCTGCGGGCATATTTTATCCCTTGTGGGTATTTCTTTAGCCCTTGCAGGCATAATGGAGCTTTTAACCTTTAAGTGTTTTTATAAATAATCAAGTTTTTCTCTGCTTTTGGTAGACCAATAGCTCGAACGTGAGAGCACCAAGGAGGGAACTGATACCACAGTTGGATGGCCAGATCACCAAGGAACATGCCCATGTCATCTGGAAAAATTATCGGCATAAGGACACTCTTGGGTGGGCATTTCCAAATGCCTTTTCAACTTTCTGATCTTAACACTAGCCAATTTTTCTTTAGTTCTTAATATGCAAAATAATATTTTTCCTACTTTTGGCAGATTGATCTTTTGCATATATGACCATCATAAGGAAAACTGAAAGTTTGGTAGGATAGCCACCTCGACAAGGACCAGATCCATGTCACCTATTGAAGTTTTTGATACACACACATCATCTGGTGGGCATTTTAAAATAGACTTCCAAACTTTTATTTCAATACTTAGACAAAATTGTCAAACCCTAGGTCAACATGATGAGATTTTTATTTTCGTCACATTTGAATTATGAGACACCCAATGGGTAGAGTCCAACAAGGTGATTCCATCAAGACCAATTTCATCCTCTGAAGCTTCTTTCTCTCTCCTCGGCGGGCATTTTACTGGAGTAGTGCAATTTAGTCTCGAAGGCACTTTTGGCAGATCAATATCTTCACCTACAAAAACTCTTTGGACAAACCATTGATATGCTTGGATGCACCATACAACATTCTATAGATCCATACTCTCAGAATTATTTAACACATCAACCACAAGAGATGGCGGGCATTTTACTGAGGTGACTTAGGCATTTTAAGTGATTTTACACTTAGACAATTTTTGCACTTTCCTAGACTTGTTCCAATCTGCCTAAAACATTGTTTTGGCAGATCCATAACTTCTCCCTCAGGCACTTTCAAGTCAAGATGAGGACATGGTCATGTATACAAAACAACAACCTACAAGATGACCATATGGTGCGGGCATTTTCTTCAACCCACAAACTATGGCAGGTATTTCCCCAAGGCCACCTGAGCTAGTTTTCCAACACAGTCATTTTCAGGAATTTCTCCAAAGTTTATCGTGATACCCTATTTTGGAAGACTTATAACTTTCTCCTCAGACATGCTTGAGGAAAACTGAGACCATGGTCAGGTAGACCAATAAACAAGCTACATCCTGACTATATGGTGCGGGTATTTACTTTAACCCATGAATAATGGTGGAAATTTTACTGAGGCCACTTAGGTAGTTTTACTCCCTCTGGTGCAAAACTACCTGAAACCTTGTTTTGGAAGACTTTTAACTTTGTCATCAAACATTCTTTTTGATTACTTAGACCATGGTAGGATAGAATCCTCAACTAGCTATAGCATGATAGTTTCAGATAATTTTTATCATTTACCTATGAGGTACGGCGTGCATTTCCCCAAGGCTATTTGGACCAATTTTCCAACACTTAGAGCCATTTTTCAGAACGTCTAAAACTGCTTGAACCCTTGTTTTGGAAGATATATAGCTTTGTCATAAAGCACTATTTTGAAGAAATGATACCATGGTTAGATATCCTATTCAACAATGTATATCCTGATATGATGGTGTGGGCATTTTATTCAAACCATGAATTATGGCGGGCATTCTCTTAGAGCATTGTTTACCAATGTTTCAACACTTAGCCATTTTTCAAAATGTCTAAAACTGCTTGAACCCTTGTTTTGGCAGATCTATAACTTTAATGTCATAAAGCGCTGTGTTGAAGAAATTAGACCATTGTTACATAGCCTATTCAACAAGGTACATCATCATACTTGTCATGTCATCACTTCGTTTGTCTACTGAGTTTTCCCTGCCATCTTCTCTAATTTTGATTTTGATTTTGTTACACTTCAAACATTAAGTGTGCTTGTCACATAGATGTTTTCTAGACAAAAAGCTTTTCTTCAATTTGTCACCTCTACTTCTTGTCTTTGATGATGATAGCATTTTATTTTTACCAAATGATATTAATTACTTTTCAAATACCAACTGTAATTTTTTGATATTTACTCCCCCGTAGTATATGATCCACTCTAATGCTAATTTCAAGGTTTCTCTCTTTAGGTCATGAGAGAATTTAGAAAATACATTCATCATCTTTCTCTCCATCGGTGTATTTTAAATCTTCATCTATCTTTCCATCATAATGGATTTCATTCTCGTCTATAGCAGTATTATGTTGAACATCATCTTTGCAAAGTACTTGATTGATGCTTGGAATCTGTGTCTCCTCTCACTCTTTGTAGTCTTCCTTTCTTCTCCATATCTTTCCATGAGGTACCCTTCTTACTAACTTTCTTTGTTTCTTGGATTCTGTACTTTGATATTTTCCCTTGGTTCTTCAATTAGTAGCCTTGTGACAAAACTTGTGATAGCAGTGACAATATCCATAGAACCTTCCTTTATATTTGAGGAATATTTGATATTTCTACTTCACAACTTCCATCTTCTTCCATCCCTTCCTTTGTTCTTGGACTTTTATTGAAGCATTCTTCCTCAACTTACATTCTCTAGCCATATGTCCAAAATTATTGCATGAGTAGAAATGACCAAAAAATATCTGTTGGACTCTGCTTGTCATTGGTCTTTTAGGCATCACATCACTTTTGTCTTTTCTCCATCTTTACTAATCTCTTCATCTTTACTATGTTCTGTGGAATAGAATAATTTATTCCTGTCATTAAATTTTTTCTTGTATATAATTTTGTTCTTTTGATCTTCCTTAGGGCTGCAAGTTTCTTCACCGTAATTCTTGAAAAGAGCAAGGTCTGCTTTTACTATTTCTTTGACGGAATAAAGATTCTCCAGTTTGACCCAAAGTTCCTTAGATGATATGCATTGTCCTATCTTTTCTTTTATGGGTTGAGATAGTCCATCAAGTGTGGCCTCCATTGTTATTGAATATGCACTCATTAGTAAGTATGCACTCCATTCTAATGATTGTAAGTATGCACTCATTCTTTCTCTCCAATATGCATAGTATTCTTTATCAAGTACTAGAGATATGTGGGATGCAATATCTTCTTGTAGATCCATAGTGGTTTTTAATAGGATCTTCCTTCCAGTGGTTTATACTGTAGTGAAGGATCCTGCTCTGGTACCAATTGTTGGAATATTGGTCAATACTAAGAGCGAGGGTGAATCAATATTGTTAACTACTTCAAGCAAGGAATAGATCTATGTCACCCTATGAATTTTCTTAGCATAAGGACACCTTCTTGTGGGCATTTCCAATTGACCTTTTTAACTGTTGATTTGACACTTAGACAAATTGTCAAACCCTAGGTCAACATGATGAGATTTTTATTTTCATCCAATTTGAAGTGTGAGATAGCCAATGGATAGAGGCCAACAAGATGATTCCATCAAGACCACTTTCATCCTCTGAAGCTTCTTTCACTCTCCTCAGCAGGAATTTTTTCAGAGTAGTGCAAATCAAGCTGGGAGGCATTTTTGGAAAATCAATATCTTCTCCTACAGAGACCTTTTGGACAAAACAATGATATGGTTGGATGACCAATCAACACTCTAGAGACCCATACCCTCAAAATAATTTACTCCATCAACCACTGGAAATGGCGGGAATGTTACTAAGGTCACTTAGGCATTTTTACCAGTATTTTTATACTTAGACAATTTGTGCAATTTCTAAGGTGGATTTTTTTATTTCATCGAAATCCTAAACCAATGCCACTAGATGATGTAGTATACCTCACTGAGCACACCAAAGCTGATTTCACTCTCAGAATCATCTTCAGTTTCCCTAGGTGGGCATTTTACTAAACTTGGTGCAAAGGTGCCTAAAACCCTGTTTTGGAAGACCTATACTTTTTTCCTCGAACACTCTCAAGACAAAATGATACCATGGTTAGGTAGACATATCAACAAGCCACATCCTGAACATATGGTGTGTGCATTTACTTTAACCTATGAATTATGGCGTGCATTTTCTTGAGGCCACTTAGGCAATTTTACTACCTCTGGTGCAAAACATCCTGAAACCCTGTTTTGGCAGGCTTTTAACTTTATCATCAAACACCCTCTTTGAGAGTTGATACCATGGTAATATAGCCCCTTCAACAAGGTACAGCATGATAGTTTCAGATAATTTTTACCATTCACCTATGAGGTACGGCATGCATTTCCCCAAGGCTATTTGGACCAATTTTCCAACACAGCCATTTTTCAGAATGTCTAAAACTGCTTCAACCCTTGTTTTGGAAGACCTATAACTTTGTCATAAAGCACTCTTTTGAAGAAATGAGACCATGGTTAGATAGCCTATTCAACAAGATAGATACTAATATGATGGTGCGGGAATTTTATTCAACCCATGAATTATGGAGGGCATTCTCTTGGAGCAGTTTTGACCAATTTTTCAACACAGCCATTTTTCAAAATGTCTAAAACTGCTTGAACCCTTGTTTTGGAAGATCTATAACTTTGTCATAAAACACTCTTTTGAAGAAATGAGACCATGGTTAGATAGCCTATTCAACAAGGTATATCCTGATATGATGGTGCGGGCATTTTCCTTAAACAATGAATTATGGCAGGAATTCTCTTAGAGCAGTTTTGACTAATTTTTCCATAATTAGTCAAATTCCAAAGTTTCACAAACTTGCCATATTTTCCCATAATGATGTCAGATTGCAACACTGACTTCATGATAGCACCAGAACTTAGCCTCTACGGGAAAGCTTCTATGGGCTTAATATTAACCCCTGTGGGCTTAACTTCACCCTTTGCAGGCATCCCTAAGCTCCTGCGGGCTTTACTTCAGCCCCTGTGGGCTTAACTTCACTCCCTGCGGGCATCCCTAAGCCTCTATGGGATTAAACTCATCCTCTGTGGGCATAGATAAACCCTTGTGATCATATTTTATCCCTTGTGGGAAATTATTTATCCCCTGCGGGCATAATGGAGCTTTTAACCCTTACCCTTTTTATAAATAATCAAGTTTTTCTCTGCTTTTGGGAGACCAATAGATCGCACGTGAGAGCAACAAGGAGGGAAATGATACCACACTTGGATGGCCAGATCACCAAGGAACATGCCCATGTCATCTGGAAAAATTATAAGGACAAGGGCAATCTTTGGAGGGAATTTCCAAATGCCTTTTCAACTTTCTGATCTTAACACTTAGGCAATTTTTCTTTAGTTCTTAATATGAAAAATAATATTTTTCCTACTTTTGGCAGATTGATATTTTGCATATATGACCATCATAAGGAAAATTGAAAGTACTCTTTTGAATAAAAGAGACCATAGTTGGATAGCCTATTCAACAAGATAAATTAGAGACTTTTTGGATAGCCTATTCGAACCCTAGCAACCAATCTCTCCCATCAATCACTTCAAAGGTCGGTTAGGGTAAGGTCTCGCACATGGTCTCAGTCAGGGTAAGGTCTTGAGTCTCTACTCTCGCATAAGGTATCTAACTAGTAATGTCATATAACCCTCTTTGAAGTACTTTGATATTTAATTTTGACGCTTGTATATATTTCTATCGATCCATGTTCAAGGTTTTTTGTTCATTTTCTCTCCTTTAAATTGGATCTGCCCCTGTTCCTTGGTTTTTGTTTAAAATGCTATCTAAAATAGCTCTATCTTCGATGATTTTTCCCTCCACTGGACCTCCTCATCGTTTGGTCGTTCCCTCCATTGGCCCTCCTCATCGTTTAGTTGTTGAAGTTTCAGAAAAAGGGCAAGCGTCGGATTCCGACCAGTGCTCTGCTTAGTGGCAGCGAGCTCCCGTACAAAAAGCTTTGTTACAACAATTCTTCAGAGCTAGCTCTGTGTTATATAATGGCGGAAGGTAGCAATCGTGGCCTTGTTGGAAGGACTAGTGTCACTGATGCATTCACCCGAAGAATGGAGCAGTTAGAAAAGGATATATAAGAGCTTCGGCACAAGCTGGTGGGGAAATGTGACAAAGAGGACCTGGATTCCTTGAAGAAGTCAATAGAGGATACCATGGACCGAAAGTTCGCAAATAACAATGTCAAATTGATTGAACATATGCGAAGGCTTCTTCTGGAACAACGTGAATCCACCCAACCTCGTGACGGCGAGGGGATCCCAATGACTTATGTAGGTTCTGGACAGTCCCCTCCACCTGACAGGCCGCCTTCCTCAGAGGAAAAATCAATTGAGATTGGATGAGGGAACCATGCGGCCCACCCACCACGCTCTTTTTATATTTACTTGTCTGATTAGGTTTAGTTGTTTCCTTTTATGTTAGTTTTCCAAGGCCCTTCTGTTCGTCTATATTAATTTTTTGTATGCACACTATTATCCTTTTTGTAAAATAGAAGCTCATGTTATTGAGGTTCTAGGGAGTGGGATTCTATCGTATTAGTGATATAAACATTTGATGTAATCAGTAGCAAATATTGGTCTATTTTGGTATATAGTTGTATATCGTCAATTGTAATGGGAAATATTGACAAAGATATATTAATGGATATAAGATTTGTGTATATTCCTCTGACATTTAAATCTATTTCTAAAAATTATAGATATATCAATGGATATAAGATTTGTGTATATTCCTTGGGCATTTAAATATATTTCTATAAGTATTAAAACACTTTGGCCCTGCAAGTAGAACACTTTGGTTAAACTTCTTCCTTGTGGTAATTTGTAGGATTACTCATTTCTTCCACTTCTCACTTTGCTACAAAGGCTAAGAAGTAAAGCATGACTAGTTTCATAGTTTGCACATGAGTTGTTGGTTCAAGAAGAAAGCCTCTTTGAAATCCAATTTGTAACAAATGGATACTTCTATTGAAATATTGCATTATGAATTCTCAATATTCAAATGACTATAAGACTAGTAACTATTTGTTGGGATTGTGATTTGGTTTCTTAAATGTAGTGCAATATTATTTTATATTTTGTTAATTGTAATGTTGTGATTTATTTGTTATTTTATTCTATAGTATGTATGTTTGACTATTCAAATTTAAATCACATTACTAATTATATAATAAAGTCATTATGGTTCTATAAGTAAATTACCATCTTGTTGGAACAATTCCATGACTACTCTATACAACACATCTCTCGTGCTCTCAATCATAAAGTTGATTTATTGTCAAAGAAGGGATTACATTTGGCAGATGGTATTCTTTAGGCTACCCCTTTCACTGATCACCATCTGGGGGAAATGTTTAATGTTTGTCTTTATTAATTAGGCTAGCCTTTATGATCCATTTTGTAAATTTGATGCACCCACTTTAGGAGGGTTTTGGTTAAGATTTCCTCTGTATCTGTGTTATTTTTATGAAGTTATCAACAACTATGGTTGTGATGGTATATTACTAAATAGTGGAAAGCATTATTGGATTTATTTTAAAAGACTGCATAGTCTATTTTCAAAGATTCTATCCCCGAGATAGGTTTTATTGTAAGTTTCTTTGATTCACTTAATGAATAACAAGGAACTTTTTTTTCGTTGAAAAAAAAGGTTCTATAAGTAAATTAATCCCGAATTAATCTGCTAACTCTTAACTCTTAGATCAAACACTCAATATTCTAAGAACTCTTAACTCTTAGATCAAACAAGCAATAAAGTCATTTTGGTTCTTTTCATGATTGGGCTTCATGATTGCACGCAGGCAAGGTTGGAATTCCATTTTATCTTTACCCTTCAAATCAAAATTTTATGACATTTTGAACTCTTACTTTAACCATCACAAAACATTTAGTTTCAGAACATGCCCTTCAATAGTAAAGTGTTATTAAAAAAATTACCCTTCATTATTGAAATTTTTATTAAATATTTTAATTTTCAATAAAATATAGTAATAAAAATATCTATCCCTGTTTTATTTAGTTAATCTTATATTCTAAATATTAAGACTCATGCATTCAAGATGGATTCTCTCATTGACACTAATTTAGTTGAAGAAAACAAACAATTCAAAAAACACCATAAGAAGGAAACTTCCCTTCCAAAAAAACTTCGAATGAAAAATCATCCAAAAAATTTATATTATAGAAAAACTATATATTGAAACAAAAACTATTCATTTTTAAAGAGGAAGAATTGACTTCCTCGTTGTTTGGAGACATCTTGGGCTCCGTCAATTACCATGTTTTAAAAATTACTTTAAATTGAATATTCACATATTTAGTTTGTATATTTATTGTTTATAATTAAACAAAATATTACATTCATTTTACTCTTGAGTTAGTTAATCCAAACTTTTACTGCCCAACTGATATAATCTAAAGATAGAACTGCATCAACTGTTGTTATTGAAGTGACATCAATGAAAACCACACTCAACAATAAGCTTTTCAGGTGGAGGATTTACACACTTGACCATTGACTCATTCGCGATAAAAGGTCTATGTCCAAGAATATAATGGCCTACCAAAACATCCAATCAACACTAGATTTTTAAACTACCAATTCAACACTAAGACAAAATTGTCAAACCCTAGGTCAAAATGAGGAGATTTTGTATTTTCATCAACTTCGAAGTATGAGACACCCAATGGATAGAGGCCAACAAGGTGATTCCATCTAGACCAATTTCATCCTTTGAGACCACTCTCTCTCTCCTTGACGGGCATTTTTCCGGAGCAATGCAAATCAAGCTAGGACGTACTTTTGGTAGATCAATATCTTCACCTACAGAGACTCTTTGGACAAACCAATGATACGTTTGGATGCACCAATCAACATTCTAGAGACCCATACCCTCAAAATATTTTAAGACATCAACCATAGGAAATGGAAAGCATTTTACTGAGGTCACTTAGGCATTTTTACAAGTAATTATATACTTAGTCAATTTTTGCAGTTTCCTAGACTGGAGCAATCTGCATGAAACACTGTTTTGGAAGACCCATAACTTCCTTTTTAGAAACTCTCAAGACAACCGGATACCATGGTCAGGTAGAAAAATCAACAAGCTACAACCTGACACTATGGGACGGGCATTTACCTTAACCTATGAATTATGGTGGGCATTTTCCTTAGGCCACTTGGGCAGTTTTACTACCACTGGTGCAAAAACAGCCTAAAACCCTGTTTTGGCAAGCCTTTAACTTTGTCATCAAAAAACCTCTTTGAGAACAGAGACCATGGTATGATAGCCTCTTCAACATGCTAGAGTATTATAGTTTTAGATAATTTTTATCATTCTCCTATGAGGTACACCGAGCAATTTCCCAAGGCCACTTGGACCAATTTTCCAACACTTAGCCATTTTTCAGAATTTGGACCTCTTTTGTTTCTCTTGTTCGCAATATGCAAAACGATATTTTTCCTACTTTGGCAGGTTAATTTCTTGCACATGTGACTATCAGGAAGTAACCTGAAACCATCACTAGATAGCTACTTCAACAAGCAACAAGTTCATGTCAATTGATGAATTTATCCCCATAACGACAGTTCCTGGCGAGCATTTCCAAATAGCCCTTAACCTTGTGATTTTAACACCTAGCCTAATTTCACTTGTTCTTAATATGCAAAACATGTTTTTTTCTCAATTTGGCTAGTTAATTTCTGATTAATTTTTTGGCAGACTTGTAACTTTCTCCTTAGACATGCTTAAGAAAAACTGAGACCATGGTCAGGTAGACAAATCAACAGGGTACAACCTTACCATATGTTGTGGGAATTTACTTTAACCTATGATTTATTGTGAGCATTTTCTTTAGGCTACTTAGTCAATTTTACTTCCTTTAGTGCAAAACCCTGTTTTGGCAGACCTATAACTTTCTCCTCAGAAGTGATTAAGGCAAACTGAGGCCATGACTATATAGCCACTTCAACAAGCTATAGCCTGGTATGATGGTGTGGGAATTTTTCTCAAACCATGAATTATGGCGGGCATTCTCTTAGAGCATTTTTGACTAATTTTTACATACTTAGTAAATTCCTGAAAATGGCTAAGTGTTGGAAAACTGGTCTAAGTGGCCGTAGGGAAATGCCCACAATAATTTGGGGGTTAGAGTAAATGCCCACACCTTATGGTCAGGTTGTACCTTGTTGATCTCTCTACTTGACCATGGTATCATATTGTCCAAAAAGTTTATGAGGAAGAAGTTATGGATCTGCAAAAACATTGTTCCATGCATATTGGACCAGTCTAGGAAAGTGCAAAAATTGTCTAAGTATAGAATCAGTAGAATTGGCTGAGTGGCCTTAGTAAAATGCCCGCCATGTCATGATGTAAACTGAAAGTATGTCTGGATATCCATTCCAATGAGGAACAGATCCATGTCACTTTTTCAAATTTTTTGAAACACACACATCCTCTGGCGGGCATTTGAAAATGGCCTTCGAACCTGTTAATTCAACACTTAGACAAAATTGTCAAACCCTAGGTCAACATGATGAAATTTTTATTTTCATCAAATCTGAAGTGTGAGACACCCAATGGGTAGAGGCCAACAAGGTGACTCCATAAATACCAATTTCATCCTCTGAGGTTACTTTCTCTCTCCTTGGCGGGCATTTTACTGAAGTAGTGCAAATTAGGCTAAGCAACACATTTGGCAGATCCATATCTT